>CM077140.1:16000000-16671331 GCA_039645545.1 Dendrolimus houi
CTCTAATTAAAATGCCGTTGGAATTATTATAGAGTTTATTAGAACTATACAAACATGTATAACACAGGTGCAAATATAACCGAACACAACAAATCCAAACGTAATGCAGAAGGTAGTAATTCAATAAAACGCGCAAAGTCCGTCACTATTAGATTCCCGATTGTACACACGTCACGCCTTGATCGTGGTTCTCGCTCAACTACCCGCTATTTCCATCACTCCATCGTTTCATACTGCACAAATGCAAATATAATATATCAGCTCGTACTTCATAATCCGTAACACCTGGCTAATGGCCTGTAAGTGGCTGCAATACGTAAAACGTACTAGAGGTTGACCGCGGCGCAGCCGCAGTGTAAACTCTAGTTATAATAATATTGTTACAACTTAGGCTCCGACAAAACAAATTCCACTCCTAATCTGTAAAAGCACATTTTATTACCTGTCGGCATTTGAACTAATTGTAATCCTATTATGATCGTCTTCTTTTTGTTCACTTAATTATTGGCATACGTTTCTATTTATTGTGGATAACAGCCTACTGTTCTATTGTACTCGTTTACGGCCGCTTGCAGACTGCATTATTAGCCAGGCGTTGCGGATTACGATTATAAGCTAATTCTAGGAAATTGTGTTGACATTGCTTGCTGGGCGGCCACATCTGCATTTGTGAAGTATAAAACGACGGCCTGATTAAGAGAGGAGTCAGTTGAGCGACAACTACGATCAAGGCGTGATGTGTGCATTTGGGAATCTAATATTGACGGACTTTGCGCGCGTTTTATGGAATTCTGCATTACGTTTGGATTTGTTGTGTTCGGTTATATTTGTGCCTGTGTTATACATGTTTGTATAGTTCTAATAAACTCTATAATAATTCTAACGGCACTTTAATTCGAGTCCCGCCGACTCGTAACACTATGATCATCCTCGGCATCGAATATATATATATACTGAGTTTCAGTCAAATCGGTCCCGTAGTTTTTCCGTGAAAATGGAACAGACAGACAGAGATACTTTCGCATTTATAATATTAATAGGGCAGGGATCCCGTAGTGAAGGGGTCGCAAGACTAAGTTAAATCTGCGAATGGCGATGGATACAAAAATAGACCAGTTTGTAGTTAAAACTGCATTTCTTTGAGGTAAGTGGCGATGGATACAAAAAATAAAATATACATAGAATAGTTTTTTGAGGTGAAGAATTACGAATGAATGAGCAAGAGTGTTCGATTTTGATTAGATTAGTGTTTTCTCCGCAAATAACAGTTTGTAATTTATTATTTATATAGGACTATAAGTCTTCTATATACATATAATTGTGTTTCGGATTGACTTTAAATGTCATTTCTTTGTCTTTTAGCTCAGGTAAGTTTAGTGCAATATAATTATTGATTAGATTGCTTCTTGTTTGGCGTGACTACGAGGATCTTGCGAATTAAAACTCGATGTAATGGACTGTATAATTAGTGCTATTATTCAGTGTAACGTCCGAACTTTGCCGTTTGATACAGTTGTGCTGAAATGAAATATAAATAAATACAGAGCCAAGGGTGTTTTATTCAGGGCGACCACTGCGCCGCCACACCCGATTGTAATTGTTATAGACACGTAACAAATTGCACAATTTTTAATTGATTTATATTGTAAATGTTGCGGACAGAGAGCAACCCCCTGACCCGCCCGCCGGAGCACACCTACTCTCCGCGCCCCGCATACCGCCGACGCCCATAGCTGGCGCAATTAGCATCTAGGCGTCTGACAGGATGCGGGATATAGGGCCGGCCATGGAGGCAAAACAAAAACACTCTTGCTCATTCATTTATAATTCTTCACAATATACAATTCTCAACGACGACTCTCTTGCATAATTTGTACTTATTCTTTGTATATTTCCATTCATGTAAAAAGTTCAATAATAATAATCATACAGTCCATTACATCGAATTTAATTTCCAAACAAGAAGCAACTGCCACCAATAACAACCTTTTTATGCGTTTATTTTTCTATACATTTTTACATTTTATTGACATTAAGATTCCTATTATAGCTACTCGAAATTATTTTCTGTATTATATTGTAAAACTACAAATTAAATAATTCAACTCGACACAAAGCCTATCTTCTTCATTGCACCAATCCTCAAGTTATACTTTCTTTAAAAATAATTGTAATAAAAGTGCAAGGAGTGTAATAAAATAGAGTGCATTCGGACAGCCAACCTTCTGTCGGTTCGATAGTAGTAGAATGTTCCTATTCGGTGAATAATGTCGGGTGATATTGAGAAATGCTCACCATGATAAATATGCGGAGATGCGACTAACTCTTTCCAACAAGCAGGTGAATTTGAGTCACTTTTAAAAGACTTTTATAATCTACGATTTGTAAAAGACTTTTATTTATAAAAGACAATTTACCGTGATCGAAACGCTGGATCATATTTCGCTCAATCAGCATTGCCATACAGTATGGCAATGCAGCTAGCCTTTTGGGTATGTCTCTCCTTAATACTGATCTGCTACATAATCAGTCACTTTAGATGTAATTTATTTCTACGTAGGTTATTGTTGCGGACAGAATCACCCCCTTTCCTCTCCCCCGGGAAATTCCATTTCCCCACGCCCCGCTTACCGGGAATATGTAGCTCGCTCCGTTAGCTGCTAAGTGTCTGCATTTTTGTAGTACCTTAGTAAACACGGAGCGAGCCGCCGGCAAGTGCAGTTCAAGATTGATTCTAGCGGTCAAGTAATACACACAAGGAAGAACAGGAAGCATTCGGAAGACTCTACAGCCATTGGACTCTCAGCGTGACTACGTGGATCTTGTGGACCACTAGTGTATTGTGATTAGTGCCACTCGTATTGATCGGTGTCTATACAATTAGTGCTATCTATGTTCAGTGTAACATCCGGAGCTAGTGCTAATTTGTGTTGGTTAACCTCGAACATGCCGTTTAGTACAGTAGTGCTGATCGCACCTGTTGCTGTTGAAGCACCTATATAAATAAATACAGTCCACTTACCAAGGGGTGTTTCATTCTCTACAACCCCTGCGTATCGAACAGTTATATTTTAGATACAGATATATTATTTTATTTTAGGATCATGTATATGAAAATGAATGTATTTATTTCAAATAACTGATCACTAC
Organism: Dendrolimus houi; assembly: GCA_039645545.1. Lineage (NCBI taxonomy): Eukaryota > Metazoa > Arthropoda > Insecta > Lepidoptera > Lasiocampidae > Dendrolimus > Dendrolimus houi. Next base: position 16,003,151 of record CM077140.1, read on the forward strand.
AAACAGCTAACAAAAGGACTCTTCATTTCTTCATATGATCAGAGAGCTGGTGCCTACCTGGGACAACGGATCCGTACGACAATATTGCAAAGAAACGTAGCCAGCCTTCTAGGTACACTACTTACCTATAGAGGGACCGTGACCTAGGCTCAGTATTCCACTTACAGTCTTGAGGGATTATAGGAACACAATATAAGTAAGTTGAGTTTTCTTCATTGTATTGTTACGACTTAGGCTCCGACAAAGACAAATTCTACGAACAGATCTGTAAAAGCACATTTCATTGCCTGTCGGTATTTGTACTAATTGTAATCCTTTTATCGTCTTCTTTTGTTCACTCATTTTTGTTGGCATACGTTTCTAGTTATCGGGGAGAACAGCCTATTGTTCTATTGTACTCGTTTACGGCCGCTCAAGAGCACCATTAGACACGTGTTGCGGATTATAAGTACAAACTAATTCTAGGAAATTATGTCGAGTATGTTGCCGGGAGGGCACATTTGCATTTGTGAAGTATAAAACTATGGCCTGATTGAGAGAGGGGTCAGTTGGGCTACAACTACGATTAAGGCGTGATGTGTGTACATTCGAGAATCTAATAGTGACGGACTTTGTGCATTTTATTGAATTACGACCTTCTGCATTACGTTTGGATTTGTTGTGTTCGATTATATTTGTACCTGTGTTATACGTGTTTGTATACTTCTAATAAACTCTATAATAATTCTAACGGCATTGTAATTCGAGTCCCGCAAACTCGTAACAGTATTATTTTATAATATATTCATTTAATAAATATTGTTTTCAAAATGAAATCTTATAGGTTACTTATTGAAAGTTATGAGTCTACCGATGCTTCCAAAGCAATTTTAATTACGGTTAAAGAAGAAGAAACGGTGCACCAAACTTCCCAGCAACGACATATCAAAACTTTAGAGTATACCCTGCGGCTGCGCTGCAGGTTAACCTCTAATGCGTGCCTCCTGTTTTAAGAGGTTACAACACGGGTTACATTGTATTAGATTTTTATGTTACTGCTATTTGCCCCGGAAGATTCACTTCATTATATATCACAATCAATCGTTTCTCCCGGATGAAAGTATCTATGCCCATTTTCGTATTAAAACTACATTTATACATCAAAATGACTAAACCGACCAAATCAACCAAATTGGCCAAATCGACCGAGTCGACCAAATCGATCAAAATGAACAAATTGACGAAAATGGCAAATCACAAAACACCAAAACCTATTCCATTTTCTGGGATAACCTTTACATGAATCTATCCCATTATCCGGGATGAAAGTATCCCTTATCCACCATCGGTATTAAAATTACATATATATCGAATTTCAGCCAAATCGGTCCAGTAGTTTTCCGTAAAAGCATAACAAACAGAGAGACAAATATATTTTTATCCCGGAAACTATCCCTTTTTTCGGGATAAAAAGTATCCTGTGTTCATCACAACAAGTATACTCAGTTTCAACCAAATCGATCCAGTATTTTTCCGTGAAAACGGAACAGACAGACAGAGTTACTTTCGCATTTATAATATTAATAGGGGAATATATATATATATATATATATATATATATATATATATATATATATATATATATATATATATATATATATATATATATATATATATATATGATGAGTGCTGGTAAGTGGTTACTCTCGCCTGTAATCTTGCAACACCAAAGGTGCTACCAATGTGTTGCCGCTCTCAAAGTGAGACTGGAACCTGGATACTAATGCTGGAATACAACTCAAGCCTGTTATGATGGCATCTTCTAGACCAGAAATGGTAGCCATTCAGATGGGCAAATGCCCTACCACCTATCTGTGAGTTATTTTTTCGCCTCTTACGGCAGGCCAGAAATTAATATTCTATATATATAAATATATAGTCGTATTTAATATATATTAAATAACGCAGAAAATACGTTTCCGAAATTTACTATACCAGGAATCGAACCCGGAGCCTCTCCGTTACAGTGAGGTAAGCCGGCAGAGGCTTAACCCGCTCAACCACAGAGGCTGTCGTTTGAATGTAGTCTCACGCTTATCTTCAAGAAACCTATTCACGCGAGACTTGAAAACACTTAAATTGTCTGTTACAGGAATTACAGAAGATAGTAAGGAGTTGCACTTATCAGCGATACGTATTATAAAGGTGGCAGCAAATCACTTCATCAGCTTGGTTGGTATTTGCATGATATATCGGTCGTGTGAGCTCGTACGTCTGCTCGTCCGGTGGTGAAAATATGAGGGAGGAATTAGTTTGAATTTTTAAGAAATCGTATGCAGTAAAGCAACTCAGCTTAAATGTTCCTACGTTCGTGTATGAAATATTGCTTTAGAAATGCGAGCAGTATTTTTAATATCCTTCCAAAATAGTTCTTTGAAATAATTTCATTTTGATTAAAATTGGCCCGACGTATATTAGGTTTGTACAAAATGCTTTAATGTTACTAATAAAGAAGATGAAATTACATATTTGCAATAATAAATACAGTCGACTCTCGATAACTTGAGACTCAAGGGACTAGAACAAAACTTCAAATTACCAAGAATTCAAAATAAATGGAGTTATTAGCCTAGAGGGAGAGAGGAGAAAATCAAATAAAAAAGAGTTTGATCAAAATTCGTGATTTGTTATTTTAAACATTTGTACAAGTCTTCATTTTGAAAAGAAGCCTGTAACTTTCTGTTGAGTGAGCGACTTCAGTCTAACACTCTCCAATCAATTTTCGATAGTGGTGAAGGTTGAGAAGAAATTTTCACTTGTATCGGTTCTGAGGGCGTAGAAGGGTAGGGTAGCGCCTAAAATTATAGAGAGTAGGGAAGCCAGAGCTTCAAATTATTGCATGTTGGCGGACAAGATACTATTCCTTCAATTTCAAATTAACAAGTGACAAGTTGTCGACAGTCGACTGTATTTATATTTCATTTGGATAATTGAATTTATATTATAAATTATTAACATAAAACCTGTATAAAATGTATTTATACTTCAATAAATCTGTTGGGGGATTTGGTATTGGTATATATCTTGGCTTTAGTACAATGCGTTTAAAAGTGTGAAAAATCATAGGGGCTAATTTGGACCAGCTGATTCCGGAAATGCAACTGTACTGTCTTTCCTTAAGACATCAGCAGTACAGTGTACATTCTGCATATATATACATACAGTGTATATTTTTCACTGTTTTAGTGTAAAAAATATTCCATGTAATCTGTGATGCACAATGTAAAACTTATATCTCATTCTCTCGCAGGCTTAGTCCTAGATTTATTCATATCTTTTCAGTGTCGCTTTTTCGTTTCATCGTGCTTCAAATCACAACGATTCTAAAGAAGTTTCACTTCAAGAAATCAAAGACAAATATAAACTATATTTTATATGACAATATTGTATTCAATATATTGTCACAAGTTTACAATTTTCACAAACATTGGAAAATTATCTCTTAACGTAATACATACTTGATTTGGTTGTAACATCAAGCGAGCCTGACACAACGACAGGCGGAATTTATTCAATTATATATGTATATGTAGCTGTAGGAGGGCTACGACGCTAGCGTCACAGTGTAGGAAAAATAGTGGAGAAGTTTAATTGACAACAAAAGATAGTCTGGAAACGTAATGTATTAAACGTATGTAATAAAAAAATTATTAATATATTTTTCTATATATTTTACAGTCCCTGTAATAAAGGCTGAGAGTGTTGCTAGAATTGTTAGAGTTCTAAGCGACTGTGAATATGGAATTTAAGCCAAAATATACGTTCGGGATCATTACCAAGAATGTGTTTAATGAAATCTGTAAACAAATATAATCCAGAATATTGATATTATGTATTTCACCAAATAAAAAAATCTCGTTACCATCTTAATATATTTCTACCACGTATTGTCTGGAAGATATGGTTTCTTAGCGATAAGATTGCTTTTGTGCACAATCGGAATAGTACAATTATGTAAGTTTTCCTATAATAGTGTACAATGAAGAGTAATATATTTACCTATATATTTAATTTATAGATACACTTACAGATAGACAAACAACATACCACACCTAAATACTTTTAGAACTTACACTAACAAAAATACTTATTATAATTCTACTTGTATTAAGTCAATAGGTTTATTCTGGTAACATGTACTATAAGGGTCTTGTTGTTGAGTGTTGTTACTAGTTTAAGCTTCACAGTGTATTTAAACAGGAAATAAAGAATTATATTATTATTATAATAGATTATTGTATTATTTATTCTTAACAATATAAAAATCTATTTTAAAATTTCGCTTTGGAGGACAATTCATTTTAGGTATATACCTTTTGTTGCAAAAATAAATTGTGTATAAAATTTATGTTCTTCCTGCCTTTAATAGTGTAGATGTATCAAATTATACCTACTTCAAACTAATTTTTTGCAGAAGATTCTAGCTCTTTAATACGACATTAGGTTATTTAAAAAGGATGTCATAAAATTTCTTTGATACAGTTCTCAACTTGATAGATAGTTCTTGACTTAAGTGTTTTCAAACATACGACTTCCATTTATGAATCTATCAATTTATAAATAATACAGATTTTCATAACCAGTCTCCCTACACTGCGCTAAGAATAACATAATGTGGTTACGAGACTGTAGACGTTGCTACGTCGTAGCCGCGTAGCTGTAGGAGGACGTAGACGCTACGAGAACAAAACAGTGTAGCGGTCTGTGTAAGTTATAATAATTTATCAATTTGCATGAAATCTACTCGTGAATATACACTTTGTTTGTAATTTGTTCAAATAATGTAATTATTAGTTTAGGGATTACGATGGAAAAAATACACACAATTCATTAGTATTGTGAATTATTGCCTAAGCTTCTCACATCCCATGCAATTACAGCTTAGCTCGAATAAAAAATATTTTTCCAAAAAATTCACTGAATTCTTCTCCAAAACTACATCCAAATAAGTGATGGACTTATTATTATTTATTGTAAAAAAATAACGTGCAGAAAAATACACACTGAAAGCGATGTAATATTAATAGAATTTACGTAAAAATAACGGAGCTATTTTCCAAATTACTAAGTTTTTGTAAGAGTTCGCAGATTTTACGTATGTATGGCTAATAAATATTGGCAATTCTATTGATCTCGGGCTTCATACTTCATCAAAGGTACGATACAAAGATGAAAAACAAATTTTCATGTTATTTTTATTTAATGGAATTGGTACAGAAATATCTACAGCCATTTGGTTTGCTGGTCTTTTCGATTTTTACGTATAAAATCATTTTCATAAATATGCTGTTTCCGAAAAAATTAATATAATTGCCAAATAAACTAAGAATATATTGTAAAGTCTTTTAATCCTGCTTAAAAGGAAGAATGGGAGGTCAACACGTTCAGTGGCACTGATTTATCCGTACTTTCCATTCTTACGGTACGGGGTCATTTAAACCTTGTACTAAAACTACCGTTGTGGCGGTACAAGGCCTACTGAGCCCCGTAACGTTTTAAAAGCTAAAATCCTTTGTATACTTATGTATAAAATAGTTTATAAATTTTTTTATATACCACTAACTCAAGGTAACCCCGTATTAAGGTAGGTATACCACGGAATTCTGGTTCAAAGGCACATCTTAAATATATATATTTATCTTTTTTCTACACTGAACCAAATTGAAGTCACACCTTTTTCGTCACAGAGAGGTCTATGTTTTTCTTAGTGAGACATGTCCGGGGCGACTTAGACCCCGTTTCACAATGAACATGTCAAACGAATTTCTTAAAAGATGCGAAACCCATATCTCAATATGTTTTGGCTTAAAAAAGTCAGTAACGACTATTCTTAATACTAAACTAGTGCATCCATCAAATACCTCTTTATTTGTTGCAATTGGCTTTTAAAAATTGTAGGTTACCTAGCATCGTAGCATCGTCGTAGCACACGGCTGTGTGCTACGACGATGCTACGAAGCTACGATGAGTAGAAACTATTATAATCTATAATATAATAAATAAAAATGTGAAAAAAATCAGGGAGGCTAATTCGGACGAGCAGATTTCGAAAATACAATTTTTGTCTGTCTGTCTGTTAGAGCATTACGTGAAAACTATTGAACGGATTTAAATGACACTCGAAACGAAGCTAGCTTATATCCCGGGTTGTAGCTTAGGACACTTTTTGTCCATAAATGACATCGTTTCCGATGGATAGACGAAAATAGTAACGAAAAGATGGCGATGCGTTTGTTAGGTTAATACAATGTTTAGTACATTATATTGTTTATAACCTTCTTACAATTTTAATGTGTTGTATAAAAACGTGGAACAATAACAAACATCTGATACTCAAGCTTAATTACATTATTTTCACCTTTGTTATTAATCCAAACAGAAATCTGAATCGGTAACCGCTAAAATTTAAAAAGGGAACGTCAGTTGTTTGTTCACGACTATAAAAGCGAAAGGTTCGGCCGGCGTGGCTCATTATCGTTCGAGCCGTCGAACGGGATGGACCTCAATGGGACAGTCTTAAATCGAAATTCTACATTCATCGGTTGAACAGAGCGATAGCTCTGTTGGACAAGAGGCGGATAGTATATTGTGGTCGATAATAGCAGTATTCTTTGAGGGCAAATTGTTGCTCGACACCTGACAAGCATGGATGCAACTCTTGGAGTTGTCCTAATATTTCTGTGTATTGTTGTGCTGTATTTAATTTTGAAGTTGTAATAATTCCAGTATAATAAACTTTAATTATAACATTTCAGATTATTATTGTGTTATTTGTCGCCTTGAGCTGACATGTTCATATCTTTTTTGGAAACTACTGAACGTATATCAATGAAACTCCACATAGTGCAGGCTTATAACCAGAGTTAACACTTAGGAAGCATTTAATCCTGAGAAATTATTATTAGAAACGGATTATTAAAATAGATGGCGCTGCAATCGCTTTTTTTAGTTCACTAACAAATACCTACGTTGTCAATAAACAACATGTCATTCATTGTATTCAAATCAGGTTGGCTTCGACTCGCTTTCATGTTTTGTTGGGCAGTTCTGTAGACTGTATGGACTTAAGTTTCTTTGTTTTATTATTATAGTTTTACAACTTAGGCTCCTACAAAAAGAAATTCCACGTACAGTCTGTAAAGGCACATTTTGATCGTGATCCTTTTATGATCGTCTACTTTTCTTCACTTATTTATTGGCATACGTTTCTAAGCTATTGTGGAGAAAAGTTTATTGTTCTATTGTACTCGCTCGATGATGCATCATTAGCCAGGTGTTACGAATTACGATTACAAGCTATCTCGAGGAAACTGTATCGATCTTGCCCGACGGGCACATTTTGCATTTGTGAAGTATAAAAACGACAGGCCGAGGGAGAGAGTATATAATCTAATAGTGACGGACTTTGCACGTTTTATTGAATTACGACCTTCTGCATTATGTTTGGATTTGTTGTGTTCGGTTAATATTTGTACCTGTGTTATACGTGTTTGTATAGTTCTAATAAACTCTATAATAATTCTAACAGCATTTTAATTCGAGTCTCGCGACTCGTAACAATATGTAAAAAAACGAATATTTTTTAATGTATGTAAAATAAAGTTACTGCCTAGGGTTTGTCACGTAGCGTAGCCGCGGGGCAAACTCTAGTATATAACATAATATTCGGCAGACAAACACACACATCGTAATAGGTTGGGGAAAAAGTCCTTTCGCATATAGTATGTATGAACTTGTAATATGATCTCTTTGGCTATACCATTTGTATCTGGCTGGTTTTGGTATCACTAAAAAGTTTTAATTTTAAAGAAGACAATTCCAAATTCAAATTAGGAAAATGTGTCATTTTCATTTGTTTTTCTTATCGTTAAAAGGAGTGAATCTAATGAAGAAATTCGATACATTTTAAAAATTTACTACAAAAAAGGTAAAAATGCAACACAAGCCGCGAAAATAATTTGTGATGTTTATGGACCTAATGCAGTATCTGTGAGAGTAGCGCAAATTTGTTTTAGGCGTTTTCAATCCGGAAATTTTGATATCAAAGATGCACGTCGCTCTGGTCGCCCTGTTACGGACAAAATAGATGCCATTTTTGAAAAAGTGGAGCAAGATCGGCATATTAATAGTTACGATGTAGCTGGAGAATTGGGAATTAATCACAAAACGGTTTTGGCGCATTTGAAAAAAGCTGGGTACACAAAAAAACTAGATATTTGGGTGCCTCATGAGCTCACTGAAAGAAACCTAATGAACCATGTACTCATTTGTGATATTTTATTACGACGTAATGAAACCGAACCATTTTTGAAGAAGCTGATAACTGGTGATAGAAAGTGGATCACGTACGACAAGAACGTGCGAAAAAGATCGTGGTCAAAGGCCGGTCAGGCTTCACAGACTGTGGCGAAACGTGGGTTAACTCGCAACAAGGTGATGCTGTGTGTATGGTGGGATTATGAGCTGTTACCGCCAGGCAGGACCATCGATTCTGAACTGTACTGCGAACTACTAATGAGATTAAAGCAAGAAGTTGAGAGAAAGCGCCCGGAATTAATCAACAGAAGGGGTGTGGTTTTTCACCATGATAACGCTAGATCTCACACATCTTTAGCCACTCAGCAAAAATTACGAGAGTTTGGCTGGGAGGTGTTAATGCATCCGCCGTATAGTCCTGACCTTACACTTTCGGATTTTCACCTGTTTCGGTCTCTGCAGAATTCCTTAGGCAGTGTCAGGTTAACATTACGAGAGGACTGTCAAAACCACTTATCGCAGTTTTTTGATCAGAAGCCCCAAAATTATTAAAGCAATGGGATCACGTCCCTGCCTACAAGATGGCAAAAAGTTATCCAACAAAATGGCACCTACATACTTTAGTCAAATGTAAATAAACTTTATAAAAAAACCTTTTCAATTTTTATGTAAAATGCGAAGAAACTTTTTCCCGAAATATATCCCCAAGCTAAGCAATTTTCGCTTGTGTTATGACTGATATACAATGGACCACTTTGGGATCGGCCCCAAACACCTAGACCAAAGTAAATAACAAAAAGTTCGTTTCCGAAATTTACCATGCCAGGAATCGAACTGGAAGCCTCCAGCGAGGTCGGCCGGCTAAGCCCGCTCAACCACAGATGCTTTTCAAAAAACCGAAAAGGCATCCGAACAACTGCAAACCACTCCCGGGAAAATTCACGTGGGATTCCTGGTATAAAAATATAATACTTGCGAAAGAAGCCATTACAGATGGTATAACTATGCATTGGCTACCATATCACGCTGATCTCCTGACCCTAGTGAAAGTTAAATGTATAGAACTTTGGAAAGAGCATTTTGATGAGAGATCATTGAGTAAGAGGATTTGGTACAAAACAATACAACCTTGTTTGAGTAGAACACCTTGGTTTGAAGGATTGAATATGGCCAGATCAGATGTAGTCACTATCTTAAGGCTTCGGTGCGGGCACATTCCATTAAATAAATTTGCTCACCTCATGAGTAAAACAACCTCATCAAATTGTTCAGAGTGTGGAGTGGTTGAAGATGTTTATCATATTCTAATGGAATGTACCCGGAACGAAGTGGAAAGAAGTATCTATATCGAGCGTTATAGTCTAAATAAATTAGATATAGGTCTCTGTAATGGCGTTCCCTCTAGCAAGAGAAGCCAATGTGCTATTAAGAATAGTTAAAATAGCACTTAAAAATAGATAAGAATTAGTTTGTTTAAGTCTATGTTCGAGGGTGACATAATCCAATTGATTAAACCCTCTATAATAAATAAAGATTAAAAAAAAAAAAAAAATTTATTACATGAAATTTGCTATCGATCACTGCAAAATCACATTGGAATTATTTTTTTTATTAATTTAGTCATTTTAAAACATTCCCAAAAAAATGCCCACGGGATTCTCAGGATAAGAACTAACGCAGATTTTAAGTCTAAAAATTTCCTGTCGATTAATGAGATACGCATCGAAATTGGTCCAGTAGTCTTTATGTGAATGCCGAATAAACAGACAGAGCGAAAAACAGATAAGAAATCTAAAAAAAAATGCATCGTATTCTCCATCGTTTATATAGTGTGTTCCAGTTGTATTTTTTTTTTATTAATAGCTTTAATGTCGACACGGCATTTTCAGATTTTTTTAATTGAATACAATAAAAGAAAACTTATTTGTATCGTATTCTACCCATAGTCCCTCAAGACTATAAGTAGAATACTGAGCCCAGATCACTGTCTTCTATGGGTAAGGTGCCCAGAAGGCTGGCTACGTTTCCTCGCTGGATCGCTATACTGATCCGTTGCCCGAGGTAATAAGCACCAGCCCTCTGATCATCTGAAGAGTCAATGAGTCGTTTCGATAAATTTTGATAGAGGCTCATGGCCTCAGGACCCCACTGTCCAAGCGTCTCCACAGCAAACGGCGCAAATATATAACTCTCACTGGTTAGGCGCCTTATATTCCTACCTCTCCACTCCGCACGCTGGAGAGAGACAGGCGGTGCCACCTGTCGGCTAACCACGATTGCTGCCGGCGGGTGGCTCAGTACGTCAACGGTCACGCGAGCATCGCACGCGCATTGAGTGCAAATATAGAACGCTTTTGTTTACTTATAAACCCACTCCTGTTGTTGGTGAACAAACGCTAAATTTGAAGACGTGCTGAGGAGTCTAAGGAACGAGGACTGGAGATCCGCAGGTGAGTGCCGCTTCATTCCACCCGGCTGTGGATTTTGCCCTCCTTCCACCACCAACATTTTTTTACCCTTGTCACCCGCACCACCACTCATTGAGGGTTCCATATTTGCGCCGCTTGAGTGATTCAGTTCTTTCTTCCGCCGAACCGGCTGATCTAAACGTGTTTGGTAAATGGGATGCGGCCAACATGTCTACGCAAGTCGCTTGCCACGCCGCCAGGGAATTAGAGTCATTCCGTCAGGACGCCTACCATCGTCACGTGCAATACCGTTCGGCTCCAAGAAAGCCGGCACGTTAGCGGTGGAAAACGCCCTCCGTAAGACATCATTCAAGGCAGCGTGGCGTGACCATCTGCCGGCACTGCGGCGGCAAGAAAGACCGTGGTATCCCGGGTTGATTACCTCTGTTCCACAGACGCATGTGTGTGGTGCGCATTTGCGAGAACCCAAGCGCAGATTTATAGCCAAAGAAAAGGAACTATTATCCATCAATGTACTTATATTTATGGATAGCTTGGAGCCAGACACAAGACTCTTTACGGGAAATAGCAAGGATGCGGGCACGTCCTGCAGAGTTAGTTGAGTATTATAAATTAGATGTAACTTTTTAATTATAATAAATTAAATTTAATAAGAATACGTTGTTATAAGACTAATATATGATCTTTCGCTTTTATCACGCTTCATTATTCATAAAGACATGATCTTGAAGCTTTGCGTGATTAATTATTTATTAATTTGACTAAACATAAACGAGTTGTTAAAGTCTCCGGCTGCCCCCCTGACGGGCGCTCTATGTAACACAAATTCCAGCAACGCTACACATGAATTATTTAGTTGTCTGACGGCATAAGGGTTGCCAGATGCGATGGGCAAATATTTCTAAAATCGCATATAACATTTTCAATAATTACATAATTTTCTTTTTTATAATATAGCTTCGCAATAGTCGTGCACTTAACCAGTCTCAAGTATTCACGATTATTAAATAAAGTACTTAAGTAATTTTGGACGCAAACCTCGGCTAAATTAATAGCTCTTTGACTAGTCCCGTGTAAGGACAATATGGCAGCTAGAAAACATATGTTTCACTAAACAGTTGAGAATAGAATAAGATACTAGATAAGAAACTAAAACAAATTTAAACCACAGAACATTCGCCAGGTGGTAAGGTATTTACCTGTCTGGATGGCTGCCATCCCTGGTCTGGAGTATGCCGCCATAACAACCTTAAGCTGTGTTTCAGCATGCATTACTGGCCAGGTTCTAGTCTCCTTTTAGAAAGCGGCAGCACATTGGTAGCACCTTTGGTGTTACTAAATGTCCATAGGCGATGGTAACCGCATTCCATCAGGTGGGCCGTCTGCCAGTCTGCTGAACTAATGAAATAATAAAAAACAAAACTACTACGCCATCTATCACAAGTCTTAAGTCTTAAGAATTTGTATAAATTGTGTGCAAACACATAATCAGATAAAGTTAAAAGAAAACTAAGACAGGACGCGAGCAATCAGGAACAAGAATATTGTATAAGGTGGTAAAATTAATTTTGACAAAAAAAACAAATATTTTACATTCTATCTTTATTATTTAAATTCTCTTCTTCTATCTTTGTTATCTATATGTCATATATATTGTAGTAGGGGAGTCCAAGCGGGGATTTTGGGATTTTCTCAAGCGTGGCAGAATAACATACGGGGAGAAACCTTGCACCCTATTATGTACCCCCACCCTTACACCATAATCAGCCCACATTAACCCTTCATATAGGGTGGGGCATTTTTTATTCTTTAAATTTTTTTTCAAACCGTCAGATTAAGGAAATTCCTCTACATAATTGTCAGATTATGGGTCAGCACGACAAGGACATCAAGCTGAACCGTCTGTATATAAATCTGACGCGCTCGAGTATTTCAATGTTACGTTTTGTTTATGCATTTTCAAAAATCGGCCATGACTTTTGGTCGTAAATCGTCAGTCTTTTGAATAGAAGTTCCTTTAGGGTTTACTTAACATCCCTTTTCGATATCTGACGCGCTTGAGCATTTCCGTGCGACTCTTTTTTTGAAAACCTATACACGCTCCCCCCACCAGTGAAATGGCATACATCATATAACCTTTTTTCTTTTTAGCATCTAATCTTCACAAGCCAAAAGGTCCCCGCGACGCTCGAGTAACTAACTCCACATTTAGCATCTTGGGCTCCCCTACTATTGATAAGATTTGTTAAAATTGAACGATTGCTGGTCACTGGTCCAGTAAGTAAGCGAGAAAGTATATTACTTTTTTTGTTACCAGTACAGTTTATTTGTCAACGATATAGTTGGAGTTTTTGACAGGAACTGAAAGGAGATGTTGTGCTGTGCTATTTTATTTTCTAAAAATGTCTAAATTTACTCAATAAACAGTAGTTGTAGGGTATTGATAGTTTTCGAGTAATAATTATGTGTTTTTGTGAGATATGTGAACAGTATAGTTAAATGTGGCTTTTTGAGCTGTCACAAGAACTCCGTTGAATCGCATCAGTCGATAACTTACAGTTCAGCTGAGCCATACACCGGCTTAAGAAAATGAAGAAACTTCCAATATAAGATCTAGCTTAAAGGGCTAGCTGCCAAGCCATAAACCTAAATAAATAATCAACGATATAGTGTTGTCTATGATAAAAATATAAATGTAAGCAACCACTGATATTAAAAATATTATGGGGAGTTCTTTTCTAGCAGGAGTACAGCAGACAGGCTGACGGACCACCTGATGGTAAGCGGTTACCGTCGCCTATGGACCTTTGCAACACCAGAGATCGTCACCAGCGCGCTGCCGGCCTCGAATGAATTTTATGACACCCTTTTTGAAAAACTCCATATCGTAGCGCTGTGGAAAAACTCAGCTGGGAGCTCTTATTCCAAACCCCCACGGTACGCAAGAGAAACGTCCTGTAGAACCGTTGCGTACATGAGCGAAGTGGCTCAAGGAAGAGGGGATGAACGCGCCCAGCCGATGGCAAACGATGCTCTGGTTGAATGAAGACGAAGACACCATTCTGAACAGTTCCTCGGAACACTCCCCGTTATACAGTCCGTAGAATACGCAAAGAGACGCGAAGTCTCTCTGAAAGCCAAGCGTATCTAGACCGTATGTGAGTATGAGATCATCGACAACCGGATTTATTATTTTACTTTAGTTATTATTTTTAAATCGTGACGTTTCGTGCATTTTACATAATTGGCAACCCAAGAGAGGAGCCGCTCAGATTTGAGTCGTGTAGTATTTTAGAATTCAGTCGGTAATTATTCAGACGGGCCTTCCCGTGTGAACTTGCTAGTTCATATAAAGAAATTTCAAACTCCTTAAATTAATACTAGTAGTTAAGTACATAATACATCGTCTCGTCATATGAAAAAGGATTACCTCAAGGCTAACCGTTTCACGGCGATATTCTGTGAGAGCGTGATGTCACACCGATTGTGGCAGCCCTAAGAGCTGTAAACAATATGTATAAATAAATAAATAATTGGCATACAAACACACACATTGTATATGCAACCTAAGCAAGTTACGCTTATGTTATGAGTAATATATATGAGTAATATACAAAAGACCACTCTGAGGCCGATCCCAGAAACTCAGACCATGATAAATAACAGAAATTTACGAAATTTACTATGACAGGAATCGAACCTGAAGCCTCTGTGTTGCAGTGAGGTCAGCCGACAAAGGCTCAACCCACTTAACCTCAGAAGCCGTAGTATAATTTAAAATTTACTCGCTTAAATCGCGTCGTGAAGGTAATGAATTACCCTTTTTATTTAAGCTCCTTAATGGTTCAATTGTCACTGCAGATATACTTTCCTTTATTAATTTTAACACTAGATACAAAATTCGTAATCCTTCACCTTTTGCCAGGTGGTAGCGCATTTGCTCGACTGGGTGGCTACCACGTCTGCTCTAAAGTATGACGCCATAACAACCTTGAGTTGTGTTCCGGCATTAGTGACCAGGTTCCAATCTCCCTTAAGAGAGCAGCAGCGCATATGTAGCACCTTTGGTGTTGCAAATGTCCAAAGGCGATGGTAACGGCTTTCCATCAAGTGGGCCGTCTGCCTGTCTGCTGAACTCCTGCAATAATTAAAAAAAAAGGCTCATTTCCCTTCAAGTTTTTAAAAATAACAAATCGTTTTATAATCCCGTCACAAGAATGTACAGGCTATATAATGAGATTGCAAGTACATATAGATCCATTGATATTGTTACGAGCTACAGGACTCGAATTAAAAATGCCGTTGGAACTACTATAGAATTTATTAGAACTTTACAAACACGCATAAAACAAATACAAATAAAACTGGATGCAACCAGTTCACACTGCATGATTCAGTACAATTCGAACGCGCAAAGTCCGTCGTCTATATCGCTAATCGAGAGTACTAGAGAACGTCTTACTGGTTTCGTAGTCGTCGCTTGACTGCCCGCCCCTCCATTCGGGCATCGTCTTATACTAACTACACAGTACAAAGAATTTGGCCGGGCACACTGAGTTTCTAAGAAATACTAATTTGCACACATGCGAACAGCTAGCAAAGTCGAAAGCAATAACAATAAGGATTAGTTCGACGCTAATGATGGTTATAAAACAAGTAGAAAAACAATAACATGTTTTTCTTAATTACAATTCAAAACACAAAAGAATACCTCAGACGCAGGGAGGCAATAAACTGCGCTTACTACAGGCAGCTGTGCGCTTATCTTTGACGGCATGTTACAATACCAAAAACGAACAAATACATTTCACGCCGGTAGATGGGATAGTTTGCAATATAAAATGAAGTGAATCTTTCGGGGGCAAATTAAAAAAAATACAAAACAATAACAATGTAACTTGAATTTATGCTTGATTTTCAAACTAGAGGCACGCTCTGTAAACTAATAATATGATGCGGCGCTAATGGCGGTCGAATTTCTGCATAATGAAAAAAATGCTAAAAACCGAGTCAGGGGGATGTAAGAGGTGAAATAGAACTAAATTAGATTTTTTCAAATTTTTTGTTTCTCTGTTTGTCTGTTTATCTGTCTGTTTGTACCGACTAATCTCCGAAACGACTGAACCGATTGAAATAAAATTTTGTATGGTGGAAGCTTATATCCCTGGTCAACATATAGGTTACTTTTGGTCCCGAAAAATTAAAGAGTTCCCGTGGGATAATTAAAAAAACTTTTCACGCGGACGAAGTTGTGGGCAGAAGCTAGTGCAATATAAAATAAATGTACTCATGAAAAATATATAATATTAAAAGTTACATAATAATTTAATATTATAAATGCGGATGTGTGTTTGTTTGTAACGTGTTCACGACTTAATTACTCAACCGATCATAATAAAATGTTGCATACATGTTGTCTGGGGTACACCAAAAAAAACATCTTTCAAGCATAAATAAATTACTATTTTGTTTTTACCCACTGCAATCGAACAAGCAAACGGCCCACTTGACGGAAGGTGGTTACCGTCGCCTATTGACGTTTGCAACACCAAGGGCGTTGCCAACGCGTTGCTGGCCTCTAAGGAATATTATAACGTCTTTCTTAAACGACCCCATGTCATAGTGCAGAGGGGAAATCTCGGCGGGAAGTTCCCTTGAGATAATTGTTGTACGAGGAACAAACACAATTCTGAATCAACCATTGCATAGTTGCGCTTTCGAGCTTACGGAATTTAGGGTGTAGAACACGTTGTTGGTGCGGTTGTAAAAATGAGGCGTTGGCACCAGATCAAAAGGTTCCTTGAAACACTCCCTGTTGTACAAAGGGCAGAATACGCAGAGAGACGCAACGTCGCTCAGGAGGCTAAGCGATTCTAAACCGTCTGTTAGTATAGGATCGTCGACTATAAGAATGCAGTGACGCTAGATGCAGTCGAAGGGGTCAGTCTGGTAAGCGGGTGGGTCAGCCCACAGGTGTGAACAGCACTTCATTTGCGGCTTTATAGGGCGCAAGACTGCCGCGGGGTGAAGTACTGCTTGGGCCGGTTTAGCACACCAAGCGCTTTGGAGGCAAATTTAGCCTTGCCTTCCAGATGACCCCGAAACTGCTCATTGTTCGTTATGTCGACGCCAAAAATGGCGATATTTACAAAGAACTGAAACAAAAGCCAAATAGATGGCGCTGCAATCGCGTCTTTTTAACAATTCACTAACAAATACGTCGTTCACACACAACACTCATGTAACGATGACAATATGTTTGTTTAGGATGCCATGGGATACCTTTCACTCGGAAAAATGTATTGTTTCTGAGGGTAGATAACAATAATTGATTAACAAAATCTACAATAATTCGAGCGAAATTGCGACCAAAAACTGGTTGGTATATATGAGTATATATGTCGGCGTAAATACAATAATTAACGCATTACCTGAACAATAATCATTTATTTAATTACTATAAGTTTATTTTAATTTGAAATTAACGTAAAACAACAAGACTTCATAGTAATTTCAATACTTTACCTAAAAATTGGTGATCACTTGCATGTCCACCGACACGTGCGCCGAGCACTATAAATACGCCCGCACTGTCGACACTCAATCATTGTCCGCGTCCGATTATAAGCCTCGACGAAAGGCTCTCGTGCGACGACCGCGTAACATCCTCATGGACAAGGTCGACGATATCACAAAACGGCTGGCTCAGATCAGCCCGCCCGCGGTTAGGACGGCAGGCTGGCAGGCACCGACAGACAGACACAGACGGCGGCGTCGACGCCGCCAATCACGATCTCTCCACGTCCCCGCGAGGGACGCCAGGAGACACAGCCCCCCCATAGGATAGACTAGGCGTGTTGCTGGGAAGTTTCTTTCGCCGTTTCTTCTCTCCCAGCCATAACACGTTGCGAAACGGCAGTAAGATAGTATAGGCCACCGCGAACCGCCGATCCCGGTCCGCCGGGATCCTTCCTCTCGGGCTTTATATTACCCGTCGCCCGCTCTCAATTAGTGCATTGTGTCGCCCTATGGTGGGCATCATTAGATTCATCCCTCTCTCATGGCAACAGTCCAGCCGAGGTGAAACTCCCTAGGGAGCCCCCTCGAGCAAGTTGCCTCCCGGGCTCGAGCGCCTTCGCTTCGCAAAGGCACTCGCCCCGAAAACCCCGGTAAAGTTGTGAGGTCTTCGGACCAACAACATAAAGTCAAGTCCAATAAAAAAAAAAACGTGTTCATTGCTTACTGTGCTGTGTGAATATTCACATGAAAGGCTGAACAATAAAGGATAAACCCTGCCCAAATAGTTATTATTTGGTATATTTGGTACTTTCTTACCCAAATATCTCCTTGCATTTTACACATTTTTTAAATTTGAAAAAATCTATCATAACCTTAATACATTTAAAGAAATGAAAAATGTGGAAATAGGTTTATTTCCTGATGAGTTCTAAATGAAGACGAGTTTTATTTAAGGCTGTCTTTGCAACGATAGGCTTGATTTCCCCAGGGCGGGTAACAGCGGCCACTTCAGGTTTCCGATAGCCAATACGAGGGAAATTTGCATTTTTATTTTTTCCCTGTGCGATATAACCTTCTTATGTTCTGTCTATATTTACTACCCGTGCACAGGTTTGCCGATAGCCTCATGATGTCACGCGTCGATGGTCAGTAGGGTTGACAAAAAAGGTTACACAAATATATTGTTGCAATAAGTATTATTTTAATTTATTATTGTATATATTTTACATAAGTATATACATATAACGCATTTAGTGTTGCAAATGTCCATAGGCGATGGTAACCGCTTTCTGTCTGTCTGCTGAACTTGTGCAATAAAAAAAATCATTAGTTAAGTAGTTAGTTGACTTAGGAAACCGGTGAGTCAAGTCGTTATCATCACTTGGACAGACATTCTCTAGTTAAGTAATACTCTGTTGATTAAATATATTTTTGAGGGCCTGAAGAAGTCGTTTTCGCGGATTCATATGATGAACATGAAGTAGAAATTTATGTTGTCTTATAACTCTCAGTATATCTGGATAGGTGTCAATTTCAAGCGAAAATCCAAAGGCGACCGCTTTAGGCCCTCTGATTAAATAATGATATTCTTACAACTTAGGCTCCGACAAAGAGAAATTCCACGTACAGATCTGTAAAAGCACATTTTATTACCTGTCGGCATTTAAACGAATTGTAAACCTTTTATGATCGTCTTCTTTTGTTCACTTTATTTATAGACATACGTTTCTAGTTATTGTGGAAAACAGCCCATTGTCCTATTGTAATCGTTTACGGCCGCTCAAGAGCATCATTGGCCACGTGTTGCGGATTATAAACACAAGCTAATTCTAGGAAATTAGGTCGACGTTGCCGGGCGGGCCCCTTTGGCATTTGTGCAATATAAAACGATGGCCTGATGGAGAGAGGAGCGCAGTTGAGCGACAACTACGATCAAGGCGTGACGTGTGTACATTCGAGAATCTAATATTGACAGACTTTGCGCGTTTTATTTAATCACGACCTTCTGCATTGCGTTTGGATTTGTTGTGTTCGATTATATTTTTACCTGTGTTATACGTGTTTGTATAGTTCTAATAAACTCTCTAAGAATTTTAACGGCATTTTAATTCGAGTCCCGCTAACTCGTAACAATATGATGAATATGAAGTATCACCATAAAGTGGAAATTTATACTGTCTTATAACTTATAACAGTATATCTTGATAGGTGTTTATTTCACGCGAAAATCCAAAAGCGACCGCTTTAGGCCCTCTGATTAAAGAATGATATGTTACATTTATTTAGTCGCATAGTTGTTCTTGTCATGTTTTCTTTGTACGGTTAATAATTTTTATTTCCGTAATTGAATAATAATGTTATATTTTTATTTATTCTGTGATTAGCGCCTGTTTTGTATAGAGTAGTTCTCCATAATTTACCATAATTTTATGTAAAAATAATCTTTAATATGATGTGGTGATTGTGTACAGATTATAATTCAAAATCTCTCAATTGTATATAGACGGTATTCACTACATTTTATTTTCATGTTGGTAGACGCTATAGATTTTTAATGTATTCGAATTGTTTTATTACCTGTAGAACTTTAAATATAATATTTTCTATAATATTATATATTGTGTCAATTTGCTAAGTTTCTCATACTGTATAACTTGGGAGGGATGGCGAGGTGTTCTAAAAATGTTTGTGTAAGGTCAGTAAATGAAATGTATTTAATCATTAAGGTTGTCTGATTATAAGTATAGTGACCAGTTGCTGTTCTTTTATTGCCACAATCCCTTCTGAGTGCTTGCTAGCTAGCTAGCTAATGAAAATATAAATAAGGCTTAAATTTCATTAGTCAAATGATGAAAATAGTGCATGCTAGATGCTAGACGTGATTGTAAAATGCACATGTTTAGATGGTGTTTTTTAAATTACAGTTGACTCTCGATAATTTGAAACTCAAGGGACCAGAGATAACTTTCAAATTGTCAAGAGTTCAAAATAACAAGCGTTGACTTATGTGACTTATGAAACTTATGGAAAGACATCTGTTCTTTCTTGGATTCATTTTAATATCTCATTTATGTAAACAAACGACAGGTATGTGCATGATAAACGTTTCAAATTATAGAGAGTAGGAAAGTCCGAACTTCAAATTGATTTTATTCAATTTATCGAGTATTTTTCAAGCGACCTGATTTTTTTTTATCGAGATATTTTAATTAACAAGTGTCATATTATCGAGAGTAGACTGTAATTATGTACCTTAATATACCAAAAATCTGATCGCTCCTTCAAAAGCCAATAAGGTACTAAAAAGTAATATAAACGACAGCACAAAAGCTCCAATAACAATGGACATAAGGAAAATTATTTTCCCAAAAGAAAAAAGCATTTCCACTATAATGCCATGAAAAGATCCTTGCGATGATACAAAACCTTACGTCGGCAAAAATATCAAATTAATACAATCCTGCTATCATATAAAGAGAATGTTACAACTTTACTTTTATTTCAAACTCCGCAAAAAGCATCCTTATCTATAATAGATATAAAGGCGACGATGATAGTAAAATAAAATTGGTAAGCAACTTTAGCGATATATAAATCTGGAATGATTTGAATAACAAAGAACAGAGTATGATTCGGGCTTGAATCAGTGGGGAGCTCACAGTTACTTTAAGCTTTCTTCGTTGTTCAAGCATGGTAAACAGAAATTGATTATTTCTCTTATGTTTGCACATACGGTTTCCGTTTAATGTATTGTTACGAGTTGCAGGACTCGAATTAAAATGCCGTTGGAATTATTATAGAGTTTATTAGAACTATACAAACACGTATAACATAGATTGAAAAAAGCCATCCATAATAGACTGGTATCATACTTTGAAAAGAACAATCTAATCGCAAAAGAACAGAAGGGTTTTCAAAAAGAAAAATCTACAGACACGGCTATTTTAAACTTTTTGCAAATTATCCTAACAGCTTTAGATAATAAAAAACGTGCAGTTCGTATTTTTGTGGACATGACAAAAGCTTTTGATCATGTCCACCATGGCACAGTGTTAGACAAATTTGAAATGCCTTGGAATTATTAAAATCATATCTTTCTGACAGAAATCAATATACAGAAATTACAAATATAACTGAACACAACCAGTGCAAACGTAATGTACCATTCAATAACACGCGCAAAGTCCGTCACGAACGTCTTGATTCGCTTGTGGCTATCGCTAGACTGCTAATCTCTTCATTGGGCCATTGTTTTATACTGCACCGATACAACTGCTGCCCGACCGCGTAGACCGAATTTCTTAGAATCAGTTCAACACACCCGGCTAATGACTGCCATAAAATATTACAATACACAATGGGCTGTTTTTTAATTACAAATTTTAAACACATAGTAAACAAAAGACGTCCAAAGGTAATAAAGTGTGCTTTTATGGTATGCAGGTGTGAATGTACTTTTATCGGCGTGTAGGTCGTAACAATATTTTTGGGCATGTTTAGTTGGTTTCAGAAGGTTATTAGACCCATTGGAGCCACCTGGCACCTAACAATCGGAGAAATTCGCGCTTCAACGATTGGCACTAGGCAGGGGCGTAATAATAGAAAATGGCGCCTAGGGCACGCATCATAGTTGCACCCATTCTTAAATTATTTTAAATTAAAAAAAAACAAATACATTAAATAAAACAGTCAAATCTTACTTATATTTATTTTATTTTTATATATAACGAAAGTCCGTAATACCTTTATTTACAACTTCACCATCCTGGCCTTCGGCGACGCATATAGCATACCATCAATAACTATACAATGCTATTTGCGGCTCTGTGGCGAAGCCTTAGATGAGTAGCGACACCTCGGACCTGACTCCGGGGGCCAAAGCAAGGCCCCAGCCTCCGTGCCTGCCTTAGCCAGCCGGCACGGAGTGGAGATCGCTAGAGCTAAGACTCAAGCTCCAGGAGTTGAAGTGATAATTGGCATAACGTTGGAAGTAGCTTCGGTGGACCCGCAGCCCACCTCTCGACACCCCTTAGCCACTCACACCTATGTTACCCCCTTTTTCCATGTTCCGCGAACATTGCGATGGGCAGACGCCGTAGTCCCCATATTCCCAGACCCCTAGTACCGCTAGCAGTTCACCCCAATTGCCCGGTACTTTTTGTTCTCATTTCCCACAATAGTCCTACACTGGTCGGAGCTTGTCCTTGGGTGCATTATTATATTCAAATTCATTTTTTTTTTCAAAATTAGTTCCAGTGGAGAGCACTTTTTGAAGGTCATACATAAAGGTTAAAAAATATTTTTTCTTCCTATTCTATGTACACCGCTTCGCAACGTGTTATTGCTGTTAAGGAGAAGAAGCGGCAAGGAACTTCCCAGCAACACGTCTAGCTAAATATTGTTTTTCTTTATATTTCTTATTCTATTTATATCTCAAGTTCTCTTTTTTTTAATAAGTTTTATACAGAAGTATGTTACAGAATGACTTTTTGAAGAGTTAATGGAGTTGTAGCAGACAGTGCATACTCATAAGACCAAGACACAATAAAAGGAAAAAAAAGTATTATTACAGTTATAATAATGACATGACGTACTAAAATGTTATGCTGCAATATATCAATATATGGTGTAGACAGGGATAATCGCCGGTCAGTGTCACGCCACATGTAGATTAAATTTGTTTAAGTGGCCTCTACGTGTTGGCCTTCCCATGGCCCGTTGGCTTCAAAGACATACATCACAGTATATTAATATTATATATACTAATATACATAATATTAATATTTAAACTAATAAGTAAATTTACATGCAATTAGGTATTAAAATTAAATATGTATTATAGTGTGAAATAATGTTCTCATACCAGTTTTTTAAAAATGGGGAGTGGCTTTACCTGTCTTACGTTTTTGGGCAATGAATTCCACAGCCGGACAGCCTGCACAGCGAAGGATTTGGTGTAAAAAGTAAAAACGTAAGCAAGTGTTTCTAAAGCTAGATTATGAGAAGAGCGCAAATTAAGGGTGTGAATTGTATGGATTAAATCGAAACGTTCCAAGATAGGAAGGTGTGGAAGGAATAAACAGTATGCTATTAGTAGACGGAGAAGATGAGCATTCCGGCGAAGTCAAATTGACAACCACTTGAGCTTTTTACGATATTCAGAAATATCGTCATATTTTCTTAAGCTTTCACGATTAGTAAACATAATAAAACTACGTTTGAACGGTTTTAAGCGTGGTAATTTATTTGATTTTTATTATTCCGACCCCTTTTCAGTAGCCATGATCACGGAAGACAAAGATGTCAAGTGTCAATGAGTATTGTTAAAGTTTTATTTAGCCTACCGCCAACTTGATCACTTTAATTATCTAGTTTTATATTTGTTTATGGTTATTATTTACTCCATGGGAGACTAATCTAATTTACCATCGCTTCGCAACATGTGGTGCCTTGAAGAGAAGCGCCGCAAGAAACTCTTCAACAAACATGCCTAGCTCTAATAATTTTATATGATATTAAAATGGGTGGGAGGTAGAATAATACATATACAACTAGCCCATAACCGTAAAGTGGGAAAATCCTAATAACATAAATCGCGTAAAGTCCGTCAATATCAGATTCCCATTCCAAATGTACACTTAATTGCAGCTGAAACTCAACTAACTCAGTCTTGACGGACCAACCTTATATATTCGCAAAATAGACAGGTCTCCCAGCAACATGCCTACTATTCTTTAGAATTCTCGAACTCGTAAGCTTAATGGCTTCTAAGAATCTGGTGCGAAATTTGATCAATAAAAGGTTTATGATGTCTTCAACTCGACGGCCGGCAAAGACAAAGAGCATGGACGAACAATAGACGATTCTTAGAAAATTATCGACAGCTAAATGACTATAAATAATGACGGCAACCATAAAAGGATTACAGATAATTTAAATTCCAAGAGGTAACAAAATACGTGTTGCAAAGGATTATATGGATTACGTCTTCTCGGAAGTTCAAATGTAACATTATATAGAATACGGCACCAAAGCTAAAGCAGGGTTAGGTATATACACAACTGAGAAGTAAAATCAAATTGTTGATATAGTGAAAAGACCAACAAAAGGCGACATGTCGGAACATTGAGCGGGGTGTCTAATAAAAACGCAAAGGGCTGACGGACGGACAGTTATTGGCTGATATACATAAGCACTGGACCCTCGTCAAGTCGCCCTTAGACCTTCAGCAGGTATGCTACTAACATCTTATGTTGATTTGAGACTCGACTTCTTCTTAATTGATTCTTAGAAATTCATTAATTTGAATTATCTTTTCTTTACATCTTTCTTATAAATAAAAATCAATATTTGTGAGTTTCTCCACGCTGCGCTCCTAAACTACTGATTAGATTGTGATGAAACTTTGGCAGGGTGGTCTGAAAACGCCCGAAAGGGTTTCTGGCTCAAAAAATCTATATAAATAAAAATCAATGTTTGTATGTTTGTCCTCGATGCGTTCCTAAATCATTGATCAGATTCTGATGAAAGTTTAGTAGGGAGTTCTGAGGACACTTCGCAAGGGTTTCTGACTCAAAAATCTTTATATATAAAATTCTTCTGTTCGTGTGTATGTTGTCACTCTATTTTCCCTAAACGTTTGACTGATTTCGATAAAAAAAAAACAGTGTCCATGTGGGTCCCGAGATGGTTTAGATGCACCATTGGATCCGGTAGGTGGCGCCGCTGAACTCCTACTAAATAGTGGAAGCGAATGTGATGTATTTTTTGTGTGTGTGCACTTGAGTGCATTAGATTGGTTTAGATTAACAATTGAACTAGGTAAGTGGCGCTGCAGTCGGGTTTCAGGATTTAGGTGAAATTATTTTTGGGGGTCCCTGAATGGTTTAAATTCACTATTTAACCCGGTAGGAGGCGCCGCTAAACTACTCTTAAACGGTGAGACCGACTTTAATAAAATTTGTTGTGTTTGTTTAAGTATATTCGCGAATGGTTTAGAGTATCAATTGGTCCCAGTATATGGCACTGCAATCGGGTTCTAGATTTTTATTTTTTTAAGGGCAGGACAACGTCTGCCGGGTACAGCCTAGTAGTGTATAAAACAAAGTCAGTCAAGTCAAACAAAAATAAATTGTCAAGAGAAATTTATATATACACAGTAGCTTTTGCCCGCGGCTTCGCTCGCAATATATAGAAACCTAATAAAGTTTTTATGCCTGTATATATGTACACATGCATGCACAAACACGTATAACACAGGTAAAAATATAACCGAACACAACAAATCCAAACATAATGCAGAAGGTCGTAAATCAATAAAACGCGCAAAGTCCGTCACTAATAGATTCCCGAATGTACACACGTCTCGCCTTGATCGTGGTTCCCGCTTGACTGCCCCGTCTCCCCATCAGACCGTCGTTTTATATCTCACAAATACAAATGTGCCCGTATCGTAGTCGACGTAATCCGCAACACCTGGCTAATGATGCAGCCTACAAGCGGCCTTAAACGAGTCCAATAAAACAAATAGGCTGTTCTCCACAATAACTAGAAACGTATGCCAATAAAAAAGTGAACAAAAGAAGACAATCATAAAATGATTACAATTAGTTCAAATGCCGACAGGTAATAAAATGTGCTTTTACAGATTAGGAGTGGCATTTGTCTTTGCCAGGGCCTAAGTTATTACAATATATATTATATTGTTACGAGCTACAGGACTCGAATTAAAAATGCCGTTGGAACTACTATAAAATTTATTAGAACTGTACAAACACGTATAAAACAAATACAAAAAAAATTGGATGCAACCAGTTCACACTGCACGATTCAATACAATTCGAACGCGCAAAGTCCGTCGTCTATATCGCTAATCGAGAGTAGTGGAGAATGTCTTACTCGTTTTGTAGTCGCCGCTTGACTTCCCCGTCCCCTCCATTCGGACATCGTCTTATACTAACTACATAGACGCGAGCAATATAGAAATTCTAAGAAATATTAATTTGCACACCTGCGAACGTCCACAAAGTCGAAAACAATAACAATAGTGATTAGTTCGACGCTAATGATGGTTATAAAATAAGTAGAAAAACAATAGCATGTTACAAATTCAAAACACAAAGGATTCCCTAATCCGGGAGGACTATAAGCTTGGCTTACAATAGGCTATGCGGCTTATCTTTAACGGCATGTAACAATATGTAAATATATGTATATATATATATATATATATATATATATATATATATATATATATATATATATATATATATATATATTTATGTACAATAATATATTTCAAAATGCATAAGTTATTACAATTCGTGTATTAGCATGATTATATTATTGTGTTAATCAGACAGCTATTCGTGGACAAATAGTGTTTTCTGAGTAGATTTCTAAATGGTGGTAAGGATTTGGCCTCTGTAATAGTAAAAGGCAGCATATTGCAAAGTTTGACAGCCAGCACTATAAAAGAATTATCATAATACGATGAAGTGTGTTCAGGTGCCATACGTAAGGAGTTGCGGATATACCGACAAACATATAGACGCGGAAAGCGACTTTGTTTCAATTCGAACCCACATAAATCGTACGTTAAGGGGGTCAACGAAGTGTGACATAGCGTGACAAAGAGGGGGGTCTAAATTTTGTGACGTCACATTTTAAAATCAAACATATTTAAGCTAATTATGAAACTACTGCTTTTTATTAATTTAATAAATTCTTGATGCACATTGCAAAATATGTGTTGTCACTCTAGAATTCGTGAGAGGTTATTTGTGGATGACCCCTAATTGGGATGAGAGGTACATTAACCACTAAGTTGGCACGACTATCTCTTCAATAACAATAATGAGCTTCAATCAACAAAGTATCCTTACAAATCTCTTCTGAGAAATGGGTACAACGAAAAAGTAACTAATAATATCCTCAATAACTTTACTGCGACCTACACGTGTTTACGTTCAAGCTTTTGATATGTAATATTACATAGTACATTTGTTATATATATATGTAGAAAATATTCGGCATGTCCGTGCGTGTATGAAGGAAAAACACAATGAAATAGTTCTGAGTTTCCGACCAATTTACGTAATGTGATATGGCTTGGTTAGGGTGTCTGTCTCACTTGCATTTTCACGGATATAAACACGATATAAAGTAAAGCTGACTTAGTATATATTGAACTTAGACAATCTTATATCATAGTTTTGGCAAACCATGAACGCTTTACTCGTGGTTGAAAAATTAATTACCTATAAAACGTACTTATAACGTTCAAATAGTGAAAACATAATCTTATAAAAATGTATAGAGATTGACAAATATTGTGATAGTTTTAGCATATTTGTGTGACTATATAATATATATCCTTCTTCTACGCTGTTTTATACATATAACAACTAAATAAAATACATTCGTGCTTATTTCAGCGGCCAGAAGGTCTAAAGCGACCGCTTTTGGACAATCGCATAATGGAACTGACAATGGTCTACTCTAAACTAAGTGTCTGATTTTAATAACAAACAAAAAAGGCACAGAACTTGAGCTTGTAGATGTTGTAGTATTAAAAAAAAAATGGTAAGTGTAAGTTGTACCGAAAAGTTTCACTTTTTTTATATATTATCTTATTGGTAATATGAACCAGCAAAAGCGACTGCCTTAGGCTCACTGTTGTGAATATGGGATAATTCTCATAGCAGATGATGCTACAGTTCTTTCGGTTACCTTTGATACCTCAAATGAGTCGTCATATAAACCAACGTTTAACGTGAAAAACGTACACACAGACAGGAAAATATGATTAAATAATTATACATTTTACATTTAAGGCATGAATACACAGTTATAAAAAAGACAGAAAAAGACGTACACCACATTTACGGCAACTAGGCTAGAACTCAGCGTTATGCTGCGACAAGAAATGGCGCAGCTGATTTTCAGTTCCAGCCTTTATTAACATAAGAATAAATGACTCAACCAATAGCATTCATTTAACTTCGTACAGAAATATTTACACAGATAATGAATTAAGTTTAAAGTGCATTAAATATATACTAATATAAGAAAAAACATATTGTACATGTAATATGCTGTTTATTGAAACAACTGCTTAGGTTATTGCTCTATAAAGAGAAATTTATTTTAAAGAAAAATCTTACAAAATGTGTACCATACAAATTTTTAACAACACAACTCATTTCTACATTAAACTACAAATCACTGTTACTAATTACTAACCTGTAAAGAGAAACAACATTAAATGCTATTGTTTCAATAGTATTTCTATAATTTGAAGAATATCTTCAAAATCACGTTCACATATTTTTCTATCAATCCAAAGAGAATTTTTCCAATCACGATACGAACACGCATAGTGCAGCTCTGCTGTCAACACAGATAACGTATGCAGTCCAAGTTGATGCGCGGGAAATTCAAAATAAATGAAGTTTAAGAGAGCTTAATTTACAAATATATAAATCTCTTAATAAATGTGAAACATCTGATATTCTCCACATATTTAACTTTAAATTTAAAAAAAATAAAAGATACCTAATATCTACTATAAACATGCACATATGTCACATCCCACTTCACTCCTTCTTCGTGCGCCAATTACGTTATTAACATTAACAATAGTTTAAATGTACCTTCATTTTTTTTTTCTATTAGTGTTGACCACAATTTTTGATTTATTTGACTTTTAGTTAATTGATATTTTATTCTTTTAATGAAGTAACTTTAGTTAGACATAAATTAAATTATAAATAATTCTCCTTATGTAAATGTCGCCTGTAAAGTAAAACCAGTATTATTGACTTATGCGCTGTTTAAAATATATCGTTTATTAATGTATTATGAAAAGGCTGTGTGACCTTTGTTAAATAAATAAAACAGCTTCAATAGTTTCGCGGATAGATCTATCTAAAATCTCTTAGTAGGAAATAAATTTATCTAAGAAAAGTCCTAAATAATTTCTAGCGTGGTAACACTACGAAAGCTGACTTAACAGCCCTCCCCCTCCTGCCCTGTTATTACCATAAAGACTGATAAATATCCACATATAATATCGCTTTAAGTATCGATAGTATTTTATATTTAGGTGTACGTTGCTGATTGTTCGCACTATGGAGAAGTATTTGTATTAACCAAGCTATATTGTATGATGTCATTAATACAATTAACATTCAGCTAAGAAATAGAAAATTAAGTATGACTTCTATTACTAGGTTTCTTTAAAAAAAAACTTAATTACTCTTATATTGTTTAATACTCAGCAGATTAACACACATATTGTATATCGCCAAATTAAGCAAGTCACGCTTGTGTTATGGGTAATATACAACAAACTACTCTGGGGCCCATCGATAATTCGTTTCCGAAGTTTACCATACCAGGAATCGAACCCAGAAACCTTTGCGTTGCATTGAGCTAGGCTTCCCTTTTTTCTTGTAACCCTGTTAGATGTGTCGAATTTGGACAATGCATTTAAAAATGACATGAAATGACATCCAAGTCGCTGAATGAACAATTGAGCAAGATATCTTGGGTCTTTCTCTTGTGTAACGAAAAACGATCGAAAAATTAGCAAGTTGAAGTCCCAATGGGCCGGTCATGTTTGTCGCGGGACTGATGACCGATGGAGCAGATGAGTCCTGGAGTAGAGACCGCTCTGGGTAAATAGTTTTGAACGTCCTCCAGCCTAGTAGATTGATGACCTGCGTGAGATTGGAAGTGGACGCTGGATGAGGAAGAACTGGGGAGGCCTACGCAGCAGTGTACTGCGATTGTTTGACGAAGACGAGGATATACGCTGGATGATTTGGGAACTTTTCCTTCCACACACCTCTACTCTGACATACATCTTCTGTCACACCACATATCAGCCATCTTGTACCTTTACATTTGTACCCATCTGAAGTTTAACATTCTTTTGTCACGTGACTTTCATCCCTCCTCATTATATACCCATACCAACTTAATCTTCTTCCTCTCAATTTTTCATTCACCATATCCCCCTTATGAACTCGTTTTGGGGTCGGCTGACTGGTCGTATGATTTATATATTTGTGATAGTCTGTATAAGTCTTACGAATTTCTTAAGACCTTCCACAAAATAAACAAAAATATAAGTCTAGAGTGAACGCAATTTCCTGTATTGCCACAAAATAACCCACTTCTAGAGTTGTATTCCGCCATTAATGGCTAAGTTCCAGTCTTCTTCTAGTAAGCGGCAACACATCGGTAGCACCTTAGGTGTTGCCAATGTCCATAGGCGACAGTAACCCTTTTCATCAAGTGGGCCACCTGCCTCTCTGCTAAGCTCATGGAATAAAAAACCCCCTGAAAAAAAAATATTACCTTGCCCAACTTATATATTTATATGTGTGTGTATATATTAAGTATATATGTATATACATATAGGTTGGGGAAAAAGTTTCTTCGCATTTTATATAAAAATTCAAAAGGTTTTTTACAAAGTTTATTTACATTTGACTAAAGTATGTAGGTGCCATTTTGTTGGATAACTTTTTGCCATCTTGTAGGTAGGGACGTGATCCCATTGCTATAAAAATTTTGGGGCTTCTGATCAAAAAACTGCGATAAGTGGTTTTGGCAGTCCTCTCGTGATATTAACCTGACGCTACCTAAGGAATTCTGCAGAGACCGAAACAGGTGAAAATCTGAAGGTGCCAAGTCAGGACTATACGGCGGATGCATTAACACCTCCCAGCCAAACTTTCGTAATTTTTGCTGAGTGGCTAAAGATGTGTGAGGTCTAACGTTATCATGGTGAAAAACCACACCCCTTCTGTTGATTAATTGTGGCCGCTTTCTCTCAACTTTTTGCTTTAATCTCATAAGTTGTTCGCAGTATAGTTCAGAATCGATGGTCCTGCCTGGCGGTAACAGCTAATAATGAATAATGCCCTTCCAATCCCACCATACACACAGCATCACCTTGTTGCGAGTTAACGCGGGTTTCGCCACAGTCTGTGAAGCCTGACCGGCCTTTGACCACGATCTTTTTCGCACGTTCTTGACGTACGCGATCCACTTTTCATCAGCGGTTATCAGCTTCTTCAAAAATGGTTCGGTTTCATTACGTTGTAATAAAGAATCACAAATGAGTACACGGTTCACTAGGTTTCTTTCAGTAAGCTCATGAGGCACCCAAATATCGAGCTTTTTTGTGTACTCAGCTTTTTTCAAATGCGCCAAAACCATATTGTGGTTAATTCCCAGTTCTCCAGCTACATCGTAACTACTAATATGCCGATCTTGCTCTACTTTTTCAAAAATGGCATCAATTTTGTCCGTAACAGGGCGACCAGAGTGACGTGCATCTTTGATATCAAAATTTCCGGATTAAAAACGCTTAAACCAAATTTGCGCTACTCTCACAGATACTGCATTAGGTCCATAAACACTACAAATTATTTTCGCGGCTTGTGTTGTTTTTTTACCTTTTTTGTAGTAAAATTTTAAAATGTATCGAATTTCTTCATTAGATTCAGTCATTTTAACAATAAGAAAACAAATGAAAATCACACATTTTCTTAATTTGAATTTAGAATTGTCTTCTTTAAAATTAAAACTTTTTAATGATACCAAAACCAGCCAGATACAAATGGTATAGCTAAAGAGATCTTATTACAAGTTCATACATACTATATGCGAAAAGACTTTTTCCCCAACCTATTATATCATTTATATATTTATTATTATAATGTAAGTAGTTCGTATTATATGTTACGTATACTATCATCGCCATTATCTTCTCAATTCATTCCTGGGGTTGTCTGGAAGAGATCGCGTTTTAGCAATAAGGCTGCCCTTTGTACATAACTAGATATAATTTTAATCTTTAAATTCATTTTTGTCTTGGTGTATAATAAAGTGTTATCTATCTATCAACTTGTTTGTCAGGAAAGTTTGTTTCAGTTTGTCTTTTTGTATGTTTACTTGTAGGCAAACTGGCAAACGGACCACCTGGTGGTAGGTGGCTACCGTCGCCCATGGACATCTGCAACACTAAGGGAGCTGATGCGTTGCCTACCTCGTTGAGACTTACGACTTAAGTATCTGTTCACGCCCTTTTTGAAGTCTCCTTCAAGACCGGCAGTACATTGAAAGCACGTCTGGCATTGCTAATGTCCATAGGCGACGGTAACCACTTTCCATCACAGTTGGGCCGTCAGCCTGTCTGCTGTGCTTTAGTAATTAAAAAAAGCAAGGGAACGAAATATAAAAAAAAATCTTTATAGCTTATACAGTAGTCAGTGTGCAACCAGCCTTATAGTTGTTAAAACCCGCGATGTAAGGGGAACTGAACCGATACCAAAAATATGATAACTAAGTAATACAGAGAATTATACCATTGGTGGCAAAACTATAGGGAGCGACACGTTTTATGTTTTAGTGCGTCGTTGAATTTTGATGTGTGCGCCCATTCCGCTGAAGTTATGGCCCAAAAAGGGAATAAATACGGATCTTATCGCCCCTCGGTGACGACTCTCTTGTGTCTGGATCCAATTGGTGTCAGCTCGTGTTACTTTGTTTCCAATGTGTCGCCTGAGATAATGTTCCAGGCCAAGTAATTCTTTGCTTGATTAACTTGATGCTCAGATAGAAAATTTTGTAAATCAAGCAACTTGACTAGAATGTATGTAAAGTATAGAATGGGTAACAATAGATCTAAAATTTCACACTATCATTCTATGTGGTGGTGATGTGTGGTGTTCAAGAATGAATAAGGTGAGTAGTGCGGCGGTTAGTGGACTGTATTGGGCGGTAAACGTCTTTAGGAAATGGGACCTAAGTTACCTGGACGGACAGCTGCTGAAGGCTTCCTGGCCGGTTGTGGCTGATCTCCCTTAACTTCACTCGCGTGCGTTCAGAGCCGAATCGATTCACACACTTGGCAGTAGGTGCCAGCGAGCGGCGTATACGCGCGGGGGTGAGAAAGGATTGGTGGGAGGATGACGCTTACCGCCAGATGGCGTTACCAGTGAGGAATGAGTACATAAGAGGATATTTTAAAGTTGCACCCGTGACTAAAAAATGAAGAAGAAGAAGATTAAGGTGGTATGGTCATGTAATGAGGAGGGATGAAAGTCATGTGACAAAAAGAATGTTGATGGGTAAAAATGTAAAGATAGACCAAAAAAAGATGAATGGACTGTGTGAAGGATAATATTGTTACAAGTTGGACCAAATACAAGGTATGCACACCTGCCTGCCATAGAACCTGGTTTATTGCCCTTCCTCTATTCGGAGTTCTGTTGATTAGACAATAGCCTATTGTTATTGTACTTGTTTATGGCCGTTCGCAGACATAATCCTGCAGGTCTGCAGAATTATGTTTTCTGGGAATAGCTTCGATGGTGGCGCAGGTGTAATTCGTGGAAATCATTATTTACACGGTCCTAAGCTGAGTATAAAGGGGTGTCCGAACGGAGAGATGGGCAACCAAGCGACGACTACGATACGAGTAAGATGTTTGTAGTACTCTCGATTAGCGATATAGACGACGGACTTTACGCGTGTTAAATTGCATCGAATCGTGCAGTGTCAACTGGTTGCATCCAGTTTTATTTGTATTTGTTTTATACGTGTTTGTACAGTTCTAATAAGCTCTATAGTAATTCCAACGGCATTTATTTTAATTGGAGTCCTGTAGCTCGTAACGATATGATGATTTGTGACAGAGAACGTATGTCAGGATAGAGGAGTATGGAAGGAAAAGGACATATTGTGTCGACCCCAAATAATTGGGAGAAGATGAAAGAAAAGAGGGAAAGTATGTATATTGGTTGGGGAAAAAGTTTCTTCGCATTTTATGTAAAAATTCAAAAGGTTTTTTTATAAAGTTTATTTACATTTGACTAAAATATGTAGGTGCCATTTTGTTGGATAACTTTTTGCCATCTTGTAGGTAGGGACGTGATCCCATTGCTATAAAAATTTTGGGGCTTCTGATCAAAAAACTGCGATAAGTGGTTTTGGCAGTTCTCTCGTGATATTAACCTGACACTACCTAAGGAATTCTGCAGAGACCGAAACAGGTGAAAATCTGAAGGTGCCAGGTCAGGACTATACGGCGGATGCATTAACACCTCCTAGCCAAACTTTCGTAATTTTTGCTGAGTGGCTAAAGATGTGTGAGGTCTAACGTTATCATGGTGAAAAACCACACCCCTTCTGTTGATTAATTCCGACCGCTTTCTCTCAACTTTTTGCTTTAATCTCATCAGTTGTTCGCAGTACAGTTCAGAATCTATGGTTTTGCCTGGCGGTAACAGCTCATAATCCCACCATACACACAACATCACCTTGTTGCGAGTTAACCCGGGTTTCGTCACAGTCTGTGAAGCCTGACCGGCCTTTGACTACGATCTTTTTCGCACGTTCTTGTCGTACGTGATGCGCTTTTCATCACCAGTTATCAGCTTCTTCAAAAATGGTTCGGTTTCATTACGTCGTAATAAAGAATCACAAATGAGTACACGGTTCATTAGGTTTCTTTCAGTGAGCTCATGAGGCACCCAAATATCGAGCTTTTTTGTGTACCCAGCTTTTTTCAAAGGCGTCAATATCGTTTTGTGGTCAATTCCTAGTTCTCCAGCTACATCGTAACTACTAATATGCCGATCTTGCTCCACTTTTTCAAAAATGGCATCAATTTTGTCCGTAACAGGGCGACCAGAGCGACGTGCATCTTTGATATCAAAATTTCCGGATTGAAAACGCTTAAACCAAATTTGCGCTACTCTCACAGATACTGCATTAGGTCCATAAATATCACAAATTTTTTTCGCGGCTTGTGTTGCATTTTTACCTTTTTTGTAGTAAAATTTTAAAATGTATCGAATTTCTTTAATAGATTCACTCATTTTAACAATAAGTAAAACAAATGAAAATCACACATTTTCCTAATTTGAATTTGGAATTGTCTTCTTTAAAGTTAATACTTTTTAATGATACCAAAACCAGCCAGATACAAATAGTATAGCCAAAGAGATCTTATTACAAGTTCATACATACTATATGCGAAAAGACTTTTTCCCCAACCTATTCTAAACTAGGATGGCGCAAAAAAACCGACTTTATTTGTTGAGTCTCGCGTGTAAAAATGTTAGTCTTTGATGTTTTAAGAAATCCGTCCAAAGGACAGCTCAAAAAAATTATGAGCGACCTTTTAAAATTATACCGTATCGAGGAAAAACAGTTTATGGCGATTTTTGAAATCTTAAAGAATTTGGAGCGACTTCTCAATTTTTTTTTGAGCTGACCTTTGGAGGGCTTTCTTAAAACATCAAAAACTAAAAAAATTTCACTCAAAAAATGTTGGGTTTTTTGCTCCACCCTAATATAAACTAATGCCGCTATTCGTTAGCGGCATTTTTTTTAAAGCTTTAAATAAGACGCATTCGGCTGCGATCTAAATCTTTAACATTATCGCAAATGAAGCCGCATCATCATGGTTGTTTCGTTGTATAAAAACTGGCAAAACCTCACCCAATTGTAGATTGCAGTTGCGTGCCGGGCACGGTTGTAGTGAAGTGAGTAATCTGTCACTTACTTTTTTCTATTAGTATGGAGAGGTTGCCAGTGTAAGAAATTATAACCTTTTATGTAAATAAATTTGAATATATTTAATTTTAATTGTAGTACACAACAACGGTAATTTCTAGAAAGAAACTCACTTTTCAAAATTTGGCGGCTTGCATATCTCTAGATGACAAATTGGAGCAGTCAAGATGACAAAAGCGGAACTCAGTCCCCAAAGTAGACCATCACCCTAAAGTCGGAAAATTCAAAAATTTTCCGGTTGAAAAATTATGTACATACATCAGTCAACAGAAAAGTTTCCCTGGAAAGTTGGTAGCGATAACAGGTGGCGATTACCATAATGCCAGACCCCTGCGCCGTCTGTCGCGGGTTCATTACCATCGCCGGGAGCGTTTGAGGCGGCGGAAAAATTCCAAATTCACTTATGGCCACACTCGAGGTCACTATTAACCAGAGTTGCCAGCTGATATAGCAAAGTATTTGACATGATATTTTTTATTATTTCTTTCTCATATATGTTCATTAGCCTTTGGCCGCGGCTTCACTCGCGATAATGTTGTCCCACGGGAACCGTACAATTTTTCGGGATAAAATAAATAAGGCATAAATTTCATGCAGATCCGTTTACCTGTTCTGGAGTGATCGAGCATCAAATATTCATCCAAACTTTCTCATTTATAATATTATAAGTATAGATTTTACCCCATTTTTTAAACCATGTTTTACTCGGTAAACTACGTCTTTATGGTTATTATACACTATATGGGAGTCTAATCTAATTTACCACCGCTTCACAATACGTTATGGCTTGGAAAGAAGAAGCTGTAGGGGTGACCAGATTTATCATGTAAGTATGGAACCTCTGATCACATCCTCACGTATGTCTGTCAACGTGATGACATACTTAGCTGTATCATGATACAATCATGATACAGCTAAGTATACAAGCGTCTTCTTGTTCAATAATACCAGGTTCAATTATATATGTGGATTAATTGAATACAGTATTTATTACTGATATTTTGATATTCACTGAATCTAACGTTAACCAAGGGATACAGTTTAAAATAGAGAATGGCTTTGATTTTAAGAACCTCAACGGTCAGAGTGCCGCCGTTGGATTTCGCGAATACTGAGTACCTCTCTGTACTCAGCAAGTCTGGGATTCAAATATACCCAAAGAGCTTAGAATGCCCTACCAGTCCAATACAATAATTCCCTCAGGGTGTTGTTGAGGCGACCGCGTTTCTGCAGTGCGTCGCCTATGTTCGCCGAAGCACACGTAGATAGCTTTGATGCTTTGTGGCGTAAAAAAACAGCGTCGTTACTGAGAAGATTGCCTGGTAGCAGCAACAACATCCTGAAGGATATCTGATAAATTTGACTGCCCACTGATTTGGTCCTTCATTAAAAGAACTAAATCAGTGCTAGTCATTAATTACTAGTATAGACACAAGGAAAAAAAATACTAAAACATTATTGTGTGTATTTTTGTGTATATTCTTATTAGACTGTGTATTCGTGTGTGTGTGTGTGTGTATTCGTATTAGACTGTGTTGTCTTTAAATAAATAAATAATTATTATTATATATTTTTCCCGGAAAATTTGATCCACCTCTATGACATCACTGCTCGCCAGTGAGGTGACTACAAGGGACTGTTTGCACCCACTTTTATTTGTCACGCGCCCTTGTTTGATTTAAACAAACTTTTTGTGTGAATTTAAATTGTTTTCTGTTTTGTTGGGAACAAAATGAATTTTTAGCTGTGGCTTGACCGGCGATTTTGACTTTGGTTTCTGACCTATGTTGGCATCGTAAATTATATGGCAGCTAATATATTTATGGGAGATATCATGAAAGTATAGTTGTGGTAATTACTCATATAATGATGCCACAATTTAATAGATATGAAACTATGTAAGTAATTGACAGTTGTGATAATAAGTAGTTGTATTTGTTACTAGTTGTGCCCGCGACGTCGTTCGCGTGGAATTTGTTTCAAAACCCCCCGATTTTGAAACTTCATTGGTCCTCGGCTCCTATTGGTATTAGCGTGATGATATATAGCCTGTAGCCTTCCTCGATAAATGGGATATCTAACACTGAAAGATTTTTTCAAATCAGACCAGTAGTTCCTGAGATTAGCGCGTTCAATCAAACAAACAAACAAATTCTTGAGCTTATATATTAGTTTAAGATAAAAACCTTATTCCCGCAAACATTCGCTGCTTAAAGATGGTGCCAGATTCCGACCTTTTAGCGTAAAAATATAAAACCGGCTGTTTGCTGGAAACGATCATTTAACCGCGAATTATGTACCTGTAAAGGTTAAAGTGAAATAAAAGTGTTGATATCGTACAATGTATTTTTTTGAAGTCCAGCGTCCCACAGCTGTGTTCTGGGGGACTTTTTGTCATTGCGAAGCTGGTAAGCAGGAAGACGGCTCATATGATGGAAAGTGGTTATCGTCACCTATAGACGTCTACCATACGCGTTGCTAACATTTTAGATGGGACACAGAGGTAATGGAATAAAGGAGATGGGATTGCATGGTATTTTAACGCCTGTTTTTTTTGTATATGTAAGTAATATTAAAAATTATTGCAATACGTATCATCTACTTAACTCTTTTTGGAACGAAGTTCCTTATCGCACGTTACTCGGCGGATGGGAGCTAGGTGAAAAAAATGTTAATCGAAAGGAAAAATGCTGACCGCTGTTATATCATTACACAATTTCGAACATTAATGCAATGAGATAAGATCTAAAATTATATCCATTAGTGTAATATACTGTGGCGAGCGATGGTAGAACGATCTAGTTGGTTTAAGAAGTTTCAGAAAAATGTAGAAGCTTCCAGAAGAAAAGGACAAGGACAGATAAATTTTATAAAGGGGTAGACAATGAGCAAAATAATAACGAAATGAAAGATCAAAATCCTAGAATCAGAAAGGAAAAGAACGATATAGATAGATGTTTAGAAAGGGACAGACAGTGAATAAAAGAATAACGAGAATAAGATCGAAATTATGGGATCCAGAAGTTACTTCCGGGTTTTAAACCCGAAGAAACTTCAGCATAAGCCGCGCCTACGGAGAGTTGAGTTGAAGACAGTGAAGCGACAACTGTATCACGAGAGAGTTGGAAGAAGAGTCTAGTAGAAGACAGTGATGAGTTTATAGGAGTGTTTAGTGAAAAGTTTAGTGGGTAGTTCAGTGAAGGAGGAGTTAAGCGTAGTTTAACAGGAAAGGAAAGAGTTACGCGCGGTAAATTCGGAAGCGAGCACTGCAGTAACAGGAGGTGGCATGCGCAATATAGGCGACGGTATTGTGAGTGAGTTGTGCGTGAAGAAGCAAGCCCACATAGAAGAATCATGTACGGCTGTATAAGTCAATAAAAGCATTTAGTTGGAAAAAAACTGGTGTTTTCTTCCAATCCAAAGTGCGTTCCCCCGCTCGCACGTAACAATACACTGTTTTTGAAAATAAAAGGTCTTGTAACTGGCATTGTTATTCGACCGCATTCGGGCGCTCTCGGTGCCTACGTGCACATGTTTTTTTATATAATTTACTATTTTTAACCGATTTCCAAAAGGAGGAGGTTCTCAATTCGACAGTATATTTATAACTTCGAATTACTTCAATTTAGAGTTTTTACAATATTTACTATATTTTGTTTGTTTGTTGTATTTATATACATACAGGTTTTTGATACATTTCGATGGTCTTGGATGGTCTTCAATGCTTTTCGACAATCAGGTATCCCAAAGACACCTCAATAGTTTTTAGGGAGTATCTATCATTCTTTATATTTATCTAGCTATTTCTTCAAATAAAGTGATTTTCTTACTTTCGTTAATTAGGAGTTTTATAAAGTGCAGACCTCGATTGCAATAACATGAACACCAGGACTTAGTATCTTACTTTAAAAAGAATTCATATAAAAGTTTTATTAAGGAGAATGCAAGCAACAAATTAGAAATGTTTTGCCGCAGTCGGTCCTTACGAGAGAACGTGTCACTTGTATGTAGTCTCCCCTCTCTTTCCCCGCTGTATCCTGGACGGCCAGTAGCGCGACGCTCCGGGAATCGGAATTCCAATGGACTGTTTCCATTGAACTTGCCTAGTTTAGTTCAGTGACGTGAATAGAAGCAATTTAAACAATTGATTCTATTTTACCGATTTATAGAAAAAACAAGTGCGTGTCAACTCCGAATCACGACTGGACTTTACTCCTTAAGTACGAAGTGAGAGGTGAGCAAGGTTCGTTGCGTACAAAAAGTGACGCTTTTAAGTTGAGACGTGTGTTAATTTCACTTATAAAATTTCAATATAAATTTGTTGTGGCAGTGCTATATTTGATGATAACAATGGTCTATGTCAATTTTATAGAATATGAAGTGTTGGGTAATTTAGGTGGGAGTGTGAGATTGAGCACGCACGTACCTGATTAATGGGCATGAAATGCAGCTGCTCATCACTTTAACTTCCTTCACCAATGCGCTTGGTAACTTATTTATCTTGTATATATTTATATTTATTTGTGTAACAGAGCGAATTACTTCTTATATTTACAACATATGTATTTATTGTATTTCATACTTGCGGTGCGGAGCGGGTTAGTCATAAAAATTACACATATATAGTGTGTTGCGGGCGTGATATATTTATATGAAAATCGATTCTTTAGAAGTAACTCCAAAAAATGCTTGTTCGTTTAACGCCAATAGTTACTAATGCTGATATTAGACGGATCAACCAAATTGAATCAATTCGGTTGAAACGCACAGAACTGAAACAATGCGACTGTATTCAATGATATTGTATGATTAAAGTTCATGTTTATACGGATCATTTTGATTGATTCGTGTAAATTGAAAGACAGAAACGAGCCGTCTATTATCTGTTTAACCCATAGGAATATCTAGGAAGCCAAAGCAAGGCAATTTTTTTTAAATCTAAAGATTTTGGCGGGTATTTAGTAAGAACTGTTTTTTTAATTCTTTTATTTTAAAGGGGCTTTGAACCTTTTTGGTTATGTCAGCCCCATCGTACCTTTTCTTGATTTATTATAGCTTACATTAAACTAACGTAAATTTAATGTGTATGTGACAATTTTTGTGATGAGTTCCCCGCAGACAAGGATCTCATCACAAACTTGTACGTTGTTCTAGTTTCTTGAGAAGCAGGAGAGGCCAAAATATTAAATATTGTACACAAGTCCAATCTCTCCAGACTTAACTCCGCACATAACTTAATTCTGGCTGCCTCATTCTGAACACATTCCATGAGAATGTGGGTTACATGTTCAACCATATTGCAATTTACTATAAATAAAGAACTGTTTTGTTGTACAGTTTCGTTTTGAAAAACGTATAATTTTCGAAATAACTAAATATCGAGTAGCGACAAAAAAAAATTTTTGGTCTCAAATAAGATACAATTTTGATGAAGGTGTCGTGGTAGATAGTATACGATACAATGTTAATATACGATATAACGCAATTTGTTATAATATATGCATGTTTATTTATATGGTGATACTTTTTATACTGAAATGGATGTGTGGTGTTACAAGAATCGATAAAGTGACAAATGAATACATAAGGGATCTGTGAAATTTGCACCAGTGACTTAGAAAGTGTAAGAAAGAAGGCTAAGGTGGTATAGAGATGGGATGAGGAGAAACAGCTCTAATAATTTTATTAAAATTATTTTATTAATATTGTGTGCTGAAGAGTTTCTTGCGCATCTTCTCTTCAAGCCACAACATCTTGCGAAGCGGTGATAAATTAGATTAGGCTCCCATGCAGTAAATAATAACCATAAACAAAATTAAAACCAAATAATAAAAATGAACAAGTTGCCGGTAGGCTAAATAAAACTTTAATAATACTCATTGACACTTGACATCTTTGTCTTCCGTGAAAAGTGAAAAGTAAAACTGAAAAGTGGCCGAAACGTCGGTACAATAAATATCAAATAAATTACCGCGCTTAAAACCGTTATAACGTAGTTTTATTATGTATGTTAGTCGCGAAATATTAAGAAAATATTATGAATGCATTATATGTAGGACAATATGACGATTTTTGGTGTGACAGAAAACGATTGCCTGAATAGGCGGGTATGACATATTCTAAAGTAAAGACATTTTTTTATCAACCCCAAATAATTGGCAGAAAGTGGAAGAAAAGAGATTTTAATTTTTTTAAGTTCATATTTGTTCGCCGTTGTTCACTGTTTCACCGATGTTAAGTGATGACGCGGTACTATAATAGAACACGCTTACCTAGAAGATACCTATTCACTCGTAGCTTGAAGACTTCAAGATTGTATTTGTTGCGGACAGAATCACCCAGCCCCCCGACCTCTCCCCCGGAAATCCCGTACCTCCACGCCCCGCTTACCGCGAATATGTTGCTCGCTCCGTTAGCTGCTAAGTGTCTGCATTATAGTAGTACCTTAGTAAGCACGGTGCGAGCCGCCGGCAGATCGTAGTCAGTCAAATAAAGTTTCCGAACAAGTAATACACACAAGGAAGACTAAGAAGAACAGGAAGCATTCGGAAGACTTTACAGCCATTGGACTCTCAGCGTGACTACGTGGATCTTGTGGACCACCAGTGTATTGTGATTAGTGCCACTCGTATTGATCGGTGTCTATACAATTAGTGCTATTTATGTTCAGTGTAACATCCGGGGCTAGTCCAAGGTTGTGTTGGTTAACCTGAACGTGCCGTTTGATACAGTAGTGCTGATCGCACCTGTTACTGTTGTAGTACCTATATAAATACATACAGTCCATTGCTAATGGGTGTTTTATTGAGGGCGACCCCTGCGCCACCACACCCAACAGTATTTGTCAGGTAAAACAGACTCCAGTAAATTATTCCACTGTTCGGTAGATTTTATATTTACTGAAATTACGATTTTTGCACAGTGTTCGTTTGAAATTTAATTAAGCACCAATAATTGAACAATAAAAACCAAATTATCGCGTGTACAATGGAAACGATACTTGGAATCGAGCACTGCACGTGCAACTCAGTTGCATTATTTTGATCCGTGTTTACCTTTCAGCGAGAACTGTAAAATGGAAATAAACGCTTGCATTTTGTACTGAAAAGGAAAATATTGGATTTAACACAACTTCGCGCTACTTTTATGACCTCTTTCGTCTGCTGTTGCCGGGATTTCATATTCATGGATTTTGGTATTTAATATCTATTCTCTTAGGATTATTAGAAGCGTATATTTTTGTAGAATAGAAGGAGGAATAATTTTGATTATATTGATTACATTGGGCGCTTTGAAACGCGCGATTTACTAACGCGCGTTTTGAGATCCAAAAGTTCTTATTGAAGTGTACACCTGCAAACGCGCGCTTCTGATCTGACGCGCTCGTTGGAAAGCGCGTTGCGCTGGCGTCAGTTGCGCACTTGTAGATACATGCGCCGCCATTTTGCTGTACATTTGATCGTGAGCTTTCGTGTAGGGTGCACGTGTATTATGGAGATCGAACACTTCGATACAGATTTATTTATAGATAAAATCCAAAAGCGTCCAGCTATATGGGACATGCAAAGTCCAGTTTATGAAAATAAAATATTTAAAAAACGCAATTGGGAGGAAATAGTAGATTTTTTTAGTGACTGTGAAGACAATTTGGAAAAGAAAAAACAGTCTATCTCGTAACATTGGGTGCACCCAATATTCTCTTTACCTCTGCCGTCGTCTTTTATAGCGACGGTATAAGACGGTATAGCGATCACTTCGACGTCCATTTCCAAACTGAGCTAGTAGTATGAACACCTTGGTAACGCTCGTTAAACGCCGTGCTAAGCGCGCTGTATGTATGCTACAAGCGCGCGCCCAACGCAACTGATACTGTTACAAGTTACAGGACTCGAATTAAAATGCCATTGGAATTACTATAGAATTTATTAGAACTATACAAACACGTATAACACAGGTACAAATATAACTGAACACAATCAGTCCAAACGTAATGCGCGAATCAGTAACACGTGCAAAGATCACTATATAGATTATCGAATGTACACACGTCTTGTCTCGCTAGTGGTTATCGCTTGACTGACGATCTCTCCATTGGGCCATTGCTATATATTGCACCGATACAATATGGCTGCCCGCCCGCGTAGATCGAATTT
This sequence comes from Dendrolimus houi, assembly GCA_039645545.1. Lineage (NCBI taxonomy): Eukaryota > Metazoa > Arthropoda > Insecta > Lepidoptera > Lasiocampidae > Dendrolimus > Dendrolimus houi. The sequence goes on from CM077140.1 coordinate 16,047,147, forward strand.
CTCAGAATCAGTTCGACACACCTGTCTAATGACTGCCATAAAGCAATACTTTATATGGCAGAGAGTAGTATTCAGTGTTGAGTGTTGATGTGAATTGAAGTGGACTAATTGATTTTGGAAACAGTAACCTTAAGTACAAATATTAATAAGTCGTACTGCTAGTACAATATATAGCACAGTATGTGAGCGGGACAGATGATGTGCGAGCGAAATAGAGCAATTATTAATATGTGTGCTCCCGCGTAGCGCTAGCCAGTAGTTCTAGCACTATCCGCTGCGATGACTAGACGTGACGCCGCAAATGGCCACCTAAAGCCTGAGATGGCCATCGAAAGCCGCAGACTGGCCAACCATGCCGCAGACCGAGCCAACGCGAAGCCCGTGACGGCCACCGTACGTCGCTGATTGGCCGATGCGAGCCGCCGACATACCCCTTATGTGTCTGGCGGCTCCCATACCTCATCACCGGGGGGGGCAAAGAGCAACAGCTCGAGGCCCCGTACCGGCTCTGCCATCCATAGGCAGACCCGATGACCTACTCACGACTAGACGTATGCATGCAGCTGCCATAATTCAATTTTCTGCGGCCGGATGGCCTACCGTAACAGGTGAAGAAATAACTGACAGGGTATTTTCCAGCCTAGCTATAACAACCTTGAGCTGTGTTTCGGCATTAGTAGCCAAGTTCCACTCTCCGTTTAGAGAGGAGCAACGCATTGTTAGCACATTTGTTGTTACGAATGTCCATAGGCGATGATAATCGCTTTCCATTAGGTGGGCCGTCTACTAGTAGTCTACTGAACTTATGCAATAAAAAAAATAAAGACAACAATGTAGGTGATTGAGTTGGTGCTGGCAAACCACAATGTTCCCATGGGGCGAGTTACAGACCGCCCCATGCCTGGAAAGCTTGAAGATGCCGGAGGACAAAAGTAGTCCCCCGGCAGTGGAAGAGGCCTCGCCAGGCCCACGCCTGCCAGGGTTGCGGAGAGGCTAGGTCATATACCTGGCATAAGGCGAAGGACGGAACGCCCTAGTGCCTCCCCCGATCTGGCGAATCCCACACTAGGTCGCGAATTATCCCCCCAAGGTTCAATCCTCGTCGCGGCTTAGTACTCAAACAGAATTCCCATGGTTAAAAAAAAATGGCAAACCACAATGTACTCACCACGAATATCTCAGATGTCTTAAAGAATTGCCAGGCAAAAAACACCTATAATAAGCGTGTAGGTATGTAAGATATTAATGGAAGTAGATGACTTCGTTTTTGCCTACCCCTATGGCAAGTATATTTTCGTAATCATAAAAATATAGTTGTTATAAAACAAGATGAATTGAAAAATTACGAAAAAGGCGGTAGAGTTTAAACATTGGTTTGAACATGATCCATTTAACAGTCTTTGATATATTTTGGCAGCCGAATGAGAAAAACAGCGAGGTTCCTCACCTCTACAATCTTATGTACAACAATTACCTGTATTTCCACAAATACAGATTCATTCACTCTACGCAACCCTTTCCTGTTCATGGATTCACACGCACTTGGCACGTTTTCTTTCTACAAAATCATAACATATAAATGTTCCGACCAAAAACTCCACCAGAATAATAGATTCCAACATGTATTATATACATCTAAGACGTACATCGTATACCCATTTTCATTTAAGCTGAAAAATCTTTCAACGGAGCTAAAAAGTGTGTGATCACTGTTCCGTCTCCCTGTCACTTTCCATCATGCATTTATTTATAATAATGTGTATCGTCGGATGTGACAAAAGCGAAACATCGGGCGTCAGAAACGTGATTTTTACCCTTCAGCCATTATTCCGCGTCATTTGACACTGAACGCGCGTCACGGCGCGTCATTCCCGCTCACCACATTTAACCTCGAAATACGTGTACTCTTGCACGAAATATTGTTTAGAAAAATACCGAAGTCAATTTTGTAAAGCACCTAGCTATATATCACGGTTTTATCCACAATAAATTACTGGTCTTTCTCTAAAATAATGTTTTGGAAATGAAAGGACTTTTTGTGTACTTAACTAGTGCGACACTTTGTCGCTCACCACATTTAACCTCGAAATACGTGTACTCTTGCACGAAATATTGTTTAGAAAAATACCGAAGTCAATTTTGTAAAGCACCTAGCTATATATCACGGTTTTATCCACAATAAATTACTGGTCTTTCTCTAAAATAATGTTTTGGAAATGAAAGGACTTTTTGTGTACTTAACTAGTGCGACACTTTGTCGCTCACCACATTTAACCTCGAAATACGTGTACTCTTGCACGAAATATTGTTTAGAAAAATACCGAAGTCAATTTTGTAAAGCACCTAGCTATATATCACGGTTTTATCCACAATAAATTACTGGTCTTTCTCTAAAATAATGTTTTGGAAATGAAAGGACTTTTTGTGTACTGAACTTTCACGTCAAAATACGTGTAGTAAACGAAGAAAAACACCGTAGTCAATTTAAATTCCTAACCATGTCTTGCGGTTTTATCTGCATTAAATTACCTACTTATTTCTATGAAGGAAAAATTTGACAATGAAATGACTTTTGAAGTGAAACTTCTTTAGAATCGTTGTGAATTGAAACTCGATGAAACGAAAAATACAACACTAATAAGAGATTATATTTATTAATTATTGAGTGTTTAAACACTATGATCATTTACATAGAGTTGGAAATGTTTTAAAGAATGCCATTAATACTTCAAATTTCGTGTTTTAAAGCGTAAATATATTACAACGATATAATATATGAAATGTGACGTCACGAAATTTAGAATCTCTCCACCCCTCGTCACACTTTGTTTCACTTCTACTGCGTGTGAAGTGCACACACACATTTTTTTATATACTAAACTAGTGCGTCACATAAAAAAGTTACCCACTAGTTTAATATATAAAAAAGTAACGACGTTACGTTTAGTGTACAAAAAAAGATATGAACATCATCGTCTCATCAGTGGAATCTTTACCAGTTAATATTAATCTTAACTAATATTATAAATGCAAATGAGAATTTGTTTGTGACGTTATCGGGTCTTAACTACGTTGCCAGGGGTATAGAATAGGACATAGGGTACCTTTCATCCAGAAAAATTACTGCTCCCGAGGGATAGACGAATGGCTACAACGCCTTTGGCATTGACTTTGCCAATTTCAGGCCTCACCGTTGTAATTCACTAACAAATGTATCGTTATGACAACAAGAATGACAACTACAATTTTAAGGTGCCCACACATTACGGGACCCGTCGGTCAGCCGCGGCTGACGGACGCGTACTTCGTCCGGGCTGTGGGCTCGCTCGCGCATTCACCTCCAGCCTGGACGGACGACATCCGGCTCTAAACGGGCTGGCCCCATCATTTGCTAGCCGGAGATCTCTCCGGCTACCTCGGATCTCACTTCGAGGTGAGAGGGGGAGCGCGGATCGGCACGTGACTTTCCTCTCCTCCGCTCCGCTGCCTCCTTTGCATACATTACAGTCTCGCAGAAGAAGGCGGCTGCGTCCCACGAGTCGGCGCTCACGACCATAGCCTTCATCACGGCCGGGGGGGATAAATCCGCCCCAATGGCAGCAACGAGATCACGCGCTTCTCGGCCCAGGCTGGCCACACCTGTCGCCGTCGACGTAGCCATCTCATGTTCTTCACATACCTATTTTCAACGCTAGTTATTATATATACGCGATTACTAAATAAAATCAGTTTAGATTGTCTGACGCACATCTGACTTAATTTAATTGCTAGCTCCTTAATACATTGCTGCTTGTCTACGCCTCTACAAACATTACATGTAAACATAACCATCATTAAACTGTAACGTTGTGTAAAGTCCCACTGTAAATAGCTTCGTAGTACAAGCTTGTTTAATATCCGCCGCGCTACGAATTATTATTATAAGCACTTCCCAAATATGCGGAGAAAATGGCATATTTTGATGAGATGCTATATACAATGTGATGAGATTCCAAATGAATTATTACTGTTTGCTTGTCATTTTAGTTGGTATAGTGTAACAAGACCTTATAATAACTATTAATGTACAAGATATAAAAGTTACTCAAAATTTTTCCAAAAATAGAACTCGTACAATCGTCTTATTCATCAGTCTGTTTGTTCATTACTTTATAGGTTTTGGTTTCAGTCATTTCAGAAACTAAAGAACTGCGATCAGATTTTTTTATACAAACAAAATGTACTTCAAATGTAACCTAAAAACAAAAAATAATTTTATTTTGCAAATTTGTTATTTTTCTATGTTTTTCTTGGCACCAACGTTAAAATGTTGTAGAAAATATTTTTTTTTTGCTTTTTAGCTACATTTGAAACCGAAGTTTTGTATTTCAAAAAACAACACGTTAGTTGCGCAAATACTTGAATAGTTTTAGAAAAAAAATGTGAAACACGCTGTACGTGTCTATATTCGAGGTTTACTCTCATTTCCATAAGATCCACTCATCTGATCCTGACTTGGTGACAATGGGAACATCTCAGGAATATGTTATATCTAATAGAAAAATATTGAACATTGCACAATTGACGGAGAGATCGCGTACCATCCATACAAAAAAAACCCATTAAGTCGAATTGAGAACGTTCTCCTTTTGGAAGTCGATTAAAACTGTAGTAATGCGCGACGCAGATAGCTAACTCCATTTAGGTAACTCTTTAACCTTTAAGCAATAGTTAGTTCGTTAGTAGTTAGTTAGTTAGTAGTTAGTTAGTTAGTTAGTTAGTAGTTAGTTAGTTAGTTAGTATTTAGTTAGTTATTAGTTAGTGTATTTACCTGTAGGGGTTGACAATGTGGTGTGATGTGGATAGGGTGAAGCACCAATGAGACGGGAGTTAGGCTCGACCGCTTGAGAGGCGAGTACAAAATAAGACGACGAGTAGTTTTACTCATTATATATTTACTTGCTTAATTCCCTATAACATTCAACTTAAGACTATGGAGACAAAAAATCTTAATTGCTACGTGAAAATATGTAAATAAACCACACCCGAAAAAGAAGTAATTCCATCGATCTGAAGAGTCGGGGCATCGGCGATTTGCTCCACCCTTATCGGCATCCGAAAGCCGATCGCCGATTTACAGCGGATAAGAAAATTATTCCGAAAACCGGCGGAACAGCTGAATAAAAGATTTGTTAACCAAATGTTATGTAAGGTTAACCTTTTGTGTGATGACGGCGCTTTTTCGATCATGGACTCTCTTCTTTTGTTTGCTCGCTATTTTACAGAGATATATTACTTTTGAATAATGTCTAGAGCTGACATTTTGTTAATATAGATCAGTGGTTCCCAAACTTATTTTGTATACTGCCCACTTTGAGAATAAATTATTTTCCTAGTGCCCCCATTTTTTCACCTACTTAAAAACCACTATAACATCAAATTAAATTAATTGATTATTGTGAGCTATATTAGCGGAGATTAAACATTCATTCTAAACGAGACTTTTACTATAGCCCGCAAGAGTTGACTTGAGACTTAAGCGCAGTAGGTAGTGCACAACGGCGCTGAGGTCTCAAGTTAACTCTTATGGGGTACACCTGCCAATTAGAATGATTATTGAAACGCAACTTTATAGTATTCATACATAGTTTGAACAATCTCTTAATTAATATTAGTTGATGTTCACAAGTTGTAGTCGAGAGTTCAGTCGGTGTCTAAGAGTCCTCCTAGCTAGATGAAATTACAAATTGCCCCCCAAGCCTCTACACAACGCCCTCATTTTTTTTCTGTGTCTCTTACCAGCCCCTTTAGGGCTGCAGCGCCCACAAGGGGGCGTTATCGCCCACTTTGGGAAAGGATGATATAGATGGAGATCCCAGTCACCCCAGACTTACGTGATTTTAGGAAAGATGAAATTTTTAGGATCGGTTGCTTAACATAAACTTGAAAGGAATGGATACTCGCTAAGCTGAAAGCGGGGCCGTTTTTCAGGTACCAGGTATCAAAGGTGGAAAAAACCATGCCAACTTACGTCAAAGTAGCAAGGCTAGTTTTTATATATGCCATATATGATATTATTATAAACAAAGATATACAGTTGCCAGACAGTTCCTGTGGGCCATAACTTTCAACAGACACTTTAAAAAAAATTTGGGAATTTACGTCATTTTAGGAAGGCTGAATTTTATATATTAGGTTGGGGAAAAAGTTTCTTCGCATTTTATATAAAAATTCAAAAGGTTTTTTTTATAAATTTTATTTATATTTGACTAAAGTATGTAGGTGCCATTTTGTTAAATAACTTTTTAATATCTTGTAGGTAGGGAGACGTGACCCCATTGCTATAAAAATTTTGGGGCTTCTGATCAAAAAACTGCGACAAGTGGTTTTGGCAGTCCTCTCGTAATGTTAACCTGACACTGCCTAAGGAATTCTGCAGAGACCGAAACAGGTGAAAATCTGAAAGTGTAAGGTAAGTGTAACCAAACTCTCGTAATTTTTGCTGAGTGGCTAAAGATGTGTGAGATCTAGCGTTATCATGGTGAAAAACCACACCCCTTCTGTTGATTAATTCCGGGCGCTTTCTCTCAACTTTTTGCTTTAATCTCATCAGTAGTTCACAGTACAGTTCAGAATCGATGGTCCTGCCTGGCAGTAACAGTTCATAATCCCACCATACACACAGCATCACCTTGTTGCGAGTTAACCCGGGTTTCGCCACAGTCTGTGAAGCCTGACCGGCCTTTGACCACGATCTTTTTCGCACGTTCTTGTCGTACGTGATCCACTTTTCATCACCAGTTATCAGCTTCTTCAAAAATGGTTCGGTTTCATTACGTCGTAATAAAGAATCACAAATGAGTACACGGTTCATTAGGTTTCTTTCAGTGAGCTCATGAGGCACCCAAATATCTAGTTTTTTTGTGTATCCAGCTTTTTTCAAATGCGCCAAAACCGTTTTGTGATCAATTCCCAATTCTCCAGCTACGTCGTAACTACTAATATGCCGATCTTGCTCCACTTTTTCAAAAATGGCATCAATTTTGTCCGCAACAGGGCGACCAGAGCGATGTGCATCTTTGATATCAAAATTTCCGGATTGAAAACGCTTAAACCAACTTTGCGCTACTCTCACAGATACTGCATTAGGTCCATCAACATCACAAATTTTTTTCGCGGCTTGTGTTGCATTTTTACCTTTGTTGTAGTAAAATTTTAAAATGTATCGAATTTCTTCATTAGATTCACTCATTTTAACAATAAGAAAAACAAATGAAAATCACACATTTTCCTAATTTGAATTTGGAATTGTCTTCGTTAAAAGTAAAAAATTTAATGATACCAAAACCAGCCAGATACATATGGTATAGCCAAAGAGATCTTATTACAAGTTCATATATACTATATGCGAAAAGACTTTTTTCCCAACCTATTATATTATCAAGTATAATATTTTAAAGTATTTTCCAATGATCTAGACAAATCTGACGGGCCAAACATCTTCCCAGACTCGTTAAGAGTAAACACGATGCAATTTTTAATTTAAATTTCTTGTCTTTTTTTGCGGTTTTCACTGACCGACAGCTAATTGTTAGACTTAAAATCTGCGTTACACTTTTATCCCGGGAATCCCGCGGGATATTTTTCTGGTAACGATTTAAAATGGCCGGATTGATTCAATTCAATTCTAATGCTTACCGCAGATCGACAGCAAATTTTATGTAATAAAATATGTGATATTTTTATCCCGGGAATCCCGCGGGAATTATCCCGAGAGCGATTTCAAGTTGTTCGGGTGCATAAAATAAGCTGAATAAGCTTATTTTATGCACCCGAACAACTGTGTTCTTGTTCTTGTTCTTCCGAACTGTGAAAACTGTGTTAGAATATAACACAGTTTTCACTAAAACGATAGCTTACATTCTTTTCTAATGCTGCACTACTTTGTGTCCGGGAAATCCGCGGGAATTTCAAGTCAAGCGTGGATGAAGTCGCGGGTATATCCTAGTTCCTTTATACATTTGTATAAGATAACATTGTTATCATATGCTCTGTAATAATGTAATATCTGTCATGACGAAACCTTATGGGCTCAGCGGAACATCAGCGTTCGTTCATTCGTGTCATGTTCAACAGACAAGCATTATGCTGAGACTAGAATAATTGTCCTAAAAGGGACATCCCTTTTAGGACAATTATTCTTTGCTTTAGTTGTTCTAAATAAAATTATTATCTCTCTTTCCTTTGAAAGTTGTTTAGAATCAGATGCGTCAAGATATGAGGTATTTTTGAAGAAATGTGTTTTTAGTTAGCCATTTTAGATATTTGTCATCTCATTTCATGCTCTAGAAAACAGCAATTCTACAAAGCAAACCAGCGTAGAAAGGCTTATCAATGTACAAAATAGCGCTATTCAGTTGCAAATCCGATTTGAAAGCGTCGTGCAGCCAAGATACATAAATTATAAGCAAAAACGACGGGACTGACTTTGAATAGACTTCGTTAATTGACTCCTCAAATGAGGTCCCGAAGGCATTGCTACGCTTGGACTTTTAAATTGCGTTCAGTTATGGTTCCTTTCTTAGCAATTAATTTCTTCTTTTTATATTAGTACTTAATATTGTTACGAGTGCAGGACTGGACTTACTATAGAATTTATTAGAACTATACAAACACGTCTAACACAGATGCAAATGTAACTAGACACAACCAGTACAAACGTAATACGCGATTCAATAACACGCGCAAAGTCCGTCACTATATAGCTTATCGAATGTATACACGGCTTGTCTCGCTTGTGACGATCGCTTGGCTGCCTCACCCCTCCGTTCGGGCATTGTTTTATACTAAACTATACTGTATGTCTCGACACAATACTCGACCGCGTAAACAATGATTTTCAAGAATCACACCTGGCTAAATACTGCCATAAAATATTTCAATACACAATAGTTTTTCTAATTACAAATTTTAAACACAAAGTAAACAAAAGAAGTCCAAATGCCGAAAAGGTAATAAACTGCAGGTGTGAATTTTTCTTTGTCGGTCGTAACAATATTAACATAATACTGGTTTTTACACAGTGGCGTAGCTAGTGTAACACCTGCAACAACTCAGAAGGGTTTATGGTAATAAAAGAACAGCAACTGGTCACATATTTATAATCAGAGAACCTTACGGTTTTAACACCTCGCCATCCCTCCAACAATTTAATAGTATATGAAACATAGCAAATTGGCACAATCGATAGCAGATTGAAGTCATTGATAAACTATTTTCATTAAAGGGTTATGAATGAAAAGAATTGAATATATTATTGTTTGGAAATTTTAGATAATATTTTATATAAGATATTATATAAAATATTATATTTAAAGTTTTAGATGTAATAAAATAAACCGAACAGTATAAATCTATCGCGTCTGCCAACATGAAAATAAAATGTGATGAATACCGTCTATGCACAATTGAGACATTTTGAATTATAATCTACGCAATGACCACATAATACAAGGGATAAATATTGTTACATAAAATTATGGTAAATTATAGACAACTACTCTATACAAAATAGGCGCTAATCACAGAATTAAAAATAATATAACATTATTATTCAATTAAGAAAATGGCCCATTGTATCGTTTAGAAATAAGAGGATACATAACAAAATCAATTATTAACTTAAAAAGAAACATGACAAGAACAACTATGCAACTAGATAACTATAACACCAGCCTTAGACGGGCCCTGTATCAAAATGTGTTGGGGAACCCAAAGGAAGGGTAAAGTTTTTTATGATAGAAAGAAAAAATGCTCGAATTGAATTAAAATAATTATATATTGCTTGTCAGTTATTACTTATACTTAACACTCCTAGGATCTAAGTGAGACAAACAATTTAAATCAATTAATTTCGCCAAGCTAATTTATCAAATCATCCACAGCTGAAGACGATTTCAGATTTTTCTAGATATTCTGCTTCTATAGACAATAATGACAAGTCTGATAGCCGTTCCTGTTGGCCCAGCAGTTATTCTCAAATATGTTATTTAATCTACAAAAGATTGTGGATAACACTTTAAGAATTTTTGCTTACAAACTTTCGGGGCCCCTGTAGCTTTGGTCTTGACGGTAGGACGAAGTGTGTTCAGGTATCGTTAGCAGAAGATTTTCATTTGAGCGCAAATTACAGGAATGAGATTAATAGAGGAAACTAAAAAGTTCCTTTAAATGTAAGGGGATACAGGCATTGAAAAGGATATTGTGCAGAAGTCAGAGTAAGTGAAAATTCTACAGATTTATTATATTACTAGCTGTCCCGGCAGACGTTGTCCTACCCTGAAGAAATAAAATTTAGAACCCGATTGCAGCGCCACCTACCGGGTCCAATTGTGAATCTAAACCATCCTCGAATCTATCTGAACACACAAAAAAATTCATTCAAATCGGTCCAGCCGTTTAGGAGGAGTTCACTGTCAACACACGTACAGAAGAATTATATATATATAAAGATGGATTAATAGAACGAAATAGAATAGTTTTTACTGTACATAATGTAATAAAATAAATTGATACATACAGTCGTAACGATAAGTGCAATGGGTGGTCTTATCGCTGACCGAAACTCGATATGGAAGTAAGTATATACGTAAATATAAAGAAAAATAGTAATATTAATAGAAATTTGAATTTAAACTTCATAAATTACAATATAAACCTACACAATATTAAATCATGTATGTTCAATCAATCGATAACTCTTTATTGTACACCAATACAAAAAAATAACTTATATACTAAAACCATATCTCATTATGCACAAAGGGCGGTCGTATCGCTAAAGAGCGATCTCTTCCAGACAATCCCAGAAATAAATTGAGATTATAATGACGACGGTTGTGTACACAATACATAGTACAATTCCTTACATTCTAGTAATCAATATATATATGCAGTATGTACAGATGTTTTATGTATTAAATAGATATATACTTAATATACATATCTACAAAAATATATAAATGTTTATATATAAATACATATGTGTAAGAAATAAGACCACTGAGTTGTAGAATAAATTCAGTTTACACAATATACAACACACGGATATTAAGTTTAACTATGCACTCAGCATACTATGTTCCGAGTCAGTGTCCGATACAGAGCACTGCCCAAGCGCATAGGTCGCGCTGTGTCGGGGAGCGTCAAGAGGTTGTTCCGATGCGGAAGATACCACCGTGCGCAATCGACTGACGAAGTATTTTTCTTTTTTATTGGACTTGACTTTATGTTGTTGGTCCGAAGAACTCACAACCTTACAGGGGTTTTCGGGGCGAGTGCCGCCCGGAGGGCAACTTGCTCGAGAGGGCTCCCTAGGGAGTTTCACCTCGGCTGGTCTGTTGCCATTAGAGGGGGATGAATCTAATGATGCCCACCATAGGGCGACACAATGCACTAATTGAGAACGAGCGACGGGTAATATAAAGCCCGAGGGGAAGGATCCCGGCGGACCGGGATCGGCGGTTCGCGGTGGCCTATACTATCTTACTGCCGCTTCGCAACGTGTTATGGCTGGGAGAGAAGAAACGGCGAAAGAAGACGTGGAGAGATCGTGATTGGTAGCGTCGACGCCGCCGTCTGTGTCTGTCTGTCGGGGTCTGCCAGCCTGCCGTCCTAACCGCGGGCGAGCTGATCCGGGCCAGCTGTTTTGTGATAACGTCGACCTTGTCCGTGAGGATGTTACGCGGTCGTCGCACGAGAGCCTTTCGTCGAGGCTTATAATCGGACGCGGACACGACGAGGGGATTTCGATGGTGCGGCGCTAGATCGAAATAATTACGCGAGAGCGACGTAATGTAGTTTTTGATGGAGGGAAGCTCCAGATCGCGGTGGATGTCGACGTTACGCATATAGAAGGGAGCACCGACGGCTCTGCGTATGAATTTATTCTGAAAGATTTGCAGTTTCTTTAAAAGGGCAGGCTTGGCATGGCCGAATACCACACTCGCGTATGTCATGATCGGGCGGATGCATGTTTTATATAGAGTAAGCTTGTGTCTGAGGGACATTTTGCTTCGTTTATCTATCATGGGTGCTAGACGACCCATCAGAAATCGTGCTCTATTCCGGACTATAGTGATATGTTCGTTGAAGCGCAAGTTCTGATCTAGGGTGACACCCAGGTATTTGGTGTACTTTACCCAGGGGATTTCTTCTTCGTAGAGCGAGATGGCTTTTAAGCGAAGGCAAGCGCGTTTGGGAGAGCGAAGCGTGCCCGGGGAAAAGAACATTGCTGCGCTTTTCTGCGAGGTTACTTCTATCCTCCATTTGCGAAACCATTCGCCTAGCTCTGTTACAGCTGCCTGTAGCTGGACGCAAGCCATTTTTCGGTTGTTATCTGATGTATAGAGTGCGGTGTCATCCGCGAAGAGGGCCAACTCTACATCTGGAGTGTTTGGGATGTCGCTGGTGTACAGCGTGAAGAGTAGTGGAGACAGGGCCGAGCCCTGTGGTACACCGGCTGTGAGTGGGTGGGGGGATGAGCGTGTTCCCTCCACTCGAAAACGGAAGCTACGGCCTAGGAGGAAGTCTCGCAAGATGAGCACGAGTCTGTCTGGCACACCGAACTGGTACAGCTTGTAAATCAAGCCGTTATGGCAGACCTTGTCGAAGGCCTTAGCTACGTCTAGGAACAGTGCGGCTGTTCCTATAGGACTGGCGAAGCCTCGGGTCGGCGCGGTATTTATACGCGCCGATCGGCAGTTCAGCGGGTCGGGGGTGCTCGGTGATCCACGAGTGCTGCGCCTTGGGATGTGGGGAGCCTTCCGTAGGTAATTAGGTAGGCGCGTAGTATTGAATGTTGCATTATGTACATACATTTAAATATCATCATATTCCAAGGACAGGTAATATTTTCTGATTATTGTTTTAAATATCGGTAGCGATTTTGCTTGTCTGATAGCAACACGAAGCACGTGCCAAAGCTATATAGCCTTGATGGTAAAAAAATTGTTGTAGAAAGTTGAACTATGCGCAGGGGTGTTTAGTTTCAGTTTAGTGGAAGACCGTAAACTATAGGAGCACGACATAAAGTCAAGGCGTTCTTTAACACAATGAGGAGTATTGGAGACAAATAAGATACTAAATAAGAAGACAAAGAATGTGAGTACTACGGCGAACACGAATTGGGAACCACTTGAGTTTTTTACGGAATTCACGAGACGTGGTCATATTTTCGAAGGCCAAATATGAACCCTATACAGAAATTTTAGAGATGCTCAAGTTTATTAAGTTGTTCTTGGATTAAATCTAGATAGCTCGCGTCAGCATAATCAAGGATAGGGAGTAATAGGGACTCTGCTAGCTTAATTTTGATGGTAATGGGTAAGAAATTCCTCAACCTTCGAAAAGATTTGGACGAAAGGAATAGCCGCCGACTTAATTCGGTAACATGAAGATGTTTTCGTGAAACAACACTATTTCTAGTATACATAAACGAATAACATACATTACTTCTCAGTTACATATTTAAGGTAGTGTTGTTTTATGGGGTCATTAAACAAATGGACAAATTTGCTTCTTTTATATAATACTAGCGGCCCGCCCCAGCTTCGCACGGGTATCTAAAAATAACTTTTTTGTTGAGTTTTTAATTACCTACTAAGCGAATTCAAAATATTTCCCCTCCCGTATGGCCCGTACCCCAGTGACGCCTACATCGCATAAGGTACTGCCTAGCTAGCCGAGCGTGGTGCGCGGCGACCACGCAACTTTTTTCGAATACTTACATTTTTAAACTCGTGATATCTTTCGAATGGAATGTCCGAATTGAATTGAATAATTAAAAAAGTTTTATAAAGGTATTGAAGCAGTCTTGAATATGAAGTAATTTATTTTGATAAGAATGAATTCCAAGATACAAATAAAGAGCTGTATCTAGCGGCGGCATTTCAATAAAAAAATTAAAATAAATGAACACTCATTGTGGCATAACTATAATAGTTAGACATATGCTATCGCGACTTTTTTTGTAAATAATGATGTGTTCTGCAAAGTCGTAACACATTATTTTATTCTATTATCAACAGTTTTCGCAGTGCACGCAATTTTAGGTAATTTTTTACACCTTTGGTTACATTATTGAATTTTAGTAAGGATCCCTAATTTAAAAAAAAATATAATATACCCTATGTCATCCGGGGATAGTGTAGTTTGCCAACAGTGAAAGAATTTTTCAAATCGGTTCAGTAGTTTCGGAGCCTATTCAATGCAAACAAACAAACAATCAAATCTTTCCTCTTTATAATATTAGTATAAATTATCAGGCCATAAGTTCCAAAGACTTAAAGCTTGCGCAGTAAATAATTTGTCATATAACTGTGTGGTATGTATGAGCATTCTTAGTCGATAATTCGAAGATGGTCTCACAATTCTTGAATGATCGTTTGATGAAAGTTAAAACGGCCTTTAAATAATTATATTTCAGGCTACCGCTGGTTGGGTATAACAGTGAAACTTCCAATATCTGCCTCGGTTGTGCGTGGCGAATAAATCATTGTGAGCGAAGTCAGCGATCGGCGCACATCAATCACCGCACACCACCCCCTATCAAAGCATCCCCTCTTCCTAACAAGGGTGCATACTTTTGTATCAACGTAATAATAATATAACAAAGAATAAAATTTGATATATTACTATCAAAAAACATTTGGAAAACGTGTTTTCCCCGTAGATTTTCATAACAATAACAATTGCTGCTGCATCGATTTTAGTTTAAGAAATATCTAACTTTATTTTAAACTAGCTTCTGCCCGCGACTTTGTTTACGTAGCAGGTGAAAATATTTTTAAATAATAAGTACGTTAAGCAGCTATTTTAGGTACCTACATCACGTTTTTATCAGTAAGAGTGGTGGAACTTTAAAATGTTAGGTAAAAGTGCTGGGTCATAATATAATCTTATATCATGTAGATTGTAGGTTATTCTCAAAAAGACTCAAAACTAATTGCGCTCGCAGTACTTGGTCGTTATTTTGCTGCGATATTATTTTAAAACTGCGATATCTCCTAAGATATTCATTGAAATCGAATGATGTAAATGGCAATTTTGTTTTAAATGAAATACTTGTGATGAGTAACGTATTTATTTGGGTAAGCATTAATATCATGTTTATAAAAACACCTTCGCAAATAATAAATTATTTCAGAACAAATTTGGTTAGCATAAAAAAGGTTATAATGAGCCAACCTTAAAAGATAGACACATGCTGTCGCGAACTTTTTATTAGAACTTTTAAAGGGGAACAATTCTGTTACACATGATTTTTGCGAAACTTTAACCGCTTACGCAATGCACGCAGCGGAAGCTCTCAAAACGAAAAAAAAAACTGGTGCTCCGCTCCTATTGGTCTTAGCGTGATGATGATATATAGCCTATAGCCTCGATAAATGGGCTATGTAACAGGGAAAGAATTTTTCAAATCAGACAAGTAATTCCTGAGATTAGCGCGTTCAAGCAAACAAACTCTTCAGCTTTATATATTATTATTATTTTAAATTAGTACTTAGCGTTTTCACTGCGACTGTAAAGGCCTGATACTGTTGAGATTCCATTAGAGTTTAGATGGACTGTAAGTTGATGCTTGAAAATGAATGATGAACGGTTTATTACACGACAGTTATATTATATTGGTATGTATTAGAAGTTGAAAGTATGTATGTATAAGCTATAAATTATGAAGTAAAATGTCATTTGTTGCCTCATGTCAGTGACGTGGCACACAAAATGTGCTAATACTCGGCAAGCACTCTAGCGAATTGTATTCGAATAGATGATTCGATACAAGTTGTTACGCGAGTATTTATTTTAATTTTGAGGTAACAAACTATTTTATTGTTGGTTTTATTAAAATTTATTTATTTTATTTACTAATTAGGTATTACATAAGTGTATATAATTCCGGCACAGCAATATGCTGAGTGCAAACCTTATCTGCTGAAAATGCGGCGTACAAATTTGCAAAACAAACTCTGTGGCTAATAATGTATAAGGAATGTAATTACGTCGTTATTTCTTCAAATAAAGTTTTTCTTTCTTCTTTCTTTGTATGGTGCGCACGCGTTGACGTGTCAGGATCGATTGAGTCTTGATAGCAAGTGACGTGTGTGATGTGTGAGACCGGCCGTTGCGTCGCTCCGGCCGGAGCTGCTGCCTCGCGCCAACCAGTCCAATTGCTGGCCGCAGCCGTAACAGCGTATATAAATATAGCCATATTCAGTGAAAAATTATCTAACTAATGGTCAGCGATGAGCAGTACACGTGTGAGCCAGTACATTTGTCCTGTACAAAATACGTTTGTACTGATACGGCTCAAAATTTGAAATGTACCACTTCAAAATTTTTGTCGCGCTACTACTCAAAAGTAAGAGGATGGACGGAACGAGGCTTATGCTAAAACAGTACAATAACGCCTATATAGATATTGAAATGAAAAAGAGGGACGACATGACGATGTCATAGTACGACTTTTAGTAAAATGAGGTTACCGAGGCAGGCCGAGCACATCCGATTCTTAACGAACATTTCCGAACTAGTTTTGAACGGAACAAATGAGGGAATGACGCTCACCGCCTCACCGGCCTCGTGGCTTCAAATGTAACCGCCGCGGTACAAACCGTACAAATGTCCTTGCCTCATTTGAAGTGGTGCATTGTACTGGTTCAGTACAAAATGTCATGTTACTCTTACGAACTCATTTTAAAATCATTTACTGCCCAACTCTATGGAGGAGCGAGATGGAATTCTTCTACGTCTCAAAGAATCAAAAGGATCTTCCAGCGAAGCTATTGTCGTTCCTCGCAGGCCTATGTCCTATCTGTAATTGTTGGAAATTTGTGTATATTCTTTGTACGTTTCGGGAATCGTTTGCGATATCAATTATTGTACAGCGCCGTCTATTGGCTTGTAACTATTCCACTACAGAGGCGTTAGTGGATATAGATTATGCAAACAGACTGACGCGAAAAATACTATGTAAAAATGTGCCAGTGAAACTTCGTTCGCGTTGCCATGACAACGACGTTTGTGTGAGTGAATTGCAATGGCGGCTACAATAAAACACCATCGCTACGCCACCTTTTTAGATGTATTCGTCTATCCCACGTAAGTAACGTCATTTACCGGGATAAAAAGTATCCTATATGTTGACGCGGGATACTAGCTAGGTCTACGCCGAATTTCATTTTAATCTGCTAAGTAGTTTCTGCGTAATGTAATAGTTGTATCTCCAGAATGTACTAATACGACTTAGTCCCCTTGATTTTCTTTTAATTTTTTAAATATTTTGTACAAACTCCACCCTCCTACAGACTTATTATATTACAGTCTATAAGAAGTATCCAAATCACGATACTTTTGGTAGAAGAAAAATAGTTTTAGAGAAACCCAACTTTTCCAAACAATTTCTATCTATTCGCTAGCGAAAATTCCATATCGAGGTTGGCGGTTGATAGTACGTAGTTTGGCGGTAAAAATCCTACACAGAATTACCTCCAAAATTACCAAAGAAACCCCAAATAATATTGTGGCCCAACAGAGGCGGGATTGAATGGAAATATTTTATAAACTTGTAAAAAATTCAAGCCAGTTGCTCTCTCTGCGCTCCATTCCTTAGCTAAGTGGGTTCACCTTAACAGGTAAGAGGCTAATGTAATTGGCCTCTTACATGAGGCCATGTATCACAGCCTTGCTCGCGTCTTGCCCTTACTTTTTTAAATATGAAATAGCTCGTTTTGTACTTGTCTGTCATGTTATAACAATAATTTCTATGATAGCTAATATTGTTACAATTTGGGCCACCTGTATATTTGTAAACAAAGCAGATTTATTACCCGCCGGCGTTTGAGCTAATAACATTCAAACTATTTATGACTGTCTTCTTTTGTTTACCTTGTGTTTAAAATTTATGATTAAAAAACAGCCCATTGTGTATTCTAATCTTTTATGGCAGTAATTATTCAGATGTGTCGAACTGATTCTAAAAAATTTTATTTACGCGGGCGGGGAGCCATATTGTATCGGTGCAGTATATAGCAATGGCCCAATGGAGAGATCGACAGTCAAGCGATAACCACTAGCGAGACAAGACGTGTGTACAATCGATAATTGTTATTGAATCGCGCGAATTCGAGTCCTGCACTCGTAACAATATATAAAGGAAAAATTTGTACCCCATTTTAAGCGAATTATATGCACGGAGGTATATTTGGCATAGTTATATTTTATAAGGAGAAAAAACAGAAAGCTAAATTTTATTATTCTTTGTGTTACGATTACATTAAATAAAACATTAATTGCTTAAAGTCATACTGATAATGTGAACCGCATAATAATGTCTAGTCACTGGTAAGAGGCTAATGTTATTGGGCTCTTGAAAGACGTTATCTACCACAGCCTGGTTAGAGTCTTTTCTTTATTTTTTAAATATCAAATAATTCGTTTTGTGCAGGTCTATCATGCTGCAACAATAATTTCTATAGTATTTAATACATATATAAAGGAGACCTTATGCCCTTTTTTAAGAGTTTTATTTGATATTTAGTATAGTTTTGTTAAATATATTCTATATCCAGAAAAAAAGCAGAAGTATTTTTTTTATATTATATTATTATAATTTGTGTTACATTACATGAAATAAAACATTCAAAGCATGCATTCTTATTGATAATGTTAACCACACAATAGTGTAGTCACGTGTAAGAGCCTAATGTCATTAGCCTCTTACAAGAGGTCATGTATCACAGCCTTACTGGCGTCTTCGCCTTATTTCATTATATACGAAATATATAATAGTATTTCCTTCAGTTTTTGCGATTAGTACTCATAATAAAACTACTTTTTAATGGTTTTAAATATCGCGCTCAAAATCGTTAAAACGTAGTTTTACTGAATATGAAATAGCTCGTTTTATGCACGTCTATCATGTTGTAATGGTAATTTATAATAAATAGCTATAATTATTTGCTATGATTGTGAAATTTTAGACTTTTTGTATCATCAAATCAAACAGTCATAAAACTAAAAACAAAAACTTAAGAAAATACAATATTTCGTATATAATAAAATAAGGCCAAGACACCAGTAAGGCCGTGATACATGGCCTCTTGTAAGAGGCTAATGACATTAGCCTCTTACTAGTGACTACAATTTATTATGTGAGAATTAATCAATCAAATAGTTTAATCAAAGTTAAGCTTTAAGGCTTAAAATGGAGCGATAAATCAGCATGAATTAATTTTGTCTAGACAAGGCTTTAAGCTCGCTTACACACTGTATACAGTGTGTAAGAGAGCTTAAAGCCTTGTCTAGACTTGTCATAAGAGTTGAACATAAATCCTAAATTATTATATTTGTTTGATATAGTTTATCGTGTATATAAATGTTATATTGCCATAACGGTGTATTTATTCATGGTGTCATAATGGATAACAGTGGATACCTTTCATCCGAGAATATGCTTTCCCGAGAGGCAGAACAAACTTGATTGATAAAATCTAAGTTAATGCGTATCTGTAAGAGAACCTAGATTACTTATATAGCTCGTAAAATTAGCAACCTGAAGGGACAATGGACTGGCCAGATTTATCGCAGGACTGATGGCTGACGGAGCAGACGAGTCCTGGATTAGAGACCGCATCTCAGTAAACGTAGTGTAGTGTAGGACATCCTTCAGTTCAGTGGACTGAGCTGCGCTAGGTCTCTGGTGGGGCTTGGATGAGGACAGCACAGGGCCATGATAAGTCTCCTTCTGCGAAGACTTAAGGTTGCGGAAGGAGGCGGCCTAAAGACAAAGTACTTATAATGACGCAGTGGAAACGGATTAAAGTCGGGGGACCTCCTCATCAAGCCACACCCAGGGTCTCCTGGTCCCAGGAGCACCCCATCGTGACAGTTTGCGTCCAAACGTCGCGGCGAACTGTCTGTCTACAAGATATTTCGTGGCGCCAAACACGGAGGGACGCTGGAAGGTTTAGTGGATAGTGAGGCTGCAATCTCGCGAATCTTTCCTGATGGAAGGTGCATAAAAACTGATGTTTAGATAATGTAAATTAAATTAAAGATTTATGTTCAAATAAGTCTAGACAGAAGCTGCGTGCAGAGCCGACCGCTGGGAGCCCCGTATACCACTTGTAGAGCACTCCCGAAGGTCTGAGGGGATGCGGAATGCATTCCCCAGAGATATAAAAAAAGAACAGCGGGGACCGGGATAAGTGGCGCAAACTCGGGGAAGTCCTACGTCCAGCAGTGGACAACGGTTGGTTGACGACGACATTAACGTGAGCAACGCTGCGTGTGAAAACTACTTTTTGGCTGCTTCTCAGCTATCCGGTGCACAAATTTTAAGTAGTGGGTGGACGTAGTGGGTAGGAGGGAAGGTATACTTACCCTTTCTGCCACTCTTAGTTTCCGGAGTTCTTGAAATATTTATTTTTGGTAAACATAACCTCACCTATTTTTTCACTAACATTATTGTGATGGGTGGTGAAAGGTCGTGACCAGTGACTAGAATAGTGTTTTCGGTTAGGTTAGGTTAGCTTCAGACCAGAGCTTGCTGCGCCAGCGGTCGGCGAGTACCAGAACTAATAACCATTTACTGTTTATTTTACACACACGATTTATAATTCCGTCTTTATTGGCCGCTATTTTGAATATTTTCACGGTTACCCTTGTAGTGTATGTCAATGTGCTCTGCTGTGTTTTTCCTTCATTTTTGACGATATACACTGTCTTTTTTGGTTTTTTTTCTGTTGATTACTAGCTTTCTTTTTGACTTCAAAAGGATTGTTTTACTATGTAAGTGCAATATGAGTGAAAAAATAAATGAGGTTATGTTTATTGAAAAAACTGAAGATCTCCGGACCATAGCGGTTGTAGTAGGGGTAAGTATGCCTCCCACTTACCCCATTCCACCAGCCCGCTACTTAAATTTAAATTCGTGCACCGGTGCATAACGGGTGCAGTGGTTACCATCATTTATAGACATTTGCAACACCAGGAGCGAAGCCAGCACATTCTCAGCCTTTGGGATAGTATAAAGAGGATGGAATAAGGGGATGAGATGTTCAAATTCAAATTCAAAAGTTTTTACTGTAATGGATACACTTACCACGTTCATCGTTGTAGATTTTTTGTATTCTTTACTTTGCTTAATATACCAGGAACCTGGTTACTACGCGTTCGGATTCCCAACTCAATTATTCGCTTATACATGTTTACTATAACCTAATTAATTCATGTAAGTCTTTCATAAACAAAAATAAACCAAGTTCAAGATCAATCTCTTGGCATTTGACTTTTGACGTTTGACAAGTGCTACTTTAAGAAAAACATAGCAATAACATCTTTTGATCTATGCTATGTTTATTATTCATATATAATCATAATTTCTAATCAATAAATTAAATAAATTTATAACTATACACTTTAAATACCTTATTTATTTATTTAAATTTAATTTGTCAACTACTGAATAATCTACTTTTTTTAATGTTAATCAATGCCTATATAGCTGTGTTAGCCAGGACGTAAGGATACGACTAGCCAATGAGAGTTATGTATAAAACCTCGCTCCCATTGGTTGGAATTCAAAATGTAAAAAAGACACGGGTTTTTGAATTCAGTTACGATAGACTTTTTGTACTACTGAAAGATACTAGAGTTGAAGTTGTATTTATTTAAGAGCCTTACATCACGTCCCAGATCATAGCACTCTCTTCATTATTTAAATAAGTTCCACTGGAGAACATTATTTGAAGGTCATACATATAAGTTAAAATTTAATTTTACTTCCTATTCTATGTACACCGCTTCGCAACATGTTATAGCTGTGAAGGAGAAGAAGCGGCAAGAAACTCCCCAGCAACACGTCTAGCTAAACATTGTTTTTCTTCTTATTTATTTAGCACAAACTCTTTTTTTTTTAATAATTTGGTAGTGGAATACTTACAAGCCAATAGATGGCACTGTGCAATAATTGAGGTCGCAAATGATTCCCAAAACGTACAAAGAGTATATACAAATTTCCAACAATAATAGACGGGCCTCGATCTGCGCGGCACAGCAATAGCGTCGCTGGAAGATCTTCCTTTGAGACGGAGGAGCATTCTATCTCGCTTCTCCCCATTAGGGTCACCCTAAACTAGTGACCCTCGACTAACGAACACGCAACCTTTACTTCAACATCTCAAACTACACTCAATCAAGTCTCAAAAATTAACTTCAAGTTTTCGCTTCAAACTCAAGCGTCCAACTCCATAGAACTTCAATTCAACCTCAACTTTAAGTACCATCATCAGTAACACACTCCCCGTATTATACAGAAATATGTTACACAATTAATTTTCGCAGAATTAATGGAGTTGTAGCAAACAGTGCGATATAGGGATAAGACAGGAAAAATGGGAAAGAATAGGGAAAACGGAATAGGGGAGAAGGTAGTGGGCCATCAGAACTCTTACATCGCACGTAACACGTGAGAGCGTGGTATCACACCGATAGAGCCGGCTCTAATAGCTGTAATCAATCTAATGATTTACATCCCGACCCTACCACGTAGAATACTACTACTACTGTCATAATAAAACAAAAACAGAAGCCAAATCATGATACATTAAAAAAAAATATATTGAAATGGAGTAAAGTGATGCGAAGTAATCTCTTAAATTGGTCGGTGAACTGTATTTGGCTATCGAAAGCGCGCTTCAAAGAAGACCAGCGGAGCGTGCTCGACTCACGACGAAATGTACACCGGAATATTCCAGAATTGCGCTTTGTATTCCTATCAAATAACATTGGATTTGATATCTGGTGAGTTTCGGTGAACATTCTTTAACCTGTAAATAAATATTGTTACGTGCGAGCGGGGGTATTGATTTGAAGTAAACACCAGTATTTTTTTTTTGCACAGCCGTATGTGATTCTTCTCTGCGGGGTTGTCCCTCCACGCATAACTAATGACGCTCTGCCCCGATGATGAGATACTGCACTCGTGCTACTGCAATGTGCTCACTTCCGAATTTACCTATCTCCTCTTAAACTACGCTTAACTCCTCCTTCGCTGAACTGCCCACTAAACTTTTCACTAAACTCGTCACTGTCTTTTACTTAACTCTTCTTCCAACTCTCTCGTATCGCTTTGCTGTCTTCAACTGAATTACCCGGTAGGCGCGCCTTACGCTGATTGTATACCCGGAAGAAGAATTATATTAAAATTACAAACAGACACTTCAATCTTATTTATTTGTGTTGTATAGATAATAAAGGTACTATTGTAACTATCTGTTGAGTTTGTCTGGTGGCGCCCCCTAAAACCAAATATTTGAACTAATGTCATTGGTTTTACAGTAATTTATGGAATTCTTGTCGAAGTCATTAGAATTTAAATATTAGATTTAGTATAAGATTATTATTAATGTTTTGATATAAAAAACAGACACTTCAATTTTATTTATTTGTATTTATAGATAGATAGATAGAAAACACTTTGTTGTACACCAAAATTTAGATAAACAGAAATAGAAAAATACAAGAGATAGTACAACGGGTTGTAACAACCCCCCCTATAAAAATAAAAGGTATAAACAGAGATTGGCTGATCTCTCCCTCTATATATATATAAACATAAACAATAAACATATAAGAGCAAAGAGTATATGGATACTCTAAAATTTTTCCGCCCTTTGAATTGTAATTATAAAGAAATCTATTATAGAATTTCTTTTTGGTTTGATTGGCTGTGATAATATGTCTAGTGATAGGTATCCTACGTTGTGTATATAAATATTGTAATAATTCAGTTCTATGGAAATTTGTCCAAACAAGGAAATCATTTAAAAGTTCAGAAGTTGAAATATCATACCCAGTATTAATGACGGATTGTGATTAACTATTAGATTTACCGAACTACTTGCCTATTTTAGTTACCTATAACAGAACTAGGGTGAACGGAATAATCTGCTTCCGAATACCTTCCTAAACCTATAAATATAATACGTTATTAATAAGAATTTGATTGAGTAGATTTTAATATTAGAATAATATGTGTGTATAATATATATGTAGAGATGCGTATCTATGTATTTTGTAATACATAAAGTGTAGTGTATGTAAAGTATATATGTAAGTATGTATATATGTAGTTATGTAATATGCATGTATAATATGGTGGGTAATTTTACTTATGATATTAAGAAACGAAGTAAAAGTATGATTTATACAAATTTGATATAGGTATTATATAGACGTTTGTATGATTTTAGTGGTTATGAACTAAGAGTTTAGTGAGTATATAAATAGAATATAAAATTATGGGGATTGGGAAGGATTTAATTAATGAAGATTTAATAAAAAGGTATAATAAACCCAAAATTCCTTCCACCCGGGTCAAGAAGTGATCCCTCACAATCACTTTTTATTACACCTTCTGGATAAGAAAGGAACTAGTCGATGAACCAATCCCAAAAATAAATCCTTTAAATATTATGTGAGTCATTTAGACCGATAATCCAGTTCGGTTAATGTGTGTGTGTGTAAGGCCAGTATTGGGTTTTGAGAGTGCCGAAGCGACTCACAAAAATACATAGCGTCCTTTCGGTACTTAGTATCGTAATACTGCCCTATGAGGCTATCTAGAATAAATAGGCTGTCTTTCTGTAAATAGAATTTAGACGCCGTGTAATTAGTAATATAGCACTCAGGTGGGAAGCACTTACTAGTCACGCATGTATTGATTTGAGATATAGGCCACGAAGACGAGCGTTTCACCAAACATTTCATATCAGCATTTAAATGACTAACAATAATTTATTGAAAGTGCCAATACGCAACTTTCAAAAATACATTGTGAACATGTCAGACGATTCGAATATTACGAACGTGCACTGCGAGTTACTATGCCTAGGCCAACTATCTATTAAAGAATCATCGACCATAGTTAGACAAGTAAGCTGTATCAGCGCTCAAGCAGATACACCGCTGACGAAAACAAGTATTATATAATTTAGTTACAATATAAAATATTGGCTCATTCCCCAGTATGAGGATAGGAAGGGTAGAATATGATACCTTTGACATAACCTTACCTTTTAAGTGTTTTACTTTAGGGCAAATAACTATCAATTGAAACAGTCATTTGAATCAGAGTTAATCCCACTGATAATCAACACAGGAAGGCAGGCATTCAATGCCGAACTGAATTTAACAGTTCGTTGGTGAGTCATTTTTACCTCAACACAGTCCAAGTCAAACTAGACCAGACAACAAGAGCCGTTTACTTAAGCAGACAAGACAGTTAGAGCACTGACTCGAGGCACTTCCTGATAACAAACCATTCCGCCGCATTTGTCTAATCGACGTTTGCGAACGACCTATGTGTAAAACACAAACTGTCGAATGAGAATGTCACGATAATAAATATCGTACCCAGGTAGGCAAGAATCGTGTACTATAGCTACGATGTACAATTCTCAAGAACTAATCGAGCTATCTGTCCATTTTACCAAGCACTGCATTTATAAGGTAGAAATGACTAAACAAGAACTTGTAAGTCAAGAATAGAATAAATATGTATAGGGCTTTTAACCCTGATCCAATTTAAACTGGCATGGATTCACCACAAACGAAAACACATTACCTCGCCGAAACTTATAATAAATGATAAGTTACAGCTACTTTACCTTGACATATACATGTATATAATATCTCGTATAGAGCAAAAGATATCAGTGTAAAGTACAAGGATTATAACGTGAACTTCATTTATATAATCGTTGATATAATAAATATTAAAAATTTATATAATGTTTAGTGTTATAAAATGATGTATTAAACGACTTCAATTAAGCGTTAATCCCAGTTGTATTAGCAATCTTTGTCTTAAAGCCAGGGACTCGCTATCAGAATAAGTATTATATAAACGCTACTATAATTTTTATGATATCAAATGATTTCGACAGGAAACAAAGACCAGTAACTCCGTATTTATCGTTTCATTAATGACGCCCCTTAGACTTATTTAAAGTAAGAGAACCAATATTATAAACGTAGAGTTTGAATTCAACCTTAAAGATATAGTTCGGTCAAAGATGTTAGAAATACGTATATCAGATCATAGTGTTTTGAATAAATAGTCAACGTTATTTATAACATTACGATGTACAACTATCATATAATGAATTAGTAATAATTTTGAATAATATATTCATTCATATAGCTTAAACGTAGGATTGCTCAGCTTAAATAAATCATTATAGAATATATTTTAATACATCTAATAAAGAGATCCTCGGCTATTTTGAATTAGTATAAAATTACGTACATTACTCCACCTGAAATTCAATTGAAAAATCCTGCTTATACATAACTCCGTAGATCCCAGACGAACTCTATTCAACCACCTATATAAAAGCAAACAACTATTAGCAATATGACTAACATGCTAGTCCTCGTCATTAAACGGGGACTCTATTACTCACGTAACCGCTACTATTATTTCAGGATTTCGATGACTGGAATGCGCCTAACTGGAACCACTTTTAATCTATCGATCTCCGCACAGATCGGACTAACAATACGGACTACTCATTTCTAAAACTTTGACGCCTATATAATTTTATTATAGAGAATGATTTATCACGAGATTATTAATTAATTTGTCGAATTGAATCAAAACTGCTACTAATCTAGTGCTAGTTAAGAATTAAATAATGAATTAAATGAACCCCAAAATCTTTAAATCACGTAATTATATGATTTTATGTGAAAGTTAAAATCAACCCACAAATGTAACGATGAAACTTAACAATACATTACTACTACTTTTGTTCTAGAACCCCGCTAGTATATTTTACCAATTAAAGACGTCTATTCTCATTTAATTCCGCCCCTTTTTGTCTACGCTTGAATTAAAAATTCAAAAATCAAACTAAACTAAAGGATATTAATTATTAACAGAATCTATATTTAACTATTACTATTTAAATAATAAATAACAACACTACGACTTCGTTCGCGTAGCTCAACGGCGTACCCGGAGCTATATTTCGACCGCGTGATCCAATAATAAGAACCCGATGGATCTCAGACTACTTGACAGCGAGGCTTCGACCTTTGAACGACGGACTACACAACTGTCAAATCTTCAAGTAAAACTCGCGAATTCACGCTTCGAAGGACTGTCTAGAATTATTCACGAGAGTCCCTGTGTAAGTCTGTCTGAAAATCTGTCAGAGTTACCCCAAAAGTCTGTGTAAAAGTCTATACAGGAACCTTCGCGAATCCTCGTTGAAAGTCCCCCTTTTCGATCTACTTCGCGATTTCTTCCGATTTGATTAATAATCCCTCTTTCCAGATCTACCTCGCGATTTACTCCGATCGATTAATAATATTCTCCTTTCCAGATCTACCTCGCGATTTACTCAGATTCGATTAATAATCTAATCTTTCCCGATCTACCTCGCGATTTACTCCGATTCGATTAATCCTCCCTTTTTCGACTGTGTCGCAGGCTTTTATTCTCAAAAATCCTGCCACCACCACTTCCAATAAAGGGGTGTTCTTTCATTATTTGGACCGCCCCTTTCAGCGATCCTTGATTGTTTAAGCGTTATTTGTAAATTAGACCTATTTGGCCTTAGCTTAAGAGTGTTAGTTAATTAAATATGATTGAGAAATTATCGATCAATCGATCTATACTGCAAATGCAAATATGTGTCTTAACTGTGTTACTATAAGATTCAGATTTGCTAACACTCAATAATGATTAATTTCTTAGAACCAGTAGATTCCTATCGTCATTTCTTTATGCCCTGACTATGTTTTAAAGTATGTACAATTGTAAATTTAATTTCAATAGAATCATACGCATTATTAGTTTTGGTTTTAAACTTTAATATTTCTTACTTGTTTTCTTTAAAGTACAAAAGTTTTTATTACATAAGTACATGTTTAGTAAATTATAGTTCAAAATAAAATTCATAAGCATGGTGGATCCGTTACAGGGTGGCCTTATCGCTAAAAAGCTACCTCTTCCAGGCAACTTTTTTAATATTGACGGTAGTGCAGTTTATAAATAATGATAAATGATAAGTACACAATACATATAATTTCAAAAATATTATAAATATATGTATATATGTACATACGTATACACACACACACACACATATATATATATATATATATATATATATATATATATATATATATATATATGTGTGTGTGTGTGTGTGTGTGTGTGTGTGTGTGTAACACGGAGGTTTCATTCTTCAGCGCCAACCTCTGCCAACGCCTACGAAGAATTACTTCGCTTATGTCTGCGATAAATATAAGACGTTTTCCTGATTACTAAACAAAATCTAAATTTATCCTTAACATCATAAACAATTAATTGTGGTAGCCTAAAATATTTAAACTGCTATATATATATATATATACATAGAATTAATACTGTTACGAGTATTTTTTTTTATTGCATGAGTTCAGCAGACAGGCAGACGGCCCAGTTCATGGAAAGCGGTTACCATCGCCTATGGACATTTGCAACACCAAAGGTGCTACAAATGCGCTGCTGCTCTCTTAAGGCAGATTGGAACCTGGTCACTAATGCCGGTACACAACTCAAGGTTGTTATGGCGACATATTCTAGACCAGGGGTGGTAGCCATCCAGTCGGACAAATACTCTACCACCTGGCGGTTGTTAGTTAGCGGGACTCGAATTAAAATTCCGTTAAAATTATTATAAAGTTTATTAGAACTATACAAACAAGTATAACACAAGTACAAATTCAACCGAACCCAACAAAGATTCCCGAATGTACACAGGTGACGCTCTTATCGTAGTTGTAGCTCAACTGACCCCCTCTCTCAATCAGGCTACTGTTTTATACTGCACAAATGCAAATGTGCCCACCCGTATCGTCGACATAATCAGCTTGTACTTAATCCGTAACACCTGGCTAATGATGCAGCCTGCAGCGGCCGTAAACGAGTACAATAGAACAATAGGCTGTTCTCCACAATACTAGAAATGTATGCCAATGAATAAGTAAACAAAAAGAAGGCGATCATAAAAGGATTACAATTAGTTCAAATGCCGACAGGTAATAAAATGTGCTTTTACAGACTGAACGTGGAATTTGTCTTTGAAGTTGTAACAATACGCTTAGAACTCGACTAGGTGCAAGTAAAGTGAAGCACTTTTAATAAGGTCCCGTCAGTCCGCAAGACAGTCTTAGTGTGACGAGCTCCAATAGTTACAATTCCCTATTTTTTTGAAAGAATATTCACTTGCAACATTATTTGTGCCTTTGTGTGCGTGTCAGCGAAAATAGTTACATAGCGCTCACGCACACATGGATTGGTTTTGTGTTTCAACTCTGAATGTAATTTTGTAGGAAACTATCTCTCTATGACTTATTGCTCTGAGCACATATTGGCAGATAAAAGAAAATCAAGCGCCTGCTGAAGTTAAAAAGTACCGCCACAGGGCGTCGGTAAGCACAGTTCTACTCCACACGCGCTCTTTGATATATTATTAACGGGCTTCCGAATACTTTACAGTATTCCGCTCGGAATGTATACAGAATGTAATAAATCGGAGTGAAGCGCGTCACGAACGGCTTAATGGATCGTAACATCTGCTTCAAATGATTGCAAATTTTTATTTACTCGCCGAAGTGCGCTGCGAACTGAATACTAATGATTATCATTACGAAACAGGTGAGCTTGAGATTAAGCGATAAAGATTGGAAGAAGTGAGCTGCTCTCGAGTGAACTATATCTTTCGGCTCAATTTGCTTCATATTTCTCAAAATATAAAGAGTCATAAGGACCTGGGATGATTTATTAACAATTTTTTCATTACACAGCTCAGCAACAAAAAAGTTGCTCTAGATGTTTCTGCTTCCTATTTGCTTGCTCTCTATTTTCAAGTACACAGTTTGCAAATATATTCACGAAGTTGAAATCCGTTTTTTAAGATTCTAGAATTAATATGAGCATAAACTTACACTTTCTTGGTTTTAGTATGGAACGGGAAGAGCTCTTCCATCAGGACCTAGAATGAGTTCCGTTTTGCCTGTATTTATATTTAGGTGAAGTAAAAGAAGACAAAGGCATGTATTCACTACTATTTTTATTGTCCAACTGGCTATTTTCGTTAAACTAAAATATTTCAGTTAGGGCAAAGTGAGCTCTAGCACTATCCCACAACCTGAACATTTGTGTGGCATGTCTTAAGAAATAACTAACAATGACTGTGAGATTTGGAATTTCAAATAATAAGTTAGATTGATGTCTAGATGTGTTATCTATCATTGAAATATCATTTTAGAACCAAATATCAAATAAACATACAAGATTTTGTAATACTTATCAAATTGATTGTTACTGCTGACGCCATCTTCTACAAAAGTATAGAGTTAATATATCGCTTAACTAAATAAAATATTTACTTACAATATCGCTAGGCATTTTTTGCTTAGGCTACAATTACACGGATTCCCTTCTGTACTTCAATTTAGAATAGAATAGAATGCACTTTATTGTTCACCATATACACATGAAATAAACAATTTACAGTAAAAGTAGGAACAATGAGTGGCCTTATCGCTTTAGAGCGATCTCTTCCAGACATCCCAATTTAATACAAATGCAAGATATAAAAATCGTGCTCTCCCAAAGTTGCCTATTTTGCTACTATGACATAAATAATACGAATTAGAGCTGACACGCAAAATGAAACAGTTCATAATATCACTCTAATTCTTTACGAGTATTTCCCATCACTAAAACACGACAAATGAACTCCAGTTAGCGTACGCCAGGTGTCTTTAAGGCGCTATTCACTTGCTTTTTTGTAATACGTGCCTCCACCGATCATCAATTTTAATATGTACTTAGCTTAAATATATTAACCTCTTTAATATATCAAGGTAGGTATTGTTTTTAGAAGATAGTTTTAGTTCAAAACATGATTTTAAATGTTTAAATGTATTACTAAACTTAAGGAGGATCTAAAGATAAATATTAAAGTAGGAAATACTTTAAACTAGCTTACCGGCAGACGTTGTTCTGTCCTGAAAAAATAAAAATCTAGGATCCAATTCTAGTGCTTCCTACCGGTTCTAATTGATAATCTAAACCATCCGCGGACCCGCTTAAACACACACAAAAAATTTCATCAAAATTGGTACAGTCGTTCTCAAGTTATACGCGTACATACAATTCTATGATTCATTTATATTTATGTAGATAGATTTAACATCTAAACATACAACGAAACAATAAAGTTTATTGCTTAGTCCAGTATGGACACCATGGACTATCAATAATTCCTTAGAACTATATCTCTCCTAGGCTATTATTTCGCAAAACTTAATAATCCTGTTACGAATTTGTAGGATGTAAATTCGAAAATGCCATTGGAATTATCACAAAGTTTATTAGAAGTGCACACACGTAATTCACAGTTCTTACAAGTATAGCCGAATACAACAAAATCAAACCGTAGGGCAGAAAAACGTTATCACATAAATCGCGCTAAGTACGTCGTTATAGGATACTCGCTCCGAAAGTGCATTAGATAACGCCTCGTTTGCAGTCAGAACACGACTGGCGCATTTTTCGACTGACCGACCCTCATCCATTTGTAAATTAGACACGGCCCCCTAGCAACATGCTATGGTCAGCCTAATAGCTACCAAAAATTTGCATGAAATACCATCACAGGAAAGAAGATAATATGACGTCTTACGGCGGCGTAAACAAAGAGATTATTGCGAACAATAGATCACTAAACTTCAAAGGCCAATAAGACACCTGCAAAGGATTAGCGTCGGCTTGCAACAATAGCATAATTTAAATAGCTTTTAATTAAAATACATTAGACATATGGTTATTTAATTAACTTTTATTTTAGTCATGGGCCTGAACTTATTTTTATAATTAATAAATAAATATAATAATGACCTTACAATTAAAAATACAGAAATACCAAACAGCAACACCATAACACCAACTACTGTGATAACTTCAATTTGTATATATTCCATCATAGGCATATTGGCAGCAGGTGATCTGAGATGTTTGGCGCTTTTGTGTCTTAGTACATGCTCTATCCACCAGATGGCTCTGTCCAGGGGTTTCTGTGGCTGATCGTACATCAGGTCCCGGAGTCTAGTCACGCTTTCCACATAGCTGAAAGTTTAACCGATTAATGAGTATTGTTTGTAGATAATATTATCTAAACTAGATGGCGCCACTGGAAAGTTACATCGCGGTATGGTGTGCATTGCGTACGTACATAAGTCGGGTGTAATTAATTCAATCGTTGTTGGCACTCACTGCAATAAATTTCTATGTTTATAATTTTATTCTATTGTATAGAAAATCCCATTTCTCAGGACTGATTATACAAGTATTATTGACACAAAAATTAATTAATAATTAATTAGTTATAAACAATTAAATGTAATTTTTTAATTGTAATTAATTGTAAATTAATTAATAATCAATCAACTAATTAAAATTAATCATAATCAATTCATTAAGATTTATTAATAATTTAATGACATATATATATGATATCCATAAGTTGGTTGACATTCCAGCCAATTGAGACAATTTTTATAATCTTTTAAAATAACTTAAGAAAGTACTATATATATATGTGTGTTTTTAAAATATCGTATTTTATTAAGTTTTCGTGACTAGTACACATAATGGCATCGACATGTTTGTCTTCCTTGACCACGGCTACTGAAAAGTGGCCGAAACGTCGGAACAAAAATACCGCGCTGAAAACCATTAAAATCAGTTTTATCATCTTATAAAACTCCGAAGACGTCACACTTCGTAGAAGTGTAGCAAGTTATGATGTCATATCTTTATTGTTTCAAATGGGGTAATCATTATTTAATCTATTTGTTTGGTTTACCAACAATTATTTGCATTAATACAAAGGATGCACATATGCCTTTATATAGAAAGAAACATGATAAATACATTAATTACTTATAGGTAAACACTGCATGCAATTTCATATTTTGTAGTATTCAAATTGTAGTTAATTGAAATATAATTATCCTTTAAATAGTAATTAAAATCAATTCTATCATGAGATTTTGAAAATCCAATACAACATGGTATTTATGGACGTCTGAAACAAACATTTGCCCACGGTAGCTGGTTACTACTGGTTTCACCTGTGTATAGGTGTACAGGAAACCTACCCAGACAGATGAACACCTTAATGGTTCGTCTCGCCACCATCCTAGTAATTTATGGACGTGTAATAGTCGACTTCACACCTATTCCGTTTAGTCATATGTATATACTAGCTATGCCCGCGACGTCGTCGGCGTGGAATTTGTTCTCAAAACCCCCCGATTTTGAAACGTTCTTCATTGGTGCTCCGCTCCTATTGGTCTTAGCATGATGATATATAGCCTATAGCCTTCCTTGATAAATGGGCTATCTAACACAAACTCTTCAGTTTTATATATTAGTAAAAGATATAGCTTTTTTCATCGCTCGAGTTCGGCAGACAGGCAGACGGCCCACCTGATGGAAAGTGGTTAACAACTTTCGAAAGGGACACTGGAACCTCGCCACTAATGCCGGAGCACAACTCAAGGTTGTTATGGGGGCATGCTTTAGACCAGTGTTGGCCATTCAGACGGGCAAATACCCTTCCACGTGGCTGTGGGATGTTTTTGTCGCCTCTTAGGATAGGAAACCCGGCCAAAGGAAATTGTATTCTTTCTTCGTTCCTGCACGGATAGCTTCCCATTTGGCCAACGATTTCATCCTCAGTCTTCATCTAACTGCCAGTCTAGACGGTAGTCTTTAAAATAATGCTCTTATTTTAATTATTCTATTTTTAAAAAAGGTTAACCCAGGTCTTCTTTACAGTGTTTTTTTATATGAACATTGACTTGGAATTTATTATGAAATGTGGAAAATACCCAATTATTACTGTTAATAGGCATTAAATCTCTTTGTTGTTGTTGACTACACACCTATTATTGCTAAGAATCTTATTAATAGCATCATTGAGAGCATCTTCAGTAATTGTACCAATATCTAACTTCAGCCCGATGCCATTTTTGACAATATTTTGACAATATTTTCAACATTGAACCACTGGTCTGTAAGCATCGGGGTTCCTATCAAGGGTACACCTGCAGCTATCGCTTCGTCAGTAGACTGGAGACCTCCTTGCGTTATGAAGAGTTTCATTTTTGGATGCCCTGGTGATATTAAGAAATGTTAATTATCTTGAAGTGATGAATTTTTGCGCTGGAATCCAGCTGACAAGCTGACGGCCTACTTGCTGGTGAGTATTGCTTCAGGATATTTGCAACACCAATGGTACTACCAAAATGTTGCCAGCATTGAAAAGAGAACTGTAATCTAACTACTAAAGTCCGAACATAACTCAAGGTTGTTATGGTGGTAGAATTTAGACAAGTGTAAAATGCAAGGAGAGATTTGGGTAAGAAAGTACCAAATATTAACTATTTGGGCAGGGTTTCCCCTTTATTGTTCAGCATTTGATGTGAATATTCACACAGCACAGTAAGCAATGAACACCGTCTACACGCCACCACGCCTTTTATACGAAAATGCTACCCTACAAAACAATAACATTGCATCATTGCTAAAAATAGCAATTACATCATAGTGTTACCAGCATCATAAAAACAATTATAATAATTAGTTACTGATGCACTAAATTATCTAGATGATAATTTAGTGGGCTTATAAAATTAACTAACCGGTAGAAAATGGTAATTTAATTATAAACCGAATCATCTGACAAATAGACTAAAAATATTATCTATGACGATTGTCTATGTCATATAAATATACACTATGGTTCTCATGACTACTGTAGTGGACTTCTTGTAACACAAGGGATAGTAGCCACTAGCCATCCAGATGGACCTGATTATGGGTTATTTCATCATCTCTTACGACAGGCTGTAGCACCTTTAGTGAAACAAATCTGCATAGACGACGGTAACCACTTTCTATCAAGTGAGCTGTCTGCATGATTGTTGGATTGTTGTAGACAAATAGGTAACTATTTATTTACACCACTACAGAAACCTTACAAACTAGTACTATTATAACTCTGTACAACGGGCGATCGTATCGCCAAAAGGGGATATTTTCCAGACAACCTGTACGGGAATATTGCTGATATAGAGTGACGATGGTGATATACATAATTATTGTACATATATTCTAAATTATATTTCAGCAATAAAAAAAATAAACATAACACGCCTTTGATTGGCACGAGACAGCGCTGAACAGAAAGGAGTTGGAGTATTCCCGTTTCGGTGACTACCAACTCATTTTGAGTCGTCGAGCCAAAGCAATTTATGAAAATAGAAATAAACAACGTTTATTTATCTACTGATATTTGAATCTTTTATTGATTTAGCAATAAACACTTACTCATCATATCGGGCTGTGGAAGCCATTTCTGGATCCTGACATTCTCAGGCTTTCCGGGCAGCTCATCTTTGTCCCATTTCCAAATGATGTCATATGGCAACTTGGAGAAGACTTTAATGAAGGTTTGGATGGTTTCAGGAGGTAGCAGAGACGGCTGGGCATTAGTGCCAAAGCTCATATAGATCACTCCATTCTTAGACGAGTCCATATAAGACTTTATCTCCTAAAATTATGACAATCATTTTAATTATACACTCAAATGTATGTTCAGAATTACATACCTAAAGGTAATTTATGGCCCCTTTGTGGCACACCTGATTATCTGAGGGACTACTAGAAACCGATACACGAAAATTAGCATACCAGCGCTCTGTATAAACATTGGTGTCCAAACGATATGTAATAATCCACATAATTATGAACCGTATTCGCGTCGAGGATATTACTTCAGTTGCAACTTTGGACAATAATTTACATACCTGCTATCTATACCGTTACGAGTGCAAGACTCGAATTAAAATGCCGTTAGAGTTACTATAGAGTTTATTAGAACTATAAAAACACGTATAACACAGGTACAAATATAATCAAACACAACAAGACCAAACGTAATGCAGAAGGTCGTAATTCAATAAAACGAGCAAAAGTCTGTCACTACTAAATTCCCGATTGTAGTACACACGTCTCGCTTTGATCTTGGTTCTTGTTGGACTGCCTCCTTCCCTCAATTATGCCATCGTTTTATCTTGCACAAGTGCAATGTGCCCGCTCGGCCACGTGGACCGAATTTCCTAGAATCGGCTTGTACTTTAAAATCCGCAAGCTACACTATCCCGGGGTGACATAGGCTATATTATATATTCAAAAAAATTATGGATCCTTGCTATAACTCCAGTAATGTAACCCAAGATGTAAAAAAATGCCTAAAATCGCGTGCGCTGCGAAAACTATTGACGATAGAATAAAATAATGTACTACGACTTTGCAGAACACATCATTATTTACAAAAAAGGTTGCAGGAGCAGCATATGTCTAACTATTATAGTGATGCCACAATAAGTGTTGTTTTATATTAAAAAATTAATTGTATTGCCGCTGCTAGAAAAGGCTCTTTATTTGTATCTTGGTGTTCATCCTTATCAAAATAAATTACTTCATATTCAAGACTGCTTCAATAACTTTATAAAACTTTTTTAATTATTCAATTCGGACATCCCATTCGAAAGATATCACGAGTTTAAAAATGTAAGTATTAGAAAAAAGCTGCGTTGTCGCCGCTCACCCGTCACGGGTAGCTAGGCAGCACCTTATGCGATGTAGGCGTCACTGGGGTACGGGCCGTACGGGAGGGAAAATATTTTGAATTCGCTTAGTAGGTAATTAAACCAAACAAAGATGTTATTTTTAGATACCCGTGCGAAACCGGCGCGGACCGCTGGTTCAAAAGCAATATATAGTAAAGACGTGATAAAACCATGCTGGAACCATGATCTTGGCGATGATCTGCCTACTGAGTGGGCTCGATCGGTGGGATAACACGCTCTCGCAGAATATCGGCGTGACACGGTTCACCTTGAGGTAATCGTGTTTTGTGCGATGAATGAAAGTTTCAGGAACTCTGGGATAGGTCTCATGTTCCCATCCCCTTATTTTTTTTCCCTTACTCCTCGTGTCTGATTTCCTCTATCCCATTCTTTACTATCCCCTCTATCCATCCTAAAGGCTGATAGTGCGTTGGCCTTGACTCTGCTGTTGCAAACGAATGGGCAAAATCCCGGGAGAGATACGAGCTAGAGTCAAAGATAAGAGTAGAGGTCAGTTACAAAAATGTGGAGTACCTAATGTCCAAAAGGCATATAAGCGTAATTTATCGCGTATTGTATAAATATAGTTAAGAGAGTTGCACAAAGATAAATAAAACAGCTAGATAGGAATACGTTATTATTTATATTTTAGTATTTAGAATAAATGTATAAAAGTTATAGATAGGAAACGATAAATAGATTAGGAAATATATAGAGTAGCATAGTATCAATAGTATAAATAGAAGTATATAAGACATCAAACTCTAGATAAACTGTAAGAAAATCTATAAGGAAAATAGTGAAAATATAGAATAGAACAAGTAGAAATATTTATTAAAACCCCTGCAAAGTGTATATAAATGTAAAGTAGGTATATAAGATAGTTACAAAACGTAGTAATACTGACAAAACATGTAAGAAGAAAGAAGACTTTAAAAAACATGTAAACATAAAAAAGTATTATTGTAAAACTAGCTCTGACAATGATGATGATCGTAATGATTCTGTATTTATTAAAAATAAAAATAAAACAAAGAAAAAAGAATAAAAAAAGGAAAACATATACAAAAAAGTAATGAGCCCGAACAATCCGGTTCATCCGGAGAGAGGAGAAATAAAAAAAACGAATGGGCGACGGTAACAGCTTCTCATTCGACTGCCAGTTTGCCAGCTTGGCAACAAAATATTCAAAAAACTCTATAACTAGTACTCATGATGTTAAATGTGCTGTTTTAACATCGTTTGCATTATAAATTCAAACATATATTTATTGTGTTAGATTTACCATCGGTAATTCCTTTGGAGGTTTCATATGTACTCCACCCATGTAAACCACATTTGTAGGCACCGGACGATTATTCTCCCAAATGGGATGTACATTCAAAAACAACATATCAACATGTCCATGAGCTCTTTGAAATTTGGCAAATCATCACCGAAGTGCTTTCGCATCATTTCCAAGTCGGTTTCTTCTGTTATATAAGTTATATACTTAATCAGTATGATATTGAACACTTCTAGAATCTTCTCCCAAAGTGATAGGTTGTAGCTCCTTTGATTTGTCATCGTTGGATAGAGGATAGGATGAGTGGGAGCTCCTGCGATCTCATAACTCCAAATCCAGTTTCCGAAAGAAC
Source organism: Dendrolimus houi (assembly GCA_039645545.1). Lineage (NCBI taxonomy): Eukaryota > Metazoa > Arthropoda > Insecta > Lepidoptera > Lasiocampidae > Dendrolimus > Dendrolimus houi. The sequence continues at coordinate 16,085,588 of CM077140.1, forward strand.
TAACTTGGATCACAGGAACTTTCATTATGTGCGTAAAAGCTAAAGGTGGTCGAACACACGATTCTATTAAGAGTAAATCAAAATCATTTCTTTTATTTCTAATAATGTTTTTTATTTCTTCAGTTTCGAACTGTGCATCGCATTACTTTATTAACAAGCTCGAATATAGCAGCGACTTGTGCTGTCATGTCGTTTTTATTCCCAGTTGATTTCTTTACTATGTCACTCCATATTTTGTAAGATATATCATGAACACCGATTTCTGTTAAATTCTCTGGTGTTTTGCCTTTTGGGTATATAGGATCTGGTGTTATAACCATAACTTCGTGACCTCGTCTGATAAGTTCCAAGGTTAGAGGTCGAAATGCGCTTTGATGACTAATAGTTGGTACAGGATAAACAGCTAAGATCCTTGCAGATTTAGTATACGATACTATACTTAGAAGTATTATCATCGGGGTCACTACTGAGAGTTTTACTTTTTCCAACAACATGTTTTATAAGTTGTCGTGCTATTCTTCAGTAAATATGATTTCTAAAATGAATGACATTATATTAAATAGACTATTTTATGAAGCTGATATTACAAAGTTTAATACTATTTTTCAATCTGGACGAAGCCACCAAAATGATCCATGTAAACATAAAATTGAATCATTTAACATCATTAAAAATCAATTCGATAATACATACATTAGTTCGTGGTGATCTTACATAGTTCAATCAAATTAAATTAATTTGGTTGAACTATGTAATGTCAGCTTAAAAGTATAAGGATGAAGGAAAAAGACATCCTGTGTCAAATGATTGAGAAAAGGGGAAAGAAAAGAATTTTACAAATAAACTTTTTTGCTTAATCATATTAAAATTACTTTAGTATGAGTTCAATCACAGACAGCAATAATTTTTAATCCAAATTTAACAATATTAATAATATGCCAATATTGGTAGGTATTGGGTGTTAAATAACAGTATTAAAAAAGGATTTTAGAATTTAAATAACAGTTACAAATTTGCATCGAATCATTGACGATAGAAAAGAGTGTTCAAAAACCTGATAGCGTTGATTCTAATTTTAATTTCGATTTAAGGAAACCAAAAATGCTCAAGAACACCTCTCTAAAGTCGGGGCTTCATCTGCGAAGATTAAGATCTTGAAGATTTAGGCCGTTTCACGCGGATATGGCGATGGGTTTAATTCGTTTTTAGATATGCGACATTGTTAATGACGTTAAATTGAATTGGCAGATAACGCACGTATTACACTAATGTGGCTATGCGTTAACGACTTTATCTTTTAACGCTTTAAATAAGACGCATTCGGCCGCAGCCTAGTTCTTTAACACTGAAGCAAATGAAGCCCCAGCATTATGCAATGTTGTCTTAACGACGACTAACGATTCTTATTAAATAAATCTATTTCAAACTTATATTACCTTTTTTATAGATGTATCAATTTTTGATCACAGTTCTGTTTAGTACTTCATATTAAACGTCAACATGTGCAACGAATATAAAACTGACTAAATTAATTTTAATATGGTATATTTACGGACATATGGTTTCTTGCAATGAAAGCGGCTTCGATAGTAATTTTCCATTTGTATCAAGGTTATATGCAAATCCATATAATCAAATAGCGGCCACCTGCGCGACATCGTCTGCGTTTGTACTGAAAATCGTAATATATACACAACCGGCAACGACGTCTACCTTTATGCATCTGCCCGCGTTCGTATTGCGAATATGACGATGGCGCGTGTTATTCGCCGCTCCCCACGTCTCACCTTCATTGCGCGCTGTCGGGCATCATGACGCGTCTCCTAACTTTTCTATTACTGCTATATTTTCATCAAAAAATTACACTTCTGACCCACGACTATCAATTTTTTTTATATGATACTAGTTGACCCGTGCCAGGCAAATTAAGGTTTAATTATATTTTGTAATGTTTAATTAATTCACAAACGCGTGTTACAGAAGACAATAGACGCTAATTAATTTGGTTTTTAGAAAGCAAACGCAACGCCTCGTACGATGATGTGCGCAATTCTTGCATAGAACATTATTGCTGTTACATATTTAGCAGGCCTTCCCAAACCCACATCTCTGGAGCTTAATTAAAAAAATAAGCTTTCCACTGGTGAAAGAATTTTCAAAATCAGTTCAGTAGTTCAAGAGATTACTTTACTTATTAAAATCTGGGGTACTTCGTATCCCGGGAATCCCATGGGAATTTTTTTGGGAGTGGATTAAGGTGGCCCGCTTAAAAAAAAATTGTGATTTGGGATTGTAATATTTTCACTTATCGATAGCAAATTAATTCACTGTCATAAAACCTGTGATACTTTTATGGGAATTGCGTACGTCTAGTCATCGCAGTGGACAACAAACTACTGCCACTACGATCCCAGCGCACATATTAATATCTATCTCGCTCGCACATCATCCATCCCGCTCACACATTGTGCTATATATTGTACTAGCTGTACGACTTGTTAAATTTGTACTCAAGTTTCTGTTTCCAAAAAAAATTAGTTCACATCAGCACTCGACAGCGAATACTACGCTTTGCCATCTGAAATATGATTTAACCTCTACCTTTCGCCGCTACACTTTATACTGCGGGAATCCCGCGGGACTTTTGGCGGGAACGGTTTCAAGTAATTAGGACACGAAAAAGTTATCTTAGTTCGTCCAACTGGAATGAAGTCGCTGGTGAATCGTAGTATTAAATTTCACATGCCGATCATAATTTGTCACAAGTCCGGATGACATTTTTTCCTCAACCTCAACCTCGTACACCTATCGCATCCTAGAGCGGATACACCCACTTGCCAGAATTTCATTTACCATAATTTCATCTGCTATACTGGTCAACAGACATAATGTTGTTTCTTAAAATTCTGTATGTCATACTCATTGTTTACTATATTAGTCACGTGCTAGAAACCTTGTTTCCCATAAATTCAATTTCAATAAACATCATTTGCCATCGAAATTGCTTCTAGAAAAAATCATAAAATCGGTTTAAACTAAACGATCAATAGGTTTAGGTTTGGTTTGGTTAGAACATGAAAAACAACGCACGAGCCGAGCGAGCGAAGCGAGCGTGCCGCGGCAGCGGCCGACGAAGTGCTAGAAAGCCAATCGCTTTTTAAGACAAAGGCGTTAGGTTAATTTTCTACGGAAGCGACTTGGATCGATTGTAGTGAATATTCTGTTAAATATTATTATTGCAATTAATAAAATGGATAACAATACGTATGGCACTCGTGTCATTATGGTATCTAATGTACGGGCAAACAAGAGAATGTCACATAACTTTTATGGTAAACAAATGAAATTCGGGCATATGTCGGACAACCATCCTAGAGGTGTGCAACGGGTTGTCAGTTTGACATCACCCCTGCTGTTGCAAGCGTCTATAGGCCAGGATAACCACTTTCCATCAGCCGCCTGTCTGTTTGCCGGCGTTATGCTATAAAAAACTATATCCCTAAGCTAGCCTTGACATTAGCCTAGCTTGCTTACAAGCTAAGCTTGTGTTATAGGTGCTATACACCAGACAATTCTAAGACGATACCAGACACGCAGACAGTAAATAACGGAAAATTCGTTTACGAAATTTACCATGCCCGGAATCGAACCGGGGGCTCTGCGTCCCGATGTGTTAGACAGTCAAAAACTTAGACCACTCTACCACAGAGGTGATACCCGCCAGTCCACTCCTCTGTTCGTCTATCACTTTTTTTATATTGATTGATCTACTTTATTCATATTAAAGTTGAGTAGGACATGATTTTAAAATGAGTTTGTAAGAGTAACATGACATTTTGTGCTAAACCAGTACAATGCATCACTTCAAATCAGGCGAGGAGATTTGTATGGTTTGTACCGCGGCAGTACATTTGAAGCGGTGAGGCCGGTGAGGCGATGAGCGTCGTTCCCTCATTTGTCCCGTACAAAACTTTAAGTTCGGAAATGTTCGTTAAGAATCGGATGTGATCGGCCTCGGTTACCTCATTTTATTAGCAGTCGTACATGTCATGTTGTCACTCTTTGTCATGTGAATATCCGTAGAGGCGTTATTGTACTGTTGTCCTCGTTCCGTCTTTCCTCTTACATTTAACGCGTGAGTAGTAGCGGGTCAAAATTTTTGAAGTAGTACAAATTTAAATTTTGAGCCGTATCAGTACAAATTCACTCTGTACGGGACAAATGTACTGACTCACACGTGTACTACTCATCACTAATTCATACAGACATGAACTTGGCCTGAATTCATGAAATATCTGCCGTAATTTGATCACCATTTTAAATCTTCATCTCCATCGGACGGCCTGGAATAAGTTACGCCATTAAAAACCACGGTTAAAATAACGAAACGGTTATCACTGAAGCTTTTAACTGTTATTGTTTGAAACTGTTATAGATGTCGTATAGTTCAAGGCATAAGCGACAGCGGTATTTGTACCCATACTAAAGTCAATTTCAAATAGGATGGTGTGGCTGACACATGCATAAACAGTAATTTGTAGCAGAACGGAACAGAACAAAGAAATAAATATTCTGCAAAGCCAAAATCTTGCTTGCTTGCTAATAACTTGCTTAATAAGGCGCCGATGATACAGGCCTTACGAACATTGAACAAGATATGTTAAGAAATTGACATTTTTATCTTTACTGTAACTAAATTCACAAGAACTGCATATTATATTATATATTATGACGTTTGAGTATGTATATATGTATATATAATATATTATGTATACGACGTCATCGTTTGGGTGACAACTGTAATGATAGCGATATTTGTAAGATAATAAATATATTTTAAAAAAAAGCGGTAAAGTCGTCCTCAAGTTAGGCGCGTATATACATTTCTACAATTCATATTTATTTATATAGAAGACTAAGATATGCCCGCGACTCCATCTACGCTTGACTTCAAATTTCCGCGTGATTCTCGTGACACAAAAACCGCAGCATTTGAAAATAAATGTAAGATATCGTTTTAGTGAAAACTGTCGGAATAAGCACATTTTTACACACCCAAACAACTACAAATGGCTCCCGGGAAAATTCCCGCAGGATTCCCATGATAAAAAATCACACATTTTATTATATTATTAGCTATCGATCAGTAAAAATACCACATAGGAATTCTATTTTTTTAATCCGGCCTTTTTAAATAATTTCCAGGAAAAATTCCACAGGATTCTCAGGATAAAAGTAGCGCAGAAATCGGCCTAGTCGTTTTTACGTGAATCCCGAACAAACAGACAAGAAATCTAAAAAATGCATCGTGTTCGCCATCGTATATATAGTCTATTCCAGTTGTTTTTAAATAGCTTTAATGTACAGATGTATAAACACAGACATGTTTTGAATTTTATAATATAATAGGTTTTTTTTTTTTTTAATTATAAAATATTGATTGAAAGTTTTATTGAGATTTTTATAAAAACTGGAACAAACCAGTGAGACCAATTGTCATTGTTTAGTATTCTTCCATACACCTATGACTTGTGCCGTACATTTTAAATGTTCACTGAGTATAGAACCAGATTATTCATTCGAACATTTTAATGTCCCCGTTATACTCACAAGGTCTACCGTGCTTCAGTTTAAGCTACGGTCGGACAGATAGCGTTTCGCAACCTTGCACTGTGCAGTAGATCAAGCGCATCAATTTATAACACACAGGAGTTTGAAAGAATATTTTCAATCAGCAACTAATCGTCAGAACTAGTAATGACAGGTAATGATTTGAGGGGCCACTAAAATACTAGACCAGAAACATCTCTACTCAGCTGAGATGAGAATGTTGAGATCGATGTGTGGTGTTACAAGAATGGATAATGCGAGAATTGATATTATTGTTACGAGTTTACAGGACTCGAATTAAAATGCCGTTTGGAATTACTATAGAATTTATTAAAACTATACAAACACGTATAACATAGGTACAAATATAATTGGACACGACCAGTACAAACGTAATACACGATTCAATAACACGTTTTGTCTCGCTTGTGACCATCGCTAGACTGCACCGATACAATATGGCTACCCGCCCGCGTAGATCGAATTTCTTAGAATTCGTAATCTGCACTACCTAATTAAGCGTGCAAATGGCCAAAACGAGTACAATACACAATAGGCTGTTTTTTAATTACAAATTTTAAACATAAGGTAAACAAAATAAGTCCAAATGCCGCAAAGGTAATAAACTGCAGGTGGGCATTGGTCTTTGTCGGTCGTAACATTATGATATTGATAAGGGCATTTTTGAAAGTTGCTCCCGTGACTGAAAATTAAGAGGAAAAAGACTAAGGTATGGGATGTAACGAGAACGATTGAAAGTCACGTAACAAAAATATTGTTAAACTGGAAGATTGATGAGTACAAATGTAAAAAAAATAGAAATGGATGGATTGTATGACTATCCTGCGACAGATGAGGCCAACCCAGCCCAGTAAAAGTAGTAATAAAAGTACGTAACACTTCTTTCTTTTAAAATTATGTTGAAGTAAACGCTGTATAATTTTAAAATTATACTTAGAAGTGTAAGAGAAAATCTCTCAGCGTAAACTTAACTTGCTACTCGCTGTCAATAGGACCGCAGCCTAATTAAAAGCGACCGTTCATAAAGTAATACACTGTTTGAGCGATTTCAGGTTAAACAAGCTATGGACTAGCGTATATTTTAATGAAGCAGTTAATGATTACTGTACTTAATCAACACAACCAACTTTTTCAACCAAACAAACAATAATCAACATAAAAGTTTTACTAACTGTTGTTGATATACAACTACTTGTATCTCTACAAATAAAGATTCAGTCATTCAAATCAAATCAAATCAAATAATTTATTGCATAAAAACATGGTAGTTATACAAGTAGGTCTTGTTATTGTATACTGATCACATGTTTTTTGCATAACAATTTTTTGAAACTTATATAATTCGACATAGTTGACACTTCAAGAAACGTGCTTTAGTGCACAATATAGTACTTTTCCGACGTCTTTGGACTATTTATTGGCGAGCGTAGCGTAGCGATGATACTTAGGCAGCCATTGAAGATTCGGCTCGGCCAATGAGATGTATGTGTGTGCCCAGCGCCCTCTGGTTAGAACCGGCCGGATGAAGATGAAAGAGGAAATGTTTCCGGGAAAGAGATGCTTTTCGGGAATGTGAAGGGATGCCGTAACAGCCCTACTCCTTATTTTTATTGCTAAACTAGCAAACTGACAAACCGCCCAGCTGGGCCGTCTGCCAGTTTGCTAGTTTGAGCTCATGGAAACTGGTTACCGCCACATAGAGGCGTTTGCAACACCAATGGCGAAGCCAGTGCGTTACCAGCCTTTAGGATGAGATAGGGGAATGAGATAGATGGATTAGACAGGAGGAATGGGGTAGAAGGGATGATATATGGGATTGGAACAGAAACACGATTAGGTCAAGACTAACCGGTTCACCTGGATATTCTGTGAGAGCATGGTATCACATCGATAGAGTCGGCCCTAAGAGCTATAATCAAGTGCGTGATTCCAGCGTAGCCCGTGCCACGTGAAAAAGACCTGTGGGAGAATGTTTCTGTATCTTACTATATATAACGAAAGTCCTATATATTTATCTACATAAGTCTTCTAGTCTTAACAGATTATAACTAGAATACTGTTGGATACGCAGGGGTTGTACTGAATGAAAAACCTCTTAGCAAATGGACTGTATTTATTTATAGGTGCTACAACAGCAACAGGTATGATCAGCACTACTGTATTAAACGGCACGTTCAAGGTCAATCAACACAACTTAGCACTAGAATGTTCCACTAAACATAGATAGCACTAATTGTATCGATTACATCGATCAATGCGAGTGGCACTAATCACAATACACCAGTGGTCCACAAGATCCGCTAAAACCACGCTGAGAGTCCAATGGCTGTAGAGTCTTCCGAATGCTTCCTGTTCTTTCTGGTTTTCTTGGTCTTCCTTGTGTGTATCACTTGTTCGGAAACTATATTTGAGCGAGTGATCACGCCGGACGCTCGCATCGTGCTTACTAAGGTACTACTAAAAAACAGACGCTTAGCAGCTAACCGAGCGAGCTACATATTCGCGGTAGGTGGGGCGTGGGGATACGGGATTTCCACGGAGAGGTCAGGGGGGTGATTCTGTCCGCAACAAATACTGTTATGAATTTGTAGGGCATTTATAGGATGTAAATTCGAAAATACTGAAAGTTTATTAGAAGTACACACACGTAATTCACAGTTCTTACAAGTATAGCCGAATATAACAAAATCAAACCGTAGGGCAGAAAATCGTTATCACATAAATCGCGCAAAGTTCGTCGTTACAAACAAGATACTCCCTCCGAAAGTGCACTAGGTAACGCCTCGTTCGCAGTCAGAACACGACTGGTGCATTTCTCGACTGACCGATCCCCATCCATTTGTAAATTACACATGGCCTCCTAGCAACATGCCGCCCACTGGTTCTTGAAATCCTTAAATTTAGATCATGGCTTCCAAGAATTCGCATGAAATACCAACAGAAGAAAGAAGCTTTTACGACGTCTTACGGTAGCGTGAACAAAGAAATTAGCGCGAACAATAGATCACTCAAATTCTAAGGGGTAATAAGACACCTGCAAAGGTTTAGTATCAGCTTGGAACAATACAATATAAATTTCTTTCTAGGTTAGGTTTCCTTCATACTTCATAGTTTATAATTTAAAATAAAGTAAATGATAAGTCAAAACTATTCACAATTCATTATTGAAAACCATACATATTGATTCATTGTATAAATTAGTGGGTATCGCACAAACAATACCTGAGTACGTTTTCGATGACACATGACAGCAGGGTGGTAATAAAACATTTTTGCCAAACTATTTACACTCGTCCGGCATAATGCCACCGTTCATTACGTTAAATGGCATAACTGGCAACGACGTCTGGCAGGATGCCAGTCTGTGCCACGACAAATGGCACGTCTCACTTACCGATATTGGGGTTAGAGGCCTATATTCATTTTACAACGGAATCTTATTTGCCACTCCATTTCAATTTTAAATTATGTAAATTATGAATTCATTTCAATGGTATAGTGTGAATTTTGTTTTTCATTGCTTTTTTGTTCCCACCACCACTTCCTCCGATGTTCAATTTTGTCAATGAGTTCCCTGAAAAATAAAAATCTAGGACCCGATCCCAGCGCCACCTACCGATTCCAATGGTGAATTTAAATAATCCAGGGACCTATTCGAACACATACTGCGGCGGCGCTGGATTTAGTGATAACAATGGACTATGTCAATTTTGTAGAAAAGGAAGTGTTTGGCAATTTAGGTGGGAATGTGAGATTGAGCACGCACGTACCTGATTAATGGGCATGAAATGCAGCTGCTCCTCTGCTCCTCAGTATACTTCACTTCACTTCACTTCAGTTTTTGTACTTTTATATTTTTAGTATTTTATTTCATGTGTATATATTTATTGTATTTTATATTATATATGTTTATTACATATTTATGTGTTGCGGGCGCGGCATATTTCATGTTATTTTATTTTATTAAATACTAACTGTGCCCGCGACGTCGTCCGCGTGGAATTTGTTTTTAAAACCCCCCGATTTTCAAACATTCTTCATTGGTGCTCCGCTCCTATTGGTCTTAAAGTGATGATATATAGCCAATAGCCTTCCTCGATAAATGGGCTATCTAAAACTGAAATTTTCAAATCAGACCAGTAGTTCTTGAGATTAGCGCGTTCAATCAAACAAACAAACTCTTCAGCTTTATATTGTTACACGCCGACAAAAGTGGATGCACCCCTGTCTACCCTAAAACACTCCCTTTATTATCATGTACTTCTTTATATCACTTTATTATAATAACATTGAAACTATTTTATGGCTATCTTCTTTTTTTACTTATTTATTGGTTGTTGTGGAGACCAGCCCATTGTAATCGTTTATGGCCATTTGCAGGCATAATTACACAGGTGTGCGGATTACGACTTCTGGGAAATTGCATCGACGCTTGCCAGGTAGACATATTGCATCGTGCTGGATAAAGCAATATCCCAATGGAGAGTTCGTCAGTCAAACGATAACTACAAGCGTGGCAAGACGTGTGTACATTCGATAATCTATATAGTGACTGACTTTGAGCGTATTATTGAATCGTGCATTACGTTTGTACTGGTTGTGTTCAGTTATATTTGTACCTGTGTTATGCGTGTTTTAAATAAACTCTATAGTATTTCTAACAGCATTTTAATTCGAGTCCCGCACTCGTAACAATATATTAGCATAAGATGTACAATTTGCGGGTCGACGTAATTTAATTTTTTTGATAATATGACAATGAATAATTGACGTGCTTGCGGAAGGAGAAAGCGTCATTAGATTTGAAGGAAGCATTTAAATTAATTAAAGAAAAGACACACATACAAAAAATGTAATGAAAATCGGTAAATTCGTTCTCAAGTTATGCGCGTATATTTTTATTTGTATAGATTTGAGCATATGTGTTTGCTCAAAAAATGCATTTCCGAAGACTGTGTACATGTGTTCGAAAGTTAGAAATATTATCCGTGCAGGAACGGAGAAAGAATACAGATTCCTGGCAGCCTGCCGTAAGAGGCGACAAAACAACCCACAGCCAGGTGGTAGGGTATTTGCCCGTCTGGATTGGCCGCCTGGCCAGATTCCAGTGTTCCTTTAGACAGCGGCAGTACATTGGTAACACCTTTGGTGTTACAAATGTCCGTAGGCGACGGTAACCGCTTTCCATCAGGTGGGCCGTCTGCGTGTATGCTAAACTCATGCAATTAAAAAATATAAAAAAACGACAAACGAACAGCTGACAATGACGATTTTATATCACGTATCCAGCGATTTATTTTCTTTTTGACGTTTGCACGCCCATCAAGTTTCTCATTTTTGAAAGCAAATTCACATGTCACAATTGTCATACTTCATTGTTCCAATAAACTATAGTCACTATATCTAAATTGAATCGAAATTAATCGTTTTGCATTTATTTGGATTCAAAAAGTAATACTCTTGCTATGGCTTATTTAATAAACAATACGGTATTGTTAGCAAATGATATATATATATATGGGTGCACCAAATTGATTAAAATGTATTGACAAAGAAACTCGATTTTATATGAAATCGAATTTGTAATGCTTTAGGGCCAGTTTAGGGCATCATGATTTTCTTTTAATTCTCTTCTCCTGGCGCTCACTCTTATCAGGGTATTTTTCTTCTTTTTATATTTTTTTTATCTAAAAATACATATATTTTATTACAATTTTGGGTCTAAACATTCTACTACTTATTTGCTATTTTAAATAATGCTACTTTTTATCCTACTACATTTCTTGTAGTCTACTTCTATTGTATTTCCTTATGGTTTAAAAAGGGGTTGAACTGTAGGTGCTGGTTTTGTTTTTGGTTTGGAAGAGGGTTATGTGCGAGTTACTTGTTTCCGATGATACGAACGATCTTCTTTGGGCCGGCCCGTGTCTTGCTTCTTTCTGGATAATTGAACACACACACACTGGATTTGGGATTGGAACACGGACCAGGCACTTTAATATTACTATTATTGATGGCAGTTGCTTCTTGTTTGGTAATGAAACTCCATATAAAATTGGACTGTATGATTATTATTAAACTGTTTATATAAATTAGAATATTCATAAAGAAATGTGAGAGAGAGAATGATAAGTCGTCAATGATTATTATAATGAAGAATTAATAGAGAGTAAAAAGTTTGCCTCCAAGGCCTCTCCTATATCCCGCGTACCGTCCGACGCCTAGCTGCTAATTGTGCGAGCTATGGGCGTCGGTGGTATGCGGGGCGTGGAGAGTAGGTGTGTTCCGGCGGGTTGGTCAGGGGGGTGCTCTCTGTCCGCAACAACTATCTTATTAAAACTTGCAGGTGCGGTCAGCGGATGTGAATTATATCAACGCGGGAGCGGCAAGAGGGGGGCGGGAAACGCCCAAAAGACATTCATCACACATTAGCACCTTATATATCTATTTATTTGTATCCTATTTATCCATCATATTTCGATACAGTAGTACTCGGTAACCTCTAGTGCATTTTTGTACATATGTTTACTTATTGAGCATCACGAATTGATCAATGATCGACCTCTAAAAGTAATCGTTGAACAAATTGTAAGAAGGGTAACATTCATGCCAGCGTGGCTACTGTTTAATTAGGTAATCGTTACAAGTGGCCAGTTTCTATATTGCAAAAACGATTCGATTTTCTTACTGACGGTTAGTATATTAACGCCTGGTAACTCTAATGATGTTTCTATAATAATCTGTTCGTAGCTGGTTACACATGAAACAACCAATTAACTATGATAGGGATTTTCTAACCGATCGGTAGACTTTTTATATGGAAACGACAGATGAAGTGTTTCTATATTATAACCACTAGTTGTCAACACAACAGTTCGTAGGAATTATATTACCGCCCGATTTCGGCCAGTTGCCGGTTTATTTGTTATTATTAATATGTGATTTTAAATTGAATTAAACTATTTTTTTGTACTTCTTCTTTTGACTTGTATTTAATTCTTATTTATATCTTTCAAATGTGATATTTCTGTCTTTAACAGTTCTAATTCCAATTCCAGTATTGCTTCACTGTTCATCCCTATTAATATTATAAATGCAAAAGTAACTCGTTTGAATTTGAATGGTTCAAATTCAAATTCAAACGTTTTTGTTCAAAATAAGTTGCACTGGAGAACTTTTTGAAGGTCATACATATAAGTTAAAATTTAATTTTACTTCCCAGTCTATGTACACCGCTTTGCAACGTGTTATTGCTGTTAAGAAGAAGAAGCGGCAAGAAACTCCCCAGCAACACGTCTAGCTTAATATTTTTTATAAGTTTTATACAGAAGTATGTTACAGAATGACTTTTGAAGAATTAATGGAGTTGTAGCAAACAGTGCATACTCAATAAGACAAAGACACAATTAAAGGAAAGAAAAATATTATTAAAGTTATAATAATGACATGACGTACTATAAGTTTGTACTGCAACATAATATGTTATGGCGGCATAGTCTAGATCAGGGGTGGTAGCCATCCTGACGGGCAAATACCCTACCACATTGCTGTGGGTTATTTAGTCACCTTTTACGTCAGGTCGCCCGGCCGCAGGAAATTATATTAATTCTCCATTTCTGCACAGATAGGACGTATACAGGCAACTTCGCAATAGAAAAAATTACAAGTATTACTTTACCCTAATCTTTAATATAAAAATTCATCAAGTAAAAGGCGATTACTCACCAGCAAAGTTCTGGCGGGATGCCAATGGATACTCAATGAGCAGGCCTTCAATAATATTAACCCCTTAATACCGCAAATGAATTAAGTTCAACCAACAAGGGTAATATGCTCAAATCCCTTAATGGCACGGCATCAAATACTTGCCAGACAATTATATGAAGTGTTCTGTGACCACTATATTGTTACAACTTAGGTCCCGACAAAACAATACCCACCTGCATATCTGAAAAAAAAACACTGTTTTATTACCCGCCGGCATTTAAAATTATTGTAACTCTTTTATGATCGTCTTCTTTTCTTTACTTTGTCTTTAAAATTTGTGATTAGAAAACAGACCATTGTTTTATTGCACTCTTTTATGGCGAATTAAGGCAATATAAAACGATGACCTGATGGGGGGAGGCAGTCGAGCGATAACCACGAGCGAAGTAAGACGTGTGTACTACAATCAAGAATCTAATAAGTGACGGACTTTGCGCGTTTTATTGAATTACGACCTTCTGCATTACGTTTAGACTTGTTGTGTTCGGTTATATTTGTACCTGTGTTATACGTGTTTGTGTAGTTCTAATAAACTCTATAATAATTCTAACGGTATTTTAATTCGAGTCTCGTGACTTGTAACAATATTTTTAGGGTTTCGTACTTGTCATTATGTATTCGTAACCTTCGTCTATTTAAATGTTTATGTTAGGCTGTATGGACCAAGTGCCTTTGACTGCCACTGTGATGAATTATAATACTATTACTCGTTGTGTTAAAATTGTCTATAATTAAAAAAAATAAAAAAAATAATTGCGTTCTATTATTTAAATTGTTGCCCGGTTCCTATATTTTACCGACGATTGTTTGTAACAATAACTGATTGATTTTGAAGCCACCAATAACCAATGGTTAAGAGGGCTATACGAGCGTTTCACAAGCTCATTGACAATTAGTAATAGTCGGTTATCAGTTACTAATTCCCTCCCAAACGTTTCGCTAACGCAACGTGGATGTAGTCGCACTACACGCAACTTAATTCAATGAGTTGAGGTATAACTACAAAATAAATACATTTTCAAAAGAATAAATCTTTTGTAATATACATACGATTGTCATTAAAAATCAAGCTTTCAATTAACCTGCTTTAAAATTACGGAGACATTTTATATGAATGTTGCATGAACAAAACGCAATAATGTAAACAATAGACAAAACGACAGATTCATCAGATGTCATATAAACTTTTTGAATAATGATTGTTCCAATCTCATAGGATTTGTTGTAAAACCAAAGATGTAACAGTTTTGTCACTTCAGCGACTTATCGTTAATTTTAGTGAATTAAGTTGAGTGAGTGAGTGAGTTAAGGCTAAAAACTATGATTTTTATAGTTCCAGAGCCAAATGACGAAAAATTTGTCCAATTTTTTCATTTAATTCAATTGTTTTAGGGAACTTTTTGTAATGCTACTGCTTCTTTTGGGATAATGTTATAGTTATTGACCGATTTAATGTATTATTTGAAGCGATATTGTTATTTATTGTTAATGACGACAAATATTGACAGATAACGCACGTATATACGTTATCTGTCAATAATGATATACTCATTGACAATGTTATTTTCAACGCTATATTTAAGACGCAAATCAATAACTATACTTTACCGCAGATGAAGCCCAAGCATAACAAAAAACTGTAATCTATAGTTCGTTCGCGTTAAGAATGCAGCGAGTCATCAGTGCAACTGCAGGGTAAAGGTGTATTCACAGTGGTGATAAAATTCAAAAAATTGCATTTTTTAAAGATTAAGTTTAATGAATTTTAAAAATACACTGAAAAGTTAAGAATCAAAATTAAGTCATTAATATTTTAACTACTATCACTAGTATCCTCGTTAGTATTTATAATAAAATAATTTTCTGCAGCGAGTTCCATGACGTCATCTAAATTCCACATGGTATTTTCTTCTTGTAAGACGTGGTCGCAGCATTTTTCTATCGATCAGCGTCCACTAACCGAATCGCGTCATAAAATATTTTTTTCACGTCAGTCATCTTAAAAGTTGTATTATTGGCAGCAATATACTTTTTTATTTGGGCCCCACCAACTCAATGGGGTTCAGTTTGCAGTGGTACGGATGTAAACGGAAGAATTTTATCTCTCCACTATGAATTACCGAAGCACATTTATTTTTACGAATTGGTGAGGTAATCATTTTTTTTTAATAAATCTGTTAACACAATTACAGGACGCAACCGTCGCGTTCGAAGCTATGCCTTCAACTGGTCACTGTGAACTTGACCTTGTAATTTGAAAAGATTTGATTGGTTAGGGGGCGGGGCTAGGCCGGCAAACAATGATGACTCATTGCATTCTTAACGCGAACGAACTATAGTGACTTTCGAACCTCTGACCTGATTATTAGCAAAGTGGCATTAACCATATAACTTTTATCCATTGTGGCAAAAACTGAGAACTTTGTTGTTTTAAATATTTGACGACGAAAATTACGAACCATACGAAAATAAATAAATAAATAAATCGGCAGACAAACACACACACTGTATATCCCCAAATTAAGCAAATTACGCTTGTGTTATGGATAATATATAACGGACCATTCTGGGCCGATCCCAGACACCCAGACCATAGTAAATAACGGAGAAAATACGTTTCCGAAATTTACTATACCAGGAATCGAACCCGGAGCCTCTGCGTTGCAGTGAGATAAGACGGCAAAGGCTTAGCCCGCTCAACCACAGAGGCCGTCTAAATCTAAATGATTAAAATGAAGAAAATGATGAAAATAACCAAACTGACTAACCTGACGAAAATGACGTTATAGTAATAACAGCCCATAAATGTCCCACTGCTGGGCTCAGGCCCTCCACTGTAGGGGAACGGATTGTATACCCGCCACGCTTGTCCAAGGCGGCTTGGCAGATTTGACACATCGGTTATCTCGATATGCAGGTTGCATCACGATGTTTTCCTTCACCGTTATTAGCACGTGGTAATTGTAACAAATGACCAAAATGACGAAAATCACCAAATTGACGAAAATGGTTAAAATGGCGAAAATTATTGAAATGATAAAAATAACCAGAATGACGTCACAAAAAAACAAACTATCCCTTTTCTGAGATGAAAAGTGTTCTATGTCCACCCTAGATATTAAACTTACATATGTAACGAGTTTCAGACAAATCAGTCCAATAGTTTTTCCGTGAAAGCGTTACAGACAAACAAAAAAATATACTTATATCCTGAAAACTATCCCATTTTCGGGATAAAAGTAACCTATGTTCATCCACGTCCTCGAAAAAAAAATGTATATATCGAGTTTCAGCCAAATCGGTCCAGTAGTTTATCCGTGAAAGCGTAACAGACAGAGTTTGAATTTGAGTTGTGTTCTGGTATTAGTGGCCAGGTTCTAGATTTACTTTCGATAGCAGAAGCGCATTTGTAACGCCTTTGGTGTTGCAAATGTCTATAGGTGATGGTAACCGCTTTCCCTCAATTGGGCCGTCTGCCTGTCTGTTAAACTCATGCAATAAAAAATATATAATATATATACGGCCCACTGAGGCTCGGTTTCTATATCTTACCGAAAGTCCATTTGACTAACTATCGATCAAAATTAGACATAAGTTTCATATAACTAATATGTGGCAAGTGAATGAGTAGTGAGATATAAGAACCGGCCATAAATAAAAAGTTGTTACCGTCGGCTGTAGACGCTTGCCACCCGGGGCGAGGCTAACGCGTTAACTGCGTGTAAAGTTACGCACTAAGAGCATTGAGAGTAGTGAAAGGTGTGCCCCTAGTACGTAACTTTAAAACGTCATGTAAATAATAGAATGTTACTCGAAAATTACGTAAATAAAGAGAAAAGCATTGTGAATTTAATTATAATGTTATTATTAAACAGTCAAAGTCAAAGTAATTTATTTTGTGTATACAGGTTTGAATATGATCTCCATAATTGTAACAATTTAGGTATCACTGTATCCTGCCACATATGTGGCTTACAAAATAATTGAAATAGTTTTATAATCTTATATATATATATATATATATATATATATATATAATGAAAATGGCCTTCGTTTGAGGCTCAATCACGCCTAAACCACTGATCGTATCGACATGAAACTACCACCATTCGATGCGAATTTTTTTCTAGATGGTTTATGGCTATTTATTTTTCGCATTCTAACGTTCCTTCATTTTTTTATTGCTGTTTTACTTTTATGAACATTTATCCCACTAATAAAAACAAAAGACAAGCGTTTTCTCTTGATTCTTTTGTTTTCATGGATTTCAACGGAGTTTACTAAACGGATTATGTTCTTTTACATTCAGCTAAGAATCTACTTACAAACTTCCACGCATCCACCCACTAACTCCCACGCACCCCTGCACATCCACTTTCATTTTTTGATAAAAATAATATGCCGTATCTATGATCGAGTATCACTTGAGAACGGCTGGACCGATTGGGTTAATTTTTTTTTTGTTGTCTTCAGAATTGTCAGGAGAAGGTTTATATGTAAGAAAATTTTAAAAAAGTCTGCTAAAACGTTAAAAATTTCGATGATAATCGAAGTATTCCAATTTCTATAGTTACTCATCACGAAATCTCGGGAACTATAGGACTTAGAAATGTGAAACTTGGTAGGAATATTACTTTCGTTGTGTAGAGGTCAACTAAAAACGGATTTTAAGAAATTCATCCCCAAAAGAGGATTGCGGGGGCGTTAACAATGAACAATTCCCGTTTTTAAACTATAGCTCCTATATATTCCAAATTTGGTAGGAATCTTCTGTAAGAGATGTAGAAATAGTCTATGAACGAATTTTACGGTAGCTCACCCCACAGGGGGTTGCGGGGGTGGTTTAACAATGAAAATTTTTATTTTTTAAGCCGTAGCTCCTACAGACTCCAAATTTAGCTAGAGTCGTCTATATGTGATGCAGAAATGATTTAAGAGCGGATTTTACAACAACCCACCGCCGAAAAAGATTGCGGTAGTGGGTGTTAAAATGTGAAATTTCTATTTCCAAACTGTAACCTCTATAGACTCTAAATTTGGTAGTAACCTTTTATTTGTCATGCAGAAATCATCTCAAATAGGATTTTACGAAATTCTATTTCCAATAGGGATTGCGGGGGTGGGTGTGAGAATGTTAAATTTATGTTTCCAAACTGTAACTTCTACAGACATTGAATGGTTACTAGGTTCGTTGTTTTTGCTATTAAAAAAAAATAAGCAAATAAACATTTAGACCATTCATCTGTCATCAACGCTACTATCAACATCAACTTCATGAATTTTCAACGGCCACCATTTTTCCGGCAAGCGCGTCGTTATAAGTATGTCTTTTTTATAATTTTTAATTGAATTTAAAATCTTTTTTGTTTATTTTATAAATTATTGATTATTTTTTTTTTCAGATTCACTGGGTACGTTCAGGAGCTTTTCGGGTACCGTGAATTACTCTTTACCGACAATTTTCCATTTGGTATCCGTGATCGGTCTGGGGATCATGTTATAATGATTGTCGATAATCAACATGAGCTTGAGTCGATATCGAAAAGGTTGTGGTTAAACGTACTCTCTGCTGACCGTATTGGTCCGCAGTGGTTATACGTTTAACCATTTCCATTAAAACATTTTATGATATTTCTTTTTCAAATATCATATCGCGTTACAGATGCCATCTGGAACTTAATATAATAATATTTTTTTTTAACTTTTTGAAGGTGCTGATGGTTCGCGTGGTCTGCCAGTATGGTCGGAGCTTTGATGTCGGTCAAAATTACTCGCCGTTTGAATTTCGAGTTTTTAGTTTCAACTTCGTTATGTTAACGAGTATGTTTTACGTCCCGGCAAACTCAACTTACGAGCGACGAGTCGTCGAATGTGAGATGGAGGAAGATTAATACTCATTTCTCCATGAATCAGACCATTTCTATTGACTAATTTCTCCATTTATTCTTTGTTTTGTTGTTCATCAACATTTATTTTTATAATAATAATAATAATAATAATTTATTATATCAATAAATTTTATTTCAAGTGAATTTGACTCTTCTTTGAATAATATTTTAAATTTCAGAAAAAAAAATTTAAAAAAGGCAAAAAAAAATGAATAAAAAAAAATAAAAATTAACAAAAAAGCAACAAAAAAATTAAAATAATAAAAAAAAGCGAAAAAAAATATGAATAAAAAAAATAAAAATGATGAATAAAATTTAATTTATTTCCTTTGAAAATTCGCCCAGCGAAGCGGGCGGGGACGGCTAGTCGATATTATGTAAATTAAAACTACTAATGTCTAAACAAATGAATATACAAATTATAATAATAAGGATTAATAATAATTAGGATTCCTCATGTCACAAAATCAGACTCCTGTATCAGTATTTGGGTCAGAAAGATACTCATGTATTGTGTAATATGCTTTATTTATTAATAATTGTCGTAATTTTATTTTAAAGCTTTTCTTGTTGAGTCCCTCAATTTTTAGTGGTAATTTATTGTAAATTTTAGCCGCCATAGAGAATAGACTTTTGAAATAAAGTGGTTTTCGAAGGAAGTGAAAGCAGGTAGCTGTTGTGGCGCTTACTGTTGCATTTAGTGTATAAATGTAAATTATTTTTAACAAACAAAGCAACTTCATAAATGTATAAGGATGGAAATTTCAGTAGTTTTAGGCATATAAAATGTGGTTTACAAGAATCTGTTTTCTTTATATGACATATAGCACATACACAGCGTTTTTGCTCTATAAACACACGTTCTTTACCAGTGCTATTGCGCCAAAATATAAGACCGTATCGTAACAAAGAAACAACATAGCTATCATATGCCGTTATAACTGCTTTTTGGTCGACAACTTTACTTAAGTTATACAGGGCAAAAGAAAATCGGAATATCCTGTTGCTTAAGTCGTTAATATGAGTATTATATTTTAAATCACTATCAATATGAATACCTACAAATTTGTTACTAACTGCTTCTTCAATTTTTTGTCCACAATACATTACAATAGGATCAGATATATATTTATTAACTCTTTGTCTAATTGATTTGTAAATTATTATTATTTAACCATGATATTATGTTATGGAAGGCACGGTTTATGTCGTATTTGTAATTATCAGTATTAAATCCTTCAAATATAATCGTACATTGTCAGCGAATAATATCATTTTTGAGTCACTGCCATATGCATGTCATTTAAATAAATTAAAAATAGAAGAGGTCCTAGGACTGAACCTTGTGGCACTCCATATAAAATTTACGGGGTCGGAAGCGTATATTGTTTCATATAATGTACTAGTATCTACTTTTTAATATGCGTTACTTGTTGACGATCAGATAAGTAAGATTTTAAGAGGTTAAACGCATAGCCCCTGACTCCATATGCATATAATTTATTTAATAGAATTGTATGATCTACAAAATCAAACGCCTTTGTTAAGTCTATATATATAGCTGAAGGTATTTAAAAAAATAACTGGAATACACTATATAAATGATGGAGAACATAATGTATTTTTTTAGATTTGCAGTCTATTTCTTCGGGATTCACGTAAAAACTACTGGACCGATTTCAATACCGTTTTCGGTGATCGAAATTATTAGACTTAAAATCCTGCATTACTTATCTTGGGAATCCCGCGGGAATTTTCCCGGGAACGGTTTGAAGTAGTTCGGGTGCATAAAAATTAACTTATTCCGACACAGTTTTCACTAAGACTATTATAGCTGCGGTACTTTGTGTCCCGGGAATCGTGCGAGAATTTCATATCAAGCATGGACGAAGTCGCGGGCATAACCTAGTGTTTCTGTATAATTATTTTTTGTATCTTATTCATAGGTCAAGTATTAAGATATTTATTCACCTTGTTTACCAAAAAATATGTTGTGTATGTATATATATATATATATATATATATATATATATATATATATATATGTTTGTAAATTTATTAAACTATTTGTCTTTATTACCACAATATTATAATTATTTATTTATTAATAAGATCAGCGTTGGTCTAACAGTTCGACATTTTTGCTGAGCTTGATCCAAACTTTAGGACTTAATATTGTTACGAGTTTGCGGGACTCGACTTAAAATGCCGTTAGAATTATTATAGAGTATTAGAACTATACAAACACATATAACACAGGTACAAATATAACCGACCGCAACAAATCCAAACGTAGAATATTTCCTAGAATTAGCTTATACTTATAATCCGCAACACGTGGCTAATGATGCTCTTGAGCGGCCGAAAACGACTACAATAGGACAATAAGCGGTTCTCCACAATAAATAGAAACGTATGCAAATGAATGAGTGAACAAAATAAGACGATCATAAAAAGATTACAAATAGTTTAAATGCCGACAGGTAATAAAATGTGCTTTTACAGACCTCTACGTGGAATTTATATTTGTCGGAGCCTAAGTTGTAACAATATGTATATCTTCTGATAGTTTGTGGTTGTTTTCTCCTTTTTAATTGTGCTTTATTTATTACTTTTAATGTGTTTGGTTCACTTGTATATATTATGTCCTAAAAATATACCTGTTTTCTTTCTTTCATATTGCTACAAGTTACGTTCTATGAGATGTGTCAGCCATACCTTCGTATTTGAGATAGACAATAGTTCATTCAATCAATTTAAGGACAAAGTCAATCGAGGACTCCTATCTCCTATATACGTCGTTTCTATTTTACAAAAGGTCCCTTACAAATCCTTTCCCAATAATGTAAAGCCGTTCGCCTGCTAAGATATTCATTGAATATATTCCAACTGGTTGAAATAGTTCTCGGAATCGAACTCAGTACATCAAATACACTCGCTGACTGTATTACATTTTTATTTTTACGACCTGTGCTTTACGTGGGGGTGCTTTTAGGATTGGCTTCTAGGTTAAATTGCTTGGTAGTTTCTTAAATTTCAGATTACTTACCTGCGATGTCGTTTTTGAAAAAATGGTCTTTTCTTTCTTCTAAATCTAAGTATTTTACAGCATTAACAAATTCGTTGATTATGATCAAACTAACTAACCCGCAATAGTTAGTTAGTTTCATGATAACTAATGCAATTTTATGCAACAGTTTACTGAGAAACTATCACACTTTCCGATTTGGGCTTTGACAGAGTCATTTCAATTTATTTCTAGACGTATTATCTATCATAAAAATCTATTATACGAGCTGCGTACGTGTAGTCATCGCAGCGGACAACGAACTACTGGCTAGCGCTTTTTTTTATTCGACTTGACTTTATGTTGTTGGTCCATAGACCTCACAACTTTACCGGGGATTTCGAGGCGAGCGCCTTCGCTTCGCGAGGCCCGGGGGACAACTTGCTCCAAGGAGCTCCCTAGGGGGCTTTACCTCAGCTGGAATGTTGCCATCGGAGGGGGGTGAATCTAACGATGCCGACTTCAGGGCGACACAATGTACTAATAGAGAACGGGCGACGGGTAATATAAAGCCCGAAGGGAAGGATCCCAACGGACCGGGATCGGTGGTTCGCGGTGGCCTACGCTATCTTACTGCCGGTTCGCAACGTGTTATGGCTGGGAGAGAAGAAACGGCGAAAGAAACTTCCCAGCAACATGCCTAGTATATCCTATGGGGGGGCTATGTCTCCTGGTGTCCCTCGCGGCGACGTGGAGAGATCGTGATTGGCAGCGTCTGAGACGCCGCCGTCTTTGTCTGTCTGTCAGTGCCTGCCAGCCTGCCGTCCTAACTACGGGTGGGCTGATCCGGGCCAGCCGTTTTGTAATAACGTTCGCTAGCGCAACACAGGAGCGCAAATATTAATAGTTGCTCTATCTCGCTCGCACATCATCCGTCCCGCTCACACATTGTGCTATATATTATACTGGATGTACGACTTGTTAATATTTGTACTTAAGGTTGCCGGTTCCAAAATAAATTAGTTCACATCAGCACTCGACAGTGAATATTACTCTCTGCCATCTAAAGTATCATTAAACGTCTACCTCTCGATGCTAAACTATGATCGGATTTAATGGACTGGGAAGGCATTGTGTTTTTTTTAATTTTTTGACTTCTGTCAAATACGTCACTGTCAAGAGAGTTTAAAAAAATAAAAAGCAGTGATGGCGGTTAAGTTGAGACTCGTTCGAAATTCAAAATATGAGCTGTTACAATTCTTCTATAAATATTATTCCAGACTATTCAAAACTTCCTTTAACGTTGTTAAAATAACTACGTGTTCCCACAGGGGTGAGTTCCTATCCATATATGTAAAATGTAACTGTTCTACTACTTAAAACTAAATATTGTTACATACCGTCAAAGATAAGCCGCACAGCCTATTGAAAGCGCAGCTTATTGTCCTCCCGGATTAAGGAACTCTTTTGTCTTTTGAATTTGTACTTAAGAAAAACATGCTATTGTCTTTTTACTTGTTTTATAACCATCATTAGCGTCGAACTAATCCCTATTGTTATTGTTTTCGACTTTATGCACGTTCGCAGGTGTGCAAATTAATATTTCTTAGAAACTCAGTGTGCGCCTCCAATTTCTTTGTACTGTGTTGTTAGTGACGATGCCCGAATGGAGGGGCGGGTGGCAGTCAAGCGACGACTACGAAGCGGTAAGACGTTTTTGTAGTACTCTCGATTAGCGATATAAACGACGGACTTTGCGCATTCGAATTGTATTGAATCGTGCAGTGTGAACTGGTTGCATCCAGTTTTATTTGTATTTGTTTTAAACGTGTTTTTACAGTTCTAATAAATTCTATAGTAGTTCCAACGGCATTTTTAATTCGGGTCCTGTAGCTCGTAACAATATAATTGAGCTGATTACTTTTCTAACGGAGGACACTGTGTCAAACCTAAAGCCTATTCTTCGTCATCTAAGTCCAGGACCAAGGCTACCCTTACTTTACCTAGGAAACCTAACAAGAAACCTAACAACATATACCAGACGTGGACAATTACCGTTCGAGTTAACATTAGAGCTGTAGAACAACTTGACTCGAAGAGCTTTCAGGACTTCGACAGGCCAATGTACCTTTTTGTGCATAGAAGTCCACCGTTTGTCGCGGAACAGATTAAATATACTACATAATTATCTTGTAAAGTTCATTGACCCACCTAAACCTATTCTGTGGCTAAGGAGGAGGATCTGACTCTTTCCCCTACGTCACAAGCCCCCAAATGTATCCCTTTTTTAAATTCATTTTACAAACTCCGTTATACTGCCGATGCAATTTACTATTCGAGGATATCCTGGTCATGGCAATGCAAACGAAGTTTTCCCGGGACATATTAGTTTGATGTAAAATAAAAATTTCATGAATGAAAACCTAATATTGAACTGTAAACATGTGTAAACGTGAAGGAAGGCATATTTTATTGGTGAAGTTAGATGGGAAACTTTAGTGTTTTCAATTTGACGGTGAAATTAGGATGTGTAAGTGGATAAGTTCTCATGTAATACTCAGATAGGCCGGTAAAGTTGACGGGAACTTGGCGAACGAATATTCTCGTTGGTGGATACGCCAATATGGCTCCCGTGATATGTGGGTTACCTGGCTTCAAGTGTATTTTATCTATGAATTTTATTTTTAATAATTAAAGATAATTTTAACAATTTATTTACTTATATACTGGAACGCAGATGCTCCGATTACTACGAACTTTTCGTTATACCTATACACTATGGTCTGGGTGTCTGAGATCGGCCTCAGAGTGATCCGCTGTATATTATCCATGACATAAGCGTAACTTGCTTGGCTTTGGGACATACAACGTGTGGGCCGGTCTAACGATATTATTTTTAAAAAATACTTACAAATATTACTTACCACAATATCGCAGGATATGTAATCTAGAAAACTTCTAGAGCTTCCACTCTTAGTTTGAACTTAAATTACATCTTTAAAGTTTTCTAAAAGGTAGCGAGCCTTTCATTTTTATAAAAGGTGAATTATTACCAAAATTATAAATAGGCAAATTACTCTGCCTGTTTGTCTGTTACTCTCTAGCGGAAAAACTGCTGGACCATTTTTGTTTAAATTTAGTATGTAGTCTTAATAACCAGAAAAAACATGGATACTTTTTATCCCGGAAAATCAGATAGTTTCATAGACAAAATTAAGTTAATCTTCCAGGGACATATAGCGCCTAGATAAAAATTTAAGGCAATGTAACCTGTATGTATATTTGCTCTCTAAATAAATTAGGGTTATTCATAGTTTTAATTAGCGGAGAAAACTCTAATATAATAATATTTTTTAATAAAAACAAAATTGACTACAAACTAAAAATCAAAAAATCAATATTTTACAGACTTCTTTCATTATTATATTTTGCAAATTTGTTGCTGTTTTTTATGTTTTACTTAGTAGTAAAAAGTCGGTTTTGTTTTTGTTAAAAATACTTCTTTTTACTTTTTAATTGCGCAAATACTTGAATAACTTTAGAAATGATATATTAAGCGCCTGTAGAAATTATACTACTGGCATGCGTATACAAGGCTGCTATCTCACTCGTCGGTGTAGACGCTCGTCAACAGGGGTTGCACCCGATTTCCCTGAGATCTAATCATCACACCTTGTCTTGTTGACCTGACCACTTCGGGAGTATACACTTACGAATAAAGAAAATCGCTCGACAATCCACGGCAATATCGTGTAACAAAGAACTTGGTTAACAATTTTCCAGGGTTTCTCTGGAATTCCTTGGGAATCTCTCATCCTGACTTGATGACTGTGGGTCCATATCGGGAGTATACTCTTTCGAATAAAAAAAAAACAATTAGAAAATCGGCCCACAATTGACAGATAAATTGCATAACATGTGTACAAAAAAATTAAATGCCTGTCGAAAATGTAATACTGGCACGCATATACAAGCTTTTTTTGGAAGAAAATAGGCGCTTGCCGTTCTTTAATTAGATTTACTCTCGTTTTCCCTGGAATCCATTCACCAGATCCTGACATAGTGACAGTGGTACCAATTCGAAAGTATACCCTTTTGATTAAAAGAAAAATTTTGATAATCGGTTGACAATTGACGGAGAAATCGAGTAACGAACATACATATGAATTTAGACCCTCCTTCTTTTTCAAAGTCGATTAAAATTAGGTTAAAATATTGGTCATTTCATCAGTTTTATCAAAATCTTGGATATTCCTCAAAATACAGTTGTTTTCCCATTGTTAGAAGAAACCTCAGTAAGCTGACAATATTAGACGTAGCAGCAACTCAGATCATTGCTGGTAATTGACCTCGTTTTCACTGGATTAAGTCTAGACTAATAGGCAGAGATAAAACACAGCCTAGGATTTATTTCGGGTTTAGTGCTTCCAGGCATTTCTTTGCCTAATTGTATCAGTTTCATTTTTATTAGAGATGTGCCGACTAGTCGGTCAAGCCTATCCGGCCACTGTCGTAGTCGGCGACTAATCGGCAAAGAGCGCCGACTATCCGACTTCTTACTTTGTAGTTTGTCATCTATACTTTACTAATACGTTGTAATCAATACATGAGACTTTATTTTTGATATTATTAAATTTTAATTGAGCTCTATCACTTTCATGAACAATAACAGTATTATATTTACACAAAAATATTTTTTATTTTTACATAAAATATATACGAGATTGCACTGTTCGTTAAAATAAACCTCCATCTATTTAAAATAAAACCGCCACGACATGAAAATTTGAAAAACAGAGAATCAAATGTATTCTGTGTTAATAGATATAACACGGCACTGTTGGAAAAGGGTGTTTACGAAATGGCACCTGCAATATTTAATAAACTACCAGAACCGCTAAAAACAATACCATTAAATATATTTAAAACCAGACTAAAGAAATTGTTAATAGACAAATCATATTATTCCACAAACGAATTCCTTGATGACAAATTTGAAACATAATATATCAATCAATACACAATTAATAACAATATTTTAATTAAGAACAGATATCTACATAATTAATACATAAAGGTTATAAATATTATCCAGGTTACATAAAAGATACGTAATAAAATAAATAGGAACTAACTATTTAAAGAATGACGATTAAGATCCTGCTTACTTGCACACCAGTGCAACTGGTAAGATGTACTGAATGAACCATTTCTTTTTTTATTGCATGAGTTCAGCAGACAGGCAGACGGCCCACTTGATGGAAAGCGGTTGCCATCGCCTATGAACATTTGCAACACCAAAGGTGCTACAAATGCGCTGCTGCTCTCTAAGGGAGACTGGAACCTGGTCACTAATGCCGGAACACAACTCAAGGTTGCTATGACGACATACTTTAAACCAGGGGTGGTAGCCATCCAGTCGGGCAAATGCCCTACCACCTGGCCATGTATTTCTAGGAATAACACCTGTATACAACTACATTTATGCAAGAATAAATATTTCATTTCATTTCAAAAACCTGTAACTCTGACCCGTACAAAAGCATAAATCAAGAAACAAAGAGAAGTAAAGAAAAAAGGTTTCGACACGCTCACAAATGGCGGTTGCGACTTGCGGGCGAATCGGCTATAGTGGACGCATTATAAACTGAGGCTTCGGGTCATAAATCATATTCATCTGTCTGTCTCGCTCGCACGTACAGGTCTTATGGAGAGGTGTAGTGATGTGCGTAAGAATTGTAGAGGTGCATATCGCTAACGGGATAGGTACGATCGATATGCTAAATTATGTTAAGTATTAATAGAAACAATTTTTCGCGAAATAAAAGTTTTTAATTTGTA
This sequence comes from Dendrolimus houi, assembly GCA_039645545.1. Taxonomy (NCBI): domain Eukaryota; kingdom Metazoa; phylum Arthropoda; class Insecta; order Lepidoptera; family Lasiocampidae; genus Dendrolimus; species Dendrolimus houi. Next base: position 16,113,722 of record CM077140.1, read on the forward strand.
AGATAAAATGTTTGTTTCGACGTAATCATAGAGAAACTGTATAGATCGTAATGTGGCCCTGAAAAGGGCCGTTTTTATTTTTTCTATTGATATTTCTTAGTTCTTCAAAAATCCTCATCTGTATCTTCTCCATCTGTGTCATTTTCCTGTAGGTTAATTATCAGAGGTGGTGCTTGAGAAAAACAACAACCCTTACTCGTAACGACCAATCAGGAGTCAGAATGCTAATGAAGGTCACGATGACGCATGGACCCCGCGTGCGCAGGTGCTAAGTATCGATAACGGGATGCATTGCGTGCACATTCCTACTGTCAGTGACATTTATTGCCGGACGACTCAGTTTAAATTGCGTCGACTATATAAACGAAGCGTCACGTAAATCCCCGAAACTGCGATCGACTCGGCCGACTAGTCGGCCTCTTTACAACCGACTAATCGGCTAGTCAGCCAAAGTCATAATCAGCACATCACTAATTTTTATACTTAAACCTAGTAATGCTTATTTAAACTACTCTCTGTACTAGAGTAGTACTAGATTCACTATATAGACTGTATAGACACTTTATCCAACAAATCGTTCTGAAACAACATGTTATCACACCATTTATATCATCCAATTCTATTATTAAAAGGAATTACATCCTCTGCAAACAAAACGTTGTCAGCACAGCGTTTTGCTGTAGATTTTTGTTCTTTCTAGGGAGTTATCTATATAATAAAATCAACAAGCGGACTGATTTATTTTCTTTGACTAAAGCTAAATGTAAGAAAACTCTCACCGAATGGCTTTGGAAACTCGACTATGACTCCACTGAAGCACTATTAGTCCTAATTACTTAAATATTTCCCGTTTCATTGTTTTTATTATCATCTTGTATTATAGTATTTTATATGTTCACTCATTCATTTATCTCTATGTAACTCTCATAGTATAATCTAATCAATTTCTCTCATTTCAAATCACATAAACTCACACAGACACATTCACACACATTTACGTACAATATATATATACGTATAAATACACAATTACACATTGCACACCTATCTACACTCAATAAATTGTATTTCTTTTATAATTGAATAACTTGTTGTATATATATCTACATTTTTCCACAGGGAGAGAGAGGCTGGTGATCAGTCACACAGGATTTTTCCTTTTACTGACACCAGGCTCTCACCAATTTTTAGTAATTTAAAACCCTTTTCAGCAATTACTTATGTCACGTTATATTGTGAGAGCAAATAAATAAATATTTTTATTATTATTACTCTAGCAATGTCTAGAAGTGTTACTGTTAGAGCAATAATCCCAGTGGACTAAAGATATATAGTTGCTTGTTGGTTTTTTATATTACCTTCTTTGCAAACTGCAACGTGACAAAGGTAGAGGACTCACCAGGTCTGCGCTGTAGAAGGTCCTGCCTTATAACACACGCAAGTTTGTCTAGTCTTTATTTTCACCGGCGAAATTATTCCGCCGCCGAAACTTTTACAGCCGCCGAATTAGATATACGTTTCACTAATAACCCCCCGGTATAAAATATTTACACGCGTCCGTATTTGTTGGTCACTGCGAGAGACTGCCGTCGTTGCGCGTGCGACGCCTGATTATTGCAATCAACCAATGCCTCAGACGCATAAACAGCTACTGGTATACACATCATAACTATGAACGTAAATTTGTTTGTGATGAAAAAGGGATACTACACTATTAAAGAATACTTAAATGACAAAACTTCATTTACATAGCAGCTCGCTCCAACCTCTTATAATATATTTTGTATAACGTTTTTATCTTGCCAAGCTTGTAAGGGATTTATGGAGATATATTGCAGCATAACATTTTAGTACGTCATATCATTATTATAACTTTCATAATATTTTTTTTCCTTTTATTGTGTCTTGGTCTTATTGAGTATGCACTGTTTGCTACAACTCCATTAATTCTTCAAAAGTCATTCTGTAACATACTTCTATATAAAACTTATTAAAAAAAAGAACTTGAGATATAAATAGAATAAGAAATATAAAGAAAAACAATATTTAGCTAGACGTGTTGCTGGGGACTTTCTTGCCGCTTCTTCTCCTTGACAGCAATAACACATTGCAAAGCGGTGTACATAGACTGGGAAGTAAAATTCAATTTTAACCTAATTTAAAAAGTGTTCTCCAGTGGAACTTATTTTGAATAAAACTTTTGAATTTGAATTTGATGCTTTCATGCCTTAATTACGCAACAAATCGTCATGAAATGGTTCATACACATTTCAAGGATATAGAAAAGGACAAAGGGTCACTTTTATCCAGAGAAAAATTACGGTTCTGAGGGAAAACAAATATACACGAAAAGGTGGCACTTCGATCAGGTATTATTGGCGTCACCAGTCACTAACATTGTCATGGAAACTGGTAAACTCGTATAAAACCTCTATTTCGCCATTGCTGGCGAGATAGAGAAAAAATAGAAATATATTTAAATTTTGAAGTTTACGTTTGGAACGTTGTGAAAAACGAGCTCTATAATTTGTCAATTGTAAATATCTGTACTAGAAATTTACCTAAAATATATTATATGGTTGGAATTTTAAATCCGGAGTTTCCTTGAAAGACCACGACACCTCGGTACCTAACACCTTTTTCTCCAGAAACGACAATGACAACGACAATTTTAATATGTTGGTCTCGTGGTTAGTTCCATCTATGCTCGATGGCGTTACAGGTATTTATCATCAAGTACTTTGAATTAAAAATTAAGTTTGAAATTTCTAAAAATTATAACATTCCTACTTCATGATATACATATATCCTTTTTTAAAGCGAGCGAAGCCGCGGGCTTGACCTAATTTAAAATAAATAAACAACAATTGTACTTTTCGTTGTTACTTGTTAATACAGTTTTTATTTCAAGTTGTATGAAATAAATAATGTTACGAGCTACAGGACTCGAATTAAAAATGCCGTTGGAACTACTATAGAATTTATTAGAACTGTACAAACACGTATAAAACAAATACAAATAAAACTGGATGCAACCAGTTCAGACTGCACGATTCAATACAATTTGACACGCGCAAAGTCCGTCGTCTATATCGCTAATCGAGAGTACTACAAACGTCTTACTTGTCTCGTAGTCGTCGTTTGACTGCCCACCCCTCCATTCGGGCATTGACTTATACTAACTACACAGTATAAACAAAATCGGCCGCGTGCACTGAGTTTCCGAGAAATAGTAATTTGCACACCTGGTTATCTATTCCTGCGAACGGCCAACAAGTGGAAAACAATAACAATAAGGATTAGTTCGACGCTAATGATGGCCATAAAACAAGTAGGAAAACAATAGCATGTTTTTCTTAATTACAAATTCCAAACATAAAAGAATTCCTAAATCCGGGAAGACAAGAAACAGCGCTTACGACAGGCACTGTGCGTTTATCTTTGACGGCATGTAACAATAAAATAACTATAGATTAATCACAATCTTGTCTGCGTATTCTGTGTATTTTAGAATAATTTTTAATGAAAATTCCCCAGTATACAAGTACTTTAATTGTTCTTAAAAGAAAGGAGTTCTTCTGGCAGCTCAGAAAAGCACATTTTAGTAAACAATTAAGATTTTATTTTTATTTTATTTATTTAGGATAATAAACAGATATACACTAAAGTTACATAAAAAAAGCATATAGTATAAAATCAATGCTTATCCAACTACATTATCCACGAACTAAAAGATGGTAGTGTACAATACTTAATACTTAATATATATATATATATATATATATATATAAAATACGGGACATATACGAAAACTCACGCGCATCCACGCGCTTTTCACGCGCGCACACACACAAACATACATACACATGCACGCGCACGTGCAACCAAACACTCACATCAACACGCTTATATACATATTATATATGTGAGGTGATAAAGATAACAGACACAGATAAAAATGATAAAAAAAAAGAAACTTTCATAATTAAAGTGCCTTATCCTTAATGACGTTAACAACATCTTTTTTAAAAGCACCCAAGGAAAGTGTAAAGATGTCGATGTTTTCAAAATATATATTGTAGTTGTTGACGAGTTGGTACATTGGGGCACGAAGTCCTGCGTTAGTACGACAGGAAGTCGTAGAAAAAAACCGCCCAATTTGTACCTCGCGGCTGAGCACTGTCCTTGGGACGCAGTAACATATAGTGTTAGTAAGAGGCAAACAGTCTATATAATTGTGACAAAGTTTATAAAGCAACATAGCACCCAGTAAAAGACGTCTATTAGAGAGTGACAGTAGGTTATATTTAAGTAATAATTGAGAGTATGGGAGTATTTTCAATACAAACACAACTCTTCGCAGCGCATTTGTAGCATCTTTGGTGTTGCAAATATCCATAGGCGATGGTAACCGCTTTCCATCAAGTGGGCAGTCTGCCTATCTGCTGAACTCCTGCGATAAAAAAAAATTGTACAGTATAAAGCAATGCCCCAATTGAGAGATGGGGCAGTCGAGCGATAACCACAAGCGAAACAAAACTTGTGTACATTCGGTAGGCAAGGCATTTTAATTCGAGTCCTGCAACTCGTAACAATATTTATAAATTCATTGTACAAAATCCACCCCTCTACAGATTTATTAATTTATATATTTACATAATCTTATTTTTAAAGGTAAATCTGCCCCCCCGCTCCCCACAGAAAGAATTTCAATGAAAGGCCGAATCAGTAACTAATGACTTTATTTACATATTCACATAGTATATAATAATAATTAAATCTGTAACATTTAAATAAGTTTAATAATATACAATAATCAATTTCACCTTAACAGCTACATACAAATACCCCGACAAAGGAAATACGTTGATATGAAACATAAATGTCTTACCACTAGAACTGACCGGTACATTAATGTCCTGCTGCTAAACATGATTCTTAACATACCACCGAGACATAAATGCGCGCACTTATAGCTTCCAGAAGTTTCTTTGATTCTAAAAGTACGTGTATTTACGATAAGCGAAAAACGTACAGCTGTAAGTACGCGCACTTATAACTGCAAGACTTTCTTCGCTTCTAAATGTTTGCATATTTAAGACAAGCCAAAAAGGTCGCCAAGTCATAAGTACGCGCACTTAGAGCTTGCTGAGTTACGTCGCTTCTAAAAGTACATGCATTTATGACAAGCGCAAAACGTAGAGCTATAAGTACGCGCATCTATAGCTGCAAAATTTGCCTTGTTTCTCAATGTTCGCGTATTTGTGTCAGACGAAAGAGATTGCCAAGCCATAAGTACGCGCACTTATAGCCAAATATTTCCTCTGCGTCTATAAGTGCGCGTATTTACGAGAAGCGAAAAATCCCACCGAGCTTTAAATACTCACACGTCAACCACCCCTATTACAAGCAGAACTTACTATTTCACTTTATATAATAATATGCACTAACCAGTGTACATGAGACATTAAGCTTAACTCGCTAATAGTTTCAAAGTCACATTTTCGTTCTGACTGACATACTTAAATGAGCATGCCTTTATAAACAGGAAAAAATTTGCCCAGCAGTGGGACATTGATACCTATTATTACTTATTTTATAATATAATAATAAGCCCATCTCAACGTATTTCCATTAATTTAACATTAAACGTCTATCACAACATTTAGTTTCCTTACGTTATATGTTTTGTTGTTATCAATCAAATATACACCATTTCAATGGACATGACTTAAAACGTAAATAATTTTATAACGCTTATAACAAAAGTAACGGTAGGATGCGGACACAGGCAATAAGAAATTCTAAAATTATTTACATATAAAAAAATAGTCATCTTATTTTTAAAATCTCATCATCATCATCATCACATAAGGTTACAACCTCTTGTAAAATAATTAACGTGTCTATCTATGATTTATTTGCATGCTGTAAGTCATAATATAGCAACACCGTTTTTATTTATATTTTATTACAACTTTCAAAGTCTCCTTTATCCACTCGTTTCTCATCTTATCAATTCTCGTAACATCACATATCGATCTTAACAATCATTTAAAATAATCAGCAGACAAACACACATACTCTAAACTCGAAGCTACGCAAGTTGGGCTTGTGTTATGAGTAATTACACAACTGACCACTCAGGAACAGATCCCAGACACCTAAACCATAGGAAATAATGCAAATTTCGTTTACAAAATTCACTATGCTAGGAATCGAATCTGGAAGCTCTGTATTCCATTACGCTAGGTCTTCAAATTTTATTAAACCATAGCGACTGGCAAAATGTATATGTTTAAATTTAAAATGTTTTATTATTGAATGGTATAGTTTGAAAACATAATCTTCATACTAAACCTGTAAATTATGCAAGTAAATATTCTAAATTAAACAAGTTCTGTGTTCACATTTAAATAATAATAATAATAATCGGCAGACAAACACAAACATTGTATATCCCCAAGCTAAGCACGTTACGCTTGTGTTATAGGTGATATACAACGGACTACTCAAGGGCCGATCCCAAACACCCAGACCATAGTAAATATCAAAAAGTTTGTTTCTACCACCCCTGGTCTAAAGTATGTCGCCATGGCAACCTTGAGTTGTGTTCCGGCATTAGTGACCAGGTTCCAGTCTCCCTTAAGAGAGCAGCAGCGCATTTGTAGCACCTTTGGTGTTGCAAATATCCACAGGCGATGCTAATCGTTTTCCATCAAGTGAGCCGTCTGCCTGTCTGCTGAAGTCCTGCAATAAAAAAAAATGAAAAAATCGAATACACGAGAAAAATCGGCTATGACTTAGCCCGCTCAACCACAGAGGCCGCCAAATGATCTGCTAATGATTGTTTACGTTTTGTGAAAAATCCATTGAAATCGTGTATCATATTTTTTTAGTAGCTTCGTGTATGTCATTGGTTATCCAAATGAAATGACTTATTACTTACAACGTCTCGAAAAAATATAAAAATGTATAAATAATAATACTCAGCTTCAATTGCACTCATTGAAGTTCATATTAGCGTCAATTTTTAAAACTAATTTTATAATCCAAAAGGCAAGTAATTAACAAATCCATCTTGATCTAGAGTAGTTTATACCAAAATTGTAAGAGTATTTACTTTGCAGCTATATGTTGCTAATTATTAACAAGCATAATTTTCTCTTATTCAGGGCATGGTTTTTCAATCAGATAAAATGATATTCGTATGCAGGAGAACTACATCACGGTGGCACCCGCCAGTGTTGGACATTTTGTCAATTTTTTCCAGAGACTAAGAAATATTAATATATTTTATTGCTATAAAATAATGTTATCATATGTGGCTATAAAATAAGAAATAGTAATATTTCTTAATGTTTTAAATAAATTAATAATTTGCCAATAATTAGGGGCAACAACGGTATAATTTACCCTATATAGTACATACATACAACATAGTATTAATGCATAGTATGGTTGTTTTATTTACGTATGAAGTCAGGTTATAATTTAGTTCCTGGACAAGATTGGGTGAATTTTTTGGGATCAAAAAACTTTGGGATGAGTATAAAACTTCATCTTTGGGATGTAAAAAATATGACGGTCTGTATGTAATCTATACTAATATTATAAAGAGGTAAAGTTTGTGAGTTTGTGACGTTGTAGGGGTAATCTCTGGATCTAATAAACCGATTTTAAAAATTATTTTACTGTTGGAAAGCTATGTTAACAGGAAGTGTCATAAGCTATATAACATGACGCTATATACCACGGGAGCGGGACAGAGCGCGTGTGAAACCGCGCCGGGCCGCTAGTTTTTGATAAATTTCTCAAACTAACGAAATTTACAAAACTCAATCTGGTAAATCTATTAATAGAAGACTTTTATCTATTGATTGACATATTGCACCTTAATAAACCAAAGGACAAGGATACGCTTTTATACATTTTTGGGCCCAGATTGTAAAAAGACGAGTGATTTCTCTCATTTTAGTGTGTTGATACTTTTTATAATTACAGTGGGTTTAGTTATTTCGAATGAATGAATCGTGTAGTGTTTTCATATTAATAATGGTTGAACCTCATTCATATAAATCAATTATAGTAAGCAATGCCTTATTTTACTTGTAACTTTATTTTTAAGATTTCTCTTCTTTCAGATAGAGATTAGGGTTGATATTTTGTAATAGAAAAATATAACTCTTTTTTTTTCAAGTCATATCTCAACTCGTTACATTTCTTTGGCCCAAAAATCGCCGTCTCCTTTCAAAATAAATATGTATTCAATAAAATGAGTTTTAAAAATCGTCGTTAATAATTACTTTAACATTTACTATGCATAATTTGATTAAATCGCAACGTATTAAGCGGAGATTAATTATTTAATTGACTTTGCACTAATCATAACACTCGTTGCAATTGGGCTGCGCACGCGCAGGTGACGGCCAGAAACACATTTTGTGTCAAGATTGTACCTGCAAAAAAATATAACGTATTACTTAATTTAATCTATATAGATGATTTTAAAATAAGCTTGTAAGAGTAACATGACATTTTGTACTGAACCAGTACAATGTACCTTCAAATGAGGCGAGGACATTTGTACGGTTTGTACCGCGGCGATACATTTGAAGCGATGAGGCCGGTGAGGCGGAGCGTCATTCCCTCATTTGTCCCTTTATTTGTCCCTTTCAAAACTAGTTCGGAAATGTTCGTTAAGAATCGGATGTGCTCGGCCTCGGTCACCTCATTTTACTAACAGTAGTACTATGACATTGTCATATTGTCCCTCTTTGTCATATCAATATCCGTAGAGGCGTTATTGTACTGTTGTAGCACAAGCCTCGTTTCATCCTTCCTGTTACTATTGAGTACCTAGTAGCGCGACAAAAATTTTGAAGTGGTACATTTCAAATTTTGAGCCGTATCAATCAGTACAAATGTATTTTGTACGGGACAAATGTACTGGATCACACGTGTAGTGCTCATCGCTAATTATAATCTAATGCAAAAAAGGAATGTAATGTAATAAAGATATCTATTGATTGATTGAATGAATCTAATCAATTTACAGATACAGTGGAAACTCCATGTAACGTCACTCGATTTAACGACAAACTCCCTTAAGCGTCGAAATCACTTGGCTTTGGTTGGTTTACCTTGTCTTCCATACAATAATACACTCTATATAGCATTACACCCACCCTCAATAACGACAACAATTAAATAATAAAAAGTACCTTTTAAATTGCCAAAATTAGTAAAAGCTGCGCAGCTGTATACGTTCTTTTGTCGCTTTATTATCTTAGCCCATAATAAACTCGACTGTCGGCATCATGCATACCGAAATTTGTAAGAAATACCGTAATTTCTAAGTACTTCCTTTATCACCAAGATGCATCATATCGCAAGATATGAGTAAAATAAGTAAAATAAATACAACAAAATTACTGGTACAGCAAAAGACGTCAGACAAAAATAACAGACTTCTCTCCATTTAACGACAAGTCTCTATAATGCCATAAAATGCGCAGTCCCTTCAATGACGTTATATAGAGTTTACACTATAATTATCAATAAACAATCGGCGCAAATATGGAACCGTAGAAAAGGGTTACATATTTAAGCCATTTCGAGTTGAAACTTTAGGTCCGTGGAGTCCATTGGCAAAGGGATTCTTCAAAGTTGTAATAAACTCTTTGATGCCACCCGTGATCAGAAGGCAGGTTCGTACTTTGCGTAACGTACCAACCAGCCTTCTGGGCATGCTTCCCTCTAGCAGTGATTTTTTACATAATTAAGTTACTTTAGTCCATTGTTATTAGTTATATTGTATGCTACCTATAATCCCTCAAGACTGTAGTGAGTCCTAGTAGACTATTGAGTCTAGGTCGCCTTCTTCTATGAGTAAGGCGCCCAGAAGCCTGGCAAACGTTACCTACTGATCTCTTGTGGCTAGTGCCAATATCTTACCGACCGTTCATTTGGGTTACTATAGGTTAAAATTTGACATAAGCTCTATACAAGTAATGTCAAAATTCAACTGATGTTAAGGCAAATAAATGAATAGTAAGATAGAGGAACCGGCCATTAAACGTTTTGAAGTTTATTTAGGGCCTTGAGACCAATCAGTCCAATCCTCACAACAGCAAACGGCACAAATAAGCAACTTTCATTGACGATTGCGATGATTGCGTCGCTTGAATTGTTATTAGCTATAGGTCTATCTAGATAAATAATTTCGATCTAAAAATTATCAGCAACTTTAATCTTCGAAATGGTTTTTCAAATAATGAAATGAGGTATATAATGAAGAATTTCTCTTGTATCAGAAGTGCCGGCAGAATTCCGCGTCATGCAGCACTTAACGACATAATCCGTCGGGCTCTTCTCACGGTTCTAGAACCGAACGACTTGTGCCGTGACGATGGCAAGGAACCCGAAGTATAAACACGTATTTTATAATAACAAAAACATGGCTGCCGACTTATTCATCGACTTATACGGCCTTATACATTGATGTAGTATCATTGCTACATCAATGGCCTTGTATATAAAATACGCTCATTTGAGGGGTTGATCTAACTTTGCGTGCAATAGGAGCGTAATAGTCATGCGCCAGCGCAACAAACAGGCGCGACAATGAAAACAGTGGACAGACCCATACCCATTTTTATATAAAATAAGTTCCACTGGAGAACACGTTTTGAAGGTCACATATATAAGTCAAAATTTAATTTTTCATCCTATTCTATGTACACCGCTTCGCAACGTGTTATTGCTGTTAAGGAGAAGAAGCGGCAAGAAACTCCCCAGCAACACGTCTAGCTAAATATTGTTTTTCTTTAAGATTCTTATTCAATTTATATCTCAAGTTCTCTTTTTTTAATAAGATTTATACAGAAGTATGTTACAGAATTACTTTTTGAAGAATTAATGGAGTTGTAGCAAACAGTGCATACTCAATAAGACCCAAACACTAAAATAGGAAAGAAAATTATTATTAAAGTTATAATAATGACATGACGTACTAAAATGTTATGCTGCAATATATCTCTATAAATCCCTTACAAGCTTGGCAAGATAACCTTATACAAAATATAGTATAAGATGTTAGAGCGAGCTGCTATGCAAATGAATTTTTGTCATTTAAGTATTCTTCAATAGTGTAGTATCCTTTTTTAGCAAGATACTTTTTAATTTGGTTTTGAATTTAGTGAAAGGCAGATCTAACATTTCACTCGGAATCTTATTGAAGAAGCGTATACCAACCCCCAAGAAAGAGGACAGTACTTTTTGTAATCTAAAAGATGGCAATATCAGTCTATTACAGTGCCTGGTGTTGAATAAAAAACAACAAAATTTATAGGAGAGCCAAGAAATCTTTTTTCTAAATTTTTTATTGTAAATTGTATCTTTATTTATAAAATTCTAATGCTAGTGTGTATGTTACTGAACTCCTAACAAACCCCTGGACAGATTTTTATGAAATTTTTTAGTGTGTGTTCAAGCGAATTCGAGAATGGTTTGATTTCATAATTGGACCCGGTTGGTGGAGCTGGAATCGGGTTCCGGGATTTTGATGAAATTTTTATGTGTGTTTGACTAGGTCTCGGGACAGTTTAGTATCAATATTAAACCCGGTAGGTGGCGCTGGAATCGGGCTCTCGGATAGGTCAAAATTTACCAGGACCACTATTTGTACCTATATTAATTTCGAGCATTTACAGCACTGTTTTTTTTTAAATTAAAACAACTCTACGGACTCTAGTTTCGTACCTTCTCTTACAAGTTTAATTGAGAAAAGTTTTGAAGTCATACACGCTTAATTTTTTATTTTTGTTGACATGTGTGTGACATTTAAGTGTATGTTTGTGTTGTAGTGTACCTTAAAACTAACTTATTATATTAAATTATTCTAATTTTGTAATACTAAACTTATGATAATGTAGAGTGTATCTGTTACATGCTGGTTATTGGTGGTAGTAAAAATTTTTTACTACCACCATAATTAAAAAAAATTAAACTCGATATAATGGACTGTATGATTATTATTACTAAACTTTACATAAATTGAAATATACATAGAATAAGTAAGTGCGCTAGAGAGTCGAGTGAGAATGGTGTACTCGCAAGTAACAAGTAAGTTGTAAGTTAGTTCTTCGGCCTCCAAAGCCGCTCCTATATCCCGCATTCCGTCCGACGCCTAGCTGCTAATTGCACCAGCTATGGCGTCGGCGGTATACAGGACGCGGAGAATGGGTGTGCTCCGGTGGGCAGGTCAGGGGGGTGCTCTCTGTCCGCCACACTAGTGTTGTGAGGAAGTGTATGTACAGTGTGTACCTTATGTCTACGGTATATGTTTTTTTTATTTATAATTTATTAAGATATTTTATATGTATGTTGTTTTTTATTTATTACATATAAATGTGTGTTAAGTTGCAAATGTTTACCTGCTGAGTCTTCTCTTGTGACGGAAGCTGGATGTGGGGCATCCTCTCTTATGTACATTGGCTCGCTCTTCCTAGCATAGATGTCGTATATCGTCGCCACGCAGCTCAGCGAGAACTGCCCATTCGGCGGGGGGATAAGGGTATACCTGATACAGCACGAAAGAGAGTTAAACTTTTTATCCTGACAGGAACGGAGAAGGAATACTAATCCCTGCTGCAGTGAGTTCTATCGTTAGAGCCGACAAAACAACCCACAGCCAGGTGGTAGCGCATTTTTCCGTCTGGATGTTTACCACTCCTGATCGAGACCATGCAGCCATAACAACCTTAAGTTATCTTCTGGCATCGGCACATTAGTAGCACCTCGAGTGTTACAAATGTCGATAAGCGATAGTAACCGCTTTCCATCAAGTGGGTCGTCTTTCTGCTGTATTTCAGCAATTAAAAAAATGATAATGTCATTGAGAAAAAGTTGTGCCAGCAATCAATGAAGACTATATACAGGTGAAATTTTAGATTGTGCCTTCAGGGCCTAATTTTAAACTATACGAAATACCGAAAAATACTGAAAGGAGTCTAGAGCCGATTTTGACAAAAAAGAAAGTGGTATCATTGGATTTTTGATTCTCAGGAATCGAAGCTGTTGATTTTGAAAAAAACAAATACAACTGTATCTATTATTACACCAAATCATAATGTAACTTGTAAGGATCGTGTATGTGAAGAAATGTCAAACAGCAAACCGAGAAAGAATAATTATTTACGAACTAGGATATTCCCGCGTCTTCGTCCACGCTTGATTTGTAATTCCCGCGGGATTGTTGAACTGTGTCGGAATAAGTTATATTTATACACCCGAACAACTTCAAACCGCTCCTGGAAAATTCCGAGATAAAAAAATGTCATATATTTTATTACACAAAACTTGCTATCGACCAGTAAAAAAATCACATTGGTATTCAATTTTTTTTATTCTATCCATTTCAAATAATTCCCAGAAAAATTACCGCGGGATTCCCAGGATAAAAAGTGGCGCATAGCTTAAGTCTAAGAATTAGCTGTCGATCAGTGAAAACCGCATCAAAATCGGCCCCGTAGCTTTTACGTGAATCTTGAACAAACAGACATGAAATCTAAATTTTTTATCATGTTCTCCATCGTTTATATAGTCTATTGCAGTTGTTTTTTTCTTAAATACCTTCAATGTACAGATACAGCATGTTTAGAATTTTATTATATTATAGATTTTGTTAAAAAGCCCCAACAAACCTTAAAATCTCCCGGTCTTCCTTGTCCACCAGATCATAGGTATAACGATCCTGGTATCCCCTGTGTATATTGGAAGTGGCATACGGGAGTCCCATCTTGTAGTTTTCTGCTTCCAGAATCGTGATCTCCAATCTGCTGAACGCCCCACGTTCCTTGAAGTCCAAGTCTGATGTTCTCCAGGATATTGATTCCGCTATCTAAGATTATCAAAGGTATTTATCAGTTAATAGGCTCAATTAAGTTCTGATAGTTAATCCATGTGGGTATTGTCTTAAGTGAGTGGTGCGTCGATGATGGTTACCCCGTTGTATAGGGGAAAGCACCACTGGCGAGAGCCCATGGCTCCATTGCCATGCGGGAGCTAGGCTCAACCGCTGGAGGGGAGTACAAAGTAAGACGACGTGTGTTGTACTCTCTATGTAATTATTGCTTAATTAATCCTTATTTTAATAAGTATAGAATTTATTAGAACCATACAAACACGTATAGCACAGGTACAAATATAACTGAATACAATCAGTCCAAACGTAATGCGCGATTCAATAACACGCGCAAAGTCCGTCACTATATAGCTTATCGAAAGTACACACGTCTTGTCTCGCTTGTGATCATCGCTTGACTGTCGATCTCCCCATTGAGCCATTGCTATATACTACACCGATACAATATGGCTGCCCGCCCACGTAGATCGAATTTCTTAGAATTCGTAATCTGCACACCTGCCTAATTATGCCTGCAAACGGCCATAAACGAGTACAATACACAGTAGGCTTTTTCTAATTACAAATTTTAAACAAAAGAAGTCCAAATGCCAAAAATGTAATAAATTGCAGGCGTGCATTGGTCTTTGTCGGTCGTAACAATATTATAAATGCGAAAGTAACTCTGTCTGTCTGTCTGTTCCGTTTTCGCGGAAAAACTAATGGACCGATTTGGCTGAAACTCAGTATATATATATATATTCGATACCGAAGATAAACATGGATATTTTTTATCCCGAAAAATGGGACAGTTTCCGAGATAAAAATATATTTGTCTCTCTGTTTATTATTCTTTTATGGAAAGACTATTGGACCGATTTGGCTGGAATTTGGTACATATGTAATTTTAATACCGAGGGTTGCCAAGGGATACTTTTCATCCCGGATAATGGGATAGATTTTGTGGTTTCGCCCATTATGTCCACTCGGTCCATTTTGTCAATTGACATTTTTATCAAGTTTTGTCATTTATATAGTTTACAGATAGACGGGGGATGGGATAGTTTGCGATACATAAAAAATTAATGCAATGTAACCTGTACCGCCTGCTCTTTAAACAAGAGATGCGCACTAGAGGTTGACCCGCCGCGCAGCCGCGGGGTAAACTCTAGTTAAACAATAAACTTAAGACTCTCTTATCTTAAACTTAACTGCTACGAAATATGTAAAACTTAAATATACTCGTAGATGCTTCTCCGAAGGTTTTCTGTATTGACAGATTTTGGCACGTACATGGATTACTCAGTTATGAAAGAAGAAAGAAAGAAAACGTTATAACCTTGCTAGTTATTGTACGTGACGTAACAATCCATACTAACTCTATCTGTTACGCTGTCATGGTATAATTTCTAGACCGTTCTTGTTGAAATTTCTTGTGTGTATGAGTGGATCCCTAGATAGGATAGATTCACTATTGGATCTGGTAGGAGGCGCAATGGCGGTGGTGGAATCAGGATTTTGATGAGTATTTGAGTAGGTGGGTCGATGGCTTAGAATTTCAATTGGTCCAATTAGGAGCCGCTGCAATAAAATTCGAGATTTTTCTTTTTTCAAGGCAGGACAGCGTCTGTCGGGTTCGCTAGTATTTGTATAATAACATAAGTAATTTAAACTTTTGTGCTGTTATTTTAAGTTAAATTTAGGAGTAGGGTGATATAATAAAGAAATTTAATTATTTTTGAGTTACATTTAGTTGTTATATTACCATCTCTAACTATGAATTGGAAAATGGTCATTTTCCTTGTCTATGTGGTCTATCCACATCACTATTTAATAAGTTTATATTGTCTATGTTTTAGTTCTTCCTCTTTGTCTATGTGTCATGTCAGTCAGTTGCATTAATTTTTGTATCTCTTTAAAAATTAAAATCTGAAATCAGTCAGTATATTATTTAATATTTATAATGTATCTGTTGCGGACAGAGAGCACCCCGCTGACCCGCCCGCCGGAGCACACCTACTCTCCGCGCCCCGCATACCGCCGACGCTCATAGCTGGCGCAATTAGCAGCTAGGCGTCGGACGGGATGCGGGATATAGGACCGGCCTTGGAGGCAAAACAAAAACACTCTTGCTCATTCATTTATAATTCTTCACAATTTACAATTTTCAACGACGACTCTCTTGCATGATTTGTACTTATTCTATGTATATTTCGATTCATGTAAAAACTTCAACAATAATCATACAGTTCATTACATCGAGTTTAATTTCCAAACAAGAAACAACTGCCACTGAATCTCTCCCTATAACAACAAATAAATAAAATTATACCACAGTATACAGAATCCCTTAATTGTACTTAGATTGACAGGTACTTGGCTGGATTTTTGTTCTACAACTAGGATATGCCCGCGACTTCGTTCATGCTTGGCTTGAAATTCCCGGGACGCAAAATACCGCAATATGTGTAAAAGAATGTAAGTTATCGTTTTAGTGAAAATTGTGTCGGAATAAGCTAATTATTACGCACCCAAACAACTACAAACCGCTACCGGGAAAATTCCCGCGGGATTCTCGGGATAAAAAATATCACACATTTTACTAATTTAAATTTGCTATCAATCAGTAATGAAATCACTTTGGATCTCGATATTTTTTTAATCTGGCCATTTTAAATCATTCCCAGAAAAATTCCCACGGGATACCCAGGATAAAAAGTAACGCAGAATTTAAATCTAAGAATTAGCAGTCGATCTGCGAAAACCGCATCGAAATTTATTTATTAAAAGGTATCCAACAGTATATCCATAAATTTAAGGCTTTAGAAAACATAACAACAAATCTAAACGAAAACTGGATACTTCTAATCTAGAAAAGGAACAGAACCAAATATTAAGTTACACTACACTAATATATATTATTCAATCTAACTAATACTGTGAAACTTGAAACTTAATGATTAAGTTTAAATACAAACATTACATTCCTTTTGGATCTTAATAACAAGTTTACTAACTTACTGATGACTTAAATATTTGTTCCGAAGTATTAAAAATGTCGGCCCAATACTTTTACGTGAAGCCCGAACAAACAGACAAGAAATCTAAAGGCGCGTACAGACATCGCGAGGCGTGCGTCGCGAATGGTTCATCACGCATGCCTCAACATAAAGCATACGACGGTACATTTATGCCTGAGTCCCGAATGAGACATGCTCAAGCAGGCAAACAACCACGCACGGTATTAGTCAGTAAGAAAAATGGCTTCGGCAAGGCAAGAAGTACAGATTGCAGCTGCAGCCTATATAGAATGTTAAGAGTCCCATAGCACTCTGTTATTTTCATAAAGCTGTACAAGTTCACGCAGTGATTCAGTATCTGTCTTCATGACGCATGACCACGCAACCCAAATAACACCCGACCGTCCACACGTAGCGTACGGCTCGCACTGAGGCGGCGTTCGCGATGATCATATGCGGCGAATGCTCAGAGTGAGCACACACGTCCACACAGTCCGAGGCATGCGTGACGAACCATTTGCGACGCACGCATCGCGATGTCTGTACGCGCCTTAAAAAAAGTTGCATTGTGTTCTCCGTCGTTTATATAGTCTATTTCAGTTGTTAATTTTTTAAATAGCTTCAATGTACAGACAGGATGTTTAGAATTTTATAATATTATAGATTATCAAACGAGATTAAACAATTACCTTACTCTTTAATACAGATTAGGTTATACATGTAAATATAGTTACAAGAGAAATGAATTCTTAAACTAATACGGGAAGGAACAAAGGAAAAATTCTTGCTCACTGAGTCAGTACATTCGTTTTACAAAGCTTTGTTTGAGGGTGTTCTTACACTAATGAACGTTTCCGCGGGCTTTGTCCCAGGGACCCCCCAACCCCCGTACCCTGGGGGGTTCGATAAAAATAGACGGCGTATTTGCGAGAGAATTGGATTAAAATTTCAATTTACTCAAATCACCAATCCAATCAGCGTTTAGTGTTCGGACTTCCACGTTGTCATTTGTATGCAAAGTGCAGTCTTGATTTTGGAAAACCAATGTTTTCATTTAACCTGCCGCAATTGTAACTATTAGGTAAATATATCTATAGCTATTAGAACTTTATATACGGTTAGAAAATGGTTGGAAAGCAATGTATTTTTTACATTAGTAATACTGTTTTGTTTATGGCAACACTCTTTCCTATTACTGCTGGTTTCTCTGTGCTAGAGTTGGGTAGGACATGATTTTAAAATGAGTTTGTAAGAGTAACATGACATTTTGTACTGAACCAGTACAATGTACCACTTCAATTGAGGCGAGGAGATTTGTATGGTTTGTACCGCGGCAGTACGCAGTAGTGTGTTCGTTAAGATTCGGATGCGATCGTCCTCGGACACCTCATTTTACTAGCAGTCATACATGTCATGTTGTCCCTCTTTGTCATGTGAATATATGTAGAGGCGTTATTGTACTATTGTCCTCGTTCCGTCTTTCCTCTTAGATTTGACGCGTGAGTAGTAGCGGGACAAAATTTTTGAAGTAGTACAAATTTAAATTTTGAGCCGTATCAGTACAAATCTATTTTGTACGGGACAAATGTACTGCCTCACACGTGTACTACCATCACTACTCTGTGCGTACTACGTAACTCTTAATAAGTAGTATACAAGTGAATTTTCCAAAATATTTTTCATCATTTCCATATTGAATAAAATGAGGTGAGGTTTAATTAATGTATGAAAAATAGAATTATGTTCAAAAACAACCGTTTTCCTCAGTTTGTCGTTCGAATTTTCTTCACAGGACCCTTACAAGCTGCACTATGAATAGGTATATATATATAGGCATAATACAGGATATGTTTATTTTTCAAAATCAACCGGTTCGATTCTTGACAACGGTAATCGATTTTACAAAAAAAATAATTATACTATTTTGAAATTTTTCGCTATTTAGCATAGTTTAGAATTGGCCCGCTTGAAAAACTCAACCTGTATAATTTTTCCACCCAGTTTTTCATTCTGCTACTCTAACCTATCACACAGATTATCTGATAAACAAATTTCGACAACTAGTTTATGAATAGTACTAGTAGCATGTCGTGCGTCGTGATTTTCAAATCTTCTTTAAAAATTTTTTTGCTGAAGCACAACAGACTGGCTGACGGCCCAACTGTGGTGGAAAGTGGTTACCGTAGCCTACAGACATTAGCCATACCAGAGATGCTGCCAATGTGCTGCCGGCCTTGAAGGAGAAACTGGAACTTGGCCACTGATGCTGGAATACAACTTAAAGTTGTTACCGCGGCATATTTTAGACCAGGGGTGGTAGCCATCCAGTCGGGTAAATGCCCTACCTGGCTATGGGTTGTTTTGTCGCCTCTTACGACAGGTCGCCTGTCCGCAGGAATTAGTATTCTTTCTCCGTTCCTGCATGGAGGAAATGTTCTATCTCTTTCTATTCATTCTTCTTCTATGTCATTTACCTTATGATTATCAAGTATCCAGGTGATGTTGGGTGCTGGATAGGCTTCGTCTATGGAGCAGTTGGCTTGCAGCACGTCCCCCCTCACGTAGCTTCCCCTGGAGATGGTGAGGTGGGGTGCTCGGAATGGCGGATCTGAGGACAAATTTCATATTAATTTTTGAGACACTAGATTATAATTCCTGGTAGCGTAATGGCTAGCGCACGCATCCCAAACTCAAGGGGCACGGGTTCGATCCTACCCGAAATGCATGCACCACTTAGGCAGATTTATGACCTAATGTGCATATTGTTACAATTATCACGTGCTAACAACGGTGAAGGAAAACATCGTGATGCAACCTGTACATCGAGATAACCAATATATCAAACCTGCCAAGCCGCTTTGGACAGGCGTGACGAGTATACTGTCCGTTCTCCTGTAGAGGGAGGCCCGAGCCCAGCCGTGGGACGTTTACGTTGTTATTATTATACATGAAAACTATTTGTTTTCCACTATACATATAGATAAATTAACTACATGAAGATTAGAACAATGGGTCTTAGCACTTGCAGCTAGATTACAGCTTATGTGGAGCGCTGTAGCCCACGGATGATATGTTGGTTCAATTTGTGATGGACTGTATGAGAGATATGACCTAGAATCCTTGCACTAGAAAAGTAGAAGCTCCACCAACATTGAGATCAGCCCTCTCCTGGCTCAGTTCAGGTTACAGATAGGAACAGCACACGGGACTAAATTCCACCTTAGAGCTAACACTTTTAATAGTAAAACTTCTTGGCACGGTAAGTAATCACAATGAGTCGAAGTTCAGAATAGCTGATAGGAAAAGATGAACGCGCGGCGCATTCTGTTCTTTATCAAACGTTGACTCGGAAACTCATTAAAATGGCTGCCTATACCCTGCTGCGTTAGTCGTCGCCTCACACAGAAAAGAGGGTAGACAGCAAAATTGATGGAGCGATGTTTTACCTACTTTATACTAGGCAAGGAACAGATTTAAAAAACTAAATAGAAAATACATAAAATAATTACATAAAAATACAAAGTGGTCTGTACTTTTAACCAGACCTCTCCATTCTTATATGTTTCGACATGCTGAATCCAAATTTGGGGTCAGTGTGGTCCATATATTCTCAAAATTTTGGTCTAAAATACAGACCACTTTTTATTTTTTGTGGGCCAATCTTATCAGCTTCTTTCTATTGTCTGTTTTTATTAGGTTGGGGAAAAAGTTTCTTCGCATTTTATATAAAAATTCAAAAGGTTTTTTATAAAGTTTATTTACATTTGACTAAAGTATGTAGGTGTCATTTTGTTGGATAACTTTTTGCCATCTTGTAGGTGGGGACGTGATCCCATTCCTATAAAAAATTTGGGGCTTATGATCAAAAAACTGCGACAAGTGGTTTTGGCAGTCCTCTCGTGATGTTAACCTGACACTGCCTAAGGAATTCCGCAGAGACCGAAACAGGTGAAATTCTGAAGGTGCAAGGTGAGGACTATACGGCGGATGCATTAACACCTTCCAGCCAAACTCTCGTAATTTTTTCTGAGTGGCTAAATATGCGTGAGGTCTAGCGTTATCATGGTGAAAATCCACGCCCCTTCTGTTGATTAATTCCGGCCGCTTTCTCTCATTTTTTTGCTTTAATCTCATCAGTTGTTCACAGTACAGTTCAGGATCGATGGTCCTGCCTGGCGGTAACAGCTCATAATGAATAATACCCTTCCAATCCCACCATACACACAGCATCACCTTGTTGCGAGTTAACCCGGGTTTCGCCACAGTCTGTGAAGCCTGACCGGCCTTTGACCACGATCTTTTTCGCACGTTCTTGTGGTACGTGATCCGCTTTTCATCACCAGTTATCAGCTTCTTCAAAAATAGTTCGGTTTCATTACGTCGTAATAAAGAATCACAAATGAGTACACGGTTCATTAGGTTTCTTTCAGTGAGCTCACGAGGCACCCAAATACCGAGCTTTTTTGTGCACCCAGCTTTTTTCAAATGCCCCAAAACCGTTTTGTGCTCAATTCCCAGTTCTCCAGCTACATCGCAACTACTAATATGCCGATCATGCTCCACTTTTTCAAACATGGCATCAATTTTGTCCGTAACAGGACGACCAGAGCGACGTGCATCTTTGATATCAAAATTTCCGGATTGAAAACGCCTAAAACAAATTTGCGCTACTCTCACAGATACTGCATTAGGTCCATAAACATCACAAATGTTTTATATTGATAATGCAACTTATATTTTTTTCTGCCTGTCTGTGAGAACATTACATGTGAATTATCGGATAGATTTAAATGAAACTCAACACATAGCTAGATTACAATATCCCGTGTCAAAATATAGGATAATTTTTATCCTGATAAATGACTTCGTTTCCGTGGGATAGGTGAATATAGCCAAAAAGGTAGCACTGCGGTAGCGTCTTATTTTCATGCTGTCGTGCAATTCATTAAGAGACGTTGTAAGGACAACGCAAACGAAGTTTCCTTGGCAAGTCTACTTTATACATATTATATGTCGTTCAGTTTTTGATATACAATTCTGTACCGAGGTTTTTGCTTTGTTTTACGACGTGAAATAGTTAAGATGTTAATGGTGTGGCAGATGTCAATACGAAACTGTCACCACGTTGCTTCACTTTTTCCCCATTACGCAACAAAAGGCTAAAGTAAAAATTGTAAAATTTTGAAATTCTCAACCCTATGCTAGATTACTGTACTAATAGGGTTCAGCTGAATAATTAGTTAATATACTATAGTAGATATAACAAGCAGTCCTACAAAAAGCAGATATCTATACAAATGTTTGCTCAGATTTAGTGTGCTGAGTATATACGTGTGCAATCATATTGTTACGAGTTGCAGGACTCGAATTAAAATGCCGTTGGAATTATTATAGAGCTTATTAGAACTATACAAACACGTATAACACAGGTACAAATATAACCTAACACAACAAGTCCAAACGAAGGTCGCAATTCAATAACACACGCAGTCTGTCACTAAATAGATTACCGAATGTACACAAGTCTTGCTTCACTCGTGGTTATCGCTCGACTGCCGCGTCCCTCAATCGGGGCATTGCTTTATACTACACAGATGTAATACGTCTGCCCGGCCGCGTGGACCGAATTTCCTAGAATCAGTTTCTACTTTAAATCCGGCACACCTGGCTAATGACTGCCATAAAAGATTACAATACACAATGGGCTGTTTTCTAATCACAAATTTTAAACACAAAGTAAACAAAAGAAGTCCTAGTGCCGAAAGGTAATAAAATGTGTTTTTACAGGTATGCAGGTGTGAATTTGTTTTTGTCGGCGTCTAGGTCGTAACAATATAAACGGGGATGAGATAGAAGGATTATTTTTTTTAACAAATCAGCCGACAAACATACTTTGTGCATCCCCCAAGCTAAGCAAGTTATGCTTGTGTAATAGGTAATATACAACGGACAAGTCTGGGGCCGATCCCAGATTTACCAGACCTGGATTAGAACCCGGAAACCTTTGCACTGCAGTGAGGTCGGCCCACTAAAGTTTAGCCTACTCAACCAAAGAGGCCATCAAATTGAAGATACTCACCGACCACTGTGAGAGGTGCTGATCGTATGTCAGTGTGGAAAAGAGGAGCGTCTGCTGAGACCTCGCACTGGTAGTCCCCGCTGAGTCTCCTGTTCATGTTCACAATTCGGACCTGGTTCATGTCTGACTGGGTCAACTGCAACCAATTCATTTTTTTATGTTTGTAGGTACGCAAGCTGGCAGACGGTATACCTGATGGTAAGTAAAAATATTAAGCAGCTACCAAACTGGAATTCGCTATATCGCTCACGCATTACCATGTTTTTGACGATATACAAATACCAGCACATAAACCTCACACTGCTGGGCTCGGACCTCCCTTTGTAGCGGAACAGGCAGTATACCCATCACCCTTGTTCAAGGTGGCTTGGCAGGTTTTACACATCGATTATTACGATATGCAGGTGTCATCACGTTGTTTTTCCTTCGCCGTTAGCACATGGTAATTGTAACTATATTTTGAGAAATGCCTAAGTGGTGCAGGATTCAAATCCACTCCGTTTAAGTTTAGGACGCGAGCACTAACTATTAAGCTACTAGGGCTTTTGAAGATATTAACTGACAAAATTTACATACGAGAAATCTATATTCCATAAATCTTAACTCTAAAATTACGAAATTTGTGGTACTTGAAGTCAATTTCAAATAAGAGAGTATGTACACATCTATAAAATGCAATTTGTAGCGTTAGGCGTCGTCCTAATTGGGAAGGATCGTACGGTGACAACCATTATTTTGATGTACGAAATAAAGAGGACAACTTTTACAATTATTTGTCTATGTCAAGAGAAATATTTGATTAGATCTGCAACGGAATACTGTGTGCACATGTGTTTCACTTGTACGATCTGTCATTTCTAACTATCGGTGTTGCCTCTCACCGTGCTCGCCCATGCCCCTCGCGCACTCAAAAGGGTTTGGTATAATATATTTGGTGACCAATGAGGTGTTATCTATCTATCTATCTGTTTATATATATATCAGTTCAACATCCGTCCGACCTAGGGTGCAATTTTTGAAATCTATCGTCAGGCACCAGTTGCCTAGCATATGCTGAACTGCACCTATTTGGTACCATCGCGAGGCTTTTTTTTTGTATATACCTACATCGTTTCATTCATTGTCATGCGTCTCGCTGTGTAGATTAATTGATATATATACGAGACATTGATAGATAGATATATATGAAATCAAAATTTCGTCAAACATTCCTAATTTTATTGTTAAGATCCGTAAAAGACAGATTTATATCTTCAAAAATATGGTAATAGCGAGTAATGGTAATCGAGTGAGATAGCAGGACCTGTCTTTTTCTCTAAACTTAAACACTCACGTCGACAGAGGCCCCTGGTAGTGGAAACACCATACTGGGCGGCATTTCCCTTGGTACGAATCTGTAGAACTCCGTCTCGGCTCTATACCACCTGATAGAGTAGAGGGCCGCTCCCTCCAGGTCGTAGGAGCACCGGAGAACTGCGGACTGGCCCTCGCCGGAGAGGACTGCCCGCGGGACGGAGATTGAGAGGTTCCGGAGGGACCAGACACCGCCTGCAAAGGTGACAAAGACTATGTATTAATTTATTTATATCTTCGCTTTATTATGTACTAGCGGCCTGCCCCGGCTTCGCACGGGTATCTAAAAATAACTTTTTTGTTGAGTTAAATTACTTACTTAGCAAATATTTCCCTTCCCGTACGGCCCGTGCCCCAGTGACGCCTACATCGCATAAGGTGCTGCCTAGCTAGCCGAGCAGCGTGCGCGGCGACCACACATTTTTTTTTCTAATACTTATATATTTAAACTCGTGATATCGATCGAATGGAATGTCCGAATTGAGTAATTCAAAAAGTTATATAAAGGTATTGAAGCAGTCTTGAATATGAAGTAATTTATTTTGATAAGGATGAATACCAACATACAAATAAAGAGCCTTTTTTGGAGGCAGCATTTCAATGAAATATTTAAATTAAAGGAACATATATTATTGTGGCATAACTATAATAGTTAGACATGCCGCAACACTTTTTGTAAATAATGATGTGTTCTGCAAAGTCGTAGTACATTATTTTATTCTATCATCAATAGTTTTTGCAGCGCACGCGATTTTAGGTATTTTCTACACCTTGGGTTACATTATTGGAGTTTTAGTAAGGATCCTTAATTTTTTGAAAATATAATATAGCCTATGTTAACCGGGGAAAGTGTAGCTTCCCAACAGTGAAAGAATTTTTCAAATCGGTTCAACAGTTTCGGAGCCTATTCAATGCAAATAAACAAACAATCAAATCTTTCCTCTTTATAATATTATTAGTATAGACGAAAAAGTAATCCTAAAAAAAGATTTAATAAAATTACGTTTTAACGGTTTTAAGCTTGATATTTTATTTTATTTTTATTCTGACGTTTATATATGAGATATTTTTCAATATCTAGTATACATATTGTTACATGCCGTCAAAGATAAGCGCACAGCTGTGCAGTCCATTGTCCTCCTGGATTAAGGCATTCTTTGTGTTTTGAATTTGCAATTAAGAAAAACATGCTATTGTTTTTATACTTGTTTTAGGACCATCATTAGCGTCGAACTAATCCTTATTGTTATTGTTTTCGACTTTGTTAGCCGTTCGCAGGTGTGCAAATTAGTATTTCTTAGAAACTCAGTCTGCGCGGCCCATTTCTTTGTACTGTGTAGTTAGTATAAGACGATGCCCGAATGGAGGGGCGGGGCAGTCAAGCGACGACTACGAAGCGAGTAAGACGTTTTCTAGTACTCTCGATTAGCGATATAGACGATGGACTTTGCGCGGTCGAATTGTATTGAATCGTGCAGTGTGAACCGGTTGCATCCAGTTTTATTTGTATTTGTTTTTATACGTGTTTGTACAGTTCT
This sequence comes from Dendrolimus houi, assembly GCA_039645545.1. Taxonomy (NCBI): domain Eukaryota; kingdom Metazoa; phylum Arthropoda; class Insecta; order Lepidoptera; family Lasiocampidae; genus Dendrolimus; species Dendrolimus houi. The sequence goes on from CM077140.1 coordinate 16,139,618, forward strand.
AATAAATTCTATAGTAGCTCCAACGGCATTTTTAATTCGAGTCCTGTAGCTCGTAACAATATCTACAAAATATATAAATGTGAAACCTAACGTATACTCTTTCCACCCCACGTTGTCAAGGTCAATTATGACAGAGCCCAAATTTAGCATCCATAGGTGAGGTATAGAAATATACAACTGTTAAGCTCACTTTTGTTTGCAATCGGAAATTTATTGTACTTCACAATTTTCTTTAAAAAGCATGGTGCACTTAATAATTCCCTTTGAAAACCTGTCCATGTTGTCTACTTTCCCCCAATAAATAACATAACTTATATAAAGCATTATATTCACGCAATATTCCCGTGTTATAAAATATGCTATTGTCAATAGAGGCGAATGCCTGCCTCGGGACATATAGCGTCCATTACAGCTCCATCCAAATATTGCGTCATTATCTCAATGGATAACATACATCGCTGTTTCATTTAACATCAACTGGCATTCGTTACATTCATTAGCAACAAACGAACGCGCAATTTGATAAACTCGCAGGTGCGATTAATTCAAGGCTAGGGTTACCAGGCTTTCTTATAACGAGGAATTTTGGGCGAAAGTAATATTTTCGAAAGTATTCTTCTTCCACTTCAAAATGTATTATTTTTAACATAGATAAAACCGACTTCACACTAAAAACCAAGAAATCAATATTTAACCGATTTTTTCTATATAACATCTTGAATTCGATGCCAAGTAAAACGTAAAAGAACAACAACAAATTTACAAAATAAAGTAATTTTATATTTTACTTGACACCGACCGAAGATATTTTAGTAAGAAGTCGGTTGAATATTTATTTTTTGATTTTTAGTATGAAGTCGGTTTTGTGTGTGTTAAATGAAAATAAATTTTACTTTATAGTCACACAAATACTTCAATAACTTTAGAAATAATATATTAAGCACCTGTAGAAATTGTACAACTGGCATGCGTATACAAAATGCCATCTCACTCTTCGGTGTTTATGCTCTTCAATAAGGGTTGCTCTCGATTTCTTAGGGATCCACAAATCAGGTCCTGTCTTGATAACTATGGGATCATCTTGGGAGCTAAAAAAATATTTCGAAAATCGGTCCACAATTGACGGAGAAATTGCGTAACATGCCTACAAAAAATTTAGCGCCTGTAGAAAGTGTAATACTGGCACGCGTATACAAACAAGCTTTTTTTTAAACTGTAGGCTCTTAGCATTTTTTAATAAGGGTTACTCTCGATTTGTCTAGGATCCACTCATCAGATCCTGACTTGGCGACCATAGAATCCCCTCTTGAGTATATGCTTACGAATATAGAAGAAAAGAAACAATATCTATCCACAGTTGACGAAGAAATCGTGTATCAAGGATATAAAAAAATTAAGCGTCTGTAGAGAACTTAATACCTATACGTGTGTGGGGGTTTAAGTAAGTGTGTAGTGCATCGATGATGGTTACCCCGCTGGATAAGATGACGCACCACTGGCGAGAGCCTTCGGCTCAATCGCCCGAGAGGAGAGTACAAAATAAGACGACGAGTTGTTGTACTCTTGCAGTATATTCATTTTGTTCTTTATTCCTAATTTAACTTAGACTATACATACAGAAACCTCAACGTTTACGTGATGTGCATACCAGTATTCTAATCAACATTAAATATTATATTTACACGTTTATGAGATTGGGCATTTTATTGATACAGACCGATACCCCATCTTATCAGCCACTCTAACAGTGATATCATCTATGTGTATAGCATCACGTTCATGTATTTTCCGTGGTCTTTAATAGTAATAATATTATATTATATACATCAATAAATTGGTCGATGAAACGTGACGCAACACGCGTATACAAACTTCTTCCCAAGAATTTAGGCGCACGGCGTTCTTTGATAATGGTTATTCACAATGTCCCCGGGATCTGATCCACTCGTTAGATCCTGACTTAGTGACCATGAGACTACCTCGGGAGTATACAATTACGCGTAAAGAAAAAAAATTGAAAATCGGTTTATAATTGACGGAGTATATTGAGTAACAAACATTCAGACGCCTTGAAAACCTCCTCCTTTTTGAAGTCTGTTAAAAATACTATTCCCGATGTTCTTATCGGAGAGTAACTCGCAACTTTGAGTGGCGGGTTGCTGAAATGTCGACCGATAAGCAATTCAGCTTACTTAGTTTACCCCTTTTTATTTTTCAAATTTTAACCTTAATTATGTATACTTTCTTTTTTCAATATTTTAAATAGCTTTTCTTTTGTAATAATATTGTCACATAGTTGTTTAAGTTTATAATTCAGTGTAGAAATGTGTTTTCCCAATAAACTAAAAAAGCAATGCAGTAAGTTGAGAGATGCCTTAAAAAAGCGCTATATTTTTCTATTCTAAAATGGAGAACGTGAGCCCAAAATTCTATTTGGAATACAAGAAATCTTGAAAATAAGGTCGCAAATAAAACAAGTTATCGATTACCATAACCGACTTATGTGAATGAAACTCCACAATTCATAATATAAATACATTTTTAATTCAAAGTATTTTAATTCACTACAATTATAAAAAATATCAACATAATATAAACAAATCTTAAAATCACTTTCCTCTTTTTACAATTCGGGTCCAAGAATGTATCAAAACGTATTCGTCTGTAATATTAATATCATCATGCTTTGTCTCTAGCTCTATAAGAATTATAACTGTGTTGTGTTATTTTTATTTCGACGTTTCAGCCACTTTTAACTAGATGTGATTACGGAAGACAAAGTTGTCAAGTATCAATGAGTAATGTTAAAGCTAATACAGATTAAAAAACAAACACATATACTATAGGATATGTCTGGAAAATTCTAGATATATGGCAACCCTATTTACGACTCGTACTGTGGTTCGAGATTAAACAGTACGAAAAGATAATTGGTGTAATTCACAGCTGTAACTCTCTGACTTTTTTGTTTTACTATGTAAGCTTTGTGAGAATATTTTTCAAAAAGCTCATAAGTACTTGTGCCAGAGAAACTTCTTTCGTGTTGCCATGAGGACGTGTTCACTAGTGCACTGCAACGGCGCGGCGGCACCAAAAAAAATACAGCCGCAGTGCAGTCTTTTTCGTTATCTATCCCACAGAAATGACGTCATTTGTTGGTATGCTGCTAGATGTTGACCCTTGATACAAGTTAGCTCTTTCTCGACTTTCATTTAAATCCGTTCTGCCTTTACGTGATGCTCTAAAAACAGACAAAAATTCTATAACTTTGGTATCGCCAAGTAACCTTCTTTCGGCCTATATAAACTTTTCTTTAATTAATTTAAATTCTTCCTTTAAATTAGACGGCGTGGTTGCTTTTTCGCATGCACATCAATAATTCATTTATCACATGTCATCAAGAAATTAAATTAAATCTCCCCGCACATGGTAAATATATAAAATATTAGGTTGGGGAAAAAGTTTCTTCGCATTTTATATAAAAATTCAAAAAGGTTTTTTTATTAAGTTTATTTACATTTGACTAAAGTATGTAGGTACCATTTTGTTGGATAACTTTTTGCCACCTTGTAGGCAGGGACGTGATCCCATTGATATAAAAATTTTGGGGCTTCTGATCAAAAAACTGCGACAAGTGGTTTTGGCGGTCCTCTCATGATGTTAACCTGACACTGCCTAATGAATTCTGCAGAGACCGAAACAGGTGAAAATCTGAAGGTGCAAGGTCAGGACTATACGGCGGATGCATTAACACCTCCCAGCCAAACTCTCGTAATTTTTGCTGAGTGGCTAAAGATGTGTGAGGTCTAGCGTTATCATGGTGAAAAACCACACCCCTTCTGTTGATTAATTCCGGCCGCTTTCTCTCAACTTTTTGCTTTAATCTCATCAGTTGTTCGTAGTACAGTTCAGAATCGATGGTCCTGCCTGGGGGTAACAGCTCATAATGAATAATGCCCTTCCAATCCCACCATACACAAAACATCACCTTGTTGCGAGTTAACCCGGGTTTCGCCACAGTCTGTGAAGCCTGACCGGCCTTTGACCACGATCTTTTTCGCACGTTCATGTCGTACGTGATCCACTTTTCATCACCAGTTATCAGCTTCTTCAAAAATGGTTCGGTTTCATTTCGTCGTAATAAAGAATCACAAATGAGTACACGGTTCAATAGGTTTCTTTCAGTAAGCTCATGAGGCACCCAAATATCGAGCTTTTTTATGTGTCCATCTTTTTTCAAATGCGCCAAAACCGTTTTGTGGTCAATTCTTAGTTCTCCAGCTACATCGTAACTACTAATATGCCGATCTTGCTCCACTTTTTCAAAAATGGCATCAATTTTGTCCGTAACAAGGCGAGCAGAGCGACGTGCATCTTTGATATCAAAATTTCCGGATTGAAAACGCTTAAACCAAATTTGTGCTACTCTCACAGATACTGCATTAGGTCCATAAACATCACAATTTTTTTTCGCGGCTTGTGTTGCATTTTTACCTTTTTTGTAGTAAAATTTTAAAATGTATCGAATTTCTTCATTAGATTCACTCATTTTAACAATAAGAAAAACAAACGAAAATTACACATTTTCCTAATTTGAATTAGGCATAGTCTTCTTTAAAATTAAATCTTTTTAATGATACCAAAACCAGCCAGATACAAATGGTATAGCCAAAGAGATCTTATTACAAGTTCATACATACTATATGCGAAAAGACTTTTTCCCCAACCTATTATATAATCCTATTTCTTCGAATAAAGTTTTACTTTCTTTCTTTCTTTTCTTTCTATAACATGACTAATTAACACTTGACATCCTTGTCTTCTGTGATCGCGGCTACTGAAAACTGACCGTAACGTCGGGATAAAAATAAAAATCGTAAAACATAGTTTTAATTGGGTGTACTGGTGTCATAGATCGATGACTCTTTATGCCAAAGCATAAATAAACAGAAGTAGAAAAATAAAAAGTTAAGTACAACAGGCGGCCTTATCGCTAAAAAGCGATCTCTTCCAGGCAACTCTTGGCAAGGATTGATAGATTTTTATTGCTGACGTTGGTGCAATCTATAAATAATCATAGATAAGTATATACAATGTATATAAGTACAATAATAAAATAAATATATATATACACATGCATATACACACATATAAACATAGGACAATACATATAATTATGTAACAGTATTAGGTGTTTATTATACACAAGTCGTGGTAGCGTAATGGCTAGCACACGCGTCCTAAAGTCAAAGGGCGCGGGTTCAAACCTGGCCGGTACGTATGCACCACTTATTCAGTTTTCTGATTTAATGTGCATATTGTTACAATTAACAGTTAATTTTTATCCGTGCAGGAGCGGAAAAAGAATACAATTTCCTACGGCCGGGCAGCCTGTCGTAAGAGGCGACAAAACAACCCACAGCCAGGTGGTAGGGCATTTGCCCGACTGGATGGCTACCACCCCTGGTCTAGAGTATGTCGCCATAACAACCTTGAGTTGTGTTCCGGCATTAGTGCCCAGGTTCCAGTCTCCCTTAAGAGAGCAGCAGCGCATTTGTAGCACCTTTGATGTTGCAAATGTCCATAGGCGATGGTAACCGCTTTCCATCAAGTGGGCCGTCTGCCTGTATGCTAAACTCATTTAATAAAAAAGTAAAAAAATAACACGTGCTAATAATGGTGAAGGGAAACATCGTAATGCCACCTGCGTATCGAGATAACCGATGTGTCAAACCTGCCAAGCCGCCTTGGACAAGCGTGGCGGGTATACTGTCCGTTCTCCAATAATAGGAGGCCCGAGCCCCGCAGTGGGACATCTATGGGCTGTGGTTACATACACAATATACAAGTTATGCTTCAGAACCTGATTTTTAAAGCATTGCAAATATTCGACTTGTTTTATAGCAATAGGTATAATATTGTTACATGCCGTCAAAGATAAGCCGCACAGCTACCTATTGTAAGCGCAGCTTATTGTCCTCCCGGATTAGGGAATTCTTTGTGTTTTGAATTTGCAATTGATAAAAACATGCTATTGTTCTTCTACTTGTTTTGTAACCATCATTAGCGTCGAACTAATCCTTATTGTTATTGTTTTCGACTTTGTTAGCCGTTCGCAGGTATGCAAATTAGTATTTCTTAGAAACTCAGTGTGCTCGGCCCATTATTTTGTACTATGTAGTTAGTATAAGACGATGCCCGAATGGAGGGGCGGGGCAGTCAAGCGACGACTACGAAGCGAGTAAGACGTTTTTAGTACTCTCGATATAAACGACGGACTTTGCGCGGTCGAATTTTCTGAATCGTGCAGTGTGAACTAGTTGCATCCAGTTTTATTTGTATTTGTTTTATACGTGTTTGTACAGTTCTAATAAATTCTATAGTAGTTCCAACGGCATTTTTAATTCTAGTCCTGTAGCTCGTAAGAATATTATAATATTATATACAATACACAAAAGATTTAATAACTCAAGTGGTTGCGCAATTGATTTCGCCGGAATACTCATATACTTTCATTTCTCTATAGCATTTTATTTGTTTCAAGTACTACTGATTACGTTAAAGGAGGCTTTGAATTCCTTTCTTGCTCTCATAATTTACGCCCTTGTACTAAACTTAGACTGAACACCCTTGCGCATAATTCCACTTTCTACAATTCTTTTGCCGTCAAGGCTATTATTATACAGCTTTGGAACGCGCTGCCTGTTGCTATCAGACAAGCAAAATTACTATCGTAATTTTTTTTCATTGCAGGAATTCAGCAGACAGGCACACGGCCCACTTGATGGGAAGTGGTTACCGTCGCCTATGGTCATTTGCAACACCGAAGGTGCTACAAATGCGCTGCTGCTCTCTTAAAGGAGACTGGAACCTGGTCACTGATGCCGGAACACAACACAAGGTTGTTATGGCGGCATACTCTAGACCAGGAGTGGTCGCCATCCAGTCGAGCAAATACCCTACCACCTGGCAATTTAAAACTGATTTAAAACAATCACCAGAAAATATTAACTGTCGTTGGAATATATTTAAACGTGTGTATATATTCATTATTCATCTATAAAAATTTATATGCTTTGTATATATATGTATTTGTATAGTATGTATATTAAGTATATATCTATGTAATATATTATATATATGTAAGTTTTTTATATTGAATAGGTTCGCGTTTAACCGACATTGCGTTTGATGTCAGGTGGAAATGCAGTCTAAGATGGAGCACGCTTGCCTAGAAGATACCTGTTCACGCGAGACTTGAAGACACCTAGATTGTATTCTTCAGGAAAAACAGACGACGGTAAAGAGTTCGACTCTTCAGCGGTGCGTATGATAAAAGTGGAAGCATAACGTTTCGTCCGCTTTGTTGGTATTTCCACCATACATTGGTGGCGTGGTGGCGATTTTACGTCGATGATTTAGGCTCTGCAGCCTCTCGTCGAATAGTTATTTATTGCCTATCATCTCTATTGACTCGAGTGTCTGAGCTGGTATTTAGCTGAGCTATCCCAAATATGAAAGTAGTATTCCATGCAAGACCGTACTTGTGCTTGGTGAAGATTCAGCAACTGAAGTGTCTAAAGTAGTTGCACTACAGTTTGCGTATACCACCATCGCCATTATCATCTCAATTCATTCCTGGGGTTGTCTGAAAGAGATCGCTTTTTAGCGACAAGACCGCCCTTTGTGCATAATTAGTTTAAGTCTGTAAGTTCAGTTTTGTATTGTTGTACAATGTCTATCTATCTAGGTAGCTAATTCCCTAGATGTCTACAGCTTGGATAGTAATATACTTACGATAAAAACAAGAGAGGTGTACAGGTGTGTGTATTGTATTCATAATACCGGTGTACATTATAGTACAATATATAGGGCGAAGGGTGTACTTCGGAGGCAGGTGCGCTTGTGATTAGTAGCCCATCTCACCCCTTACGCCTTGATGGGGCTTTGTACGCTGTAATTTAGGAGGCATTGTAACATTATGATAACATCGATCAAATGGTTACATCTGTTTTGATTGTAAATTTATTGTGACGGTAAACAAATATATTTCAAAGGTAAATAAATTGGATATATTCTTGTCAGTTGCTGTAAAATAAAGGCAGGTACCTACCTACCTAGGTAGGTAACTCTTTATTGTATACTAAGGCATAGACAAGCAGAAGTAGAAAAATACCAAATAATAAGTACAACGGGCGACCTCATCGCTAAAATGCCATATCTTCCTGGAAACCATTGGCAGAGATTAATAGTTTTTTAAAACTGACGAAGGGTTCCGTAGAAGTAATAATGGCCCATTGTTTTCAAAGAAAGAAAGAAAGAAAGAAAAACTTTATTCGAAGAAATAGCGACGTAATTACATTCGTATACATTATTATACACAGAGCATATTTTGAGAATTTGTTTGCCGCATTTTCAGCGAACAAGGTTTGCACTCAGCATATTGCTGTGCCGGAATTATATCCGACACAACGCTGATTTTCAGTGCAAACCTTCCTTTAAGCGTAAGACCAAAACGACCCAAATTTGTTAACTAAATAATGAATAATAATAATAATTTATAAAACTGATTCTACTTATATAATATTTAATTAGTAAAAATAAATAAATACATTTGAATAAATCAACAATAAAATACTTTGTTACTGCAAAATTAAAACAAATACTCGTATAACAACTTGTATCGAATCATTTATTCGAATACAATTCGCTAGAGTGCTTGCCGAGTATTACCAAATTCTGTGTGCCACGTCACTGGCATGAGGCAACAAATGACATTTTACTTCATAACCTATAAAATATTAAATTTCAGTGCCAACCTTGTTTGCTGAAAACCCGGCGTACAAATTCTCAAAATACGCTTTTACTTTTATGAGCCATGTAAGCAATGTAATTACACGTCGCTTTTTATTTTTATTAAAGGAGTTCAGCAGACTGGCAGACGGCCCACTTGATGGAAAGCGGTTGCCATCGCCTAAGGACATTTGTAACATCAAATGTGCTGCCAATGTGCTGCTGCCCTCTAAAAGGAGACTGAAACCCGTTTGAGACCCAAGCAGAAAGAAAACATAGAGAAGCTACAAGAAGGAAAGATTTAAAAAATAAAATAATGGCATCTCTAAATGTTGTAAAGCACAGTTTCACATATCAGACTGTTGAAACAAACTACCTGCTTACCTAAAGTTAAATATATACAAAATGCAATCTTTTAAGCGCAATGTTAAAGCATACCTTCTTAAACAAGCACATTACTCAGTCGATGATTATTTTTGTGCTTAAATAGTAATATGATTGTATAAAAATGCCTTCCTATTTACATATTTTTGTAAAATTAATAATGTATGTTGTAAATTAGACTTTTTATAATTGTAATTATGACTACGTATTAATATTTCAGACACAAATGTGTTTTGTTAATGAATTAATATAAATAAAATATAATAAAATAAAGAAACCTGGCCACTAATGCCGGAACACAACTCAAAGTTGTTATGGCGGCATAATCTAGAGCATCCTTTCCCAAAGTGGGCCTTAACGCCCCCTTGTGGGCGCTGCAGGCCTAAAAGGGGGCAATAAGAGACCCAGAAAAAAATGGGGGCGGTCTGTAGAGGCTTGGGGGGTGATTTGTAATTTCATCTAGCTAGGAGGACTCTTAGACACCGACTGAACTCTCGACTCTCGACTACAACTTGTGAACATCAACTAATATTAATTAGGAGATTGCTCAAACTTGGTTCCATATTTCTCTCCGCGTTAGTTTATATATCTGTCCTGTTTTATTGAATAAATTAAATAAAAATCAATTAATAAATTTGCGTTTCAATAATCATTCTCATTGGCAGGTGTAGCCCGTAAGAGTTAACTTGAGACCTCAGCGCCGTTGTATACTACCCACTGCGCTTAGGTCTCAAGTTAACTCTTGCGGGCTATAGTAAAAGTCTCGTTTAGAATGAATGTTTAATCTCCGCTAATATAGCTCACAATAATCAATAAATTTAATTTGACGTTATAGTGGTTTTTAAGTAGGTGAAAAAATGGGGCCGCTAAAATATAATTTATTCTCAAAGTGGGCAGTATAAAAAATAAGTTTGGGAACCAATGCCCTAGAGTCTAGACCAATATTACGACAGGGCGCCCCAACGCAGGGAATTGTATTCTTTCTCCGTTCCTTCATGAATTCTGTCGCTATTTCTTTAAATAGCTTCCTTCGTTTTCTTTCAGAAAGACGTACGGAGATGACGGTCTCAAAGAGTCCTGTTTTTGCCAATATGGCTGTAGAACTTTAAAAAGAAATATAAATACTTAACGTAATATCGGAGTCAACCAATATTGTCTACTAAACTCATCTTTTAATGTGAAACTCCACATCTCTTTCATTCTCTGGAACCCTTCTTGTAACAGTGTAACCCCTTTCGAGACATGTTCAGCCTCCACATATCAAACTAATGTGCTAGTGACGTGACAAACTCACAGACACCCTTTGTTATACTATGTGGGAACTTTACAATGTTGCCATCCTAAGAATAATAGTATGGTATAACGGAATAAATTTAAATTTTTGTTAATTATTATATTTGAGGATAGCTATGATTTTGTTATAACTATTCTAAATAAACTATATTTATTTACTAGGTAAGTTTCATGGAAGACGGCAAGAGAGTTAACTTTCCTCGATTATTTTGATCACTGATAGAGTACAAAACATTTTTTATTTTTAACCGACTTCAAAAAGGAGGAGGTTCTCAATTTGATTGTTTTTTTATGTACACCGAGTACGCCGAGATTTATGATTCGATTTACGTGATTCTTTTTTAGTTTGATGCGGAATAGATGCCATTTGGTTCCCTAAAAATTTAAAAATTTAGCCCAGCGGTTTTCATTCTATGAAATTTTTTTTATGATTTTTATTTTTAGTTTTTGAAGTCGGTTTTTTTAAAAGAAGTTTTTTGTCAACCTGACTCAATTTTTCAAAAAGTAAGATTTCCTTAGGAAGTATACGTAAAGCTGGAGACATGAAAGCCATGGGAAATATCCTAACTATTATAGACAGAGACAGGGTCGGACTGAGTTGGAAGGGTCTAGGTGGCCTCTGTTTCATTTATTTCTAAGTATGTATGTATGAACTATCTACTTTATTATATGTAGGTCATAAAAGCAGAAACCCAACTCTACCTACCACGTGGCTTTTTTTTTGTTAACGCAGGGGGAATACATTTCATACAATACTGGGCCCTTTGTGGGAGTTAGACCTTACGCGGCGAGATTAAGCGCCGCGGAACGCGTGTGAAGACTCTGGTACAGTCGTTCCCAAACACTCCGCTAAACCTGAACCAGCGACCCACCTGCCCGCGCTTGAGTTAAATAAAATGAGGTGTTGAGCGAAGCTACACCCATGATCATCTGCACATCAATGTTATGATCACTCCGGGAAGCAGAGTGACTAACTTCACCAGCAGAGGTTAGATCCACCGCATTCCCAAATGCAAGCGGACCCCTGCGATGGAATCACGGGAGGAGATTTTGCGCATATCTGCGCCTCCGAAGGCTGGACCTGGTTCCTAGCGAGACATTACTGCCTCGCAGAAAGCTGATGCCGGCTCCCGGTGATCATCGCTGTGGAGTACGTCCTCAACCAAGCTCCCTAGCGAATCAAAGGGCCCTGCTATGGCCTCGAGCTCGAACCTCTGAGGTTGCCATGCAGCACATTCAATCAGCGTATGGAATGCAGTGTCTTGTGCGTCACACTCCCGGCATTGAGGGGAAGACAGACATCTCACGATCAACACGATCACGAAACACCCGTGCCCGGTAAGTATCTGCGTCGTGATCCATCGCAACAGGTGTGGGCAAACTGCCTCCACTGTACTGTAACAATGCTGGCCTCAGGAGATTCTAAATCTCTTTCGGTTTCCCGCGTCCTGATCGCCTCTAACTCTTCCCGGCAATATACCAGGCCCACATATCGCCTGGCTTGTGGCCTACGCTTGTGTCCTATCCTGTGTAGAGATTATATTTGGATGCTTCTGAAATTTAAGTAATTTTCACAAGAAAAATTGCATAGTTTAAAATTAAAACTAATAAAACAATCTGGCGGTATCGTCTATTTTTGTCTTGTTAAATAATTATTTTCTTTAGAACGTAGTAATATAATATTAGGACGATAAAAAAGAGAAAAATATAAAATTATTAATTTGCAGTAAATTGTACGCACTAGCAACCCAGTTCATGACCCGAAAGTTGATCGGATTATGCCCGCCCTCGTTGTAATTGATTGCGCCAACATTAATTCCCGGTTAAATGCCACTTTATATTAAAGCTGAGACAATTCACTCATAATGTGTTTCCGGATACTATTGGTTTATCTACAAACCGTTCAAATGGACTATTCCTAAACATTATGTCAGCCCATAAACATCGTACTGTTGAATTAGTGGATTTCCCATATTAGTTATGTTTTAAGCTCGTAAACTTTCAGACGTGGAAGAGCCATGCTGTAATTATTATCTTGATTACAGTTCGATGGACTGGATTTTTTTATTGTAAAGTTCAGCAGACAGGCACACTGCCACCAAAGCGGCTACCATCGCCTATGAACATTTGCAACACCAAAGCTGCTGCAAATGCTTGTGTTATAGGCAGGGCTTGAAAACATTATCAATTACCTTTAAAAATATAAGTAATTAACGGTATTTTTATCAAATTAAAAATGATAAAACCATACTAAAATATAAAAAATCAGGGGTGGACCGTTACTTACCGGATAACTTTTCATTGTAACGTTATAATATATATTAGCTTAACGGTACGATATCGGTAATATTTACGTTATTTCAACGACGTTGCCATTTTTATAAGCGACGTTGCCATTTATAAGAATTGGCTTTATTACACAACTCTAAATATTACGCGCGCTCTTAGCACAGTGCTGTTTAACAATCTTTGCGAGTGAAATAGAACGATGATGGTAATAAAACATAATTATAAGGGTAAAATTACCCAATATTTATTTTGTTCCGTTATCGGAAATTCGCTTAAATAACGATTAAGCCCTGTTTATAGGTAACTAGCTGTACCCGCGACGTTGTCCGCGTGGAATTTGTTTTCGAAACCCCCCGATTTTGAAACGTTCTTCATTGGTGCTCCGCTCCTATTGGCCTTAGCGTGATGATATATAGCCTATAGCCTTTCTCGATAAATGGGCTATCTAACACTGAAAGAATTATTCAAATCAGACCAGTAGTTCTTGAGATTAGCGCGTTCAAGCAAACAAACTCTTCAGCTTTATATATTAGCACTAGCTGACCCGGTGAACTTCGTACCGCCATATTTTCTGAATTCCTAAAAGACTTTGTTTCATGACACAAAAAGAAAATCACCAAAATCGGTCCAGATGATTAGGAGGATTCTAGAACCCGATATCAGCGCCACCTACCGGTTCTAATTGCAAATCTAAACCATCCGGTAAGACACTCAAACGCACAAAAACAAAATCGTTCCAGGTGATTAAGAGGATTCTAAAACCCGGTCTCAGCGCCACCTATCGGGTCCAATTGTGAATCTAAACTACCCGGGGACCCATTCAAACATACAAAACAAATATCATCAAAATCGGTCCAGCCGTTTAGGAGTTCACTGTCAACACACGTACAGAAGAATTATAAATATATAGATAAGATATAAAACGGACTACTCTGGGGCCGATCCTAGACACCCAAACCATGGTATATAACGGAGAAAATTCGTTCCTGAAATTTACCATAGCAGAAATCGAAGCGAAAGCCTTTGCGTTGCAGTGAGGTAAGCCAGCAAAGGCTTAGCCCGCTCAACCACCGAGGCCGTCGAAGTTGTAAGACTATTAAAATAATATATATAGATTTTATAAAAAATGAATCAGTATCCTAAAGAAAATTGAGATATTTCCAAAAGTGACAAGTTTTTTATCTGTGCCACTTGTGAACTTGTGCACCCCGATAGGTGAAACACGATGTACAGTCGTGGAATGAAAATGTTCGTAACCTTAAAGTTGGCTCTTGCTTGCACTTGGCAATACTGCCAACATTTTAATAAATGTTACGATTATAAAATAAAGAAACGGGAAAAAAGAGAATTGTAATTTTGACAATGACTGAAGCTGAGATTAACAATAAAATAAATATTAAAATAAAAAGATTTACATGTCTAAACAATCTTCTTGGACAAGATAGAAAATCAAACAATTTTGATCAAAGTTATTTTATACTTTATTGTCAAATAGTTAAACATAATTTTATGTGGAACAGTCTGTCCTGTGACTTAGTTTGAAAAGGTAATATGTGCTTGCGAAACGTTAAATTAATCAATTTGAAAACTGGCGAATATTTTCATACCACGACTGTACTTGGATCCTGGTAAACGTTTCATCTGTGTTGTCACCCAGTTTTGTATAAATAGAAAATACGAATTTTGAAGATTTGTCTATGTAGGCTATTTATACAAATATAATTCCTTGACCTCACTGACTGACAGACTGACATATGAACCTATAGCCCAAACTACTGGGGTTAAGACCGCAGTAAGAAAGGTTTTTTGAAAATTCAACCCCTAAGAGGGTGAAAAAGGGGCCTTTTACCTTTTAACTTTTTTGATTACTCATACTTTGAATATTTTCAATGTATGCAAACAAAGCCGTTAGCAACAGGTAGTTGTTTTATATGCGGGAATTTTTTTCTTACCTAAATCAAAAATGTCATATAATTATCCCAAAGAATACTGTTAAGTACAAGAGCTCATCAAGCTGTGCAGACGAAACATGCAAATAAAAGAACAGCATTTCCTTATTAATTAGCGTGAAAAACACGAACGAAGTCAGGTATGTGAACTAGTTAACATAATAATTTGCATATGACACTCCTACAGTGAAGTATTCAGAAATTAATAAAGCTCGTCGGTTGACTCGCATCCGCGTTATTCACTTCCGCCATAATTCAAAATGGAGTCCCAGCCATTTCCGTGCCCAGTTTAACTCTCAACTCGTATTAGAGATTATTTGGCTTTATGAGTCGTCGGTCGTGTTGTGACGTGGGGGAAAGAGTCAGATTCTCCTCCTTAGCCACAGAATAGGTTTAGGTGGGTCAATGAACTGTACAAGATAATTATGTAGTATATTTAATCTGTTCCGTGACAAATGGTGGACTTCTATGCACAAAAGGGTACACTGAAAGCTCTTCGAGTCAAGTTGTTCCACAGCTCTAATATAACTCGAGCAGTAATTGTCCACGTCTAGTATATGTTGGCTTGGTTGGTAGGTTTCCTAGGTAAGTAAGGGTAGCCTTGATCCCCAGCGGGAACACGTAGTTATTTTAATAACGTTAAAGGAAATTTTGAATAGTCTGGAATAATATTTATAGAAGAATTGTAACAGCTCATGTTTTGAATTTCGAGCGAGTCTCAACTTAACCGCCGTCTCGTTTTTTTTTCAAACTCTCTTGACAGTGACATATTTTGACATTAGTACTGTCATTTGCTATGTCTATGTTTTTTTTATGGTGCAAGTGCAACGTTACAGTGTCCAAAAGTCCATTCCAGCAATATATGATATACTTTTTTATTCCATGTGTTGAGACGCATAGAGAGAATAAGTTGGAAAGAAAAGAAGACCAATTAGGAAGTACTGGATATCCTAAAGGACGAAAAGCACAATTTTAAAAATTCTGGAGGAAAGAAGAAGATATTTGGCCATTTGCTACGATACGACACCTTACGCACGTCAATCGAAGGCAAAGTGTAAGCAAGGAGAGGGAAGGGAAAATCAAGGCGAGCATTCATGGATCAAATAAAAGAAGAAGTGGGTATGTTGTCGTATAAATAAGTAAAATAACTGGCCCATAATAGAGAAGATTGGAGAAAGTTCCACCGACAAGAGCACAGCTCTTAATTGATAGATAGATTCCATGAGTTTAACAGACAGGCAGACAGCCCAACTGATGGAAAGCGGTAAGCATCGCCTATGTACATTTATAACATTAAAGGTGCTACCATTGTGCTGCCGTTCTCTAAAGGGAGACTGGAACCTGACCACTAATGCCGAAAATAGCTCAAGGTTGTTATGGAGACTTACTCTGGTCCAAAGGTGGTAGCCATCCGAACAGAGAAATATCAAATATCATCTCGCCGCGGGTTGTTTTGTCGCCTCTTACGACAGACCGCCCCAACGAAGGAACTTGTATTCTTTCTCTCCATTCCTGCACGTGGATAAATATGCACATGTAATAGTTCAGATAAAGTATATACTTTATATACAGCATGTTTCAGCAACCGGAACACCTACTTAAATGGGTGAAAGGGCACACTAGCCTATAGTTCATAGAAGGAAAAATTATTAAAAATTTAATTTTAGAGTTATGACCGTTTAAACTTTCACTTCTTATCACCATCATTTCGCACAAAACCAGGTGGAACATGTACAGTAAAAGATTTTAAATCGAACAATTTATTTTATCAAATGTATTCATCCGGTAATGAAAAAATGCATGAAAACTAACTTCAGCAGCGACGTACTTTTGATAGGATCCCCTTAACAATGTTTATAAATCTTTGAGGTCACGAACTGTCACCTGAACTTTATAAAAAAAACGCCGACTATCGGAAAGCCGGATGCGCGGTTGCTTTGTCGGCGTGTCTGTGTTTGGCGGCATTGTTAAAGGGCAACAAACTTACCGAATGTTTTATGCAAAGTTCAATCATTCTTAGTGTACAATATTAAGGAGAAGCACAACCAAAATTATTTTTTCTTCTTCCTGTATCTTTGTTATTATTAAATAATAAAATTATAATGCATCTTAATTAAGATATATTCCCGGTATACTATAACGGTTTAAGGCAGGTGTTCCGTTTGCTGAAACAGCCTATATAATGTACACCTATACTATGATTATTTTTTATATAAATCACTAAATCTATATATGTAAAATATATTTTTGTCGTTACTTTTTGTCACATACAGGTGGGGCTTTAAGGCTTTAAGTTGTGTGTTGCGTCGATGATGGTTACCCTAATGGATATGATACCCCATGGCTCAATCGGCCAAGAGGAGAGTACAAAATAAGACGACGAGTTGTTGTACTCTTGCAGTATATTAATTTCTTCATTGTTCCTAATTTAACTTAGACTATATATACAGAAACCTTATCATTTACGTGATGTGCACACCGGTATTCTAATAATTATTAGGTAAATATCGATTATCTGTACCAATATGTATTCATTGTATTTACTTCAGCATCACGCTCATGCATTGACCATAGCCTTTAACTGTGTTAAATTATGTATCAATAGATTGGTGGATGAAACGTGATGCAACAGTATTCTGTTCTATTCTATAAGACTGGATGTATATAAAATACCCCTTAGTTGTTAATACTTAGAAAAATAAAATCTAATAAATCAAAATCTCGTGTCACCGTATTTGTGGTGGAACTCCTCCGAAAAGACTTAACCGATTTTAATTTTAAAAAATGTATATTTGTAGTAGGGGAGCCTAAGATGCTAAATGTGGAGTTACTCGAGCGTCGCGGGGAGTTTTTGGATTGTGAAGATTAGATGCTAAAAAGAAAAAAGGTTATATGATGTATGCTCTTTCACTGGTGGAGGAGCGTGTACAGGTTTTCAAAAAAGAGTCGCACAGAAATACTCAAGAGCGTCATGTGTTATAAACCCTAAAGCTCCTATTCACACTGATGACTTGGAAGAGACCAAAAGTCATGGCCGGTTTTTAATAATGCAAAAGAAAAACGTAACATTAAAATACTCGAGCGCGTTAGATTAATATAAGCACGGTTCAGCTTGATGTCCTTGTCATGCTGACCCATAATCTGACAATTACGTGGAAGAATTTCCTTAACCTGACTGACGGGTTGAAAAAAATTTGAAGAATAAAAAATATCCCCCACCCTATATGAAGGGTTAATATATGGTGGGGGTAGATAATAGGGTGCAAGGTTTCTCCTCTTATGTTATTCTGCCACACTCGAGTAAATCCCAAAATCCTCACTTGGCCTCCCCTACTATTGGTAGGTATGAGAATAGGTCTTAAAATATTTTTCACCCTCCTATGGTGTTTTTTTATGGCAGAACAACGTTTGCCTGATCAGCTAGTTTGTATGGTTCAATGTACAGCATTTTGTGGACGGTGTGGCCTACTTTAGACTATTTACTATATATATTTACTATTATTATATTACTGTTACATGCCGTCAAAGACAAGCGCACAGCTGCCTTTGTAAGCGCAGTCTATTGTCTTCCCAGATTAAGGAATTCTTTTGTGTTTTGAATTTGTAATTAAGAAAAACATGCTCTTGTTTTTCTACTTGTTTTATAACCATCATTACCGTCGATCTAATCCTTATTGTTATTGTTTTCGCTTTGTGGCTGTTCGCAGGTGTGCAAATTACTATTTCTTGGAAACTCAGAGCGCGCGGCCAATTTCTTTGTACTGTGTAGTGAGTATAAGACAATGCCCGGATGGAGGGGCGAGCAGTCAAGCGACGACTACGAGACGAGTAAGACGTTTGTAGTACTCTCGATTAGCGATATAGACGACGGACTTTACGCGTGTCGAATTGTATTGAGTCGTGCAGTGTGAACTGGTTGCATCCAGTCTTATTTGTATTTGTTTTAAACGTGTTTGTACAGTTCTAATAAATTCTATAGTAGTTCCAACGACATTTTTAATTCGAGTCCTGTAGCTCGTAACATTACTATAAATAAGGCTCACAAATACTTTGTGATCGAGTTGCTATTAGTCGTAACATACGACTTCAACTACCACTAAGTTGAACCCAGGGATCAGCATCCAAGCTCAAATAGCACGAGAGTAAATCCCTGAAAGCGTGTGTGTAAGGTGTATTTTCTTCACCCTACTATAAGAAAGCACCAGCACTCCACCAACTACTGCCAGCATCCACCACTACAAGCAAGAGCAAGTTTACAATCTGTACATAGTTAAAACAGGCGACTAGTTCTGACAAAGTGTGTTAGGATTTGTAATAAGTTAATTAGAATTATTCGTTCGTTATTCGTCCATAGATGGCGTTGACTAATATTGTACCATGCTATGGTTTGATTTATAAGGTAGTCATAATAATGACCACCTTGTAAATCAAACCATAGCACGTGTTAATCGTATGAGTAATCTGGGAAAATTCGGTGCAATGTCTCTTATTAGTGATTAGAATATGAACACAGTGAATATCAAAAAACTCAACATTTTTCTAGACAAACATGCTCTTGGCCAAAATGAAGTTCCTATCACTGAAACAAACTCAATCTTCATAAAAACCAAGTATCAATAAAAAGAGAAATAAACTCCCCCAACCGCAGATAAAACAAATAGAAATTACGAAACATTCATTAGTCCATCGGGCAATAAACGGACAGATCAATAGGAGTAGTATTAGTAGATAGTGGGCAATTAAGAAGGCTTTAGGGGTGCTAAGACAGCTCGATGGTTATTGGCGTAATTACGTGCTGGAACTTGGTCCGCTTGTTGCGGGCTTGGAAAGGAGGGGTGGGGGGGATGTTACGTAATTTAACTGTTGATAGGTTCAAGGCGAATTGCTTTGTTATTTCAAACAAGTGGCCGCGTTCGAGTCTGACTTGCACCTGAGGTTTCACTGTGGTTTCCTTTCCACCAATTAGTAATGCCTTAATGAGTTACCGACTCGATTTGTTATAAAAATCGACTTCATTTATAAATAAGATTTAATCGATATAACTTACTTGTTAAAAATACTCTATCGTATATTAAATATGCCCACATTTTAATGAACATATTTTACATATATTAAGTAAGTCATTTATAATCAATGCAGTGTTATTTATTTTTCTTTAAAGCAGTTACTCGCGTATACTGTCGATGAATTAATAGTCTGTGTATTCATGACTCACAGAACATCACTATTACGTCACCCACAACAATAAAGTACGACAGTTATGTCATTTGTTTCACGTGAGCTTTACTGTCAAGAAATATGTAACGAAATAGACGTACAAACGTCAAAAGTAAAATAGACGCTTTGAAACAATATAGGCGCCTTATTTTATTTCTATTCCCTCATTTCCGTATATACACAGGGTAGATAGAGACAGGCGGTATCATCTGTCAGCGAACTGAGGATCGAGCGATGGGTGACCCCGGTTCGTCTATGGTTTCTTCACGAACAAATCGCGCGCATAACATCACTAATAACGCATTTATCTGGAAACCCGCCCCTGTTGGCGGTTTTGTAGACTTGTTATTGAAGACGGCCTCCAGACCAAAAGTACGAAGATGCGAGATCCAGGTGAATTTTGCTTTATTCTAGACAGCTGTGCATTTTGTACTTAAATTTTGGTGTTTACTTCAAAATCACAGACAAGGGTCCATAGAAAGGCCTTAACACATAGAGGCCCCTTAACAGATTAAATGTAAATGTGGTGTGACACTGACCGACGATTATACCTGGCTACATCACATCACAATGCACCCAAGGGCAAGTGTAGGACTATTGTAAGAAATGAGAAGAGAATATGCCGCTGGGCTTTTGAGGTGAACTGCTAGGGATTTGAGACTATGGGGACTATGGCATCTGCCCGTCGCAATGTTCAAGGAACATGGTAAAAATGGGCAGACGGTGACGCGCCACTCACTGCATGGGCCCCTAAAAATGCTATATAAGATTGGCGAGGGGCAACATGGGTGTAAGCGGCTAAGGGGTGTAGAAAGGTGCTACTTCCGACGTTAGGCCATTTATCACTTCAACTCCTGGAGCTTGTGTCTTAGCTCTAGCGATCTCCACTCCGTGCCGGCTAGCTAAAGCAAGCATGGAGGCGGGAGCCTTGTATTGGCCCTGAGTCAGGTCTGAGGTGACGCTACTCACCTAAGGCTTCGCCACAAAGAATACAGCGTTGGGGCGGCCTGTCGTAAGAGGTGACAAAACAACCCACAGCCAGGTAGTAGGGCATTTGCCCGACTGGATGGCTACCACCCCTGGTCTAAAGTATGTCGCCATAACAACCTTCAGTTGTGTTCTGCCATTAGTGACCAGGTTCCAGTCTCCCTTAAGAGAGCAGCAGCGCATTTGTAGCACCTTTGGTGTTGCAAATGTCCATAGGCGATGGTAACCGCTTTCCATCAAGTAGGCCGTCTGCCTGTCTGCTGAACTCCTGCAATAAAAAAAAGTAAAAAAATCTTGATTATTAACATTTATACCAAACTGGATGACTCATGCCCACCTCGCTGGGCGTCATTAAAAAATACACATGCACAAATGCACACATGTATCAAGGTTTAATTATGCTTCGTAACCTTTAATTATTAATTCATAAATGAATAAAGCACTCGCAGTGCCTTGTATGACGATGTGTGCAATACTTTAGTTAAACGTTATTGCTGTAATGCATTTGACAGGCGTTCCCGTGCCCACTTTGCTGGGCGTAAAATATTTTTACTTTTTTGATTTATTAATAATAATTATATATAGTCTATATCACTCGGGAATAATGCAGCTTTCTACTGGTGAAAGAATTTTCAAAATCGGGTCAGTAGTACCGGAGATTACCTCGAACATCCAAACTCACAAACTATACCTTGTTATAATATTATAAGTATAGCATAGATTAATCAATGTCACCGCTTGCTATACAATGACTGTGGGCGCAAAGCGGATTAATTATTAGCTAATTAACCACAATCGCTAAATTGTATGCGGTGTCAATGAGGACACGACAAACGCTGTTTGCCAAGTCCCGGGTTTAAATAAGCATAGGTTAAATCGGAATGCAGTAATCAGCTCTGGTCGTCGTGGTAGCGTAATGGCAAGTGCACGCGTCGCAAACTCAAAGAGCGCGGGTTCAAATCCTGACCGGAACGTGTGCACCATCAGTAGGCAGTTTTCTAAACTAATTTGAATATTGGTACAATTACCACGTGCTGACAACGCTGAAGGAAAACATCGTGATGAAACCTGCGCATCGAGATAACAAGCGTGGCGGGTATACTCTCCATTCCCCGTACAGTTGGAGGCACGGATCCAGCAGTGGGACTTTTATTTTAAACAAGCTGTTATCCGCGACTTCATCCACGTGGAAGTATTTTTCGCGGTACCCTAATTTTAAAAGTAGCCTAGTTACTTATAACATCAGCTATCTACCAGTGAAAGTTCCGTCAAAATCGGTTTAGCCGTTTCAGAGATTAGCCGGAACAAGCAGACAGACAGACAGACAAAAAAATTATATTGATTTTCTGATATAAGTATTTTATACACTTTCATATTTTCGTAAAAGTTGTTATTATGTCATTACAAACAGATATTTCAATTTTATTTATATTGTTACATGCCGTCAAAGATAAGCCACACAGCCTATTGTAAACGCAGCTTATTGCCTCCCGGATTAAGGAACTCTTTTGTCTTTTGAATTTGTAGTTAAGAAAAACATGCTATTGTCTTTTTTACTTGTTTTATAACCATCATTAGCGTCGAACTAATCCCTATTGTTATTGTTTTCGACTTTATGCATGTTCGCAGGTGTGCAAATTAATATTTCTTAGAAACTCAGTGAGCGCCTCCAATTTCTTTGTACTGTGTAGTTAGTATAAGACGATGCCCGAATGGAGGGGCGGGGGCAGTCAAGCGACGACTACGAAACAAGTAAGACGTTCTCTAGTACTCTCGATTAGCGATATAGACGACGGACTTAACGCGTGTCGAATTGCATTGAATCGTGCAGTGTGAACTGGTTGCATCCAGTTTTATTTGTATTTGTTTTATACATGTTTGTACAGTTCTAATAAATTGATAGTAGTTCCAACGACATTTTAAATTCGAGTCCTGTAGCTGATGACGAGTGTGGTTGGTATCAGTAATATTTTGCTATGGAACCTTAATGAAATATTTCACCAAAAGTATGCCATATCTGGAAAACTACACAACTAATAGTATTCAAACCAATTGTTATTGAAAGCATTTTTAAGGTCTATCACTTTTTAACTTTTCCAGTTTATTTGTTACGTTAAGGCTCCTATTGCCGCTAAAGGTCGAAAGTAGGGTCCAAACGAAACAATTTTTCGTTGGTAATTACTGATTCATGAAAAAAGTAATAAAAATCATCACGATATGAGACGTAACATGATTTTTTTGTAATTTGTATATAGTTATTTTGAATTAAGAAAAAAAATCATCAATTCAGCTTCAAGTTATTGTCAGGAAACCATTTTACTCCTTCAGTTTTTATCAACACAGTTTAAAAATATATTTTTTTATCTTTATAAAAGAAAGATAAATATTTTGGTTATTTTTCATTATGGTTTGGGTATTATTATATTATTATTATCACTAAAAGCAATTTCTTCCAGACAACACTGGGATGGATTAGAAAAAATTGTGTATCATGCGGATTTCGCAATATAACTAGAATAAAAAAGTATATATATTATATACATATAAAATTTTGAAATGCCAAGTGTTGGCGCCACTTATTTCCCAATTACCAATTGTGTCTTGGGTTTATAGCGTCTTGCAACCCCGCATGTTGCCGCCGCTCGCGCTGCGCGTGGCCAGTGCGTTGCCAAACGCCACGCTACCGCGACGCAGCTAATTGATATCGCACCCGCCTTTACAATTACAACAATTTGCTATCGAAGATTTCCGCGTCCAGTAGTTAATACAAGGACATTCGCCTCAACCTTAAATAAATTTAAGTGGTCAGTGTATTTGCGTCCCTTGCGCCTCGGGGCTCGTGTTGAAGAGACGTGAGAAAGCAACGGCAGCCCCCCTGAACCAGCGCTGTCGTGGGCTGATGGCGGACAGTGAGGTAAGCGCAAAGTTCTATATTCTCCGGGCACTAGTTCTTAATTGGGGAATAAGGGATGGCCATACATTGAACGCATAACCCCCTACCCGCGGAAATTACGTGATTGCGTCTCCACCAAGTATAATAGACATAGAAATAAGACAACAGTATACATCCCTATTAATATTATAAATGCGAAAGTAACTCTCTGTCTGTTCCGTTTTCACAGAAAAACTACTGGACCGATTTCGCTGAAACTCAGTATATATATATATATATATATATATATATATATATATATATATATATATATATATATATATATATATATATTCGATTCCTAGGATGAACATAGGATACTTTTTATCCCGAAAAATGGGATAGTTTCCGAGATAAAAGTATATTTATCCTTCTGTTTGGTATGCTTTTACGGAAAAACTATTAGACAGATTTGGCTGAAATTCGGTATATATGTAATTTTAATACCGAGAGTGGCCAAGGGGTACTTTATATTCCGGATAATGGTATAGATTTATATAAAGGTTATCCCAAAAAGTGGGATAATAACCTTTACATAAATCCCGTTCGTCCCGTTCGTCCTCTTCGTCCCGTAGGTCCCGTAACGTACATTACAGATAACGTAGTTTACAGATAGATGGGGAATGGTATAGTTTGCGATATAAAACGAAGTGAATCTTTAAAGAGCAGACCGTACAGGTTATATTGTATACAAGAGATACGAACTAGAGGTTGACCCGTGGCGCAGCCGTAGGGTAAGCTCTAGTATGTTGATAATTGACTTTAGAGCCCGAGGTTATAATCCTTCACGTGTCCGTTGAACGCCTGAAGAGACTGGGCACGCCTGATTTCCACAGGTAGCGCATTCCACAATCACACTGCATGAACTGTTAAAGATTTGTTGTAAAATCGCAAGTGATTTACAGGTGTTTCCAGAAGTGTGTTTTCCGATTATCTGAGGTGATGAGTATGACTAAGGTGTAGATATTTAAAACGCTCCTTGAGATAAGGAGGAGTTTTTGGATGAAATAGTACACTATATAGAAGAGACAGAATATGAGCATTCCGACGAAGACGGACAGGAAGCCACTTGAGTTTAACACGAAATTCTTTAAATACTACTTTATTTACAATAATATAATAATGCATCTGAAAAATGGACGCGTCTGTCGAATCCTCGGTATCGCCCCAAAAATCCATACCGAAAAATCCTGAAGGACGTTAGCGTTACTACTAGCCTTAAGCAGATGCATTGTCAACGCGTTTCCGGATATCAAATCTTATAACGTATTTCTTCAAATCCCAGTTCATAGTTCAAAGTTAAGAAGACAGGGTAAACCCCAGAATAACAGGAATTTTTTGACCACCCGGTCAATAGAACAGCCGATAAAAGAGCAAATATAGAAGACTTGATAAATGTCTTCGCAAAATTGGTTGAATCATTAAGAAAAGGTCCAGTAATCGTTGATCCTAATAAATCTAAGCAGACCTGAACGGCTTACAGCGCAAAATTTAATGCCTGCCTAAGAAACGATAATTTTACTTTATACCTAGACTGAAATCCATGTAGGTTAAGTATAGATACGCGCTGGTTTTAGAATCGTCTCGTCGCGTTGGCAAAAATAGCAGAATGAATCACAAAATAAATACAAGTAACCCTCTATTGACAGAGGATAGGATACAAGAGAGGACTCATCGATATTTTGCCTTGATGCCGATGACGAAATTTTACATTATTAATAACTTGCAAGCACTTTACTAAGGGTAGCAAGAGGGTGGCGCACGCGCATGTAATTGTTCCGCCGTAATAGATCGACGACTGGGCGTCCGCTAGGTGCCGAGCACTTTAATTGGCAAATTATGGGACAAGGAGAGGGTTATTAGGAGCTGTAAAGGTGTGAACGGAAGGCACATAGAAGGCACTCGTATTATTACGTGATCCAATTCCTTAATTTATGGCCAATACTAAGTAAATTTGTAAAATGTTCTCCACGGAAAGGACTTAGTAAATTATGTATTCATTTTTAAGAAATTTAAACAAAACTAATTATGTCTGTCAATTGCTTTTAAAAAATAAAAATCTACCACCCGATTCCAGTGGCACCTACCGGGTGTAACTCTGAATCTAAACTCAACTCACTCAACCAGACAAAATTTCATCCAAATCGAAGAACCCGATTCCAGCGCCAAGTATTTTGTTTAGATTGATGGGTTACATTATTATATATTAATTTTTTATAGCCTATATTAATCAGGAGTAATGTAGCATTTGAATGATGAAAGAATTTTTGAAATCGGCCCTGAAGTGATCTTAATTTAATTCACATTAGAATAAAAGAAAATTTAAAATTAATATATACAATTAATTAACCTAACAAATACATAACATTTTCTTAAGGTTTCGCGACTTGTATACATAATAAAACTACGTTTTAACAGTTTTAATCGCGGTGATTTATTTGATCTTGGTTATTCCGACGTTTCGGCCACTTTTCAGTAGCCGTGATCACGGAAGACAAAGATGTCAAGTGTCAACGAGTATTGTTAAAGTGTTATTTAGCCTACCGCTAACTTGTTCACTTTAATTATTTAGTTTTAATTTTGTTTGTGTTTATTATTTACTCTATGGGAGCCTAAAATATAAAATAAAACAAAATATATAATTTATATAAAATTTTTAGAGCTAGGCATGTTTGCTGAAGAGTTTCTTGCACCGCTTCTACTCTTCAAGCCATAACATGTTGCGAAGTGGTGGTAAATTAGATTAGGCTCCCATAGAGTATATAATAACTATAAACAAAATTAAAACTAAATACTTTGAGTTGACATCTTTGTCTTCCGTGATCACGGCCACTGAAAAGTAGCCGAAACGTCGGAATAACCAAAATCAAATAAATTACCGCGCTTAAAACCGTTAAAACGTAGTTTTACTAACAAATACAATTAAAAACGAAAAATAAACTAAGTTATAAATAATACAAGCGATTATAAACTGTGTAACAAATCGCTGCCACAGGGGAGCGTGCCCAGAAGGCATTTTTTTTTTTTTATTAACTAGTCTACGGACTAGAGTTCCGTACCCTTTTTTACAACTTAATTTCTATGAAAGTTTTTAGAGTTCATACACGCTTATTGTTTATTTTGTTATTGTGTGTGATATTAATTTAGTGATTTTTATGTTGTAGTGTACCTTAAGAATAACTTATAATATTTTTTTTTTCTATTTTTAACCCAGAAGACTGGGTGTATTACCGCGCTGTATGGCGATACTTATTCGTTGGGCGAAACATGAGCCAGCCTTCTTCTGATCACGGCTGGCATCAAAGAGTTTCTTGCAAATTTCTTTGAAGAAACTCTTTGGCGATGAACCCACGGGCTTAACTTTTAAACTCCAAACGGCACAAGTATATAACCCTTTCCTAAGGTTCCATATTTGCGGCTTAAAGAGAGCATTAAATCTTTTATCCAGAAGTGTTTGAGTTTATTCGTTACAAACATACAAATTTTTCCTTTTTATAATATTAGTACAGATTTAAGTTTAAAATATGTTTTATATGTCGAAGCAAGGACGGACTGGTGGTGCTAAACGTTATTGGAGAGCGTGTTCTTAGTATTATTCTTCTATATGGTAGAAAGTAGTTATATGTGAGTAATGCTTCTCTTCTCTTCTACCTTCTTCCAATTCTATGGGGTCGGCACAATATGTCTTTTCATTTCATACTCCTCTATTCTAGCATACGTCTTCTGGGACATTATAAATCATCATGTCATCCTTCACACAACCCTTTTGGTCAATATGTGAGTATATTACTGATAACTTCCTGACCAATATTAAAATTCTTAAGGTCTAGAAGAAGGAACAAATAAACTCAAATACCAAAGCCCTTTTCCAATACAATCCGCGTGAAAAGGCTAGTGTTTGACAAATTGATGTTTATTTCAACAATGTGTATAAAACATATTTTATTGTGGCTTAAAAAGTTTTCTTGTTATAATTATCATGTTATTACATGTGTAATTTCTAAATACTAATGACATATTCTTATGTTGCTTGGCTTTGTGCTTAATTTGACATGTTTCAAACTAGGTTAAATTGTCCCTAGAAATAGATTTATCAACTGTGTGAAATATTTTACATATGATCTACTGAAATACTATACATTGTGCTGTAGTGTAAAAGAGATAGAGATATAAGTTTCGTTTTAAATCTCTGGTTGGGTTACAACAAGAAAAAACATAGACCTGTCAATGTCATCAGCTAAACAAAAGAAATGTCAGGTTAGTTAACCCGGTGGTATTTTTTAGTGGCGCAAAGCACAAGGAGAGTTAAAATTTGAATTAACTAACCCTGAGTTTATAAACTTTACATTTATTTATTTATCTTGAATATGCGTGCAAGTGGGCCTAACAAACATAAACCCATACAAAAATAATATTCACTCTTCTCCTGAATCAATTAGTATTTGAGTGAATTTTTCTTGAAGTTAAAATAGTGATTCATAAGAGTCGCTTACGCTAGTTCGGCTACGTTTTACGGAGACCGGCTAATCAAGTGGGGAACAAATGCCTAACCATACCACCTCCGCCAGGTCTCAGTCGCAAGGGTAGGCCCAAGAAATGATGGCTTGACGTTGTGAATGATGACGTACGGACCACTGGTCACAAATGATCTCAAAACGGGGGATGATAAACACCGCGCGAAGTGAAGAAGAAAACGTATGAAAGCGGATCCTGCGCGCCGAACCGGACGCTCCGATCGCAACCAGGATTTAACGCTCGGATGATGATGATAAATGAGTCATGAGATAAATGCTTCTAAAACTTCCTTCACAAGTTTTCGTAAGAGTATGTGTATTTCCGTGCTTTATTACAACAATTGTAATAATATACTGTTGCAAGCCGATATTAATCCTTTGCAGGTGTCTTATTAACCCTTTGAATTTGAGTGATCTATTGTTCGCTCTAGTCTTTTTGTTCACGCCGCCATAAGACGTCATAAAATCTTCTTTCCACTCTTTGTAATTCTGTGAACCTCATTACCCTAGCTGACCATTTAACGATTTCAAGAACCAGTGGGTGGCATGTTGCTAGGAGGCCATGTCTAATTACAAATAGATGAGGGTTGGTCAGTCAAAAATTCGCCAATCGTGTTTTGACTGCAAACGAGGCGTTGCCTAGTGCACTTTCGCAACGAGTATATTATAACGACGAACTTGGCGCGATTTATGTGATAACGTTTTGATGTCCTACGGTTTGGTTTTGTTGTATATGGCTATACTTGTAATAGAGAATTACGTGTGGTACTTCTAAGAAACCTTGTGATAATTCGATAATTTTCGAATTTACATTCTACAAATTCGTAACAATACTATTTAAATCAAAAAAATGCCTTATAGATTGAGAGCCCAGTCACCACAGACTTACGTGATTTTAGGAAAGATGAAAATTTCAGTATCGGTAGTTTAACATAACCTTAGAAAGGGATGGACACTCGCTAAGCTGAATGCGGGGCTGTTTTTCAGGTAGCAGGTATCAAAGGTGGAAAATAACCATGCTAACTTACGTCAAAGTAGCAAAGCTAGTTTTTACATATATCATATATGATATTGTTATAAACGAAGATATACAGTTGCCAGACACTTCCTGTGGGCCCTAACTTTTGACAGACACTTTAAAAAAAATGGGAACTTACGTCATTTTAGGAAGGCTGAATTTTATATATATTATCAAGTACAATATTTTAGAATATTTTCCAATGAACCAGACGAATCTGACGAGCCAAACATCTTCCCATGGTTATTTTCCACCTTTGATAGCTACTACTTGAAAAACTTGATGATGATTGAAATTGATCCTAAAAATTTCATCTTTCCTAAAATCACGTAAGTCTGTGGTGACTGAGATCTCTATCTACTAGCAGTGTATACTTTCTGGCCAAGATGCGAACCCGCGCCCTTCGAGTTTGGTACGTGAGTGTGTTAACTATTAACCTACTACAGTTTACGTAACCATATAATAAAACAATGTGTCAATAGTATAAGTTTAAGTACATAAAAACTATGTTACGAAGTAGCCTGTACAAACTAATAATAACTTTGAATAATGGTGCTCGGCTCCATATTGGAGTGAATAAATCAGAGGGATATTTGGGGTTTATAGTTGTAATCTTTACCCAGTAGATGGAAAGCCAGTAAAATTTATAGATCTATATATAAACCCATCTATACGTCCGTTTAGTTGTTAAACTCATTTGGAAGTGATTACTTAGATGTAAGTGGTTTTCTTTACGGCCTTGGTTTGGAAATAAGGTGAGAGTTCCGATGCCTCACTTCCCTCTCCCCCTATTCTATACCTATATATTCCATATCCTATTCTTCATATCCCTCCTATCCCATCTGGAGCTGGTTCGTTCTTGTGGATTTGTGTTTGTCTCTATATAATGCGAAATCGTGATTAGGATTGCAAAATGAAACGACACTATTGAATATAAAAAACGGAAGAGAAAGCTTTTTATTGTTTCATAAATATTTATAATAACATTTGACAACCCAAAAGCAACACATAGGGCGAGTTCCTCTTGTAGCTCACAACGATCAGAATGCGCCTTCAGCCGTTACACACTTTTTTATTGCAGTTCCACAGACAGGCAGACGGCCCACTTGATGGAAAGCGGTTACCATCGCCTTTGGACATTTGCAACACCAAAGGTGCTACAAATGCGCTGCTGATCTCTTAAGGACGACTGGTACCTGGTCACTAATGCCGGAACACAGCTCAAGGTTGTTACGGCGGCATATTCTAGAATCTAGACTATGGCTGATAACCATCCAGTCGGACAAATGCCCTACCACCTGTGGGTTGTTTTGTCGCCTATAACCACAGGCCGCCTGGCCGCGGGTAATTGTATTCTTTCTCCGTTCCTGCACGGATAAAAATACACACATAGCGACCAAGGTCGTTATGGTCGCCGCGAAAACGTTACTAATGACGTCATAGTTTTCGTCCACGCAGCGCTCACAACGACCCATGTCAAGAGGCGGGTCGAAGTGGGCGTTGCCCACAGAACATTAACACTCTATCGAAACGTTGACAAAGGCGCGATTTTCAAATCAACTATACCAACCAATGATATTTATGTATTAATGATATCAAATGGAATGGATTATGGGCCCCCATAATCCATTCCAATGTGTTTACGATTGTAACCAGAGATGTTATGGAGCTTCGTAACCATAATTGAAACTAACGGTTATCCGAAATAGAATTCTATCCGAAACTATA
This sequence comes from Dendrolimus houi, assembly GCA_039645545.1. NCBI lineage: Eukaryota > Metazoa > Arthropoda > Insecta > Lepidoptera > Lasiocampidae > Dendrolimus > Dendrolimus houi. The sequence continues at coordinate 16,170,722 of CM077140.1, forward strand.
ACCGAATCTGATGTAGAAATTCAAATAATTTCGGATAGGGGCGAAATCTAAATGAGACACGTTATGACAGGTTTTTGTTTTTGATGTTTTATTAACGACATAAGTTAGGTATATATTTTAAATCCAAAATAATTCTTACATAAATATTGAATAATATAATAGAAAAAAATGGACAAAGAACATTTTAATTTAACAAAATCATAACAAACTTTATTATTATTTTGTTTTTGTAGTCGACAGGTAATGCTTTAAAATGGAGCTGTAATAATTATTTATATGACTGACGGGAGTACTATATGATAACCTAAAAATAAAGACCAATCATTATCTATTTGTGTTTTACTTTTACAAATTCTTCAAAATCCGTAACTGGAACTATCCGAAACTAACGGATAATTTGAAAAAAATCATATCAGTAACCGTATCTGACTAATATTATTCATATCCGAAATTTCATATCAATAACATCCCTGATTGTAATGCTCACATGCAAATGGAACGGGAAAAATCGTGATTGTGAGCGTGGTCGTTGTGAGCTGTTAGTGGAACGCAGCCATAGTCTTCCGCGTAAAGAATGCGCTTGATATTCGCAACAGTAAGATTTATTTATATATTTATTTATTTGGTTCATTTACAGGTACTACACCATAACATTGTTAAGTCTAATAGAACAATCTGGCGGTGTCATCTATTTTTTTCTTGGTAAATAAAGCTGCGTATAAGTATTTCCTATAGAACTTTAAGGGGGCAGTCAAGCGAGAACCATGATCAAAGCGTGACGTGTGTACAATCGGAAATCGGGAGTTTTATTGAATTACGACCTTCTTCATTACGATTATATTTGTTGTTTAATAATTCGTGGAATGGGTGAAGTGCTGCCTAGACTGTCTTGCGCAAAGGTGGACTAAAGATAGTGATGCGTAAGATGCTTCAATCACTCCCTAGAGGTTGGCAACACGCTGATTTCGCAACTGATGTTGTAAACGTTTATAAGTGACGGTAACCATTTTCTATTACGTTGGCCGTCTGCCAGTTTCCCAGCTTCGCAATAAAAACATGTATGTATGTGCAATTAACACGCAGTAGAAGTGAAACTTCAGAGAATATACAGACGAACATAATTATAACTACAACGCTTAGTAGACAAGAGTGAGGAGACTACGTAAACTACTATAAAAACCGTGTGCGTCTCGGGACGCCTGACAGAAATGATAACTTAAACTAATCTAAGTTGAACTATTTAATATTGAAATTGTTTAACTTGAGAAAAGCTTAGGTTATTACTTAAATTTTATGTATATAGCGCGTGGGTTACAGTGAGAGGGGAGCAGCCTGCCTACCGCTGCCTTATACGTGAGAGAAAGGGAATCCAGGCAGACTGGCGCCGTAACGCGTTACGTAACGAAGCGGTTTACCCTCCCATAAGAAGTTGTCACTTCAAAAACTACCAAAACTTTACCAAAACTCTACCAAAATTCTACTAAAACTTTACCAAGACTTTACCAAAACTCTACCAAAACTCTATCAGAACTCTACCGAAACTATCAAAACTTTAACACTAGTAGAGTGTTAAAAACTACCTCGATTACCAAAATGACCAAAATTATCAAAATTACCAAAACTAACAAAATAACCAAATTGACGAAGATGGAAAATCACAAAAATTTAGTGTCGCTTTTTCGTTTCATTGAGTTTCAAATCACAACGATTCTAAAGAAGTTTTACTTCAAAAAGCTATAAGTATAACTGAAACAGGTGACCATAAAACGAACTTAGCTATCTTCTTTAGTCACTTGAAATCAACTTAATTAAAAACCCTACTCTTCCAAGTATTAAAGACTTTATAAATTATTAAAGTTAGACGACGTAAAAGGAAAAAAAAACACAAAAGTTGTCTATGGCGACCAATAAAAAGTTGAAAAGAACTAAGTTTGCGTCAAGTGAGATCGCGTGTCGCAACTTAATGGTGCTTAAATGGTTTACTGTACAGTTTCAAGACTTACTTGTCTGGAAGCGAAATGTTTTTAAGCTGGAATTCTTTGTGAAATCCGTGAACTTTATTTACTTAGTACTAACTTAGTGAAAGTTCAAATCACATGGATAAAAGTGTTGCACTCTTTTTCACGCTGTTATGTAGATTTGTAATTTAAACAATATGTTTAATTATACTAGAGCTTTTTCTTCAGAACTTGTATTGTTTTTTTGGGGTTTTCGAATAAAACAAAGCGGGACTATACGTGATACGGCTTGACACCTGGGGCCCAATTCTGCTATTAATAAATAAATAAATAAATAAGCAGACAAACACACACTGTATATCCCCAAATTAAGCAAGTTACGCTTGTGTTATGGGTAATATACAACGGACCACTCTGGGGCCGATCCCAGACACCCAGACTATAGTAAATAACGGAGAAAATGCCTTTCCGAAATTTACTATACCAGGAATCGAACCCGGAGCCTCTGCGTTCCAGTGAGGTAAGCCGGCAAAGGCTTAGCGCGCTCAACCACAGAGGCCGTCGAATAATAATAATATATAGTAGTTTAAATATTTTACGCTACCACAAAACTGCAAATGATGTTAAAGATATAATTGGATTTGTTTAATATCTAGAAAAGTCTTATATTTATCGCAGACATAAGCGAAGTCGATCAGAAGACGTCACGTGAACGTGATTTCTTCGTAGGCGTTGGCAGAGGTTGGTGCTGAAGAATGAAACCGCCGTGTTACAGTATTAATAATTATAAATAGGGCTATTGTTGCCAATAAGCCTGAAATTGTGATAATAGATCGATCTGCGAGACGTACGTTGCTCGTTGATATAAGTATTCCACATGACTGTAATCTCGTAAATGCTGAAACTGATAAATTAACGAAATACCTAGAGCTCGCGTACGAGATTACTGACATGTAGCATATGGAGTCAACGGTCATCGTAGTAGTAGCGAAGAGCCTCGACCGACACCTAGAGAGGCTCTCGCTCGGTAAATGGGTGAAGGGCCAGATACAGAAGGCGGTTCCCCTGAGCACGGCACGCTTTGTGAGGAAGTTCCTGTCTCTGGAGCCTTAACCACCGCTAGCTTGGACCCTAGGCCCCGGTCGACCATCATCTTTTATATCGACGTGACGTCATCTATATATATATTATATATATATATATATATATATATTATATATATATATATATATATATATATTACAGCTACAGGACTCGAATTAAAAATGCCGTTGGAACAACTATAGAATTTATTAGAACTGTACAAACACGTATAAAACAAATACAAATAAAACTGCATGCAACCAATTCACACTGCACTATTCGATATATTTTGAACGCGCAAAGGCCGTCGTTTATATCGCTAATCGAGAGTACTAGAGAACGTCTTACTCGCTTCGTAGTCGTCGCTTGACTGCCACCCACCCCTCCATTCGGGCATCGTCTTATACTAACTACACAGTATAAATAAATTAGAGGCGCACACTGAATTTCTAAGAAATATTAATTTGCACACCTGCGAACGTCCACAAAGTCGAAAACAATAACAATAGGGATTAGTTCGACGCTAATGATGGTTATAAAACAAGTAAAAAGACAATAGCATGTTTTTCTTAAGTACAAATTCAAAAGACAAAAGAGTTCCTTAATCCGGGAGGACAATAAGCTGCGCTTACAATAGGCTGTGCGGCTTATCTTTGACGGCATGTAACAATATGTATTAAAAAAAAAACATAAAAAAGAATATAAATATATATGAGAAATAATAATAATGTCTTTATTTCGATAATATTGCATTATTTGTTGGGGGGGGGTGTGCCTAAAAGTCACTTGATATTAGTAGAAAGGGCTCAGCGAGCTATTGTTAAGGCCAGCGCTGGGCTTCCGTATCGCTTTGCAACAAAAATTCTCTATAAAACTGGGATTTACTAACTATTAGACAGATTTTTATTTTGCAATCAGTTCTTAAAAAGCATTCCGAGATTTTATTTAATTCAGATGTCATCTATACTTAATATATAAAGCTGAAGAGTTTGTTTGCTTGAACGCGCTAATCTCAAGAACTACTGGTCTGATTTGAAAAATTCTTTCAGTGTTACATAGCCCATTTATCGAGGCTATAGGCTATATATCATCACGCTAAGACCAATAGGAGCGGAGTACCAATGAAGAATGTTTCAAAATCGAGTTTTTTTTCCTTTTGACATCGTTAAAGTTTCGCAAGAATCATGTGTGATAGACTTGTTCCCCTTTAAAAGTTTAAAAAAAAGTGCGCGACAGCATATGTTTATCTTATGCTAACCAAATTTAATAAAAGTACGTTTTAACCGTACCGAATAAATTACCGCGTTTAAAACCGTTAAAACGTAGTTTTGTTATGTATACAAGTCGCGAAAACTTAAGAAAATATTATGCTAAACAAATTTGTTCTAAAATAATGCATTATTTGCGAAAGTGTTTTTATAAACATGATATTAATCCTTATCCAAATAAATACGTTATTCATCACAAGTATTTAATTTAAAACAAAATTGCCATTTACATCATTCGATTTCAATGAATATCTTAGGAGATATCGCAGTTTTAAAATAACATCGCGGCAAAATAATGATCAAGTACTGCGCGCGCATTTATGATGTGCAAGGCCGGCGGGCAGTCACGAGGGGGAAGAGCGATGGGGCACCTTCTACGTAAACAAAGTCGCGGGTTAAAGTTAGCGTTAGCCCAAAGTAACTATCCCACGCGGACAAAGTCGCGGGCAGAAGCTAGTTATTAAAAACGTAGGAAAGATACACTTTTGCAGTATAACTCCTCTCATTCATCTCTTGTTCAAAGATTTTATTATTTTCTAGGTGCGTATCTTTACAACAAAATAAATCGTATGCTGTTGTCTATATAAGTATACCCCCTACTAACAGATACTTCCAAAAAATACTGATTAAATAGTTAGTTACTCAGCTTAACAATATAATAGGTCTATTTACACATGTCTTATCTAAGTACAATTACTTACGTACGACTAACTAGGTGATAACACTAAAAATAATTTCGACATTATTAACGCCCCAAACGACAGGATGATTAATTCATAACACAAAAAGGCTTTTTGTGTCAAAAATTTAGCATAATAGATGTCGCGCCTTCGCAAGTTATTGAAAGCAGTCAATGAACTTAAGGATTAAAACGAACCTTATGAAATATTATTTCTTAAACGTTTTCAAGCGTTGTTAAGAAGACATTGGGTGCTTCTTTATTATATATTATACATCAGAATCCCATCGAAACTTCGCCCAAGTTGCCAGGACGATATATTTGTTAGTAAATACTATCCCACAGAAATTATAGGTAGATAGATAGATAACATTTTATTATACATCAATACAAAAATGAACTCAAAGACTAAAATTATATCTAGTTATGTACAAAGGCGGTCTTATCGCTAAAAAGCGATCTCTTCCAGACAACCCCAGGAATGAATTGAGATGATAATGGCGATGATGTTATACGTAACATATAGTACGAACTACTTTCTTTTTTATAATAAATACATGGCTGTCTTACTTTGGAACTCTTTGCCCAGTGTATTGTAACTATTGTCTTGTTGTGCATTTTTGTTTTGGTGAACAATAAAGTGTTGTCTCTGTCTGTCTTCAATATGTAATTATTATTACTAGTGGTCGCCTAGTGGTCTAAATTCGACCATAATTAATTTAAATTATAACTTTGAACATTATTAAGGTTCTGTTGTCAAAGACTATATACTTCTATAATCACAGATTTCGCTCAGGCTACATTGTTAATTTGACTTGAACAATAAACAAATGAGTATATTTGCGTGTATGTATCAAATACACGGTAGTGCGTGTAATGTTATTTTTATTGATTTAATGTATTTTTATGCATAACATAAAAAAATATCTCTATATAAACTATAAGTGTGCGAAATTTCATAATCCTCCGTCTGCGCAATTTTCGTAAAAAGGCTACAAAGTTTTTGCTTCACGTATTAATATATTGATTATTATTTATTTAAATGTACAGGCAACTAGATCCAAATATTATAGTTAGTAGAGCTTAAACACATGTGTTAATAATTTACAGTAAATAAGGATTTGGTCCTCTGCATGAGTGCAAACATCAGAGGACTATCGTCTTTACTGGCTTTTACGTTCAGGATGCTATTGCTGCTCCCGCGCATTCTGCTAAACAGGGAGGCTGATTTCTTTCACCAGATGACGTCTTAGCCATCCGTGCGTGCAGCCACAAATATCCCGGATGCACTGCAGAAACCGGGCAGCCGCAACAACTCCCTGAACCCATTATTATATTGTATACGTAGGGCATTTTAAGACCGTTGAGCAAACACGAACCACAAACTCGCCGAATACACGGACGTACAGTAGGTAATATATGAAATGCAATATTTTGCATTAAAATATAAAATAATATTTAAACTTGATAAAAATATTGTTACGAGTTGCAGGACTCGAATTAAAATGCCGTTGGAATTATTACAGAGTTTATTAGAACCATACAAACACGCATAACACAGGAGTATTTGTACGTACGTACAAATGTACGTATCCTCCAAACGTAATGCAGGAGATTGTATTTCAAATATACGCACAAAGTCCGTCACTAAATAGATTACCGAATGTACACAAGTCTTGCTTCGCTTGTGGTTATCGCTCGACTGCCTCATCTCTCCATTGAGGCGTTGTTTTATATTGCACAGATGCAATATGTCTACCCGGCCGCGTGGATCGAATTCATGAGAATCAGTTTGTACTTTTAAACCCGAGATACCTGGCAGTGATCACAATACAACAATAGGCCGTAAAAGATTACAATACATAATGGGCTGTTTTTTAATCACAAATTTTAAACACAACGTAAACAAAAGAAGTTCCAATGCTGAAAAGGTAATAAAATGTGTTTCTACAGGTAGGAAAGTGTGAATTTGTCTCTATCGGCACCTAGGTCGTAACAATATTGTTACATGCCGTCAAAGATAAACGCACGGCTGCCTGTCGTAAGCGCAGTTTATTGTCTTCCCGGATCTAGGAATTCTTTTATGTTTAGAATTTGTAATTAAGAAAAACATGCTATTGTTTTCCTACTTGTTTTATGACCATCATTAGAGTCGAATTAATCCTTATTGTTATTGTTTTCGACTTTGTTAACCGTTCGCAGGTGTGCAACTTACTATTTCTCGGAAACTCAGTGCGCGCGGCCAATTTTTTTGTACTGTGTAGTGAGTATAAGACAATGCCCGAATGGAGGGGAGGGCAGTCAAGCGACGACTACGAGAAAAGTAAGACGTTAGTAGTACTCTCGATTAGCGATATAGACGGTGGACTTTGCGCGTGTCGAATTGCATTGAATCGTGCAGTGAGAACTGGTTGCATCCAGTTTTATTTGTATGTTTTATACGTGTTTGTACAGTTCTAATAAATTCTATAGTAGTTCCAACGGCATTTTTAATTCGAGTCCTGTAGCTCGTAACAAAATTATAAAAATACTAAACCTTATAATTATCCTAATGCTCCTGATACTCTATATTCATTCTCTCGGAGGCTACTTTTCAGAAGTTTCACTTCTGCCGTGTGTGAATTGCACTCACACACTTTTTTTTGTTGTCGCCTTTGCAATTCACTAACAGATACGTCATCATTATGGCAACGCCAGCGAAGTGTCGCTGCTACATGCTAGTAATAAATAAATAAATACTATAAAACCCATAGACTTTTCGGTTTTGTTCCTCACAAAAAGAGCAGAGTTTTTGCGGCGCCGGTCTGGGCTCAAAGGGGATGATTAAATTCCAACCCCTCCGCGTCACCCCTCTGCGTCACCCCTCGCCGTCTGGCACCTGGAATTCTTTTCTATAGACCTTTTTTAAACTTTTGCATCCTTCCTTAGATAAATTGAAGTGATCACGTTGTAAAATTATTTTTCATTCGTTTTAATATTTATTCAACTTTCTATCGGTATTGTTTGTTGTGATAATATTTATATTGAGTCAAATAACTTATCGTCTTTATACATAAAATTGGTGTGTTCGTGTGTATGTCACTGAACTGCTCCTAAACAGTTGGGCCGATTTTGATGTTTTTTTGGTGTGTGTTCAACTGAATTTAAAGATGGTTTAGAATAGTTTAGATTTACAACGAGACCCGTTAGGTGGCGCAGAAATTGGGTTCCAAAATTTTTGATTTTCAGAGCAGGACGTCTGCCGGGCCCACCAGTTTTTTTATAATATAAAAGATAGGGAAGTTGTGCGATTGTTACGAGTGAAAGCAAATAAAGAATATTTTTTTGAATAATAAGCAACAATATAAAGACAACAAACAAAGTTTACAAATTCAAATTTTCAAATGTAAATTCAAAAGTTTTTCTTTATGAATGTCATACATATAAGTTAAAATGTAATTTTACTTCCTAGTCTATGTACACCGCTTCGTAACGTGCTCAGGAGAAGAAGCGCAAGAAACTCCCCACACATTTGTATATTTAAATTAAAGATATTGTACAGTTTTACACAACTAATAAATCATCTAGATATAACTGTGTAGTAGACCAATTTTAGTAGCGTGACAGTGTAGTGTTGAAACTCAACTAACTCTGTCTCAACGGCCCGGCCTTATATATTCGCAAAATAGACATGGACTAAAACAAAAAGGGATTAGCGATTGACAATAAATTATTACATGTCAATCCTTAGAAAATGAACGCAAACAAGTGACACTGAACAATTGAGACAACCATAAAAATAATTATAGATAATTTGAATAGCAAGGGTAATAAAATACATGTTCGTGAAAGATATTAGAAGATATATTATAGATAGATCGATAATGTTGATACTATTTGCCTTAAACTGGTTAACTATAGTTACGATAACATTATTAGTCGGGTTCCGGCTGGAAAGGAGAAGCTTTACCGCAAACGGCGCTCGAACTAACCCAATTACTTCCCAATAATATCGTTATTAAAATGGCCGTTTCCAACTGATATTGGTCTTGCTTTGCATTTCCGATCGACTATTATTGCGCTTCAGTTTCAGAATTGTAGAACTTTGTACTTATTTTTTGTTTAAATTATATTATACAACTCTACGGACTCTGGTTCCGTAGGTACCCTTTTTTACAACTTAATTTAGAAAAAATTTAGAATTTATACACGCTTATTTTTTTCTAATTTTAATACTAAACTTATACATATGTATGTATCTGTTCCATGCTGGTGTTGCGGGGAAGTGCATGTGCAGTGTCCGTCTTATGTCTAAGGTATGTTTTTTATATATTATATTATTTATTTTGTTGTTTTTTTATTTATATATATATATATAAATATAAGCTTAGTCCTTGTCCACCAAACCACAGAGCCATATGTTAGCATGGGTCTAACCACAGCTGTATAAAGCCATAGAAAGAGTTTGGGATGAAGTCATCATCCTACGGCATTGCCATAAGGTTACACTAGATGTGTTGACTTTGTTGTCAACATGGCTGCTCCAGTTTAACTTATTGTCTAGGGTTATCCCAAGATATTTAACCTCATTTGATAGTTGAAGTGTAGTTCCAAAGAGGGTCGGTAGTCTGTAATTACCTAATACTCTCTTGTTTGTAAAGAGAACAACCTGCGTTTTCTGTGGGTTGGAAGAGAGGCAGTGTTGCGTACCACATCACTGTCAATGTGGAGTTATGGTAGACCGATTTGGACACCACGGGTTGTCTGATGTTTAAAAAGCGCAGAAGATCTCGTCATGCCAGCCTCAACGACATTATCCACCGAGCTCTTGTCAGCGTCGGCGTACCGGCCATTCTAGAACCGAATGGCCTGGTACGTGACGATGGCAAGAGACCGGACGGGATATCACTCGTCCCTTGGAAGATGGGGCGGCCGCTAGTGTGGGATGCGACCTGGCCCCGTCACATCTTCCAATGACCGAGTCAGGGGCTGACAACGCCGCCACTTCAGCTGAAGACGTCAAACGGCGCAAATATGGGTCCATCGGCAAAGAGTTTCTTTAAAGACATATGTAAGAAACTCTTTGACACTACCCGTGATCAGAAGGCTGGCTCATATTTTGCACGACAAATAAGTATTGCCATACAGCATGGCAATGCAGCCAGCTTTCTGGGCACGCTCACCTGCTGCATCTGCTACATAATGTGTTTTATTTTCAATGTCTGTTATTTTTGTTTTATTATGAAGTCTATTATATTTCATATATATATATATATATATATATATATGTCGCAGATTTCTATATAATTGTAAAAATGTCGTAAAGTAATATCTGATATGGGAGGTCGGTATGGCCGTGACAGGTAATATGAAGGTATTTTATAAGTAGTGTTTTAGCTTATTAAAAACTGGGTTGTACAAATATGGTAAGGTTTATATTGCTGAGCACTTTATAAATGTTTTTAGGATTTTTAATAACTTTTGTAACAAGTTTCAGATTAGAAGATTACTAAAAGGTGAACACTGTGTTGTTGGTTCGACAATATAAAAGGAAGTGAAATCGCCTAATACGAAATATTCGACATTCTACGTTCGTCGGTTGAAGAGAGCGAAAGCTCTGTTGGACAAAGAGCGCATAATTATTGTGATCGATAATTACTGTCTAATGATTGCAGTATTCTTTGAGGGTAAATTGCTGCGCGACACCTGACAGGTGTGTATGGATACACACACACTATATATATATAGTGTCTCCGTGTGTGTGTGTGTGTATAAGTAGTCGTATATTCATCTATCCTACGGAAATGACGTCATTTATCGGGATAAAAAGTGTTGATTTGGGATATGACCTATCTGTGTCGAGTTTCATTTAAATCTGTTCAGTAGTTTTGACGTGATGTTATAATAGACAGACAGTCAAAAATTCTAAAGTATCTACAACTATGAAGCTGTATTTTGAAATTTGCTGATCCAAATGAGACTCCCTAAATTATTCACTTTTTTAAATTCGTTGTACAAACTCGAACCTTCTACTTATTTTTTTTTACTTTATTTTCTTTAGTTCTTTCAAGTACAACCAAATATAACAAATGCAAACCGTAGAGTACAAAATCGTAAAATCGCACAGTCCGTCGTTATAAGATACTCGCTCCGAAAGTACACTAGGTAACGCCTCGATCGCAGTTGAAATGCAACTAACTCAGTCCCCGACTGACCGACCTTATATTTTGTAAAATAGCCTAACAACGTGCCTAACAACACTGGTCCATGGAATTCTGAACTTGTCAGGTTTGTAATGGCTTCTAAGAATTCGCATCAAATACAAACAATAGAAAGAAGGATTTATGACGTCTTATTGCGGCGCAATACAAAGGGATGAGCGCGGACAATAGATCACTCAAATTCGAAGGGGTAATAAAACAACTGTGAAGGACGGGTTCGCATCATTATTATAGACATATAGAAGATAGATTAATTGATGTAACCCTCAGTGAGAGTTAACTGTTTGTGCCGTTTGCTATTGGGACGATTGGACCTATGAGTCCTGAGGCCAAGAGCCTCTACTAAGAGCTGATGAAAATGCAACTGTTCTACTATTGAAAACTAAATATAATTGAGCTGATTTAGTTTTGTAACGGAGGACACTGTCAAATCAAATGCCTATTCTTCGTCATCTAATTCCAGAACCAAGGCTACCCTTACTTTACCTAGGAAACTTACCAACCAAGCCAACATATACTAGACGTGGACAATTACTAACATTAGAGCTGTGGAACAACTTGACTCGAAGAGCTTTCAGTGTACCCTTTTGTGCATAGAAGTCCACCATTTGTCACGGAACAGATTAAATATACTACATAATTATATTGCATAGTTCATTGACCCACCTAAACCTATACTGTGGCTAAGGAGGAGAATCTGACTCTTCCCCCCACGTCACACGCTTAATTTACTCTTCAGGTGATCACAACTTGGTGACTGGATTGACGTCTACTTTAGGAGAAGACGTTCTGGGACACCTCACCCGTAAATGATGATGACGTAGGCTCAGTATTCTTCTTACAGCCTTGACAATCCATGACGCGCCCGACATCATTTTGAAAAAATGGATATAAAAAAATCAGATCACTGGCATAGGGTTCAAAATTCAATGCACTATTACGAACAATTAGCTTTGATCTACGTATAAAAGAATATCTGCCTTAAGTATATACAGATAGAGCTAAATATAATTTGAAATCCTTTAAGTTTTATATAAATTGAAAATCAATACTGTTACAATTCGGGCCCCGACAGAAACAGAAATCCACCTGCATATCTGAAACAAAGCACATTTATTACCCGTCGGCATAAGAACGAATTGCAATTCTTTTATGATTGTCTTCTTTTGTTTACTTATTTATTGGTTATTGTGGAGAACAGCCCATTATACTCGTTTATGACCGTTTGCAGGCATAATTAGCCAGATGTGCGGATTAAAATTGTAGGAAATTCGGTCCACGCTGCCGGGCGGAGATATTGCATTTGTGACGATATAAAGCAATAGCCCGTGAGGAAGAGCGATAACCATGAGCGAAGCAAGACGTGTGTACTACAATCGAGAATCTAATACGTGACGGTCGTTAGACTTGTTGTGTTCGGTTATATTTGTACCTGTGTTATACGTGTTTATATAGTTCTAATAAACTCTATAGTAATGCTAACGGCATTTTAATTCGAGTCTCGCGACTCGTAACAATGCTAACGGGTAAAGAGAAATGTGTTTTATTTCGAATCAAAAAAGGTTGAATTTTATATGTTTGTCTCTTTTTCGTTTCAACGATTTTCAAATCACAACGATTGTGAAGAAGTTTAACTTCACAAACATATCGAAAAGGCAATAACTTTCAGATTAATTCTTTATTATATTTCACACGAAACATAGCCAAGGACAAAATTCGGGATTTCTGCACGACATTGAGCTCTAAACATTTGGCTGATTGTAATACTTAACGTCTCAACTTTGGAAAAAACATGTGTTTAAACAAAAATACTTTCAAAATATAGCAGTTAAATGTGGCTAGTAAAATAATGTAAACTTAATTTTTTTGGGTATTTCATTCACTAATCTACCCGCAATTTCTTTAGTAAATACAGAAAGAACAGGGCAAACAGATTATCCTCTGAAAGTTAATTAAAGGTTCTTTAAAATATAAAACTTTATTACAGTTTTAAAGACGATTATTATTTTTTAATATTCGCTGAAAAATTATTTACGCAAGACTAAAAATTGCCTTCTGGGACTAAGAAATAAGTACTTACATACGAGCGAAGCTATGCTATTTTTCTTTTCCTTTCTAAGTATGGAGTAAATTTCTTATTTATGGATTTGTTAGTTTGTAAGTTTCGTTTTATTTATAGTATAGGTATATTTTGAGGCGTCTATTTTATGTTAAGACTAGTATATTGTTACGAGTGACAGGACTGTAATTAAGATGCCGTTGGAATTATTATACAGTTTATTAGAACTATACAAACACATATAAAACAGGTGCAAATATAACCGAAAGCAACAAGTCCAAACGTAATGCAGTATGCGCAAAGTCCATCACTAAATAGATTATCGAATGTACACAAGTCTTACTTTACTCGTGTTTATCGCTCGACTGGCTCGTCACTCAATCGGGGCATTGCTTTATACTACACAGATGCAATATTTCTGCCCGGCAGCGTGGGCCGAATTTCCTAGAATCAGCCTATTCTTTAAATCCAACACACCTGGCTAATGACTGCCATAAAAGATTAAAATACACAATGGGTTGTTTTCTAATCACAAATTTTAAACACAAAGTAAACAAAAGAAGTCCAAATGCCGAAAGGTAATAAAATGTGTTTCTACAGGTATGCAGGTGTGAATTTGTCGTTGTCGGCGACTAGGTTGTAAGAATATTATAATTATAGTACTATTTTAGTATTTTTCTTCAGTGTGGTTTTGTACAATTTATGTACCTAGCCAGTGTTTTGTCCATGTGTGTCCATGAATTTTCAAATTTCAGAAAAGCCTTCAAGCAAATCCTTCAAAATTGTAGATCATTGACTGACGCTAAACCATATTAATTCAAGCCTTTTTGCGGCGCAGCACTGGATTTAATTATAACAATGGACTATGTCAATTTTGTAGGAAAAGAAGTGTGGGATAATTTAGATGAGAGTGTGAGATTGAGCACGCACGTACCTGATTAATGGGCATGAAATACAACTGCTTACTACTATCACTTCTTCTTCAATTCAGTTCAGTTGTTATAATATGTTTATATTATTTAATTTCATGTGTATGTATTTATTGTATTTTATATTATATATGTTTATTACATTACATTCTAGTGGCTCGGAGCGGGTAATATATCATTTATTTTATGTTGTTACGTGGAGGACGTGATAAATTGTATATATAGCAATGCAATTATATATACATATATGTGTGATTTATAATATATTTTATATATCTACAATTTGCAGAGCGACTTAATTTAATTTACGATGACATGACCATGAATGACTGACGTGAGAGCGAAAAAAGGGAACACGCCGTCAGATTCCAAGAACGAATTTAAGGCGGTACCAAGTCTCCTTTGCTTTTAAATAGACATAATGACAGACAAGTTTTGTTTTTTATAAAAACGACTACGGAACCTAACCATACGTTAAACTTATGTAATTTCATAAAAATCTACACAAACAAACCGACCGCCACACATTTATACATTAAGAAAGAATGTAACATGAATTTTATTAACACGAGTTTATTGCGATATAGTCGTTTCTTTGAAAACGTAAAAGTAACTTTGTATAAGAAAATAAATAAATCATAAGGCCACAAAAGCAAAACCATATCTTGGGAACGTAATAAAAGAAGTCGGACCTACAAAGTGTTAAAATATAAGGGAACAATAGAAACCCTTACAACCACGAGTGTTGTAAATAAGGGACTGACTTCTGGTTTTATTGCGAAGTCGACACACAACCTGAAGCCACTTCGAAATAGGGATGCGGACACATCTTCTTCACATTGTATAAAACAAAGTCGCTTTTCAGGTTTCGCTGCAACTCAATTAATTCTTCAAAAAGTAATTCTGTAACATACTTCTGTATAAAACTTATAAAGAAATATTTAGCTAGACGTGTTGCTGGGGAGTTGCTTGCCGCTTCTTTTCCTTAACAGCAATAACACGTCGCGAAGCGGTGTACATAGAATAGGAAGAAAAATTAAATTTGAACTTATATGTATGACCTTCAAAAAGTGTTCTCCAGTGGAACTTATTTTGAATAAAAACTTTTGAATTTTTATCCGCTAACTCCAACTAAACCACTCAACGGATTTTCACGCTATTTGCACCACCAGTTAGACAATTTTTCGCTTAAGGTAAATGTGTATAGAAAACCCAATTGAGTTTTTATATTAGTAATATATAATAGAACAGACGTTAAAATACAATGTTATTATACTATTTCCATTTCTTCACTTTCTCGGCGACAAGTACTGTGTGAACTTGAACGAGCGTCTTATTTACATTATACATACATTATTTAATAAAAATATGACGCTTACGCACGTACAAGGTCATAGCAGAGTCGGAGAAACTGATAGGGATGGAGCTATCGATAAACGTAACACGATAACAGACCCGATATTTTTTTACAAAGTGTAAGAAACTAAACTATTGCCGGATAATTTTGTACAAATTTATTAACTAATATTACATTTCATTACAAGATGTAATTAGATTATGTTGATTCTTTATTTATTTTAATCAAAATCTGATGAATCGTCACTGTCACTCGATGAGCTCTCCCCAACATTTATTATAAGTTCCTGTACTTATTATCGAATGCCACATGAATTTCCCAATCCGACGCTATAATGTTTTAGGTTCTTCTCACAATTTTTTCTCAGTGTTCGGCGGTTTCTTCCTCTCATGCATTTTTTAATAAATCTAACATCTTGTTTGCCGTAAAAGGGGGATGGGTATTGTTTCGAGCGGCGTGTACTTTGATCTGTGCCCATATTAGTTCTATAGCATTGTTCTGGCAATGATACGGCGGAAGTCGACGAACCCAATGACCACATTCGACAGCTATTTCGTCGGTAATATATCTTTTAGGGAGGCTTTTTTCGTTTTTAAAATATTCCCTAATTGTACTTTTAACAAAGTATTGTTACGAGCTACAGGACCCGAATTAAAAATGCCGTTGGAACTACTATAGAATTTATTAGAACTGTACAAACACGTATAAAACAAATACAAATAAAACTGGATGCAACCAGTTCACACTGCACTATTCAATACAATTTGAACGCGCAAAGTCCGTCGTTTATATCACTAATCGAGAGTACTAGAAAAAAAACGTCTTACTCGCTTCGTAGTCGTCGCTTGACTGGCCTCCCCTTCATTCGGGCCTCGTCTTATACTAACTACACACACAATACAAAGGAATTAGGGGCGCACACAAGGTTTCTAAGAAATTTAATTTGCACACCTGCGAACGTCCACAAAGTCGAATACAATAACAATAGGGATTATAGTTCGACCCTAATGATGGTTATAAAACAAGTAAAAAGACAAAGGATTCTCTAATCCGAGAAAGGACAATAAGTTGCGCTTATAATAGGCTGTGCGGCTTATCTTTGACGGTATGTAACAGTATTATCCATATTTTCGCCATGACGTTGGAGCCAGTCAATTATCTCTTGTTTTTTATTTGCCTGTGTCGGCATATTATCAATTTGTCTGGAGTGATATGTAGCGTTGTCCACAATAATTATCGACGGTTCTTTCAGAGATTGCACCATTTCTTTAAACCATCCTTCGTAAATCTCCGCGTTCATTTCTTCGTGGCAGTCCACTGATTTCTTGGATTTAAAGGCCAGTAAAGCATCTGACACGAATCCTTTCGTAGACCCTATATGGCATATGATAAGGCGTTCACCTTTTCCCGTTGGCACTGAACTAGTGGAAGCGGCGGTGTCGTCAGTCCAGTTCTTAGATACTGTGTGGTTTGCATTTAACCAAGTCTCGTCAGTGAAAATAACATTTGACCAATCTGATATCTTTGCTTCAAAGTAATTACGAACCTTGATCATCTGTTCTCTCGCCTGCCTTTTCAGAACAGATCCTTTAGGCATTTTGATATTTGACAGCTGGGCAGCAATCAACACGGAGGAACACAAGATACACAACGTAACGTATGGATAATGTGAAAAAACTCAGCGAACAGAAATCTAGTGACTACCTATATAGCACGACCATCTTGTTGCGAGTGACAGATTGAAACAAACACAAAATGGCGGTGGGACATTGAGTGTTCCCAGCTTGAAAAAATATATTTGAATGTTTTTGTTGTATATGTCTTTGTTCAAAACATAATAAATATATGCGATCGATATCATTACTTATTTGGTCACAACAATACAACTACCAAATTAGAACTGTCACCGAGAAAATAAAGAAATGGAAATAGTTTATATCTATTGATTATGAAAGTGTGAAATTATTTAAGCGTCCTAGATAATGTTCATTTTGCAAAAACTAAAAATGGCAATACTATGTACTCTCACGTGCAACAAAAAGGGACGGGTAATTACTAAAATAGTGGTTGCCCGTGGTCGAAATTCTACCATAATAGATAGAAGATAGATAGATCGATAACACTTTATTATACACTAATACAAAATGAACTTAAAGACTAAAATTATATCTAGTTGTTTACAAAGGGCGGTCTTATCGCTAAAAAGCGATCTCTTCCAGACAACCCCAGGAATGAATTGAGATGATAATGGCGATGGTGGTTGGTATACATAACATATAGTACGAACTACTTACATTTTAATAATAAATACATAAACGATATATATATATGTGTGTGTGTATATTTTATATATTACATAGATATATACTTAATATACATATATATAAATATTTATAAATGAATTTAAGTTTAGTAGAAGGGCGTAAATTATGAGAGCACGAAAGAAATTCAAAACGTTGTTTAAGGTAATTAGGAGTACTTGGGACAAATAAAATACTATAGAGAAAAGAAAGGATGTGAGTATTCTGGCGAAATCGAATTGGCAACCAATTGAGTTTTTTTCGGAATTCAGAGACATGGGCATACTTGCGTAGGCCAAATATGAAACTTATGCAAAAATTTTGGAGGCGCTCAAGTTTATTAAGTTGTTCTTGGGTTAAATTTTGATAGCTGGCGTCAGCATAATCAAGGATAGGAAGTAATAAGTACTCTGCTAGCTTAATTTTGGTGGTAGTGGGCAAGAAGTTCCTCAAGCTTCTGAGGGATCTGGATGAGAGATATAGCCGCTGGCTTGATTCAGTGATATGAGGTCGCCATCACAGCTCACTGTCAAATATAACACCAAGGTTTTTTACCTTATCACTAAAAGGAATGATTGTCCCGTCAAACATTACACTAGGTATAGTACTCCAGTCGACCTTATTAAGCATCCGATGACGATGACTTGAGTTTTTTCAGGGTTCACATGAAGCCCAAAAGACTTGCCCCACTGCAGGATGCGTTCAAAATCTATATTTATAGTTGAAACTGCTTTGTCCAAGGTGGTGACCGGTGATTGTGTATAAATTTGTAAGTCGTCTGCATAGAGGTGATAGGTTGAAGTGAGTTGATTAGAGATGGAGTTAATAAAAACAGCGAACAATAAAGGAAAGGACAGCACGCCGCCTTGAGGAACACCAGCAGTGAGTTCACATCATGACGAATAATCATCCTCGACGCGAACCCGCTGCCGGCGGCCATATAGGCAACTGTGAAACCAGTCGATTACAGTGGGAGATATGTTAAGAGAGCTTAGAATACTAAGTAATATTTCGAAGTTAACGTTGTTGAAAGCACTACTGAAGTCGAGTAGCGATAGCTCAGTCAATAAACCATTGTCCATACCATAACGCATGTCATCGGTGATTTTCACGAGGGCAGTAGTTGTGCTGTGGCCAGGACGGAAACCAAATTGATAGGGATTAAGGAGAGAATTTCGATTAAGGAAAACACTTAACTGTTGGTGGACTAGGCGTTCAAGGACTTTAGAAATAGATAATGTTAATTTGACTTCAACAATAAACAAAAGAGTATATATGCGTGTGTGTGTCAAATATATGGTAGTGTGTGTAATGTTTTTATGCATAATTTAAAAAAATAGCATTCGTCGCTTCTTCTCTATATAAACTATAAGTGTGCGAAATTTCCTACTCCTCCGACCGCGCAATTTTCGTAAAAACTTAGTACCAGTTTTTGCTTCACGTATTAATATATAGATTACAGAAGACGCAATGTGACGTGTAGAGTCATGCTGGGATCATTATCTTGACTACAGCTTTGTGCAATGAATTTAAAAAACAGAAAAACACCAGGAGATAACAAAAAATATAATTTTTCAAATTTTTTATTTGTTTGTCAGAAGCATCACGTGAAAACTATTGAACGGTTTTTAATGAAACATGACCCTTTTTTTAAATATCTTCAATTTGATCACGGTAAGTGCACTGCTGTCATACGCTTGTTCTGTTATTCCGCTTTCATCCATACTAAATATTTTATTCTACAAAATACTCACATAGCAGAGAAACCAATGTAGCGATTGTCGTTACTGTATTCACACGCATCTTATCAATACCGAATGATTAACTCAACTGACATTTAACCTATTTCCTTTGGTCAGTGTGAATTGCTGGCTTATCGTACCCCTGTCTACTATTCGATGACAATGTACCATCTCAAAGTTAATTTGTGTAACGTCGATTTTAAAACGTCTAGCGACATCTAGGAGTACGCGGACGAAAGCAATATATACGTTTATTTAGTTTATGGTTTTAGTCTATGACACATTTGCAGTAGCAAAATCAGGATTAATCAAATGAATGAATGAATGAATATGCTTTATTGTACTTTAAAAGATACAGTTAACAGAAATAGAAGTTTACAATACAATAGGCGGTCTTATCGCTATTAGCGATTTCTTCCAGACAACCTTTGGATGGAGAAAAAATTGATAAGAACAGAGGTATGTTGCAATATTCTCACCTTCGAATCAATATCTTATAAATATATACATAATGATATGATATACATACATTGATAAAAATTATACTAATACGATATATGTAAATAAAATATTATAAAATACACTTACATAAATATAAAACTAGAAAAAGATGACAATAACTGCTGCTGCATCCTTAAATAGAGCTGTAATAATCCTTGACCTATTGAAACCTATTGGACCTGTAATAAACCTATTGAAAATAGGCAGTGATTTGGCTAGCCTGATATTAACAGGCAGTGCGTTCCAAAGACGAACTGCTTGGACTGTGAAGGATTTGCCATAAAAGCTAGTTGTATGCAGAGGAGTTTTAAGTAACAAATTTTCCGAGGATCTGAGAGACTTTAAGTTACCGGAATAAAGGTAATGAAATTCTTCCTTGAGGTATGCAGGGGTTTGAGGGTTAAATAATGTATTATACAGAAGAGACAGTATATGAGCATTCCGGCGAAAACGTATTGGAAGCCACTTGAGTTTAGCGCGGAATTCTGAAACGTGATCATATTTACGCAAACCAAATATAAATCGTATGCAAAAGTTTTGAAGTCGCTCAAGCTTACACAGTTGGCTTTCAGTAAGATCAAGATAGCTGACATCGGCATAATCTAGAATTGGTAGGAGGAGGGATTGTGCAAGTACAGTTTTAGTCGCATGAGGAGGAAATTACGCAGTCTTCGAAGTGCAGCTGCAGATGCAAACATCTTCCTACTGACTTCCTGAACTTGGAGGCTCCAGGAGAGGTGACTATCAATATAAACGCCCAGGTTTTTTACTTTGGTGCTAAAAGATATAGGAACTCCTTCGATAATAATCTGCGATAGCAAAGGATACCTTATCCTGGAAACCATCCTGGAACTACCCACCAAAATTACCTGTGTTTTTGAAGGATTCACAGTTAGTCCATATGCCTTACTCCAATCAGATATATTACGTAAATCCTGATTAGTGAGATCAATAGCTTCAGCAAGTCTGTCGACAGTGGTATGCCTGTAAATTTGGAGATCATCTGCGTAAAGGTGGTAGGAGCATTGAAGTTTTTTGGAAACTGAGTTTATAAACATCGCGAAAAGCAAAGGAGATAAAACGCCACCCTGTGGTACGCCGGCAGAAGTATTACACCAAGCGGAATATGTATCCTCAATGCGAATACGTTGTCGGCGCCCTAACAGGTAACTTCGAAACCACTCAATTACAGATGGAGATATATTAAGTGAGCATAATATGCCAAGCAGAATATCGAAGTGCACGGTGTTGAAAGCATTACTAAAGTCTAACAATGTAAGAATAGTTATGTTGCCAAGCTCCACAGCGAGGCGGATATCGTCTGTAACTTTAACTAAGGCAGTGGCAGTGCTATGACCGGGTCGAAAGCCAGATTGTAGAGGATTTAAAAGGATATTGTTGTTCAGGAAAACACTAATCTGGCTGTGGATAAGGCGTTCAAGGACTTTGGATAAAAAAGGTAGGATGGAAATTGGTCTGTATTCGGAAAAGGAGGATGGATTTGGTTTTTTTGGAATGGGAATAATTTGCGCTTCTTTCCAACTATTTGGAAAGATACTGCTAGAAATGGAATAGTTAAAAATATGAGTGATGATAGGAAGTATGATGTTAAGGATGGACAGGATCATATTACGACTCAAAGTATCACTACCCACTGCCTTAGATGTAATAGATAATATGCTCTTCTTAACATCACATTCTGTAAACTGAGTAAAGAAGAATGGAGAATAATCCGGGTCTGGCAATGATGAAAGTTTATTTAAAGTATTCATTTTAGTAGCTAGATTAATACTTGCTGACGAAGAGAAATAGTGATTTTAAGAATCAATATTTATATTGTGAGTATCTAAGGAATTATTTTGCAACTTACCGACCCCCAGGGATTTTAAAAACTTCCAAACTTTGGATGAGTCATTATTATTAATGGATTCATAAATGTGGCGACGTTGTGCATCTCTACACACCTTATTGCAGTGATTCCGTAGCAAAATATAACTATCTCGATTATGAGAGTCTGAGCGTCGTGCGTATTTTGATTTGGATGCCGCTTTCTTTGCCAACAAGACTTTGATCTCTTTAGTTAACCAAGGAGCAGGTAAGTGTTTTAATTTGACAGGTCGAATAGGTGCATGTAAATCGTAAAGTGCGATCAGCGTAGTAGAAAAGATATAGACTTTTTCATCAATCGAATTACTTTGTAACAATGGAACCCAATCAATGTCCAGCGCATCTCTTTCAAGATTATTAACATCCATACCACTAAAATTACGCTGTAGAAGAACCTTAGGTTTGAGTTTAGGTGTGCGTATTTTGTAGGAGAGGAATAGAAGGTCATGATAGGAAAATGCATCAGCAGGGCATTGTCCATGCTTAGCTACTAGGTTAGGAGAAGGAACAAGGATTAGGTCAAGGAGTGTGGGAATACAGTTGGGAAAATGATGTGTGGCGCTAGAGGGTAGAATAAAAAGATTACAAGACTCAACGACAGATTTAAAGGAGGAAGAGCGGGAATCTTTCTTTAACAGACATGTATTAAAATCACCCATGATGAGAGAGTGAGTATAAGAAAGTACAAGATTTTCAAGGATTGTTTCAAATGAAAAGAAGAAATCAATGTGTACAGAGGGACTATAATACACTCCAAGCAGTACCTTGGTACTTTTGACTAGTATCTCCAAGAAAAGATGTTCGCCAGCATTGGGTGGGGGCGGTTGTACTGACATGTTGACTATTTTAAAAGGAATAGTATCACGAAGATAAATAGCAAGTCCACCACCAGCCCCTGCTGTTCGATCGTTACGGATGAGTCTAAAATGGGGAAGTTTATAAGTTATTGAGGGGAGGCAGAGTTTTAACCACGACTCGGAGATTAAAATAGCGTGGCGGTTCTTACAATCAAACGTAGCCAGCATATCTGAAAAATGAGCCGGAATACTTTGAGCATTGATATGGACGGCGTTAAAGTTCCCAGTCACGTCGGAAAACTGTGCGTCAAGTGTCTCAGCAGTTGAAGGAATGCTACGGAAACTGTCATCAGAATCATTTGCAGAGTAAAAACTGTCAGAATCGTAATTGCTAATATCGCTTACAGACATATTGGGCGTGTATTATAAATTTTATGTAAATAAAAGACTAAACGAAAAGAAAAGAATATATATAATATATATATATATATATATATATATATATACTAGCCGTCCCCGCCCGCTTCGCTGGGCGAATTTTCAAACGAAATAAATTAAATTTTATACATCATTTTTTTATTTTTTTCCTTTTTTTGTTAATTTTTTTTTATTTATATAATTTTTTTTTCCTTTTTTTGTTAATTTTTTTTTATTTATATAATTTTTTTTTGCTTTTTTTTGTTATTTTTTTTTCTGAAATTTAAAATATTTTTCAAAGAAGAGTCAAATTCACTTAAAATAAAATTTATTGATATAATAAATTATTATTATAATAAAAATAAAT
This sequence comes from Dendrolimus houi, assembly GCA_039645545.1. Taxonomy (NCBI): domain Eukaryota; kingdom Metazoa; phylum Arthropoda; class Insecta; order Lepidoptera; family Lasiocampidae; genus Dendrolimus; species Dendrolimus houi. The sequence goes on from CM077140.1 coordinate 16,194,266, forward strand.
GTTGATGAACAACAAAACAAAGAATAAATGGAGAAATTAGTCAATAGAAATGGTCCGATTCATGGAGAAATGAGTATTAATCTTCCTCCATCTCACATTCGACGACTCGTCGCTCGCAAGTTGAGTTTGCCGGGACGTAAAACATACTCGGTAACATAACGAAGTTGAAACTAAAAACTCGAAATTCAAACGGCGAGTCATTTTGATCAGATGGCATCTGTAACGCGATATGATATTTGAAAAAGAAATATCATAAAATGTTTTAATGGAAATGGTTAAACGTATGACCACTGCGGACCAATACGGTGAGCAGAGAGTACGTTTAACCACAACCTTTTTTTTTTGACCTGATTATCGAAATTATTATAACATGATCCCCAGACCGATCAGGGATACCAAATGAAAAATTGTCGTTAAAGAGTAATTCACGGTACCCGAAAAGCTCCTGAACGTACCCAGTGAATCTGAAAAAAAAATAATCAATAATTTATAAAATAAACAAAAAAGATTTTAAATTCAATTAAAAACTCATAACGACGCCCTTGCCGGAAAAATGGTGGCCGTTGAAAATTCATGAAGTTGATGTTGATAGTAGCGTTGATGACAGATGAATGGTCTAAATGTTTATTTGCTTATTTTTTTTTAATAGCAAAAAACAATGAACCTAGTAACCATTCAATATTTTTTTTTGTTTATTTATTAACTTCATGTTTATCGTTGCAACGAACATTATAAACGTATAACTAAGTATTAGTAAACGTTATTTCTTCTTTATCAACATGTCATGTACATATTCACTCTATCTCATCGAATTATGAAACGGATTACTTTGCCAGGCGAATGACAGATTTATTTAACCTTTTTTTTAATTAATAATATTCTTTGTTCTGAAACGGCTACTTCCGGATATTGTTGGGAAAAAAGTTGATGTAATTGTTGCCTATATGTGGTCATGTCGGTCTCTAATTTGGTTATGTGAAGATAAGTACGCATGATAAATGTATTCACATCTTTGCTCCGTTTCATGCGTACTCGTGATTTCCCAGCCTTGGTGGTCCCGTGCAACATTCAAGACTGGTATGGGTGGATCTGGGTTAAAAGAGAGTGTTTGGGGTGACGATGATACGGAAGGTGAAGATGATCTGGAGGGTGTGTACGATACAGTACTTGGGCTATATGGTTCTATTGGAGTGTTTGTTCTGACTGTTAAACTATCACCATCGTCACGGATTTCGGCTGTAGCTTCTTTGTCGGTGGGAGCCCGCCTGTTCAACTCCTCACCGCTGACAATTCGCATGCTGAAACACCCAGCGTCAGCTCCAGGTGTGTCCCGGCGATCGCCCCCGGGCAGCGGTCCTATACGTTTACGTTTAGATCGTAGCTCCATTTTTGATGGGTTTCCAGAGCCACGTTAGCCACGCCACTAATTTCTCATTCGTGTGTCCGCCTCCCACGTGATTAGGTTTTCAATCAGGACGTGTGGTTGTATTAGGGGCTTATTATTATTATTATTATCAATATCATTATTATCTTCATTATTAATATCATCGTTGTCATTGATATTATTTTCTCTAATTTCTTCATTATTTATATCGTTGTCGTTGACAATATTTTCGTCAATTGCTTCATCGACAAATTATAATAATCAGGGACTCATTTATTATTATTCATCCAAATGACGGATACTTTTATAGAAGAAATAACAGGTATAAAAATAATTAAATAGATAACGATAGACACATTACGTAAATTTACATTTATCGATTCAGTTTTCGTGGTTATGTAGAAGAAATATATGGAATGAGTTCATATAATTATCTGTTTGCAGTTGAAAATGCTCCACTTCGTCATTGTTTAAGAATAAACAAAAATCAAGTAATGTCTAAGCAAAGTTCTACCGTCATTTAAATTATTTTTCTTTTCAATTTAATCGCATCCATTTTGAATTTATATAAAAAAAAATTGATCATTAATATAGATTGTGACGATCTCAAATGCTGCGGATTTTGTTTGTCACTTCCCAACTATCAATGATCAATTTCTATCCGACTCAAAATTTAGAATATTCTTCGATCAAATCACTTTCTCGAACGAATTCGTAGTTGAAGAGTTACCAATTCTTGCAATCCATAAGATGAAGATGAAGATTAAATATTATGTGTTAATATATTAATAAACTTTTTTTATAAATTAACTACCAAATTTAGAGTCTATAGAGGTTACAGTTTGGAAATAGAAATTTCACATTTTAACACCCACTACCGCAATCTTTTTCGGCGGTGGGCTGTTGTAAAATCCGCTCTTAAATCATTTCTGCATCACATATAGACGACTCTAGCTAAATTTGGAGTCTGTAGGAGCTACGGCTTAAAAATAAAAATTTCATTGTTAACCACCCCTGCAACCCCCCTGGGGTGAGCTACCGTAAAATTCGTTCATAGACTATTTCTACATCTCTTATAGAAGATTCCTACCAAATTTAGAATTTATAGGAGCTATAGTTTAAAAACGGGAATTGTTCATTGTTAACGCCCCCGCAATCCCCTTTTGGGGATGAATTTCTTAAAATCCGTTTTTAGTTGACTTCTACACAACGAAAATAATATTCCTACCAAGTTTCACATTTCTAAGTCTTATAGTTCCCGAGATTTCGTGATGAGTAACTATAGAAATTGGAATACTTCGATTATCATCGAAATTTTTAACGTTTTAGCAGACTTTTTAAAATTTTCTTACATATAAACCTTCTCCTGACAATTCTGAAGACAACAAAAAAAAAACCCAATCGGTCCAGCCGTTCTCAAGTGGTACTCGATCATAGATACGGCATTTTATTTTTATCAAAAATGAGAGTGGGTGTGCAGGGGTGCGTGGGAGTTGGTGGGTGGATGCGTGGAAGTTTGTAAGTAGATTCTTAGCTGAATGTAAAAGAACATAATCCGTTTAGTAAACTCCGTTGAAATCCATGAAAACAAAAGAATCAAGAGAAAACGCTTGTCTTTTGTTCTTATTAGCGGGATAAATGTTCATGAAAGTAAAACAGCAATAAAAAAAATGAAGGAACGTCAGAATTCGAAAAATAAATAGCCATAAACCATCTAGGAAAAATTTCGCATCGAATGGTGGTAGTTCCATGTCGATACGATCAGTGGTTTAGGCGTGATTGAGCCTCAAGCGAAGGCCATTTTCATTATATATATATAGATATATATATATATATAAAAGTATAAATAAATATATAAATGTATATATATAAATAAAACTATTTAACTAAATATTATAGTGTACTTATTAAGTTACTAATAAAATCCATCTGCCAGTTGGTGTAATTTAAACGAATTAATGAACCACAACTTAGTATACAATATTAAACATGTACAAGTTTCGACTCAGAAGAAATAATAAGGATAACATAAATAATTTAAAACAACGCTTTGGTAGTCCGGGCATGAAACAAGCGCTGTAAAAATAATAATAATAACCATATTATGTCTATAAGGGAACGAATAAAACTAACAGGTCACTAGAAATTTTGTTATTTTTAAAATACTATTTTGTCATAGTGGAGACGATTTAAATATAAGAAAATAATTTAAATCATAAACTTAAAATAGAAACATAAAAAAAGCAAATTATAAATTCAACTACAACAATTGTAACAGAAATTAGAAATAAGATCTACTTATTTGTTGTTGCCGGAAAATAGTAACCGACGTTTACAATTTTTGCGAGTACCTACATACTTGCAATCTGAGGAAAGAGTGGACTGCCCGAACAATAAATAACACAAGCAATAAAAGTAAAACTTATACATATTATTTTTTCGAGGTTGCGGCTCGTTTGATTTTTGGTGGAATTGTTGTACCTTTGGGAGCAACATCTGACTTTGCGTCTGTCACAGTTTTAGAATTTTGAGAGAATTTATTAAGGTCATTAAGTGAAGAAATCCTGTGACGCTGCTGGTCCGGCCCGAGAGTGAAAATCTGTCCTTCCCTTGTCCAACATTTAGAAACACCGAACTTAAGACGTGCAGCCATGAAAATATCATGTCGTGATTTAGTTAAAAATTCTGACATAGTTATCTCTGAACCTTTGAGCTTAGTTTTGAGAAACCATAATTCATCACGAACTTTTACCTCATTGAGTTTAACTAAAATAGGTCTATTTCTTTTGGTATCAGAGCTTCGTCCAAGCCGGTGACATCGTTGAATACTGCCAACAGTAAAGCTTTCAAGTTTTAAGTACTCCTGCAGTATGTTAAAAACCAATTTTAAGGAATCTTCATTTTTGGACTCTGGGATACCATGTAACAATAGCATCTTTCTTCGACTACGCATATCAAACTGATCCTGATTATGCGCGATAATTTCAATCAATCATTGATGTGAAAACTTTTAATAAATTATAAATAAAGGAATTTCATTAATTAAAGAATTTAGTCACGCCGACTAACAGCGCCTTTGCAGTGGCGGTATTAGTGCGTGGAAACTGTATCAACGAAAAATTTAATAATGGCCGAAAGCCAATCGGGACTAACCAATTAAATAACTGGGAACGGTTAGACAGATAAAAAGCCTCGTAGTTTTTATAAAGATAACTTACGAAGGCTAGCCCAAATCCCAAAAGAGCTTAAAGCTCTGAAAACTAAATTGTTTAAATCACATTTTTTTAAAATTTCTAATAAGAAAAGGCTACTACAGTGTAACTGAGTTCCTTAATGATAAGTTTTAAATGTAAGTGATAAGTTAGAAGCTAAGTGTTTAAATATATTTATAATACTTGTACCATATAAATATCATTAGAAACATATGTAAATTTCAATTGTGTGTCATTTAGTATTTGTTAAATTTAAGGATAAGATTAAAATATTAGTGATAATAATTAATAAATAAGAGTGCATATACAAATAAGAGTATAGGTGTGATATAAATTTAAAAAAAAATATACGCTCAATCGGCAAAAAACATGTGCTCTGTATAAAATAACAAGACCTATAAGCATGTTTTTATGCAATAAATTATTTGATTTGATTTGATTAGCCGTTGTCCCACAGGCTGATGTAAGCAGAACGTAATAATAACGCGTAACACACGAAAGAGCTAAAGGACTTGGTTGCCAGCGCCCAGCCGTTTCGACAGCAGTACTTGTCAGAATGACAACTTACGTTTTGGAAAATACTTTCATAAGACTGACCCGATACTGTCGTTGTCTTCAATACTATTTTGTGTGGGGCAAAGGATTATAAATACCTAATAGACCGTTAGAGGCGTCTTTTTCAAAAAGAACCCCTGCTGGAGTCAAGTTGATACCGGTTGCGAAGAAGTGTTTCTACAAAAGATTAAGTACTCGGCCAGCGACCATTTTGTCACCATGTAAGTAGTCACAAATTCTTTGTTAGGGCGTCTTAGTGATTCATATCAAGTGATGCAGTGCCAATAACCATTACAGGATGGAAATAGTTGGAAAAGAAGGATTCAGCGGGAGCCGGGAAGCACATTCGGGTTGTCCGGGTCAACCTTCCTCGATTTTTTAACCTCTTAGGTTGGCAAACCAGAATCATGATATATTTTATCTCAATTCAAGTTTCTTATCATATTTTATTAGCATCGATTTTGCACGCCAAGGTCGGTACTTGGAAATTTAAATATAACCGTATTCCAAGTAACCGTACAGTTGTTAATTTTATTAGATGCTCACTAGGATGTTAGTGAATTGTAAACACGATTTTAAAAGAACATTACAAAAGCGTAGTTTCCTTAGTTGCGTCCTCGAGGAATATTCCCTCATAGGCATACCTTCGCTAAGAACATTTCTTATTCCATCGACACAGGTGAACAGTACCTTCTTGTTTAAACCTCTGATTAAATTGTACACTGGTATTTTCCAGTGAAGTGTGTGTAGAGGGCTACTCCCTGCTGCACCAGAGCCAGACCGTTGCGGACAGAAGTTCCGGACGAGTCGGCTTAAAAGTCCGGTTAATACATCACTCTACTGTTACTTGTCCTGCTGCAAGAATCTCCTTCCGAGGATATAGCAGGTGGCGCTCATCTTTTTATTGCGTTCTTTTCTTTAATCTTAGATGTTTTCGACTAAGTTCAACTCACAAGTTAATTCATGCATTACATTGGCTCATAGCCGGATTCACCCCCTGAACATAGCTAGCCGGATAGGGTCTTGGGGAAAGGTAATTAAACCACACCTTAATGAGAGGTGGCAAGGAAAGCTCTGTTGCAGAGAAATTGTTATTGGTATATTTTGTGGAAGCTCAATATAAGCTAGTTATAACTTCCTTGCCCTTAACCTAGTGTTTGATATAGGAGAAATAAATGGTGTATTAATCGGTTTAATTCTTTTATTCCCCCTCTTTATTCAAACCTTTATGACCCACCTATAAGGCCTTTTTAAACAATAGCACTGTTAACTTCTATAAATAACCTTATGTTAATGTTTATAAATAACATTTGATTCCAGATCTTTTTATTATTATACATACAGCGTATAAGCCAATAATAAATCTTACTTTACGTGTAGTCAGGCAATTACAGTCCACTGCTGGACGTAGGCCTACCTAAGTCGACGCCACTCATCACGGTCCTCCCTCTTCCTCACCCAGCGCCTACCGGCGAACTTGTGCAGGTCGTAAGTCCATTAGGCTGGAGGGCGGCCGACACTACGTTTACCGAGACGCGGTCTCCACTCCAGGACTCTCTGCTACATCGGCCATCGATCCTGCGGCAGACGTGACCGGCCCACTGCCACTTCAACTTGCTAATTTTGCGAGCTATGTTAGTTGGTTGGTTCTCTTACGGATATCCTCATTTCTAATTCTATCCATAAGAGAAATATTCAACATAGCTCATAGTTGAGCGACTTGAAATTTGTGAACCAATCCTGCCGTCAGTGTTCAAGTCTCGGCTCCGCAGGTCAGGACAGAGAGAACGCACTGATCGAAGACTTTCGTCTTCAGGCATTGTTGGGTGGTCGACGAAAAGACTGGACAAAGCTATCGGCTTCCACTTCTAAGTTGTGCCTGCCTACCTGTATTTTCTGTCCAAGGTAGACATATTCCTGCACACCTTCAAGAGATGCGCCATCGACGTTTACCAATCTCGGCACGACGTGTTCATTGAACATGACTTTCGTCTTGTCCAAATTCATGCCGAGACCGACTCGTTGGGGTGATTCGTTTAAGCTGCCTAGCATCGTAAATTACATATATAATAAACCAAAACATTATAAATTAATATAACAAAAAACTTTGAAACCCTCTGACCATGGGGTCCTGGGACCTGTATAAAGATCTTTCAAAAAGACTCATGAATACTTCAGGTGACTAGAAGGCTGGTTCTTATCTCGGACAACGGATCAATATGGTGGTCAAGTGAGAAATGACGGGACCTTACCCCTTGATTTCGATGACCCAGGCTCAGTATGTTACTTGAAGTCTTAAAGAGTTCTAGGTAGAGTACGATATAGGTTAAGTTTCCCTTATTGTATCTACCAGATTAAACTAATATGCAGACAAAAAAATTGTTTTGATCATGCTTTAATAATGATCTTGACTACAGCTCTTAGGGCTGCTCCTCCCGGTGTATACCACGCGATCACAAAATATCAGCAGGAGCCTTGAGCTAATCGTCTTTCGTATGGTGAGTGGAAGTTCTGATGACCCATTGTGCCCTCCTCATATTCCATTCTACTATACTTAGTCCCTATAGCGCATAATTGTAATTTCTCTATCTCAACCCGTCTATCCCAAGCTGGCAAGGCGTTGGCCTCGTCCACTTTCCATGAGCTTGCTTTTTTGCTAGCTTCGTAATAAAAAACATGGCAACAGGAACAAAGTTTCACCTGCACAACTAATCTTTCTGATATATACTAGCTACGCCCCGCGGTCTCACCCAGTGGTAATGGATTTTGGATAATTCACACTATATCTTTATAAATTATAGCCTATGTGTTATTCTGATGTGTAAGCTATATTTTAGTGAAGTTTCATCAAAATCCATTCAGTAGTTTTTGTGTGAAAGAGTAACAAACATACATCCATACATTCTTACAAACTTTCGCGTTTATAATATTTATAGGAATAGGATATAAATTCTTCAGTTCGTGTATATGTTACTGAACTCCTAAACCTATGGGCCGAATTTGATGTTATTCTTTTAGATTCACAATTGGACCCGGTAAGTGATGCAGCAATCGGGTTCTAGATTTTAATTTATTCAAAGCAGGATATCGTCTGCCGGGCCCGCTAGTATACATATCAGCCAGGTGGTAGTGTATTTGCCTAATTGGATGGCTACCACCCCTGGTCTAGAGTATGCCACCATAACAACCTTGAGTTGTATTCCGGCATCAGTGGCCAGGTTCCAGTATCCTTTAAGAGAGCAGCAGCGCATCACTAGCACCTTTAGTGTTGCATGTCCATAGACAATGGTAACCACTATCCATCAGATAGGCGGTCTACCTGTCTGCTGAACTTATGCAATAAAATAAAACAATTACATTGCCACTCAAATAGCTTCTTATGAATATTTTGTTTATTTTCTTAAAACGACGCCATATTACAGAGTAACAATAGGCGCATTTCCAATATGGCTTCTATTATAGCGTTTTCAATTGGCCCGTCTGTGGAGGCTTTTTAACAGAACACGAGTTTAACATTGCGGTCACAGTGTAACAATAAAATAAACAGCGCGATAAGTGAATTCGGGCTCCGCGGTCGATGGTGGGTCCCGGGAATGTTCTGGAATAGCGATGAGGGGTAGGCAGAGTTCGTGACGAAAATAATTGACACAATCGCTTGAATATAAAACCGATAGATCGGATGTTTACACTTGTAATGTCGACTGTGAAACGTTTCGAAGGTTTCGTTTGACTTTGGTACTTTCCTCTGTAATTTTGGGTTACATTTGTTTACGTAGTTTTATAATGTACTAGTCGTGAAAACTTAAATAAATACTACATTTGTTTCGTAAGTATATCTAAATCTGTATTATGATTTATCTATACTTCTATACTAATACTAAAAAAGGAAAGATTTGTATTTTTACGTTTGTAACGAATAAACTCAAAACTACTGGACCGATTCCAAAATTTCTTTCACCGTTAGAATTACTTTTTTTCTAAGGCGGGCGAAATGCATTTCTCACAATATCGGGTCCTTTGCTAGGGATTAGACCATAGTCGATTATGGAGGCAATCCCCTGCGGGCTGCCAAACACTAATCGACCGGCTTGTGTGGATACTCGAACCACCCTACCAACCAGGACTCCTCTGCTCCCCAGATGCTAGAGGGCCCCTGCAGCGGTATTTCAGGGAGGGAGGTCATGCGCATATCTGCGCCTCCGGGACCCCGACTGACGTCGGTACCTGTGAGACGCATGGGCACTTGTACCTCTCTCCCTATCTTGTTCCTTGGCCTCCTTTTGAGACATAACAGCCTCGCAGAAATTGGCCGCATCCACCCACCAATTGTCGCTGTGCAGCATGGCTTGCACCAGATCGCCGTGTCCAGCGCGCCACACTGGCGGCATTGGGGTGAAGGCAAGCAGCCCGCAATCTGACACAGATACTTATCGAGGCAACCGTGCCCGGTAAGTATCTGCGTCATCCTGAAGGTCAGTGCCAAGCCGGGATGAGCCGCTAATATTACATACACAGGTTGAAATATTAAAGCGGGTCTCCAGGGCTAAATATGAAACTGTAAAATATAGCAAATAATACTCATAGCTTAAGAGCCCACGACTACCAGACCTTCGCTATTTTATAAAAGCTGAAAATTTTTCTGTGCATGTCCCCTATACAGGTAAGAACGACCAGCGACTATAGAGTTTGGGTTGTGGTTACTTTGGCAGGTAACAGTTAGTATAAGTGTATAAAATAATACCTTAAATTCGTTAAGTATAACGCTCAATACTTTTATATTTTCTTCGGGATAATTTTGGAAATCGCGTCGTCCATTGCCGGACACTTATGACAGTTGCTACCCCCTGCCAGACACCTCTAAATTTTAATCAATTATAATCATACTTTCGTTACAATATAAAATCTAAATTTTATATTATGTTACTTCAATAAAAAAAAATTACTTCAATAGCCGGACAGTTTTAATGGATCTTACATCTTGCCAGACACATTGACAGTCCGCTATAGGTGCGAGCGGAGTGCTTAGTCGATTGCGATCTTTTAAGATATGCAATAAAATAAATAGTACGTTCATATCCATGTTGTAAAATAAAAATGTTATTTTTAATATTATAAAATACAAAAAAGTATTATTACATGTAAAAAAAATATTTAATCGTTTTTATAAATTTCATCATTGTCACTAGTATAGATAGAATTCCCAAAATAATAGGTTGGGGAAAAAGTCTTTTCGCATATAGTATGTATGAACTTGTAATAAGATCTCTTTGGCTATACGGTTTGCATGTGGCTGGTTTTGGTATCATTAAAAATTTTGAATTTTAAAGAAGACAATTCCAAATTCAAATTAAGAAAATGTGTGATTTTCATTTGTTTTTCTTATTGTTAAAATGAGTGAATCTAATGAAGAAATTCGATAAATTTTAAAATTTTACTACAAAAAAGGTAAAAATGCAACACAAACCGCGAAAAAAGTTTGTGATGTTCATGGACCTAATGCAGTATCTGTGAGAGTAGCGCAAATTTGGTTTAAGTGTTTTCAATCCGGAAATTTTGATATCAAAGATGCACGTCGCTCTGGTCGCCCTGTTACGTACAAAATTGATGCCATTTTTGGAGCAAGATCGATATATTAGTAGTTAAGATGTAGCTGGAGAACTGGGAATTGACCACAAAACGGTTTTGGCGCATTTGAAAAAAGCTGGGTACACAAAAAAGCTCTATATTTGGGTGCCTCATGAGCTCACTGAAAGAAACCTAATGAACCGTGTACTCATTTGTGATTCTTTATTACGTCGTAATGAAACCGAACCATTTTTGAAGAAGCTGATAACTGGTGATGAAAAGTGGATCACGTACGACAAGAACGTGCGAAAAAGATCGTGGTCAAAGGCCGGTCAGGCTTCACAAACTGTGGCGAAACCCGGGTTAACTCGCAACAAGGTGATGCTGTGTGTATGGTGGGATTAGAGGGGCATTATTCATTATGAGCTGTTACCGCCAGGTAGGACCATTGATTCTGAACTGTACTGCGAATAACTGAAGAGATTAAAGCAAAAAGTTGAGAGAAAGCGGCCGGAATTAATCAACAGAAGGGCTGTGGTTTTTCACCATGATAACGCTAGACCTCACACATCTTTAGCCACTCAACAAAAATTACGAGAGTTTGGCTGCGAGGTGTTAATACATCCGCCGTATATTCCCGACCTTGCACCTTCAGATTTTCACCTGTTTCGTTCTCTGCAGAATTCCTTAGGCAGTGTCAGGTTAACATCACGAGAGGACTGCCAAAACCACTTGTCGCAGTTTTTTGATCAGAGGCCCCAAAATTTTTATACCAATGGGATCACATCCCTACCTACAAGATGGCAAAAAGTTATCCAACAAAATGACACCTACATACTTTAGTCAAGTGTAAATAAACTTTATAAAAAAACCTTTTGAATTTGTATATAAAATGCGAAGAAACTTTTTCCCCAACCTAATATTTAATGACCCTTAATTTTTGATAAATCTTATAGAAACTCCAATAACATTCATTCATATTCCAGCAAAAACTTTCAAAAACACAAAGATGAGAATTTGAGCACGACTCTCTCTTAATACAGGTTAAAAAGAAAGTTAAACAAGTCGAAAGCCATCATCTGAAACAAAATTTATAATAAGCTCACTACACTGAAGTGCACGGAAATAGGACAACAAGCAAGGCCCTCAAGACTATTGCTCTTCGCTTTAATTTATAAAGGGTTGTAAAGTACACAAACTTGTACCGACAACCTATTCACTAGAGTGAGGTGGTTGTGTTCCCCCAGTTTCTTTTAAACTGTATTTTTTATAAATTCACTAGCGAGCACGGTAGACGTTGTCCTGCTCTGAAAAATAAACATCTGGGTCCCGATTGCAGCGCCACCTACTGAGTCCAATTATTGATTTAAAGCACCGGGAAAACCGCTCAAATAAACACAAAAAACGTCAAAATTCTGGAACCCAATTCCAGTGCCACCTATCGGATCCAATTGTGAATCTAAACCATTCTCAAATCCAATGAACACACACAAGATTTTTTTTCAAAATTGGCAAATCTGTTTAAGAGGAGTTCAGTGACATACACACGAACAGATCAGTTATATATAAATATTAGCAAAAAATAGTTGGTGTCTGAATACAAAAACTCACAATCATCACTGCAAAAATGTGTAATATACAAAAAAAAACCACTAAAATGTTATGTCAGTAATAAAATTTCAACAATAAAATATTTTTCATAATTGTATAAACATTTTGGAACTAAAGTAATCATCAATTAAATAATAAATATACTTTTAACAAATCAACATTTTAAATTATAAGCTAGTACAATGAAAAAATGTATAAATGACCTAATACAATAAAAATAAAAATTTAACTTATTTGTATTGTATTCTACTCATAGTCCCTCGAGACTGTAAGTAGAATACTGAGCCTAGATCACCGTCTTCTACTGATCCTTTGCCCGAGGTAAGCACCAGCCTTCTGATCAACTGAAGAGTCAATGAGTCATTTTGATAAATTTTGGTAGAGGCTCATGGCCTCAGGACCCCACGGTCCAAGCGTCTCGACAGCAAACATTGTAAAATGTAAAAATATAATAATAAAAGCCTAGAAACATCCCACTGCTGGGCTGGGTCTTCCCACGTATAGAGAAACGGATAATATACCTACCACGCTTATCGAGGACGAATTGGCAGGTTTGACACATCGTTTATCTTGATGTTTTCCCTCATTGTTAGCATGTAGTAATTGCACATTAGGTCAGAAAAAAATGGTGCATACTTTCCAGCCAAGAAACGACGAGTTAGTTACGACACGAGTGCACTAACAAGTAAGTTACTACGACTTTTTCGCAAATATAAATTTATGTAAAATTTATTTATTTGCGAGCACTACAACTTACCCACGACACTTAAATAAGCATGCAAATGACTAGATTATACTTGGCATAACAACACTATAAAGGCTTCATTCTTCCAACCCTTTGCCTCTTACAACCCCACACACTTTGCTTTAAAAGCAATACCTTCCATATTGTCCCATAATGGAGTTATTTCTCTCTGAACAACCCAATCGCCAAAAAGGATCCCTTCGCAACTTTTGTGTACCTTTTTCTCTGTAAGTATTTGTATTGTCTTTAAAAGATTTTTTGCCTTGGAACTTTATGTTCTTCGTATAGCGTTACGCCTTATTTTATTTGTAAGGGATTTATGTAACTTTTAAATAATAGAAGACTGATTTATAGAAATACTAGTTTTTGTCCGTGATTTTGCTCGCGTTAAGGTAAATTTGTAGATAGAGTGGAGGACCGGCCGTTGAGAGCCCTCCTTAAACAATAGACATATCAAAACTGACTCTAAATTCATAGTACCCGTAACGCCATGTAGCCAAGTTGGAACTAACAATTAGAGCAACATATTAAAATTGCGTTGTCATTGTCGTACCATGACAATGTGAATATTTGTTAGTAAATTGCAGCGGTGGAACCAACAAAATTCGATCGGAGCGCTGTCTTTTATATTCGTCTATCCCTGGCGAACAATACTTTCTCTCGATGAAACGTGCCCTCTAGGGCCGGTTGAACTGGTGTGATGCCACGCGTTCACAGGATATCGGCGTGAAACGGTTAGCCTTGAACTAACTGTATTTCGTACGATAAATAAGAATTTCATTGGCATTGTTTCTCCTCTTTCTACCCGATCTGCGCAATTCCCTGCTATCTCATTCCGCCTCTCCTTTCCTAAAAGTTAGCAACGTATTGGCATCGCTCTCGGCGTTGCAAACTTCCGTCAGCAACGGTAACTACTCTCTTTCAAGTTGGCCGTTCACCACAGAGGTTATCAGAAGTATGCCGACAACGTATACTGAAGTACTTTGGCCACATACCCTGAAAGAAACCAGATAATATGGGGAGACTTGTGGTCACTGAGATGATGACTGACCAGATTGCTGACCAACTGGATACTTCAATAAACTCGGCCTTCCACCATGCTGGGAACCGATCTCTGTGGAAGAGAGCGAATGCTCACTGCCATCAAAGTCACGACCCTCAGCAGCGAGGGAACGAGTTAGAGGAAGGTCCGCCCACCTGTTTGCACACTTCAGTCAATAAGAAAATATATATATAGCTGGAGTTGCTGCAACATTGATAGAATGACGGCCCACCTTATGGAAAGCGGTTTCCGTCGCCTATGTACGTTGGCGACACCATAGATAACACCAACGCGCTCTCGAAAGCATTTTTGAAAAACTCCATATCGTAGCGCTGTGGGAAAACCTCAGCTGGGAGCTCGTTCCAAATCCCCTCGGTACGCAAGAGAAACGTGTCATACACGAGCGAACTGGCTCGAGGAAATGCGGAAGAACGCCCAGTCGATGGTGAGCGGTGTGTTGGTAGAACGTAGGCGACGACACCATTCTGAACTTTTCCTCGGAACACTCCACGTTGTACAGTCGATGGAAAACACAGAGAAACGCAAAGTCTCTCCGAAGGCCAAGGGTGTCTTAACCAGCTGTGAGTACAATGCGAACGACTCGACGTTAAATACTGTATATAAATATTACAGTCCCAAGAATACGTGCTGTAACATTTTATTTATGTCACTGTTGTTATACTACATACACATTATCACGCCTGTTTCCCATTGGGGTAGGCAGAGATGATGGATCACCACTTGCTACTATCCTGACGACACTTTTCGCTTCATCAACTTTCATTAATCTTTCCATACATACACGCTTATTTAAACTGCTTTTTATCTGACCTTTCTTCAAAATATCTTCAATTTGATCATGGTGAGTACGTCTCGGTCTATCGGCACCGACTCTACCAGTCGCATTGCTGTCATATACTTGTTTTGTGATTCTGCTTTCATTCATTCTCTCTACATGCCCAAACCACCTTAACATTCCTTTTTAAACTCTTATCACTATTATATTGTTACAACTTAGCCAAAATTCCACGAAGCACGCCGACAAATGTGAATGCACACCTGCTGACCATAAAGCGCAGTTTATTACCTGCCCGCATTTGGACTTCTTTTCTTTACTTTGTGTTTAATATTTGTAATTAGAAAAGCCGCCTATTGTGTATTGTAATCCTTTATGGTAGGCAGTGGCCAGGTGTGATTCTTGGAAACCATTGTTTATACGGTCGTAACATATTGTAAGCTGAGTATAAAGGAATGCCCGAACGGAGAGACCGGCAGTCAAGCGACGTGACGACGTTAGCGCGTGTTATTGAATCGTGCAGTTTGTACTGATTGTGTCTAGTTATATTTGTACCTGTATTATACGTGTTTGTATAGTTCTAATAAATTCTATAGTAATTCCAAACGGCATTTAATTCGAGTCCCGTAACTCATAACAATATCCTCTTTCAATCCAGAAAGTTCCCATATCACACCCTTTCCTATCATATCATTTACACCTTACATATACTTCTCAAACCTCATTTCAACTGCATTTATCCTACTTTCATGCTTCTCCTGCCATACCCAACTTTCACTGCTGTACATTAGCGTTGGTACTAATACCCCTTGATGAACAGCCAGACATGCCTTTACAGACACTTTCCGGCTGTTTATAAAAGAGTTCAGCGCTCCATTCACCTTATTACTTACACCTTATCGTTATACTATTAAAGTCTCCTCAAACACTAAGTCCTTTTCGGACTAAATTTCAAGGCAACTGGTATCGAAATAACGTCCTATTTGCATGTGAAGTAAGGACTCGCAGCTAGTTAAGGCTCTAGGGAAATCAGTTCTGACCCAATGACACATGTAGCAGTGTTAGTTTTGACTTTTCGTGAAACAACTAGCCGTCAAAGTTCCGCTTGCCCCGGGGATGTGCACTGCCAACTACTAACTGTTGTAGTTAGCCGGGATCATAACTTCAATGTTGTAGTAATTATTAACGCGGTTTGACTTGCGTTAGATAATTAAATAGGGTTAGAGTTTTATATAACAGCAATGACTCAAACTCCTGTTTGTATTTCTAGACAAACACACGTATTAACGGACGATATTCTTAAATAATTAATATTATTACAACTTAGATTCCGACAAAAAAACAAATGCCACCTGTAAATCTGCAAAACACATTTTATTACTTGTCGGCATTAATTTATTGGCATACGTTTCTAGAGTTTCTAGCTAGGTGTTTCGGATTACATCGACTGCGATACGGGCACATTTATATTTGTAAGATATAAAACGATGGGGAGAGGGGGCAGTCGAGCGAAAACCACGATCAAGGCAACACGTGTGTACATTCGTGAATCTATTGGTGACGGACTTTTTGCGTGTTATTGAATGGTGTATTACGTTTGTACTGGTTGTGTCCAGTTATATTTGTACCTGTGTTATACGTGTTTGTATAGTTCTAATAAACTCTATAGTAATTCTAACGGCATTTTAATTCGAGTCCTGCAACTAGTAACAATATTTATACTTATAAATAAAATTGAATTGTCTATATGTGATCATAAAATAAATAGAAAATTTATGTGAGAAATGTTAATTAAAACTATGATTTAACGGTTTTAAGCGTGGTATTTTATATGAATTTTATTTCCAACGTTTCGGCCACTTTCAAGTAGCCATGAAAACTTAAGAAAATACTATGGCAAATGTTACTTATACCTTTGTCAGTTCGTCTAAAAGTTTGTCTTGAAGAAGCTGGCTTAGCGGATTTGAAAGAAAATGTTAAAATAGGAATTTTATTTTGAATTTTGGTGTACCTTACAGGGTTTTGAAGATATTAATTAAAATATTTGTAACTATTAATGCCATCTAGTGTATCTGATGTCCAAAAACATATAACTTACAAATATAAATATTATTTAGTTGAAAGGTAGTGTAGCTATTTACTAAAGAAAGAAAATTAATGAAGAGCCTAAAAGCACTTCACAGCCCGATGTGGAAACACCCTTAACGTCAGAGCCAGGTAAGTGGACGAACTAATGTATATAATGGGTAGGAAAGGTGCTAGGCTATCGGGTAAAAGTACTAGTTAGTGATTCTAGGTATCTGGGAGATTTGAGTGCTTACAAACAATATAAGGATGTTCACTATGTTAGATAAGGTAAAGTATTGTTACAACTTAGGCTCCGACAAAGACAAATTCCACCTACAGATCTGTAAAATTGTAATCCTTTTATGATCGTCTTCTTTTGTTCACTTATTTATTGGCATACGTTTCTATTTATTGTGGAGAACAGCCTATTGTTCTATTGTACTCGTTTACGGCCGCTCAGGAGCATCAATAGCCCCGTGTTGCGACGTTGCATTTGTGAAGTATAAAACGATGGCCTGATTGAGAGAGGGGGTTTGAGCTACAACTATGATCTAGACGTGACGTGTGTACATTCGGAAATCTAATATTGACGGACTTTGCGCGTTTTAGTGAATTACGACCTTCTGATTTGTTGCGTTCGGTTATATTTGTACCTTTGTTATACGTGTTTGTATAGTTCTAATAAACTCTATAATAATTCCAACGGCATTTTAATTCGAGTCCCGCACTCGTAACAGTAATGTGTAAAGAATGCATTACGTCGCTATTTCTAAATAAGTATAATTTGTAAATTTATTTGTAAAAAATAAATAAAATTATTAGCATAGTTGACACGGGCCAATATTTAAAAAAATTGAAAAAAAAAACCTCTTGTGATCGCCAGATAGTTCAATATTTGTTAGTTCCTGTGCGGAAACCGGCCATTTTAAAAAGGCCCATATTAACATTTGCACAACAACACACTCGCTTATAGTTCCCGCAATCAAGTTATTCCAATTTCCGCTGTCGGCTAGAAGTTACGGGTATATAATTAAATTTATCATAACGATCAAATGTAGATCTTAAATGTCTAGTGATAAGCGTGAAATTGGCATGTGAATGTTAATTTTCCTCTAATACCTCATTAATCTGGTAATTATATTTGATATTACACAATTTTAAATCTCCAGTAAGTAAAATTGTATTTTTGGATGTTTCATTTGCTTCTGTTCGTGATTTTAGGCAGAATTTTGAATACATTTTTTCGACGTAATCATTATGTATTTTAGTACACCTGGGGCCCAATTCTGATTTTTCATTTTATTTATAATAATAATTTTACATCACAAAATAGTAGTAAGACACCACTCAAATCTATAAGGTTTTCGTGTGAACACATCCTAGCATTTACAGAGAAACTTATTCTATATAAATACAAGATTTGTAATCACACTTTGTATCGTGTTCTCCATCGTTCCTATAGTGACGCATATGTATAAACATATATACCTAATCACATCGTATATGCAGATACCATATATACTTTATACAGTCACGAACGCTCGGTTAGTCCCGAGCACTTATATGTTTAAAAAAAACACTTTTTGCTATTGGGACTCTTTTTATTTCACTATAACAAGTGACTTGGAGTCTCAATGTACGGAACCTCAAAGGTCTACCGGACCGATATGGTATTAGTTCAGGCAATCCAGCCGGCAGGCATAAACCAGGTCCGTAGCTATAGAGCTGTGGCTAATAACCAAGAGAACTCTATGAATTTGGAATCGATTTGGTATTTATAGGCAATTACTGCTGATCGATATTTTGGAAATCTATGTCAATGAATTGGTGCACTCAGCAATAAGTGCTTACCGAATAGAGTTGTAACAACTCGTACAAACAGGCAGTTTTTGCAATTTTTCTAGATAATAGTCTCTTAGTTACTGTTTTATATTTTTGGAATTTAAAGATTCCCTTAGTGTAGTGGGCAATTGATTAATTACTTTTGGTATTATGTAGTTTGTAGTAAACTTGCCGTAGTGGTTATTGTAGGGTGGGATGCTTAATGTCTGGTTTGAGATTGATCTTGTGTGTTTTGTTGTTTTTTTATTTGTAATGCTTGGTTTTTAAAGTTTTCTTTAAGTAACATATATTCCGTTTTCGTTTGTATTGGTAGGACCCCAGAGTTAATATATTGGCGTTGCGGACTTATCCAAAGTACGATTCCATTGCGATAGTGTCAAAAATTCGTATTCTACTAAATCCACATTATCGTCTCGATATCGTCACGGCGGAGTAATAGTAGAAAACAATCGGTTAACAAAAATGGCGTTAGCTGAAAAGAACATATGAAATCTACCTTCTTTTATCAGCGCTGGGAGAATGCTTTTGCGCATATTTTCAGACCACGGGGTATGTGGGACTCCCGGCTGCTGGTGTTGCACACAAGCTTCGTATTAGCGCTTGCAAACACCAACCGCCAGACTACCCACTAAACCTTCCAGCGTCCCTCCGCATCATACATCTGCCGTCTTTTTATTTTCTGTGCGCGTGTTTGTCTTATTACATTGTTACTTCTTACATTCACTGTGGTGATGGGTCTAATATAAATCAATGAGGCAGGGTCGGCATCGAAAATCAGCGCTGTGCTGTGGAGGAAACTCCAACACAGCATAGAGCTGAGTTGCCGACCTCATTTGTAGGAAATGCGATGTACAACATATCGAATTAAATCATAAAAATGTATGTATTAATATTTCTACATCCTTGTATTGTCGCTTTCTTAGCAAATAAATTATTTCTTTCTTTACCACGCAACATTTCTTAATTTGTAGGTTAAGTAAGGACGGAAAATTTTGAGTGATGCGGCACAATGTGAATGTATACATTCATTGTATAGAGGCAAAGAAGCTAAACTAATACAGCTTTGTTATATGTATATACTAGAGTTTATATAACCTCCAGTGCGTGCTTCTTGTGTAAATAGCAGGCTTTAATACAGATTACATTGTACTAAATTTTTAAACTACATAAATAACAAAAGTGACAATAATAACAAAAAGTACAAAAAACCTATCCTACTTTTTGGGATAACTTTTACATAAATCTATCCCAAAATCCCATTATTCGAGATAAAAAGTATCCTATGTTCATTATCGGCATCGAATATATATATATATATATATATATATATATAATAATGAGTTTCAGCCAAATCGGTCCAGTAGTTTTTCCGTGAAAACGGAACAGACAGAGTTACTTTCGCATTTATAATATTGTTACGAGATACAGGACTCGAATTAAAAATGACGTGAAACTACTATAGAATTTATTAGAACTGTACAAACACGCATAAACCAAATATAAATAAAACTAGATGCAACCATTTCACACTGCACGATTCAATACTTTAAGCAATAAGGCCGCCCATTGTACTAGTACCTTCTAATTTTAAGATGTCAAATGTGTTACTGTTTTAAGTTGTGTACAATAACGAGTATTGTTGTTGTTGTTGTTGTGTTTCAACAAATAACAAAACGACAATACTATAACGTCATCGCAGCAGTAGTACAGAGCTGGTCACATTCGTGAGACTCCCTGCCTAGTGTGACATCACATATACATGCAATTTTACATCAAGAAATTATAAATTAAAACTGCAGTTCTGTAATCAGTTTTCTTTTCATTTAAATAATTTTTTGAACACCATGTTTATATTTATTATTTAAGTTTTTTTTTAATAGTTCATATTTCGTGTTTGTAAATTTTTCACTGCTAGCACATTTTCTTCTGTAACAGCCTTCAAAGGGCGACCACTTCTTTCTTCATCAATCATAGCGCGAAAATGTTCCCGGCGCAGATCCATTTTTCAATGAGACTCGATAATTTAAATTAGCTCGCAAACAATGTGGAGGGAAATTTTGATATTGGAACCTACCTATTTTTAGTTATAAATAATCATATTGTTACGACTTAGCCAAAATTGTAATATGTTCCGGTAGGCAGGCCAGGTGTGATTGCGGGAAATCGGGTGCACGCTATGAGTTAGACATATTGCACTGTGCAATATAAAACAATGCCCGAACGGAGGGGTGGGGCAGTCAAGCGAGGATTACGATACGAGCAAGACGTACATTCGATAAGCGACATAGTGACGGACTTTGTGCGTGTTATTTAATTGTGTATTACATTTGGAACTTATTGCGTCCGGTTATATTTGTGCCTGTGATATACGTGTTTGTATAGTTCTAATAAATGCTATAGTAATTCCAACGGCATTTTAATTCGAGTCCCACACTCGTAACAATATTTTCAAAATAGATTATAACTGGCCA
This sequence comes from Dendrolimus houi, assembly GCA_039645545.1. Taxonomy (NCBI): domain Eukaryota; kingdom Metazoa; phylum Arthropoda; class Insecta; order Lepidoptera; family Lasiocampidae; genus Dendrolimus; species Dendrolimus houi. The sequence continues at coordinate 16,215,556 of CM077140.1, forward strand.
GTCTCTCATGCATAAAAACTTTTTTCACAACACTCTCTGAGTTGCCTGGTATAAAGTAACAGTGGAAAATAAAAACACATTTGACTTCTTAAATAAATTCGACTTTGGTATATTTACTCATCTTTTTAGCGAAAGGACGCATTAAATATGTTGAGTAAACAATTTGTTTAGCTGAATACATATTTGATGAAAATTACATCGCTCGCATTCCGCTCTAATACGGATTTAACGAGGAATCCTAAACAAACGTTTACTTTTTACATAACTTCGATTGATTTAATACTCAGAATACGGTTTCAACGGATAAAGATAATTTTGTTATATTTTTTAAGGATGCTTTAGAAGATTTGTATGTATGTCCTTAAAGACCACATGCCATAAAAATGCTCTGGACTTTTGGAGGGCCAACACGTAGAGGCCCTTTGACAATTTTAATCTAAATGTGGCACAAACACTGACCGGCGATTATCCCTGTCTACACCATATAATAATGCACCCAAGGACAAGCCCCGGCCAGTGTAGGACTATTGTGGGAAATGAGGACAAAAAGTACCGGGCTATTGGGGTGAACTGCTAGTAGAACTAGAGATTTGGGTATTGGAGATTATGGCGTCTGCCCGTCGCAATGTTCGTGGAAAATGGAAAAAGGGGGCAACAGGGGTGTAGAGAGGTAGGCTGCAGGGTCACCAAAGCTACTTCCGACGTTATGCCATTTATCACTTCCACCCCTGAAACTTGAGTCTTAGCTCTAGCCATCTCCACATCGTGCCGGCTGGCTAAGGCCGGCACGGAGTCAGGTCCGAGGTGTCGCTACTCACCTAAGGCTTCGCTACAAATCCCTCCTACGGGTTTGTTTGAAGATGTAAAATGCTTTGTATTTTTTTATTCATGGAGCAAACAAGCTGATGACCCACTTGATGGAAAGTCCAATGTGTTGCTAGCATCTAAGGAGGTCTGCTATGACGTAAGCTAGCAGGAAAACTGCATATCACGTGTCGAACAGTGACTTTTATTCTTACATCAATTAAGCTCTTAAAGTCTATTTCAATTAGGACAGTTTGGCTGACACATCCATATGACGCAACTTGTAGCGTCATCGTTAACTTTCCTACAAAATAAATATTAATTTTAATTAAAACTAACTCCGTTGGCTCAGCGACTCAAAATGTGTCTTGGCCTCCGAAACAAGAACACGACACCTATTTCTGTCCTGTACGATTTCTTACCAGTTATAGGCTTGAAGCTCACACAGGTCAGCGTCCACTCTGTCCCTCCACCGGTACTTGGGACGTCGCCCATCCGATCGTCCCAAATAGGCCCTCTTCACGCTTCGATCCTCTCCCATCCGTTTCACGTAACGTGAAGGAAGGACAGAAAAAAATTACCTCCTACTTTATTTCCCTAAAAAAATAGATTAAAACAAGACAAGGAAAATAAAAGTCTTTGTCTTGGCATATGACGGAGAGTAAGGGATTTAAAAAAAAAACAAACTGTAAATAATAACGTTAAACCTGTAAATCCGATAGCCCAATACACCCTATCCCTATCCCATGTTTTCTGCCCTTCCTGCACGGAGAGCAATCATATAACAATACTGTAAACAAATGCCAAAATCGCTGCCACTTATATACAAAACCAATGAGCTGTTTTTGAGCATATGCGAGTTTTTCAGACCAAACTACATATTTTCTTTTTTTTTAATGTTTATGGCTTGGCAACTAGGCCTTTAAGCCAGGCGCAGTTGTATTGTAGGCTACAATCGACGCCATTCAATGGAGTTCTTGTGAAAACTTGAAAGGCCACATTTGGCTGTACAGTTCACATTTCTCACAAAACCACATAATTACTACTCAAAAATATCAATATCCTACAACTATGGTTCATTTTAGAGTAATTTTACACATTTTTAGAAAATAAAACTACACAGCACAACATCTCCTTTCAGTTCCCGCCAAAAACTCCCCAAATTACATATAAAAGTTCTAAATTATGGATTTAATATCAGCTCCCACTAAAATTTTGACATTTCGAAATCACAACCATTTATTGGTGGTTACAGACAAAACGCAACGCGTTCGCAACGGTATTGCACACATCCATAGGTGACAGTAACCACTGTCCATATTTTATCCGTGCAGGAACGGAGAAAGAATGCTAATTCCTGCGTTGGGGCGGCCTGTCGTAAGAGGCGACCAAATAACCCACAGCCACGTGGTAGGGCATTTGCCCGACTGGATGGCTACTACCCCTGGTCTAAAGTATGCCGCCATAACAACCTTGGGTTGTGTTCCGGCATTAGTGACCAGGTTCCAGTCTCCCATAAGAAAGCAGCAGCACATTTGTAGCACCTTTGGTGTTGTAAATGTCCATAGGCGATGGTAACCGCTTTGCATCAAGTGGGCCGTCTGCCTGACTGTTCAACTCTTGCAATAAAAAAAATATAAAAAAACACGTTCTTGATACATGCATTTGCAAATTATGCCTTACTTGACGAAGATGCCGCCATTGTGTCGTCGGATTTCGTTTGCGGTGTTAAATAGACAGATATGTAAGAAATAATAAGCTTTTCGTCAAGTGCAGTGAGCTGGTCAAACAAACTAAACGGCGGCCGCCCTGTATAGTGATTGATTATTATTTGAATGATTGTTTGGGATGATTTCAAGGTATATGCAAGATATATACTTCAGAAGCCTTACTTACTACTAATGCCGGAACACAACTCCGAGTTGTTATGGCGGTTACCTTAGATCAGGCACCCCTGGCATTAGTGGTCAGGTTCCAGCCCCCTTTATAGGAGTCCGACAGCACGTTGGTAGCACCTCTAGTGTTGCAAATGTTTATAGGCGACGGTAACCACTTTGCATCACAGTTGGGCCGTCAGATTGTCTGCTGTGCTTCAGCTATAAAAAAAAATGCTAGTAAACCTCCATCAGACAATAAAAGAATTTGCCTTTTAGGATGACACTGTTTATATTTAAACGAAACATTTAAATTATATATTTTAATTCAGCTAACGGCATTGTTTACAGCCTTTTGACCAACAGTAATTAAAAAGGCAAGGGTCGCACGGATAGGCCACGATCGACTTTTTTCGGATTGCAACCCAAATACCAGCAGGTTGGACCTTTTAATTAACGGCAAAGGGCAAACAACAAAGGGCATTTGGATAAATTTACAAGTTTAATAAAGAGTTGTAAATACGGAAAAGATACAATACACATATGTCCCGGAGACAATTAAGTTAATATGGAAATTGTATGTGTTGAAATTGGTTATACCTATATATACTGTAACAACTTAGGCTTCTAAAAAGACAAATGCCACTTGCATATCTGTAAAAACAAATTTTATTACCTGTCGGCATTTGAACTAATTGTAATTCTTTTATAATCGTTTACTTTTGTTTACTTGTTTATTGGCATACGTTTCTAGTTATTGTGGAGAACAGCCTATTGTACTCGTTTATGGCCGCATGCAGGTATCATTAGCCAGGTGTTACGAATTAAGTAAAAGCTTCTAAGAAATTCGGTCCACGTTGCCGGACGGGCGTATTTGCATTTGTGCAGTATAAAACGATGGCCTGATGGGGAGAGGGGGCAGTCGAGCGAGAACCACGATCAAGGCGAGATGTGTGTACATTCGGAAATCTATTAGTGACGGACTTTGCGCGTTTTACTGAATTACGACCTTCTGCGTTTGGATTTGTTGTGTTCGGTTATATTTGTACCTGTGTGATACGTGTTTGTATAGTTCTAATAAATTCTATAATAATTCCAACGGCATTTTAATTCGAGTCCCGCACTCGTAACTCGTAAATTATTATTAGTGTTGTTTCAATGTAAGTTACTAATATACTATACAAAAATAAGACATATCATACTATACTTATATATAGACTCAGCAGCATGTTTTAGACTTGCGAGGACCAAAGATATTTAGTAACCATCAGTTTAAAAGACAATGTGGATTTAGCATGTCTGATGCTGAGTGGCAGTGAGTTCCATAGACAGCCTATACCATGAAAGAGTTATCAACGAAGGAAGAAGTGTGTACAGGTGTCATTAAGGAGAGGTCGGTCCTTAACACGTGTACAATCAGGTTAATGGGACGACGTATTGTTACGAGCTACAGGACTCGAATTAAAAATGCCGTTGGAACTACTATAGAACTTACTAGAACTGTACAAACACGTATAACACAAATACAAATAAAACTGGATGAAACCAGTTCACATTGCACGATTCAATGCAATTTGACACGCGCAAAGTCCGTCGTCTATATCGCTAATCGAGAGTACTACAAACGTCTTACTCGTCTCGTAGTCGTCGCTTGACTGCCCGCCCCTCCATTCGGGCATCGTCTTATAACTACACAGTACAAAAAAAGATTGAGCGCGCGCACTGATTTTCCGAGAAATAGTAATTTGCACACCTGCGAACGGCTAACAAAGTCGAAAACAATAACAATAAGGATTAGTTCGACGCTAATGATGGTTATAGAACAAGTAAATAAACAATAGCATGTTTTTCTTAATTACAAATTCAAAACACAAAAGAATTCCTAAATCCGGGAAGACAATAAATACAACAGACAGCTGTGCGCTTATCTTTGATGGCATGTAACAGTATATATACCGACATATATACTCGTCAAGCTAATAAAAGCATATTAAAGGGTAAATCGAACAAACTCTACAATCACAATTGGCGCCACCAGTCTATGTTTAGACCAGTAGCGCGCAATTTTGAACTTAATTATAAGTAAGAACAAAGTTCATTTGTAACTAAACCATTAGATATGTACAAAAAAGCGTTTCACAGAACAATATATCTTTGGGGGAGTTTAATAAAAAAAGATCTATGTTCGATTAGCAAAAGGCGGCCGAGAATTTTTATTAAAACTTTTGGAAATCGTGTAAATTTCCCACCGGCCACCATTCGAAATCAGTTGTTTGGATCCCTCTTTTGCGGTACTTTTCGGTATATAACGGATTTATTCAACGAAATTTTCACCACTTTCGAAATGTCCTATTAACTTAACAACTCACACACGTATTATTAGACCAGTTATAATACAATAATATTTAATTTTAACAAAAAAATAAATTATGTTAAGGATTAAATAAATACTAAACTAAATTATAAATAAGTATATATACAAATTAAAATTAAATTATAAAATCTGGTGCCAAACCGCTGTCAGTTAGAAACGTGCCCAAAAGACTGGCCACATTACCTCGCTGTATCGCAACGCTAATGCGTTGTCCGAGGTGCAGATCAGTCTTTTGGTCACGTGAGACGTCTACCAGGCGTTTCGCTATGTCTCGATAAAGTTTGTGCGCCTCAGGCCCCCATGGTCCCAGGGTCTCGACCCCAAAAGCCGCAAACATGTAACCATTTCCTCCTGCTGTGCAGCAGTTGTACCAGCATGCTTGTGGCTGAAAGATGGGACGCCGCCAAAGTATCGACGCAAGACGCGTCCCATACTAAAGGGCGACCCATCCTCCAGGGCACCAATGACATACCATCGGGTCTCTTGCCATCGTCGGCAGGTATGGTGACCGAGGCGCTCCACCTTATCTCCACACTGACAGTGGTGTGGGACAACACAGGCCGCCCCTAGGCGAATGCAGGCACTTATTCTAAACTTGTTATCGTCTAGAAAATAGCCACAAGCAAGACTCCCAACGCGAAACAGTCTCATTGGCACATGTATCCAGTAGATTTTGATGTACCAATGAGCAAAGCGGGCTGTCCCACAGCTTCTGTGACTTTGGGACCACTTATAATACAGTGATATTATAAAGTTCTAAACGTGCTGCGTCTGTACATTAAAGCTATTTAAAAAAAAACAACTGAAATTGACTAGATAAACGATGGAGAACACGATGCAATTTTTTTTAGATTTCTTGTCTTTTTGTTCGGGGTTCATGTAAAAACTACTAGGCCGATTTCGATGCGGTTTTCACTGATCGACAGATAATTCTAAGACTTTGAAAGAATCTGGGAATGATTTAAAGTGACCAAATTTAAAAAAGAATTTGGATTCCAATGTGATTTTTTAATTGATAGATAATAAATTTAATGTATGATTATGTATGTCATGATTTTTATCTCAGGAATCCCGTGAGATTTTTCTCGGGAGTGATTAAAAGTTGTTCGGGTGTATAAAAATTACCTTATTACACAGTTTTCACTAAAACGATATGATTACATTCTATTTTTTAATGCTGTGTCCCGGGAATCCCGCGGGAATTTCCAGTCAAGCGTGGACGAAGTTGCGGTTATATCCTAGTAATACAATCATTTCCTAACTTTGTACTGATGTCCTGCCAGGATCACCAGGATAAAACAGGTTAAATATAAACTATCCGTAGAAAGAAAGTGCCAAATTTTGTTACAATATACTACAAGTAATATTATAATCAAGAAACTCGACTCGTAGTATGAGTCCAATATTTTGATTATAATTAGTTTTAGTTGCTTTTGGGATTAAATAAAAAATAAAATTAATAGTTAAAAAAAATAAAAAATACTTTTAAAAAATTTGTATAAAAAATAGTTTTAAGTATGAAGAAGTTTTTCACAAAAGAATTAACGATTTTATTGTGAAAAGTATATTTAAACTGAACATTGTTTTACAATAAAACTACGTGTTAACGGTTTTAAACGAGTTAATTTTTGTGAATTTTATTATTCCGACGTTTCGGCCACTTTTCAGTAGCCGTGATCACGGAAACAAAGATATCAACTGTCAATTAGAATTGTTAAAGTTTTATTTAGCCTACCGCCAACTTGTTCATTTTAATTATTTAGTTTTAATTTTATTTATGTTTATTATTTACTATATGGGAGCCTAATCTAATTTAATTAATAAAAGGTCGAAAAGCGAGAGAGACACGGTAGCGCCATCTAGTTCTGGGCGGTTAATTATATTTTTAGAGTTACATTTTTAATGTGTAATTGTCATACCTAATATTTTGGTTTTTTTTTTAATTTACGTTCAGCCCTTACCGGGGGTTCCTGACACGAAAACCTCTACACAATTTTTTGGATTATTAAAACTACGTCATATCAAAAATGCACACTTGAGTGTGATAAATTTCGATTTCAGACCTAATTTGAGTGGAGTAATAGATTTCCTGTTTCTAATAACATTTTACAATAAAAAATGTAGATTTTTCTTCTTTTACCAAAAATAAAGGTTATACATTTAAAGTTGTCAGAAACAAAGGTTTCGTATCGGCAAGTGTAACACTCGTTTACCTCCAAGTTGGGGCAAGTGCGGCACTTACGCAGGCTCGATTGAGTAAAAGCCTTAAGTTCAGGCAAACCTCTACTAAATCATACGGAAATGATTTCCCAACTTAAGAGAAAATTCTTTTTATTACAGTTGGCTTCATTCTGATTTTATTATGCGCTAACATTCTGGATATCTTCAATTATGACGTGTTAGTATAGCCTTGATGGACTGATTATCTTGATTACAGATTGCTAGGTGCGGCGGCGATGCGGTGGCCGGGAGAAGGCAAAGGGACGTGGATTTTTCTTATTAATTAAACTACTTATTATGGATACCTAATTATTAACACGTAAAATATTAATTAAAACAAAAGAGATTTGTAGAAGCACATTTATTACCCGTCGGCATTTGAACTAATAACATTGAAACCATTGTAATTATTTTATGATCGTCTTCTTTTGTTTACTTACTTATTGGCATTCGTTTCTAGAGCCTATTGGTGTATTGTAATCATTAGCCAGGTGTCACGGATTTAAAAAGTACAAGCTGATTCTAGATTAAGATTAGATCTGATTTCACATTGCACTTGTGCAGGATAAAACGATGGCCTGATGTAGGGAGGACGTCAGTCGAGCGAGAACCACTATCAAAGCGAGACGTGTGTACTACAATCCGGAATCTAATAGTGACGGACTTTGCACGTTTTATTAAATTGCGACCTTCTGCATTACGTTTGGACTTGTTGTGTTCGGTTATATTTGTATCTGTTTTATACGTGTTTGTATAGTTATAATAAACTCTATAATAATTCCAACGGCATTTTAATTCGAGTCCCGTAACTCATAACAGTATATAAAGATAAAATAAAGAGTACTTTATAGTCGAATTATTATAGTACTTACCTTACTTACAAATACTAAGTAACTAGTACATCTTAGAAATAGTTGATCCCATGAGATAATAATGTTAGAGTGTTGAGCTGTTAGTAGTTGGCCGTACATTATAACAGACAGCGCAATAATGGAGGTCGACGGGGCCCGCGCTGGGACATATTGCGGCTGAGCTTAGCCCCCTCAAAGTACCGCGGCGCTGGCTTACTCGATAACTTAGAGGCTAATATTGTAATACCCCCTATGTACGTCCTCAGAAACTGTGCTTGGTAGATTTAGGATATCAAAATAAACCGGTATGTGGATACATCTAAGTTCAAAACCAAATTAAAAAGTATAATGCTAAAATAAGGATACTACACTAATTAAGAATACTTAAATGACAAAACATCATTTATATAGCAGCTCGCTTCAACCTCTTATACTATTTTTGTATGACTTTTTATCTTGCCAAGCATCTAAGAATTTATGGAGATATGTTGCAGTATCCTTGCATTTATCCGTGCAGGAACGGAGAAAGAATACAATTTCCTGCGTTGGGGCGGCCTGTCGTAAGAGGCGACTAAACAACCCACAGTCAGGTGGTGGGGTATTTGCTCGACTGGATGGCGACCACCCCTGGTCTAGAGTATGCCGCCATAACAACCTTGTGTTGTGTTCCGGCATCAGTGACCAGGTTCCAGTCTCTTTTAAGAGAGCAGCAGCGCATTTGTAGCACCTTTGGTGTTGCAAATGTCCATAGGCGACGGTAACCACTTTCCATCAAGTGGGCCGTCGGCCTGTCTGCTGAACTCCTGTAATAAAAAAAGTATTAAATTTTAGTACGACATGTCATTATTATAACTATATTTCATAATATTTTTCTTTCTTTTTTAACCGACGTCAAAAAGGAGGAGGTTGTCAACTTAATTGGTTTTTTTCAATGTATGTACACCGATTACGCTGAGATTTATCATCCGATTTGCGTGATTCTTCTTTAATTTGATGAGTAATAGTTGCCATTTGGTCCCCTACAAATTTAACATAGTTTGGCCAAGTAGTTTTCATTTTATGAACAGATTTTTATGAAAATTTTCTATTCCCGTATCTTGGGACCTATATTTTTTAAGGCGCGCGACACACTTCGTAGGCCTGCCCATAACTAGACACTAAAAAGTAACAAACGAAAAAACCTTCGCTTAAAAAAACCAACTTTAAAAACTAAAAAGTATAAAATAATAAAGATTTTTGACTAAGAATTTATTTGGTTTATTAAGAGCAACCCATAAAAATTACCATATACACCGTAATAACAACAAAATATCGTATTTTTTTGGTTTACTTGGCACCGAATTCAGGATGTAGAAAATTTTATATTATTTTGTCTCTTAATAAACTAAATAAATTCTTAGTCAAAAATCTTTATTAAGTTATTTTATACTTTTTAGTTTTTGAAGTCGGTTTTTTTTATTGTGTCTTTCACTTGTTGTCTTACCGAGTATACACTGTTTGCTACAGCTCCATTAATTATTCTGTTTAAAATTTATTTAAGTTTGATTTAATCAATTTTTAGCTAGACGTGTTGCTGGGGACTTTCTTGCCGCTTCTTCTTCTTAACAGCAATAACACGTTGCGAAGCCGTGTACACTAGGAAGTAAAATTAAAATTTAACTTATATGTATGACCTTCAAAAAGTGTTCACCAATAGAACTTATTTTAAACTTTTGAATTTGAATTTATTAAAATAGATATTAATAATTAATTTTTAACCGACCCATATACATAATGAGTTTTTCAAGTGGTCTTTCGGGGTAATAATAAGACCTGTAGTGCCATTTGGTATTTAGAATTATTATCCTTATTAATTTGTATTTAATTTATAAAATATGTAGTTTAAGTATGTTTAATTATGATAGACCTCATAATCTGTACCACCTACAACGCCAGATTAGGTTATATATTCCGTAAGTTAGGTTGCCTGGAAGAGATTGCTTTAAGCGATAAAGCCGCCTATTGTTTCTACCATGACAATATTGTAATTGTGTATTTTTGAAATTGTATATTTGGTGAGCAATAAAGTGTTATCTATCTATCTATCTATCTAACCTTATTAACATTTCTCTTCTATTCTTGACATTAATAACATTATTACAAGCGAAATTTCATAGGTTAAAAGATCTAAGAACAGTATTTCCAAGTTCAGTGGTTTTCTCAATCTGTTGTGGGCATTTCGCTGGAACAAATTCCCTGAAGTAGGTCTAAATATCGATTCGTGAAACAGCATCTATTTAATTACAGAAGCACGATCCGATACAGTCTGTAACTGCCCAGCTAACACAGTGTGTGTATAACAGTGGAATCACTGATCGTTATATTAATACTTGAAGCCAAAACTTTGTACCCCTTTTTACGAAAATTGCGCGGAAGGAAGAGTATGAGATTTCGCACACTTATAGTTTATATAGAGAAAGGAGTGCAGAATGCTAATTTTTTTGTTCAAATTATGAAAAAATATACATTAAATCAATAAAAAAAAAGCATTACACACTACCATGTATATGACACACACACGCATATATACTCTTTTGTTTATTGTTGCCTTGGCGAAATCTGTGATTAAATAAGTATAGTCTTTGACAACAGAACCTTATAGTCGAATTTCGTCCAAATTCAAATTAGAAAAAATACGATTAACCTGCTATCGGGCATACGTCTTCATTCTTTAAAAAGGAAAACAAAATTTAAACTACTTTCAACTATTAAATTACCGTAATAATTCTTTCACCGTTAAGAATATACAGCTTTGAAACGCGCTTCCTGTTGCTATCAGACAAGCAAAATCGTTACCAATATTTAAAACTTTGATCAAAAAATACTACCTGTCGTTGGAATATAATATTTAAATTCATCTATAAACACTTAATTTTGTAGATTTATATTTGTATGGTATGTATGTTAAGTATATGTCTATGTAATATATAAAATTTCTGCATATATATATATATATATATATATATATATATATATATATATATATATATATATATATATATATATATATTTTTATCTATTTATTATTAAAAAGTAAGTAGTTCATACTATGTGTTACGTATACCATCGTCGTCATTATCATCTCAATTCATTCTTGGGGTTGTCTGGAAGAGATCGCTTTTTAGCGATAAGACCGCCCTTTGTATACATTACTACTTATAATTTTAGTCTTTAAGTTCATTTTTGTATTGGTGTATAATAAAGTATTATCTATCTATCTAAATTACATAAGGCCAAATTTACATTTGCATTAGTGAAGATGCGAGTTAGTTGACGAAACTGGCGATGTAAGAGATTATCGTCGTTTCAACAGACTTTATCGACATGTTATTTAACTGGTAAATTTACATCCAAACGATTATAAGGTAACAACTTCCAGTTTTGCAAGTTAACTTGCTTCTTAACTAATGCAAATTTAATATAAGTTTTCTTTTGCAACAAAAAAAATACGTTCAAGTTTGTGAGTCCATTGAATTGATCACACTGTGGCACCTGTCCAGCACATCTATTGGGGCGGGTGTAGCGGCGCGTTAAGCCGTAATCTTTCCCTTTGGGCGCGCGACCAGTCTGAGGATGGGCGGACTGGTCAGGATTACTGCCAGATAATGGCCAACCTTCCCTTTTGACATCTTGATTAAGGAACAAATGGTTTTGTTTTGCTTCCTATTTATCCGGGATTTCGACATGACATTGAAATAAATACAGTTGTCTGTTTATTGGGAACTAATTAAGAAATGCTTTTGTTTGTTTTAGGAATCCTTAGTCCTTTAGGGGTGTTGTCCCGACGAGGTGAAGGAGCGAGAAGGAATGCTCCTCAATCCCATCTTAAATGCTGGCAATGCTTTGGCTTCGCCCCCTTGTGCTGCAGACGTGAACGCAAAGGCGATGGTAACCACTTTCCATGAGGCGGCGCGTTTGTCTGTTTGCTAGCTTTGCCAGCTGGCAAATCTTACATCGATACTTCTAAGAAACCAGCTGTCGAAGCCATAAAGTATAAAAAGAAAAAAAATACATGTTTGACATTACAAATACCACCTTTATACTGTATATCAAAAATTATGATCTATCGTTTTTGCATTTGTCACTTTGTCTCCATCTGAGATAATGTTATAGTTAATGACCGTTTCACGTAGATGTAGCGATAGGTTTAATGCGTTATTTGTGATGCGAAGTTGTTATTAATTAATTATGAATGACGTTACGAAATACGGTGAAATATGACAGATAACGTATTGTTACGATCTAGGTGCCGACAAAGACAAATTCACACATGTTACCTGTAGAAACACATTTTATTACCTTTTCGGCATTTGGACTTCTTTTGTTTACTCTGTGTTTAAAATTTGTGATTAAAAAACAGCCCATTATGTATTGTAATCTTTTACAGCCTATTGTTGTATTGTGATCACTGACAGGTGTCTCAGATTTAAAAGTACAAACTGATTCTAAGAAATTCGGTCCACGTGGTCGGGCAGGCATATTTCATCTGTGCAGTATAAAGCAATGCCCCAAAGGAGAGATGAGCACTCGAGCGAGAACCACGAGTGAAGTAAGACTTGTGTACATTCGGTAATCTATTTAGTGATGGACTTTGCGCGTTTTATTGAACTACGATCTTCTGCATTACGTTTGGACTTATTACGTTCGGTTATATTTGTACCTGCGTTATACGTGTTTGTATAGTTCTAATAAACTCTATAATAATTCAAGCGGCATTTTAATTCGAGTCATGCAACTCGTAACAGTATTTATATAATTTATCAAGTGGGCTTAAAGAGCCAAATCGTAAACGATGATAGATAGATAGCGAAAAACACTCGAAGGAGTCTCTAGGCCGATTTTGACAGAATCTAAAATGGCGTCTTTAGATTTCTGAAAAATCAATTACCCATGTAGAATAGAAGCAGCTGATTATAAAAAAATAAACACACTGTGTATTAGTATACTAAATAATAGTTTAGCTATTTATAGGGATAAAATGTATCCTAAATTACGCCTCGGGATACAAGCTACCTCATATCGCGTTTCCTTTAAATCCGTTCAATACTTTTCACGTGAAGTCCTAACAGACAGACATACTAAAATTCTAAAAATTGCATTGTTGGAATCTCGTGATCCGAATTACCGTCCCCTTTTTTCATCCTTTTTAAACGCAATATGCAAAGTCGAAATATTTATAGATACATTATATTATAGGAGATATTTTGATTAAATTTAAGACCTAAATTGTATGAATCGAATGTGTTTTATTTAGTAAATCACATTATATTTATTGGACTGTCAACGCCGCATAAATACAGTAAATCCGCTGTGAGTCGGGTATTGTTTTGAATTCAAATAACTGTCGCAGATGGCACTAGTTATTGCATGTAGCACTAGATGGCGCTGACCAATAAATATACATGCTATTATTTACCATACATTTATCATGTTAACCTTTTTGTGTTTTACTTACTATTTAGTTCAATAAACCAGTGTAACAAGTAATTGCGTTTCATTAATTAGTGCAACTTGGTCAATTAGTACAATAAAAGAGTTCTCAAAGTACTACGTGTTATTTTATATAATTCCCGCACTAACAGAGTTGAGTAGGACATGATTTAAAGATGTGTTTGTAAGAGTAACATGACATTTTGTACTGAACCAGTGCAATGTACCACTTCAAATGATTCCAGGAGATTTGTATGGTTTGTACTACGGCAGTCCTGTACACTTAAGCGCTAAGGCCGGTGAGGTGGCGAGCGTCATTCCCTCATTTGTCATGTACAAAACTTTAGTCCGGAAATGTTCGTTAAGAATCGGACATGATCGGCCTCGGTCCCCTCATTTTACTAGCAGTCGTACATGTCCTGTTGTCCTACTTTGTCATGTGAATATCCGTAGAGGCGTTATTGTACTGTTGTCCTCGTTCCGCCTTTCGTCTTACATTTGACGCGTGAGTAGTTGCGGGACAAAATTTTTGAAGTAGTACAAATTTAAATTTTGAGCCGTATCAGTGCAAATCCTTTTTGTACGGGACAAATGTACTGCCTGACAGGTGTACTAGTTCTACGTGTTACTTTATATAAATCCCGCTCTAACAGTAGCTATTCGTTGATAGTGTTATTTTTAAAGCTATAAATAAGACGCGTTTGGCCATAATCAATAACTTTAACATTGTGCGAGATGAAGGGAATAAAAAGTTTACTGTGTTGGCAAAACCGGAAGATCAGACCATCATTTTATATACTTCTATTTATGATAATTCTTATTGCACTCTAATAGTATGTTGGCGACCGAGGGTAGAACTTTCCGCCAGCGTAAGCCGCTCTCAAGACTTTTAGAAAAAGGTAGAAAATTCTGGAAAGGAAAGACAAAGACAGATACATGTTGGAAAGGGATAGACGATAAACAAAAGTTCTCGAATAGAAGGTTCGGGAAGGAAAAGACAGAGATAGATAGATGTTTAGAAAGGGACAGATAGTAAATAAATGAATAACGAAATTATGGGTTCCAGAAAATTCTTTCGGTTATATAACCAGCGTAAGGCGCGCCTACCGGGCAGTTTAGAGTTGAGTTCAGTTGAAGACAGTGAAGTGACAAGTGCGAAACGAAAGAGTTTAATAGAAGACAGTGACGAGTTTAGTGGAGAATTTAGTGAAAAGTGTAGTGGACAGTTTAGTGAAGGACGAGTTTCGCGTAATTCAAAAGGAGGTCCAGAGGCAAGCTACGCGTGGTAAATTCTGTGTGGAACACTGCAGCAGCAGAAGGTGCGTCTACGCAATATCGGCGACGGTATTGTGAGTGAGACATCTTATCGTCGGTACAGTGCGTCTTTTGTTGTGTGTGTAGGGGCAACCCTGCAGAGTGGAATCATGCACAGCTGTGTAAGTCAATAAAAGAGTTAGTTAAAAACTGGTGCTTTCTTCCAATCCTAAGTGCGTACCCCCGCTCGCACGTAACAGTATTAAGGGAAGGCACCAGGAAAACCATAAGAATTCTATGAATACTTTATTTCCCATTAACAGATCCTCCATGGGAGAATGACACACAGCAGAGAAAGGAAAGGGGCGAACGCAGCGCCACGGACAAATAGTGTTACATGTTTTCTTTATGTATTAAAACAGGCTAGGGTGTGAAATCCGGGTTCGATTCCTGGTATAGTAAATTTCGGAAACATATTTTCTCCGTTATTTACTATAGACTGGGTGCCTGGGATCGGTCCCAGAATGGTCCGTTGTATATTACCTATAAAACAAGCGTAACTTGCTTAAATCAAATAATTTATTGCATAAAAACATGGTTATATGAATAGATCTTGTTATTTTATACAGAGCACATGTTTTTTGCCGGTTGGGCGTACATTTTTTTATTAATTTATATCATAAAGGTACATATTTATTTGGTTTTAATTATTATCACTAATATTTTAATCTTAAATTTAACAAATACTAAATGACACACAATTTAAATTTATATATGTTTCTAATGATATTTATATGGTACAAATATTATAAATATATTTAAACACTTAACATTCTAACTTATCACTTACATTTAAAACTTATCATCGAGGAACTCAGTTACACTGCAGTAGCTTTTTCTTATTAGTACTTTTTTAAAATTAGTTTTAAACAATTTAGTTTTCAGAGCTTTAAGCTCTTTTGGGATTTTATTATATATCTTTAGGACCATGCATACTATATACTGTTATACAGTAAAGTTGTTTTTGCAGTGTGCATACAAAGTTTTTCTTTATTACGTATATTCCTAACCGTAATGGTTAATTATAATTAATTTGGGGATATACAGTGTGTGTGTTTGACTGCCGACTTAAAAAAAAAATCATAATACCAACAATTGTCAATGTAAAGGTTTTCTCTTTGGACCATATTTGACACAAGTGCGGAAAATTAGTTCTTGGGTAGGAGGAGTACCTATTTTATCACACGTTCCATTGATGCGATCAATGCATACTAAAGACTTCGTAAATACATTTTTTTGAGCAAACGTGTCCAAAAAGTAATTTAAGGGCACTCAAAGTTAATCAAAGTAAAGTTTACGATAATTATAATAGTGTCATTAAGTTTTTATCTAAGATAAAACTGAAGGCGGAATTAATGGTCCACTTTCCCCGGCTTTCCAAATCACGTCCGAGGTCAAAGGTCAGCACTCACCGGTCGCCGGTCAAGATATTAACTGAAATGTCAGGATGTTGTATTACAGGTATTATGGATTAATGTAAGTTCATTTCTACCAACGATATACTAAATGATAGAAATTTAATAATTTTTATCTTTGTATTCATATCATCTCCCAACTCATAAGGGGAACTCCCTTAGAAAGTATTATTTGAATTAAAATAAATATGTGTAATATCCTAAACATTTACTTATTTATCTATTGTAATATGTGTTAATATAAAATGCTTGTCACATATAATGTTAACAAGTAAATTTATTTAGATTCATATTACACTAGTTTATAAATTGAATACATACATTTGTATGTATTCAATTTATAAATTAGTGTAAGTATGTATATTTAAATTGTACAATCTTTTTTCTGCCTCACCTACATCGCCAGATTAGTTAAGGATTTCTTTGAAGCTAGGTTGCCTGGAAGAGATCGCTTTTAGCGATAAGGCCGCCTGTTGTTTTGCCAAGAAGTATTGTAATTATGCATTTTGTTTTTGTATTTGTTTATTTTGGTGAGCAATAAATAAAATTTACATCTATCTATCATCTTTAAGGTCTTAAGGAAGACTACAAACTGACTCTAACTCAATATGAATAAGACCGTTATTCTTTGTATATAAAATTATTTTGTTCGTGTGTATGTCACTGAACTCCTAAACCACTCGACTGATTTTGATGAAATTTTTGTGTGAGTGTTGAAGTGGCTTCGAGGATGGTTTGTATTTACGATGTATTTATATTCAGTAGGTGTGTAATAATTAAAATATTGAATCTATGTTTGAATTGAACACGGGGAAGCAATGGCAACTGGCGGACCCAAGAAATGCCGAAAAAGAAAGAGCTGGTGGATGAGCCCAATATAATAGGCGAGAGCAAGGCACATCACTTGCGCTGGTTTGGCCCCTCATAGAACAAACCAACGAGACGGCGACCAGTCGGTCGCAAGCTTCAAGCCTATGACTGGCAGGAGACAGCGCTGAACAGAAAGGAGTGGAGTATTCTCGTTTCGGAGGCCAGGACTCATTTTGGGTCTTTGAGACGCAGCATCTAGTAATTCATATTTCAAAATAATAGAAAGTGCAACAGGAGTACGAGACCACTATCAAATATTTGTCTTTTTTTATTAATTTGGAATCTAAATACTAATACAATTCATCACAATGGCAAGCAAAGGATCGCGGTATCGAAATTTTTGAATATATCTATAATATTGTTACATGTCGTCAAAGATAACCGCACAGCTGCCTGTTGTAAGCGCAGTTTATTGTCTTCCCGGATTTAGGAATTCTTTTGTGTTTTAAATTTGTAATTAAAAAATATATGCTATTGTTTTTCTACTTCTTTTATAACCATCATTAGCCTCGAACTAATCCTCATTGTCATTGTTTTCGACTTTGTGGCCGTTCGCAGGTGTGCAAATAACTATTTCTCGGAAACTCAGTGCGCGTGGTCAATCTTTTGGTATCAATTTTGTACTGTGTAGTTAGTATAAGACGATGCCCGAATGGAAGGGGCGGGCAGTCAAGCGACAACTACGAGACGAGTAAGACGTTTGTAGTACTCTCGATTAGCGATATAGACGACGGACTTTACGCGCGTCGAATTGCATTGAATCGTGCAATATGACCTGGTTGCATCCAGTCTTATTTGTATTTGTTTTATACGTGTTTGTACAGTTCTAATAAATTCTATATTAGTGTTCCAACGGCATTTTTAATTTGAGTCCTGTAGCTCGTAACAATATTATAAAATTCTAAACATGCCGTGTCTGTACATTAAGGCTATTTTTAGAAAAAACAACTGGAATAGACTATATAAACGATGGAGTACACAAGATAAGCAGGGCGGCGGAGAAGTCTTAAAAAAAACAATTTCTTAAGACAACTTTATTGTACGACAGTTCTTACAAGACTAACTTAATTACAATTAAAATTATATTAACATTATTATAACTTAATGCTAATTATTTGCTGATACAATGACGGATCTTTGCGTAGTCAGCAGGTTGATGGGCAGCGGTGAATCCACCGATTGCCTAACTCACGATGCATTTTTTTAGATATATATATATATATATATATATATATATATATATATATATATATATATATATATATAAGCGGGGAATCCCGCTGAAATTTTTCTGGGAATGATTTAAAATGGCTAGATTAAAAAAAACGGATTCCAATGTGATTTCTTTTACTGATCGATAGCAAATGTAGTGTAATAAAATGTGTGATTTTTATCCCGGGAATCCCGTGGGAATTTTCCCGGGAGAGGTTAGAAGTTGTTCGGATGCATAAAAATTAGCTTATTCCGGCACAGTTCCCACTAAAACGATGGTTTACATTCTTTTTTTTAATGCTGCGATACTTTGTATCGCGGGAATCCCGCGGGCATTTCAAGGTCAAGCATGGGATCCTCCTAAAGCCCTGGACCGATTTTGATGACGTTTTTGTATGTGTTTGAGTGAATTCCCAGAGTCACAATTGGAACTGGTAAGTGACGCGGAAATCGGGTTCCAAGTTTTTTTGTATATGTTTGAGTGGGTTCCATGGATGTTGTTGCAATTACCCTGGGTGAAGAAAAACATCGTGTAAATAAAGAGAGCCGATGTGTCCAAGACACCTTGGTCAAGATTAGTACTGTCTGTTTCCCTAAATATGGGGAATACAGAGCCCAGCAGTGGGACATTTATGGGCTGACATTTTACACTTACAAAAAACATGTTTTTTTTTTATTGCAGGAGTTCAGCAGACAGGCAGACAGCCCACTTGATGGAAAGTGGTTACCGTCACCTATGGACATTTGCAACACCAAAGTGCTACAGATGCGCTGCTGCTCTCTTAAAGGAGACTGGAACCTGGTCACTGATGCCGGAACACAACACAAGGTTGTTATGTCGGCATACTCTAGACCAGGGGTGGTCGCCATCCAGTCGAGCAAATACCCTACCACCTTTTAACTAAATTTAATATTAATTATGATATAATACGTCGTACGTATTAGTAGCGTAGCAAGCGCTACGAGTAATCGACTACGGATATTGCTACGAGCTGCCTGCTACGGCCGTTTATTATGTCCAAGCTAATTATTATATATGAGCCTAATTATTATTTAATATTAGTTGTAACTAAGTAAGATATTTGTTGCTGGGTAATTACTGTTGACTGGTTATGAGGTCTTAAGTTCAAGTTCCTGCGGACTCCTTCTAAGTTTAATGTGTGTTTTATAATATACACGTGGCCTGTTTTCAGTTATCAATAACTCAAAAATATTCAATAAAAATATCTTTACATAACATAATAATAAACACATTGTAACCCCAAACTAAGCATGTCACATTTTCTTAAGTTTTCGCGACTAGTCTACATAATCAAACTACGTTTTAACGGTCTTAAGCGCGGTAATTTATTTGATTTTTATTATTCTTTAATTGACAAATTCTTTTTATTTTACTTCACACCCATTTTAATATTATATAAAATTATTAAAGCTAGACATGTTGTTGAAGAGTTTCTTGCGCCGCTTCTTCTCTTCAAGCCACAACATGTTGCGAAGCGGTGGTAAATTAGATTAGGCTTCCATAGAGTAAATAATAACTATAAACAAAATTAAAACTAAATAATTAAAATGAATAAATAAATAAGTATATATATATATAATGTTACAAGCCTTTGCAGGTGTCTTATCTTTGAATTTGAGTGATTCTATTGTTCGCGTTAATCTCTTTGTTCACGCTGCCGTAAGACGTCATAAAACCTTCTTTCCTCTGTTGGTATTTCATGCGAATTCTCGAAAGCCATTAAGCTGACCATTTAACGATTTCAAGAACTAGTGGGCGACAAGGAGGCCATGTCTAATTTCCAAATGGATGCGGATCGGTCAGTCGGAAAATGCACCAGTCGTGTTCTGACTGCGTACGGGGCGTTACCTAGTACACTTTCAGAGCAAGTATCTTATAACGACGAAAGTTTTGCGCGTTTTATGTGATAACGATTTTCTGCCCTACTTTTAAGAAGTGTTTTAGTTACGTGTGTGTACTTCTAATAAACTTTGTGATAATTCCAGCGACATTTTCGAATTTACATTCTACAAATCCCCTACAAGCTCACACTTTTCTACGTGGTACATGCTGAAATCATTATCTTGCTTATAGCTGTCAGGGCTAGCTCGATTGGTGTGATACCACGCTCTCGCAGAATATCGGCGTGAAACGGTTAGCATTGTGTTAATTTTGTTTCTTGCGACGGATGTGAGTTTCGACGGCCCACTCCCCCCATCCCTCCTTTTTTCTCATTCTAAAGGTTGGCAATGCGATGGCTTCGCTGCAGGTGTTGCAAACGTCTATAAGCCACGGTAAACACTTTCCATGAGCTGGCCTGTCTGTCTGCTTGCCAGCTTCGCGAAATCTATATGTGCATACATAAAACAACCACTTTGTACCCCTTTTTACGATAACTGCACAAACGGAGGAGTATGAAATTTCGCACACTTATAGTTTATGTAGAGAAGAAGCGATGAATGCTAACATTTTTTTTAAATCAAAAATGAAAAACATTACACACACTACCATATATTTGACACACACACGCATATATATTCTTTTGTTTATTGTTGCCTTGGCGAAATCTGTGATTATAGAAGTATTGTCTTTGACAACAAATTATTATGGTCGAATTTCGAGCACGGGCGACCGCTAGTAAGTTTAAATCTGTAAAAAATAACTAATTCCCGGTTTTTGAGGTACTTTTAACTGTAGTTTATCTATCCATTAGCGCTGTCGGTTCATAACTTATAAAATTACGTTTCTGAACACACCATCGTACATTTTTTTATGACAATGATTATCATATATACATCCATGAAATTATCTAAATATATTATTTAAAACTACCAAAATGACTTTAAATCTCTAAACTGAAAATTATTCGGTATATTACTAATTGTAATTATTGGTGGCAGTTGCTTCTTGTTTGGAAATTAAACTCGATGTAATGGACTGTATGATTATTATTATTGAACTTTTTACATGAATCGAAATATACATAGATTAAGTACAAATTATGCAAGAGAGTCATCGTTGAGAATTATAGTAGAATGGTAAATTGTGAAGAATTATGAATGAATGAGCAAGGGTAACAATTTTTGCCTCCAAGGCCGCTCCTATATCCCGCGTACCATCTGACGCCTAGCTACTAATTGTGCGAGCTATGGGCGTCGGCGGCATGCGGGGCGCGGAGAGTAGGTGTGCTCCGGCGGGCGGGTCAGGGGGGTGCTCTCTCTCCGCAACAGTAATGATGAATTAAAATAATACAATGAATATTAGATATTTCTTCTTAAATAGATCCATCTAGTGGCGAGTTTTGGTACTATTTATCGGTTTCATACTTTCGAACGCTTTCATACGTATTCAGAAACTCAATAAAAGTTAACCTAAGTTTATTTATTACATAATTTTATAGAATCAATTGTTATTGTACTCATAACCTCAGAATCCGGGCATTAGTAGAGTATCACT
Source organism: Dendrolimus houi (assembly GCA_039645545.1). NCBI lineage: Eukaryota > Metazoa > Arthropoda > Insecta > Lepidoptera > Lasiocampidae > Dendrolimus > Dendrolimus houi. The sequence continues at coordinate 16,237,416 of CM077140.1, forward strand.
TGAACAATCCGACACCATAACAAAACAAGTGAACAAAAACCCCATCGTCCCCTAACATTATACACACGCAACTTTATTAAGCTCAAGTTTGGGGCCTTTAAATTGTCCCCTCGTGTTTATATTTTTCCTTTGTCACGGAGTCCTGAAAAAGTTTTGTTAACGAGTTTCATGAATATTCCATGTGCCCCTCGAGTTCGAGTTCGAGTCCTCAACACCACGACGCTTCATGAAGAACCCTTCACTTTCCAAGGTTTGCTACTTTTTATTTATACTATAAGGAGGTTGAGTGAAAAAACATTGTAATTATTATTTGGCAAAATATCATTTAGATATACAGTGTGAACTCCATGTAACGTCACTCGATTTAACGACAAACTCCTTTAAGTGTCGAGATCACTTGGCTTTGGTTGGTTTAGTTCGTCTTCCATACAATTATACACTCTATATGTATTAGAATTACACCCAATCTCAATAACGACAACAATTAAGTAATAAGAAGTACCTTTTAAGTTTCCAAAATTATAAAAAAACTAATCTATCGCTTTATTATCCTAGCCCGTAATAAACTCGACTTTCGACATCATGCATACCGAAATTCTGTAATATTTCTAAGTACTCCCTTTATTACTAAGATGCCTCAATATCGCAAGATATTAATAAAATGAGTAAAAAAAAACAACAAAATTACTGGTGCAGCAAAAGACGGCAGAAGAAAATAACAGACCTCTCTTTTTAACGACAACTCCCTATAACGCCATAAAATGCACAGTCCCTTCGGTGTCGTTATATAGAGTTTACACTGTACGTGTGGTGGTTATGCCGGGGAATAATCGGGCACTTTTCAATAGCCGTGATCGCGGAAGACAAATTGGTCTTTTTTATATTGAATAGATTCGCGTTTGACCGACATTGCGTCTGATGTCAGGTGGAAATGCAGTCTAAGGTGGAGCACGCTTACCTAGAAGATACCTGTTCACGCGAGACTTGAAGACACCTAGATTGTATTCTTCAGGAAAAACAGACGACGGTAAAGAGTTCCACTCTTCAGCGGTGCATATGATAAAAGTGGAAGCATAACGTTTCGTCCGCTTTGTTGGTATTTCCACCATACATTGGTGGCGTGGTGGCGATTTTACGTCGATGATTTAGGCTCTGCAGCCTCTCGTCGAATAGTTATTTATTGCCTATCATCTCTATTGACTCAAGTGTCTGAGCTGGTATTTAGCTGAGCTATCCCAAATACGAGAGTAGTATTCCATGCAAGACCGTGCAGGAACGAAGAAAAAATACAATTTCCTGCGGCCGGGCGGCCTGTCGTAAGAGGTGACAAAACAACCCACAGCCAGGTGGTAGGGCATTTTCTCGACTGGTTGGCTACCAACCCTAGCCTAGAGTATGCCGCCATAACAACCTTGAGTTGTGTTCCGGCATTAGGGACCAGGTTCCAGGCTCCCTTAAGAGAGCAGCAGCGCATTTGTAGCACCTTTAGTATTGCAAATGTCCATAGGCGATGGTAATCGCTTTCCATAAAGTGGGTCGCCTGCCTGTTTGCTGAACTACTGTAATAAAAAAATCAAAAAAAACAAAACATTGTTTTTTTATGTTTGCTAGTAGGCAAACTGGCAAACGGACCACCTGGTGATAGGTGGCTACCGTCGCCCATGGACATCTGCAACACTAGGGAGCCGATGCGTTGCCTACCTCGTAAATTGTACATTGTAATTATTAATTGACAAAATATAATGCTGTTGGAAGAGATCGCTTCTTAGCGATAAGACCGCGCATTGTCCATTTAGAATATTTTTAGGCTACAAGGTTTTCTGTAATGGTGTACAATAAAGTGTTATCTATCTATCTATAATTTAGATATACATGTGATGGTTACGCCGGGGAATAATCGGCCATTTTTCAATAGCCGTGATCACCGTAGTCAAAGATGTTAAGTTTCAATGAGCAACATTAAAGTTACTACTTAACCTCAGCTTGTTCATTTTAATTATTTCATTTTAATTTTTGTTTATGGCTGTTGTTTACTCGATGGGAGCCGAATTTATTCTAGCACCGCTTTGCAACATGTCGTGGCTTGAAGAGAAGAAGCAGCGCAAGAAACTCTTCAGCAACATGCCTAGCTCTAACAATTGTATACAACGTTACTGTTCGGTCCTTGCCTAGTGAAGTAGGTAGAACATCGCTCCATGAATTTTGCTGTCTACCCTCTTTCTGTGTGAGGTGACGGCCAATGCACAGCGGAGTAAGGGCAGCTTTTGCTTGGACTACTGTCAACGCTTTGACAACAACATCGCGCCGTGCGCTCACCTGTTTTATAAAATTTAAATAATTATAATTTCTGGCCGTGCCAATCAATAACTTTCAAAGACCTAATCTGTGTGCAGTGGTGGCTCTCAAGTGAAGCATAGTGCCGTGCGCTGTTCCCGAGTGCAACCTGAACCGAGCCAGGAGAGGGCTGATCTCATGGTTGGTGGAGCTTCTGCTTTTCTAGTGCAAGGATTTAGGTCATATCTCTCCCATACAGTCCACAATTACTGAACCAGCATATTACCCGTGTTCTATAGCGCCCCACAGTTACCCTGCCCTAAAACAATAAAAAAATAGAACCTGATTGCAGCGCCATCTACTGGGTCTAATTAAGAATCTAAACCACCCGGGGACCCACTTGAACACACCCAAATATTTCATCAAAATCACTCCAACACTTTAGGAGGACTTCAGTGACATACACACCCACAGGAGAGTTTTATATATTATTATATAGATCAAAAGGGTAAAGCAAAAAGAGAAAATTATCTTAATAAAATAATATAATAACAAAAAAACATAAAAATTGTAATTACAATTTCGTTGACAACAAAATTGTAATTACAATTTTTTTGTCAACTAAATTGTAACTTTATGATTTGTGCAATACCGTCCTAATTACCATCCCTTTTACCTGTAATTAGTAGGATTATTATGACTACGTAAATCGTAACAAAATATCTAAGTAGTGAAACATATTTGACGTGGCAATGCAGCCAGCCGTCTGGGAACGCTCCCCGCTGGCAGTGATCTGCTACTTAATCTATAATATATTAGGTTGGGGAAAAAGTTTCTTCGCATTTTATATAAAAATTCAAAACGTTTTTTTATAAAGTTAATTTACATTTGACTAAAGTATGTAGGTGCCATTTTGTTGGATAACTTTTTGCCATCTTGTAGGTAGGGACGTGATCCCATTGCTATAAAAATTTTGGGGCTCCTGATTAAAAAACTGCGACAAGTGGTTTTGGCAGTCCTCTCGTGAAGTTAACCTGACACTGCCTAAGGAATTCTGCAGAGACCGAAACAGGTGAAAATCTGAAGGTGCAAGTTCAGGACTATACGGCGGATGCATTAACACCTCCCAGCCAAACTCTCGTAATTTTTGCTGAGTGGCTAAAGATATGTGAGGTCTAGCATTATTATAGTGAAAAACCACACCCCTTCTGTTGATTAATTGCGGCCGCTTTCTCTCAACGTTTTGCTTTAATCTCATCAATTGTTCGCAGTACAGTTCAGAATCGATGGTCCTGCCTGGCGGTAATAGCTCATAATGAATAATGCCCTTCCAATCCCACCATACACACAGCATCACCTTGTTGCGAGTTAACCCGGGTTTCGCCACAGTCTGTGAAGCCTGACCGGCCTTTGACGACGATCTTTTTCGCACGTTCTTGTCGTACGTGATCCACTTTTCATCACCAGTTATCAGCTTCTTCAAAAATGGTTCGGTTTCATTACGTCATAATAAAGAATCACAAAAGAGTACACGGTTCACTGGGTTTATTTCAGTGAGCACATGAGGCACCCAAATATCGAGCTTTTTTGTGTACCCAGCTTTTTTCAAATGCGCCAGAACCGTTTTGTGGTCAATTCCCAGTTCTCCAGCTACATTGTAACTACTAATATGCCGATCTTGCTCCACTTTTTCAAAAATGGCATCAATTTTGTCCGTAACATGGCAACCAGAGCGACGTGCATATTTGATATCAAAATTTCCGGATTGAAAACGCTTTAAACAAATTTGCGCTACTCTCACAGATACTGCATTAGGTCCATAAACATCACAATTTTTTTCGCGGCTTGTGTTGCTTTTTTACCTTTTTTGTAGTAAAATTTTAAAATGTATCGAATTTCTTCATTAGATTCACTCATTTTAACAATAAGAAAAACAAATGAAAATCACACATTTTCCTAATTTGAATTTGGAATTGTCTTCTTTAAAATTAAAACTTTTTAATGATACCAAAACCAGCCAGATACAAATGGTATAGCCAAAGAGAGCTTATTACAAGTTCATATATACTATATGCGAAAAAACTTTTTCCCCAACCTATTATACTATAGCGGCCCCGATGGCGAGCCTCGCTTTGCATCTACTCGGGCGTCGTTCAAAGAACGAAAACAGGTAAAATTAGTTAATATATTGTATAGCTCACAGAATAATATTTTCTACAGAATATTGTTACGAGCTACAGGACTCGAATTAAAAATGCCCTTGGAACTACTATAGAATTTATTAGAACTGTACAAACACGTATAAAACAAATACAAATAAAACTGGATGCAACCAGTTCTCACTGCACGATTCAATGCTATTGGACACGCGCAAAGTCCGTCGTCTATATCGTTAATCGAGAGTACTAGAAACTTCTTACTCGTCTCGTAGTCGTCGCTTGACTGCCCCACCCCGCCATTCGGGCATTGTCTTATACCAACTACACAGTACAAAAATAATTGGCCGCGTGCACTGAGTTTCCGAGAAATAGTAATTTGCACACCTGCGAACGGCTAACAAAGTCGAAAACAATAACAATAAGGATTAGTTCGACGCTAATGATGGTTATAAAACAAGTAAAAAAACAATAGCATGTTTTTCTTAATTACAAATTAAAAACACAAAGAGTTCCTAAATCCGGGAAGACAATAGACTGCGCTTACGACAGGCAGCTGTGCGTTTATCTTTGACGGCATGTAACAATATGATATTTTTTTACAATTTGACGTATCTATACATAACAACGGTTGCATCATTCTGGATTCAAAAATATTAGGAATCCATTTCATAAAGAAAGAAAGAAAGAAAGAAACTTTATTTTATTTTCTCACACAACAATTTAAAATGGTATACGACCTGTTGTGTGAGACTGGTGCCCATTGTCGATCTGTGCAGATCTGTATTACAGGTCACAAGTGCTCCACTCCATAGTGAAAAACAAACTACATAAGAATTATAAGGCAATGTTTGTGTGCGCGCGCGCTCTCGTGTGTGTGTTTGTATGTGTAGAAAGGAAAAGTTCGAATCCCAAAGAGGCCGTTAAAGTACTTAGATTAAGTTATGCAGTTTACCTTTATATTTAAGTAATCTATATTTATTAGGTATACTTATTTATTGAATTGTTTGTATGGATCTTAAAATAGCATGTAGGTATAAGTAAAAATCTTTTAATTTCTATAAGACATAAAAAATGGCCTCTAAAATAAGCCGCTCTAGGCTTCTGTTTATTCAATTTGCTGGTAAGTCCGGGTAAAATGCGTATTGTTTATGTTTCTTAGAACACTTTGTATCCCGTAAAAAAATGTAGGTATAAGTTCCACGAGACACAGATTAAAAATTAATTCGAATATACTCTGAAGGTTGCAAGTAATAATACAACACTCTAGCCAAAAACTTTGTCAGTTTCCAGACAACCCTTGGCTTGGTTTACTTTCCAAAACTAGAATCCATCTCATCAAGGCGCGGTTGGTTATAATGTTAATTATTCAGGCAAACCACACGCGCGGGTTGAACGCACTCCTGCTTGTAGTGAGAATACGGCGTGGCGGATAGCTGGATAAATAATTAAACTGTGGCCAGATGGAACAAAGGCCCTGCCGCTATGATGGTCAAACGGGTATAAAGTTGTTATATAATTATAACTATGAATTGTTAGTGGTTGCTTAACGTTTGTACTGAAAATTCATATTATGAAAACGACTCTAGACTCAAGCCTCTGCCCCTGAGCCCCCCTCCTGCTCTGCCACCCGCAATTGACACCTAAAACTAAACTGACTAAATGACTGTAAAGTTTCTTATACTATAAAAGTGTTAGAGGGATGGCGAAGTGTTCTAAAAATGTCTGTCCAGTGAGTACAGTTAGTGTATAAGCCGTATTTTAAGTATTGTGACTAGTTGCTGATATTTGATTACCGTAGAACTTTCTGAGTTGTTTCAAGTATCAGCAAACTGGTATACTGGCACCTAAGGAAAGGCGTTATATCCAGAACATTTCGAACGCAATTTTTATTATACAATTTCGAGCTGTAATGGAATGAAATAAGATTTAATATAAAATAATGTTACAACTTAGCCAAAATTCCACTAAGCACGCCGGCAAAAGTGAATGCACACCTGCCGCCCATAAAGCACAGTTTATTACAGTTTTATTACCTGGCCCGCATTTGGATTTCTTTTGTTTACTTTGTGTTTAAAATTTGTAATTAGAAAGCCGTCTATTGTGTATTGTAATCCTTTATGATGGTCGTTAGGCAGGTATAGTTCTTGGAAGATCCAGTCCACGCGGTCGATTGTTGTATCGTATAGTTAGTATAAAACAATGCCCGAAAAAAGGGGTGAGGCAGTCAAGCGACGATTACGATACGAGCAAGACGTGTGTACATTCGATGAGCTATATAGTGACGGACTTTGCGCGTGTTATTTAATTGTGCATTACATTTGGACTAATTGCGTCCGGTTATATTTGTACCTGTGTTATACGTGTTTGTATAGTTCTAATAAATTCTATAGTAATTCCAACGGCATTTTAATTCGAGTCCTGTAACTCGTAATAATAATATTTATGAGTGTAAACTTAATGTAACTCAATATGAATAAGATCGAAAGTGTTTGGAAATTAGAAGGTGTTGTTTCTTTTTATTTCGCTTTTTTATCTTTTTTCTTTTCTCTCTCTTTTCTTATAATTATACTATATCCAGTATACATATTCACAACTGAATTCTCACCCAATCACTACTGAATAGATTTAAATGAAACCAGACACTGAGCTTACCCGGGAGGTCAACATTTAGGTTACATTTTATTCCGATTAATTTTTATTTATATATAATTTTATATCAGGAAAACATTAATAATTACAATTAGGACACGTGGGAATCGTGTATCTTGAACGCATGATTTGATGAATGTAAGATGATATTTCTGAACGAAAATGAGTGATAGAAGAGAATAGACGACGAATGGACGACGTACGCACGACGCATAAAGACGCTCTGAGTATTATTTTATTAACATTGTACGGTGTTAATATTAAAAGTTACGAACGCACGCGCATCGCTGCAAATCGTAAACTCGTAAAGTGTTGTTTTTCTTGCCAACCACCACCCCCACATAAATATTCACATATATAAACACCCCTTCTTAATGGTGGACTGAAGGCAATCGGTGCGCGCGAGGGCAAACATGCCTGAGGCACATCCATCCGTGCATTTAGACCTATCCTAAGAGGTGACAAAACAACCCACAGCCAGGTAGTAGGGTATTTCCCCGACTGGATGGCTACCACCCCTGGTAACAACTTTGAGTGCCGGCATTAGTGGCCAGGCTCCAGTCTCCTTTGGTGTTGCGAATTTCTATAGGCGATGGTAACCGCTTTCTATCAGGTGGCCCGTCTGCCTGTCTGCTGAACTCATGCAGCAAAAAAGGCGCTGCAGTATCGGGGCACCCCCAAAACCATCCTGAACGCATTATCGTATTGGACACGACATTAATGACGTCTGTTACAAGATGTCCACCACAGTAGTCATGAGAACCATAGTGTATATTAATATGACATAGACAATCGTCATAGATAATACTTTTAGTCGATTTATCAGATGATTCGATTTATAATTAAATTACCATTTTCTACTGGTTAGTTAATTTTATAAGCCCACTAAATTATCATCTAGATAATTTAGTGCATCAGTAACTAATTATTATAATTGTTTTTATGATCCTGGCAACACTATGATGTAATTGCTATCTTTAGCATTGATGCAATGTTATTGTTTTGTAGGGTAGCATTCTCGTATAAAAGGCGTAGTGGCGTGTAGACGGTGTTCATTGCTTGCTGTGCTGTGTGAATATTCACATCAAAGGTTGAACAATAAGGGGAAACCCTGCCCAAATAGTTAATATTTAGTACTTTCTTACCCAAATCTCTCCTTGCCGTTTTACACGTCGTTTCCCTGGGATAGACGAATAAGCCAAACCAGGTGGTGTTTCTTTTGCATATTTGGTGCCGCTGTTACAATTCAGTAAAATTAATGCGAGTCATAACGTCTGTGGTTTGTATGGATTACATTATTTGTGAACTAGTTTATTTTCAACTTTTAATTACTATTTACATGCCTTAAAGGGCAAAAACATGTGAAACATAAAAGAACATTTTGTCATGTAATTTTTTTATTTACCATATTTTGAAGCAAATAAATGACTTGATTTGAAATATTTTCGTCTTTATGCCAACGCGAATGAGGTTTCGCTCGAATTGTTACTTAAGCAATATATTATACAATAAAGCTGTATTATGATAATTAAAAAACTTTGCCAAACTTGTACACGCAAACTAAGTTAATTACGTAACCAAACCTAAACTTAGGATATTAAAGTTTTTTCTTGGATGTGAAATGGTGTAACTCCTAATTATGAATTCGCCCTTTGTTCCACCAAACTCTTTGATTAACTGGAACTTTTGCCAAAATAATAAGTGCGAAGGTTGATTGTGCTTAAGAAGTCTTTAAAACTTTCTATACTTAATAATGTCTCGGAGTTTCAGTAATCTAAAGTTATTTGTTAATTATATATAAGAGACAGAAACAAATGAAAGCATCTTTGTTTCTCCTTATATATGTGTTAATTTCTAACGAGTATAGGTAATCGTTTGACACACATTAAAGATATAATAAAAATGTTTTATTTCATCTTATTATTTAAAAATGTATTTAATATTAATAACACATTCAATATTTTATAGGTTATGAAGTAAAATGTCATTTGTCACCTCACGTCAGTGACGTGGCACACAGAATGTGATAATTAATACTCGGAAAGCACTCTAGCGAATTGTATTCGAATAAATGATTCGATACAAGTTGTTACACGAGTATTATTTTTAATTCTTAAATAACAAATTATTTTATTGTTGGTTTTATTTAAATTTATTTACTAATTAAATGTTACACAAGTAGAATTTATTTAACAAAATTAGATCATTTTGCTCTTACGCCAAAAGGAAGGTTTGCACTGAAAGCCAGCGCTGTGTCGGATATAATTCCGGTACAGCAATATGCTGAGTGCAAACCTTGTTTGCTGAAAATGCGGCAAACAAATTCTCAAAATATGCTCTGTGTACAATAATGTATAAGGAATGTAATTACGTCGCTATTTCTTCAAATAAAATTTTTCTTTCTTTTATATGTATATTATGTATATAGTAGTAGATATACAACTTAGACATATATTAAGTACCGACAAAGACCAATGCACACCTGCAGTTTATTACCTTTTTAGCATTTGGACTTCTTTTGTTTACCTTATGTTTAAAATTTGTAATTAGAAAACAGCCTATTGTGTATTGTACTCATTTATGGCCGTTTGCAGGCATAATTAGGAAGGTGTGCAGATTACGAATTCTAAGAAATTCGATCTAGCGGTCAGGCAGCCATATTGTATCGGTGCAGTATAGAGCAATGGCCCAATGGAGAGATCGGCAGTCTAGCGATAGCCACAAGCGAAGTGTTCGCGCCGCTTATTTTAAAATCCTATCCTATCAAATTATTTCCACAACTACCCGCTTTTCCTAACCGCGTTATCCAATCGCCTTTTCCCAGCCGCCATCTTCCGTTCCATACGACTATCCTTGTCGTGCTTACCGCAGTACTAATACTGCTCGTCTTTACGAGTCAGTCTGCTGTCGACCCTCGTACGACAACCCACACATCTTTTTCCGCCACAACTTGCATATAAGTGCAGTTATACCGCGCCGTGTGTGTACCAATAATAATCGAAGGCCGCAAGAAGGAGACAAGCCAGAAGATTTGCTGCAAGGCTCACGACTTGGTGATCAGCACGCATAGTTAGTGCAGCCCAGAGGCACGCAGGTTAGTCTCTCTTCTTTCCATACCAGCAATCCTACCACCGCCATTTTGGATACGCGTTCAGTACCTAATACTGGGCTGCCGCGTTAACACGAAGCAAGTCCCTAGTGACGGACTTTGCGCGTATTATTGAATCGTGGATTCCGTTTGCACTGGTTGTGTTTGGCTGTATTTGCTAATAAATTCTATAGTAGTTCCAAACGGCATTTTAATTCGAATCCCGTAACTCGTAACAATATCATGAAATTATAAAAATGCTGTCTGTACATTGGAGATATTTAAAATAACAACAACTGAAATACACTATATAAACGATGGAGAACACGATGCAATTTTTTTTAGATTTCTTGTCTGTTTGTTTGTTTGTGTATTTGTTCGGGATTTACATAAGCTGTTGGGCCGATTTCGATGCGGTTTTCGCGGATCGACAGCAAATTCTTAGACTTAAAATCTGCGCTTTTTATCCCGGGAACCCCGAGAGAATTTTCCCGGGAGCGGTTTGTATTTGTGCGCGTGCATAAAAATTAGCTTATTCCGACACAGTTTCCATTAAAACGATGGCTTACATTTTTTTAATGCTGCCATACTTTATTTGAATTTTAAGTCAAACGTGGACGAAGTCGCGGCCATATCCTAGTAAATAAGAAAAATACTTCGAGTGCAACTCGCACCAGGTCAATATTTTTATTTTCTCACATCTTATACGACACTTCTATTTATAACGGAGAAATAAAACGCAAATCAGCATCTGTACAAAACGCATTTCAAACGCCCCACTCACAGTCTTTTGTAAAAAAATCTTTTAATCTTTTCCCTTAAACAAGTTTTAATAATTCAAAGGGTTGTTACGATTGATGGGAGGTAAAATTTATGTCTTCGTTTTGTTAGCTGCATGCTAGAAGTAGGCTTGGTGTTTTCCAAGGTATGCAGGTAAGTACGTATATCAGGAAAATTTCAAGAAAACATTATAACTGCAGTAACTGTTGATAATATAAAAATAACTAAGTTACAACCATACCTATATATGTAGTATAATATATAATATACGGTCTTAGTTATATTCAGTTAAGAGTAAGTGTGAAGGCTTCTTTATGAACCACAAAGAGGCTTTCAAACTTTCTCTAACTCAATGTGAATAAGACACTAAATAAGTTCAGAGTTTCAGGACTCGAATAAAAATGCCGTTGGAATTACTATAGAATTTATTAGAACTATACAAACACGTATAACACAGGTACAGATATAACTAAACACAACCAGTGCAAACGTAATGCAAGATTCAATAATACGCGCAAAGTCCGTCACTAGGGTCTTGCTTCGCTTGTGGCTATCGCTAGACTGCCGATCTCTCCATTGGGCCATTGCTTTGTACTGCACCGATACAATATAGCTACCCGACCGCGTAGACCGAATTTCTTAGAATCAGTTCGACATACCTAGCTAATGACTGCCGTAAGAGATTACAATACACAATGTACTGTTTTCTAATTACAAATTTTAAACACAAAAGAAGTCCAAATGTGGAAAGGTAATAAAGTGTGCTTTTTTGGTAAGCAGGTGTGAATCTACTTTTGTCGACGTGTAGGTCGTAACAGTATAATTAATTTTAAAAAGGGAAAAAACCAAGGGTTTACTCGAATCAGCCAATTCGAAAAATACACTTTTTAGAAAGTTAAGGCCAAAGCCATGTACCGCGTAAGACAAAAACACTTAAATTCATTGACAGTGACTTTTTGTTATGAATAGTCTTTTTTTCGTCTCCCGCGCTGATATACTTTCGATCCGCTGACCGCCTCCGCAAGTTTAATAATATAATAATAATAATAATAATAGGGGGGGGGGGGCTTTATGGCGAAGCCTTAGGTGAGTAGCGACACCTCGGACCCGACTCCAGGGACCAAGATAAGGCCCCCACCTCCGTGCTTGTCTTAGCCAGCCGGCACGGAGTGGAGATCGCTAGAGCTCAGACTCAAGCTCCAGGGGTGGAAGTGATAAATGGCATCACGTCAGAAGCAGCTTCGGTGAACCTGCAGCTCACCTCTCTACACCCCTTAGCCACTCACACTCATGTTGCCCCTGTCTTTTATGGCATTTTTTGGGGCCCATGCAGGGAGTGGCGAGTCACCGTCTTCCCATTTTTCCATGTTCTTCGAATATTGCGACAGTCAGATGCCTAGTACCAGTAGCAGTTCACCCCAATAGCCCGGTATTTTCTCATCTCATTTTCCACAATAGTCCTACACTGGCCGGGGCTTGTCCATGGGTGCATTATTATATGATGTAGACAGGGATAATCGCCGGTCAGTGTCAAGCCACATTTACATTAAATTTGTCAAGGGGCCTCTACGTGTTGGCCTTCCCATGGCCCCACGCAAGATCTCCAAAAGTCCGCGCCATTTTCATGGCCCGTGGTCTTCAAAGAAATACAGTATTTATAATAATAATAAGTTACACACAAAGCTCTTGTGAAAAGAAAACCAACACCTATACAGTCCACCCCGTTTCTAAACCAGTCTGTCTGTCCATCTCTTAGAACATCACGTAAATAAAAACTGCTGAACAGATTTAAATGAAACTCGATGCAGAGCTAGTTTGTATTTTGGATCAACGCTCAGGACACTTTTTATCCCGCTAAACGAAGTCGTGCCGTGGCATATAACCAAAAAGATTGCGCTACCGTCGTATTTTTTTTGGTGCCGCTAATATAATTCACTAACAAATAATAATACGTAGTCGCATGGCTATGCGTATGAAGTTTCGCTATCACTGCTAGTTACAATATAAAGTAAATTTATTTTGTAACTTACCACACCACTCAGGAAGTATTGCGAAAAAAAGTTTTTATGTATGAGAGACTGGCCAGTTATAATCTATTTTGAAAATATGATTCTTATAACTAAAAATAGGTACGTTCCAATTTCAAAATTTCCCTCCATATTGTTTGCGAGATAATTTAAATTATCATGTCTCATTGAAAAATGGATCGTTAACATTTTCGCGTTATGATTTTTTACGATTTCAAGTGTCGCCTGAAACAAGACGAATCGTACGATAGACTTCAAATGGCATTCATGGATGAAGGCACTTCTAAGGTTACCGCGTATCGTTGGTACAACGAATTCAAGAGTGGTCGCCCTTTGACGGCTGTTACGGAAGAAAACGTGCTAGCAGTGAAAAATTTAATCCAAGACAATAGGCGAGTTACGTATCAAGAGATTCAACACGTACTGCAGATTGGATCGGGAAGCCTTCACGAGATTCTACACGAGCATCTTCGCGTGATGAGGATAGTTCACGCTGGGTGCCACACAACCTCACCGATGCTCAGAAGTAGGCCCGGGTGGAATGGTGCCGTGATATATAATAAACAAATTTGAAGCAGACGCATGAAACTTTGTATAGAGGCTGATGGATAATACATTGAAAAGATTTATTTAAAAAATATTTACCTATAGAACTTTTTTTTAACTTTTGGCTTTGATTGGGTATGGTTTTAAAACTATGCAAGTAAAGCCGTATTCAAAGCTCTAGTTGATAATAAATGATTAATTTTCGAGTATTTTTCGCTTTTATATCTTCTGATAATATTAAATCATGTTTATATAGACTAAGTAATAACCATAAACAAAAATTAAAAGCAAATAATTAAAAATAACAAGTTGACGGTAGGCTAAATAATTTTTAAATAGTACTCATCGACACTCGACATCTTCATCTTTCGTGATCACGGCTACTGAAAAGTAGCCGAAATGTCGAAATTAAAATGTGATAAAATTTAAAACCGCGCTAAAAACCGTTAAAACGTAGTTTTATTATCTTGTTTTAAATTCGTTATTGTGAAATATCTGTTTCTGTGACCTCATACTATGGAGATATTGTGAGCGTCGTCTCTAACTCAATATAACTTTTTCTTTCTTTTTTTGTCTTTGTATTGTCCTATGTAGCTACAAATGATGGTATCAAAAAGCTGGATCAATACCCAATTACCCCCCGAGGGTAATTAAACCAAAAACAAAAAAAACTTTCCATCCCTTGTTTGAAACTAAGCCACGGTGTCCTTATTAATTGGTGTGTTAATTACCTCGGGGGATAATTGTGGCTCTTGTTATTGAATGGACCCCTCCGCCAACCCTTCTAAGCCCTTCGAAACTCGGCTGGCGCTTAGGGCATCCCCATTTCATCTTCGAAACTCTTTAAATTACTTTCTTTTTTTAAATTTATTATTAGAAAGTATCCTACAGTATTTCCATAAATTTAAGACCTGACAATACATAATAAATCTAGACCAAAAATGGATACTTATAATCTAGAAAAAGAACAGAAACAAATAGTAAGTTACACTAAACCAAAATTAATTATTCAACCTATTTAATACTGTGACACTTCTAACGGGAAAACTAAACATCTAAATGATTACATCTCTCAAAGGTGTCCTAATTACAACTACCGCGTGCTGACAAATTAAGAGGTATATCTTTTAATATCACTGGAGTACAGCAGACAGGCAGACGGGAATCCACCTGATGGAAAGTGGTTACCGTCGCCTATGGACGTTTGCCATACGCGCTGTCGTCCTCGAAGAAATTTTATGACACCCTTTTTAAAATACCCCATATTGTAGCGCTGTGGGAATACCACGGCTGGGAGCTCATTCCAAATCCCTACGGTGCGCAAGAGAAACGTTCTGGAGAACCGTTGCGTACAAGAGCGAAGTGGCTCAAGGAAGTGCGGTGGTAAATCTACTTTTGACATTGCCAACACGTGATGGAAATTTCGATAGCCCACTTCCCCCCTGTCTAAGTATCGAGGGTCATCGTCCCTGCCTGATGATGGCAGAGCCGGAATGGGGCCTCGAGCTATTGCTCTTTGCCTCGGATTGAGATTCGCGGGGGGCAACTACCCCCCGGCGACGGGGCACGGGAGCCACCTGATACATAGAGGGTATGTCGGCGGCTCGTGTCGGCCAGTCTGCGGCATCCGATTGCCATCTCGGGTTTTAGGTAGCCATCTGTGGCGCCCCCCCATCTTAGATTTTCGGCCCCTAGGGAGATCCCTATTATATATCTATCTCATCCTAAATGTTAGCAACACGTTGTCTTCATCCCTAGTGTTGCGAACTGTTACAACCCTATTCGGTAAGCACTTATTGCTGAGTCCACCAATTGCCTATAAACACCAAATCTTTTTCCGAATTCACAGAGTTTTTTTGGTTATTAGTCACAGCTCTACAGCCACGAACCTGGTTTATGCCTGCCGGCTGGATTGCTTAACCTAATACCATAGCGGTCCGGTAGACCTTTGAGGTCCCGTATATTGAGACTCCAAGTCACTTATTATAGTGAAATAAAAAGGGTCCCAATAGCAAAAAGTGTTTTTTTTTAATATAAGTGCTCGGGAATAGCATAACGTTTGTAGACAACGGTAACCGCTTTCCAGAGATGGGTCGTCTGACCGTTTGCTAGCTTCGCAATAAAAAAATCAAAATGGCGGAAGTAAAAAAATACTTCTGACAAAAATTTGTTTGAAAAAGTTTTCAAAATCTTCTCAATTGAGTTTAATCTAATCAAATTTTTATGAAAACAATCTTTAAAGCTGTACCGTACCATCATGAATATTTTCAAAATTTTCTAAATCATAATTTAAATATTTTATGACTCTGTTAGAAAATCATATCATCATCATCCGAGCGTTAAATCCCGGTTACGTTCACTCCGACGCTTAGGGTCCGCTTTCCTACTTTTTGTACTCCACTTCGCGCGGTCTTCAGCATCCCCCGTTTCGAGACCTTTGGTACGCATGCCATCCTTCACAACGTCAAGCCAACCAGCGTAAGCGACACTTTTGCAGTTTGCTATGTCACGGACATGAAGTCTGCCGCGGATGCGGGAGTTCCTGACACGCTCTTTCCGCGTCACTCCCCACATCCATCGCAACATATTCATCTCCGTGACACGCAGTTCTTGCTTGTGTCGCTCAAGTACTTCACTGCCATACAAAAGGACAGGTCTATTGATGGATTTATAGACCTGTCCTTTTAATTTTACCGGCATTTTGGGGTCACACATGACACCTGTCACCTCACGCCACTTGGCCCAAGCAGCTGTGATACGGGCCTTGACGTCGTGGTCGTTATCCACTAAGTACAGATCCTAAGTACTTAAAATCATATGACAAAGCTCAAAACATATTTCCAACGAAATTTGGTTTAAAATTTTGTGATATACGACACTCACAATTTAATGATTTTTATTTTTATTTATTTTACAATAATAAAATTATAAATGTACGTCACTGCTACAAAATCCTTCACTATGTGTGAACTACACGTACTTGGCAAATTTGTACTTTAAATTTGAAATCCAGTACATTCTAGATACTACTTTTATTAAGTTCATTGCATATAATTTCAAAACTATATTAATACTAGCTGTGTCCGCGATGTCGTTCGCGTGGAATTTGTTTTCAAACTCCCCCGATTTTGAAACATTCTTCACTGGTGCTCCGCTCCTATTGGTCTTAGCGTGATGATATACAGCCTATAGCCTTCCTCGGTAAATGGGCTATCTAACACTGAAAGAATTTTTCAAATCAGACCAGTAGTTCCTAATATTAACGCGGCCAATCAAACAAACAAACAAACTCTTCAGCTTTATATATTAGTATAAGATAAGATATCAGTCCGTTGATATGGTTGAACACGAGCTCGTTGAAAATAAGATTCAGCCATCTTTAAATATACAATATACCTCAATATTAACAGACTTAATAAATTCAGAAAAACAGACGTCTCACAAAAAAAAAACTTAATATGAAACAAAATTTGCATATGGTCGCAATATTCTTACTTAAAACGGGGAAAATATGCAAAATTTATCCACTTTGCGGGTATCTGCACAATAACCCGGGCCAGTATGAGCGCGCCCTAACACCGTATTAACCAACTTTTGTGGCCATTATCCGGAATATTATTTTAGGTCCGGTTTAATTGTAGCCAATTGTCGCCCAATGGACATCTCCCGAGTAATTGGAGCTGGCAGCCGGATAAACGGCCTTCCGAGCCGGACGACGGCTAGTGTAGATGTACCCTAATAAAACTGTATTAATTTACAAAACTAGATTATGTTGAAAGAAATAATTCAAAAATCATGAGTTTGGTGATTTTTTTATTGCGTGAGCTCAGCAAACAGGCAGACGGCACACCTGATGGAAAGTGGTTACCATCGCTTACGGAAGTTAGTAACAAAGGTGCTACTAATAGTCAGAGATCCGGCTGCAATTTTACTACGCTCATTTTTTATTTAATTCAAATCTTTTTTTACATATAGTTATATAGGTATATGGGAAATACATTTTTACTAGGTTGCCTATAAAAATGTGGTATTTTTAATTAAAATGATATTAGTTTGACATTTTGAGAAAAAATGAATTCACTAGATAAAAAAATAAATTACATATCAAGTTAAAGCTAGTTTTTTTCTGTATATGATGGAATAAGGTTGCCTATGTAAAAGTGGTCACAAATAGAGATTGCCAGCTATTAAAAATAGAGCGCTACGGGAGACGCTACGCTGCGTTACGCTAACGTGGGACGTAGCGCGTTAACTGTCTTTCACTATAATTTATCTTTAACAGCTGGTAACCCCCTTTTGCGGCCACTTTTAGATTGGCAACCCTATTCCATCATGTACAGAAAAAAAATTGCTTTAATTTTATATATAATTTATTTTAAAAACAAATTAATGATTTTTTCCTAAAATATCAAACTAATACCTATTATTTTAATTAAAAATATTGGCGGCCATATTTTTATGGGCAACCTATCAAAAATATATTCCTCTATATATAAAAACTAGATTTTAATTAAACAACACATGAACGTAGTAATCTTGCAGCCGGATCTTGGTCTATAATGTACTGCCACTCTCTAAAGGGAGACTGGAACCTGGTCATTAATGCCGGAACACAACTCAAGGTTGTTATAGCGGCATACTCTAGACCAGGGGTGGTAGCCATCCAGGCGGGCAAATACTCTACCACCTGGCTGTGGGTTGTATTGTCGCCTCTTACGCCAGACCGCAGGAAAATGTATTATTTCTCCGATCCTGATAAGGAAACGGATAGGAACGGATTTCTGTTCTACAGATAAAATAGATTACACTATAAAACATAAGAACGTATCATAAAGAATGAATTCGCTCCAATTACCGCGTAATTTGACCGTTGGTAAGCGAAATACATGATTGTCGCTCTTTTTCCTACTAAATTAGAATAATTGTGATTTATAATTTATTAACAGACAAAGAACAACTCGCAATAGACCAAAACTTTAAACTCTCATTCGTAGCTATCCATAAATTAAATTACGTCACATGGTAGGGGGGTCGAAGAAGTGTGCTATGACGTCACATTTCAAATTATAAGAAACAGAACAAAACTATTTACGAAACTGCTGTTCTAATTGAACTAGTGGTCGCACAGTGGTCGCACAGTGGTCGAAATTTGACCATAATTAATTTAGATTATAAGTTTGGACCTTATTAAGGTTCTGTTGTCAAAGACTATACTTCTATAATCACAGTTTTTCCAAGGCTACACTCTTAATTTGACTTTAACAATAAACAAAAGAGTATATATGTGTGTGTGTGTGTGTCAAAAATACATGGTAGTGTGCGTAATGTTGTTTTTATGTATTTTTTATACATAATTAATAAATATTATTAATTAATAATTAATAAATAAGTAAAAAAATATTAGCATGCTGCACTCCTTCTCTGTATAAACTATAAATTTGCGAAATTTCATACTCCACCATCCGCGCAATTTTCGTAAAAAGGAGCGGGTACAAAGTTTTTGGTTCACGTATTAATATATAGATATACAGAGTGCGGGCGCGATGCGATGGCCGGGAGGAGGCAAAGGAACGTGGAAGAAGAAGCAAGGAAGGGCTTGACTCGCCACCAGTCCGCCGCCACACTGCACTCGTCCCCCGGGGGTTCACACACTCACTAAAATTAATTATGGTTTAAAACCATAATGCATTAGCAATTGAATTCAGATACAACAGTTTATTTTCTTTATTGTGTTCCAACAATTTCTTGATACGTATTTTTATATATATTGTGATGACAGCAGTGAGACTCCGTTGAAGCGTCTTGTGTTGCGCATTCTTCATTTAAAAGTTTATTCTTTTCTTGATGGCGAGTATGGGGAGGAAGAATTTATAAGGAGGTGTTCCTCGGCGCAACCACTGCAAAATATGTGATGTCACACTAGGGAGGGAGGAGGCTCGCGAATTTTACCAGCTGTGACAAGAGACGTCAAAAAATCATGAAATTCGTGTGACATTTGTGGACGGCCCCTTCCCAAAAGACGCAAATTTTGAGATATCTCTTTGTTTTAAGCGTGCGGTATATTAAAGAGGTGACCCAAATGGAGCTCCCTGTCTCGCTCACACATAACCACATTTATAAAGATACAAATTGACACAATTTACTTATGGCAAATCCATATTACGCAAATCATACATTCATTTATTAACAATCAAATAGTGTGCTGTCGTTATTATTATTTATTCACATTAGATAATATACATGAGGATATCAAAACATTGAAATAAGTACTGAACGCATGTGCGCGGGCGCCGGAGCTGGGACGCGCGTGCTCCTTGCACTGTTTCATAAGGACAACTGATTGCGAATTTTTTTCCCGTACGCTCTAGGCGGGAACGGCAAGAAACGCGGCGGGGGCGAGGCAAGCTTGTCGTAAGATTACGTTACTCGGGCATCCTTAGCACTATGACCCTGTACGGTGTACCTGTATGGTTCGTTGCACTTAACCGCCCACAATAGGACTCTGTTGTGCCGCGCACAACGGGTCCTGGCGGTGAGGACCATCCGAGGATACCGTACAGTGTCGTGGACGGCGTCGACACTCTTGGCAGGCGATCCGCCCTGGCCTCTCCAGGCGGACGTACTTGCCAAAGTTCGGCGCTCCCGACAGGATGCCCTCGCCCGTGGCCTAGTTTATTGCCAGGCCGAGCTTCAGGCGATCAGGACGCAGGAAACCGCGACCATGATCGAAACTTGTTCGAGAGGCCGTGGAGGCCGCACTTATTGCGGTGGCTCTCGTGGAAACGCGGGACCCAGATCTTCAGTATGACGCAGGTACTTACCGGGCATGGGTGCTTCGATAAGTATCTGAATCATATCGCGGACTGCCTGCCTTCCCTTCAGTGCCGCCAGTGTGGCGCATTAGAAACTGCCTTTCATACGCTGGTCGAGTGCGCAGCATGGGCACGGGCAGAGATATGAACTCGAGATCCTCGTAGGTTCGATGGATTCGCTGGGCAGTTTGGTGCAAGCCGTGCTGCATAGCGACAATCATTGTGTGGGCGCGGCCAATTTCTGCGAAACTGTCATGTCTCAAAAGGAGGTCGCGCAACGAGAAAGGGAGAGAGGTGCGCATGCGTCCCACGGGTACCGACGTCAGTCGGGGTCCCGAAGGCGCAGATATGCGCAAAATCTCCTCCTGTAATACGGCTGTAGCATCTAGGGAGCAGAGGATTCTTCACCCCTGATGACGAAGTAAGTTTGCCTGTTCCGGGGCATTCTCAAGCACTGATATGCTAGGATCAGCTTGGGCGTAACTACGTTCTAAGTTACGCACGCTCTTCCTACAACAGCGCGGGGCACATGGGAGGGGGGGTGGTTTTAGTAGAGTATTGAGTAGTCGAGTCTCCACACAAGCCGGTGATTTGACTCTGGTGCCCATTCGTGGTGTCACCTCTCGTCGCTTTGGTCTAATCCCTAGTATAGGACCGGTAGTGTGTGAAATGCATTTCCCCGCCTCAAAGAATAAAAAAAATTGTTACGTTACAATACTAAATTATATAAATACATGTGCACATGCGCAGCGCCAGCGGCTGAATATGACCGAATAAGGATCTGGCCATAAGGATGGATTCTGTGGGTACTTAAATAAATTTAATCAAACGTTTCATTTAGACATATTTGTCGTTGTATTTTCACTGTGATTACAAAACAAGATTCCAATTTTGCTTCCCAATATTGTTTTAATTTAAACTGGTACTTTTGGATGAATTGTACAAAGTTACGGCTCTATGTTATTTGTGTTTTCTTGGCGTTCGAATAATTCACAAAGGCTTTTCAAACGCATCAATGGATATTTATTCACAATTGAATGTTTCAGTGATTTTCAAATAATTCGTATTTATTTGAGAAAACGTTTTTCATGATTCTTAAATAACACAGGACGTGTTTTCTTTGAATTGAATATAGGTTTTATGGTTTTCTTTTTAAATATGACTTATATTTCGCGATAAGCCGAGATGGTAATTATGTAGTGATGTGACACATATCGTTATGATTGGTACCGACATATTTTTAGTACGCAATAAAATCAGAATATAATTATTACCACTTCTTGAAGTGATTTGAAACGGAAAAGCGACACTAAAGAGAGATAAACACATAAGTCTATAGAACTAAGCCTGCGAGAGAATGAGATACGAGGTTTACATTGTGAATCGGTCCGATCCGGTACCGATGATTAAGCATAGGTCCAATTTGGACCGATATAAAACTGACAATAATTTTTTTTAGATTAAAACAGTGAAAAATTGAAAGTGATACTTAAGAAGTTTATTTTGAATTATAATATGTTGACGGATGTAGGTTAACTATCTTTATATTAATAAAAGTTAGAGAAGAATTATTTGTGAGTATATTCGCTGAAGTTTCACCGCTACTACGAACTGCACACAGACACACTTTTTTTTATTTTTAATTTTCAACCAACTTCCAAAAGTAGGAGGTTCTCATCTGTATGTTTTTTTTGTATGTTTGTTACTCGATTTCTTCGTCAATTGTTGACCGATTGTCAATTTTTTTTTATTGCAAAGCTGCCAAACAATCAGACAGCCCATCAGATGGAAAGCAATCACCATCGCCTATAGACGTTGGTAACATCGGGGGCGAAGCCAACGCGTTACCAGTCTTTAGGATGGAATAGAGGGAATACGACTGGAAGTGTGGCATAGAGGGATGGAGTAAAGATATGGAATGAGGGGATGAGACAGGGGAGGTGGAAATGGGCTATCGGGTTTCTCACTTATTGCATGAAACACGAATAGAATAGAATAATAATTTATTCCTAGAAATGTATATGTACATAGGTGGTTTTTTTTTGTTGAAATTGTCTCAATACATTTTGCTTTATTAGGCGTGCAATTTTCAGATCTTATAATTAAAACTAGATTGAAACTAATTTACAATAATAATTAAATAAATTAGGTAATAATATTAAATGTCAAGCAGATCATTAATTAAATAAGAAACATTAAGAATCAATCAGCATTTATCACTTAAATAATCTTCTATTTTATAATAGCACTAGTTTCTGCCCGAGACTTCGTCCGCGTGGAATAGTAAAAAAAAGTAAGTTAAACAAAGACCCCCGGTTTTTGAAACATTCTTCATTCATGTTCCGCTCCTATTGGTCTTACCGTGTTGATATATAGCCTATAGCCTTCCTCGATAAATGGGCTATCTAACACTGAAATAATTTTTTAAATCAGACTAGTAGTTCCTGAGATTAGCGCGTTCAAACAAACAAACTCTTCAGCTTCATATATTACTGTAAGATTTCATTATCAAAAATTTCTTTAGGTGTCTTTTAAATAATATGGACTTTTTCCTCTTTAATAACAATAATCGGCAGACAAACACACATATTTTATATCCCCAAAATAAGCAAGTTACGCTCGTATTATGGATAATATACAACGTACCATTTTGGGGCTAATCCTAGACACCCAGACCATAGTAAATAACGGAGGAAATACGTTTCCAAATTTTACTACAGCAGGAATCGAACCTAGAGCCTCTGTGTTGCAGTGAGGTAGGCCGGCAACGGCTTAGCCCGCTCAACCATAGAGGCTGTCGAATTTTTTATAGTGTCAGGAAATTTATTGTAGCACAAGGCTAACCGTTTTACGGCAATATTTTGTGAGAACGTGTTATCACACCGAACGAGCCGGCACTAAGAGCTGGGGTCCAATTCTACTATTACCACCTTGTCAAAATCGCGTAACACTATCGTCTCGATGGTTTTTGCCATTGTGTCGTCGGATTTCGTTTGCGGTGTTAAATAGAGAGATATGTAAGAAATAATAAGCTTTTTGGCAAGTGCAGTGAGTTGTTCAAACAAACTAAATGGCGGCCGTCCTGTATAGTGATTTTTATTGTTTGAATGATTGATTGAGCTGATTTCAAGATATATATATACTTCAGAAGCCAAAGGCGCACATAGTCTTTGGACATATGTTTGGGTGAGTCTATATAATAGGCTATTGTATTTATTTTTGTTATAATATTAGCAGCCCATAGATGTCCCACTGCTGGGCTCGGGCCTCCCACTGTAGGGGAACGGACAGTATACCCGCCACGCTTGTCCAAGGCGGCTTGGCAGGTTTGACACATCGGTTATGTCGATGTGCAGGTTGCATCACGATGTTTTCCTTCACCGTTATTAGCACGTGGTAATTGTAACAATATTATTATTGTTATTAAACAAAAATTTACACAGCAACTGAAGGCAACAAATCTTCAGCGGTTTCGTGTGTACGGAATATCCGAGTTTTTTTTATAATTATATATAATTAATAATATCAAAGTCAAAGTAATTTATTTGTTTGATACATGGACATTTTTGCAGATGTTATGCTAAGCGACAAAAGTTATGTTTCGCCTTTGACAGGCATACAATTTTTTTGTAGTTTTGGTTACAAGCCGTTTGTAGTCCTTATGGCTACATATAGATATTATGATTATATTATTGACTAGCTGATGCCCGCGACTTCGACCGTGTGGTGCGGTTTTTTAACTATCCCACGGGAACTCTTTAATTTTTCCTGATCAAAAGTATCCTGTATGTTGACCAGGGATATAAGCTACCACCATATAAAATTTCATTTAAATCGGTCCAGTATATTTTATATAGACAGAAAAATTGTTTGAAATTTCATCGAAACAAAAGGTTTGTTAAGAAAACATTTGAAGCAGAAACCTTTATCTGGACCATCGAATAATTGCTTCCTCTTAAGATTATTGAGGTGCATTGTGCCGGGGACAATGGGGCAGTTGACAGCACGTCGTACACCGATTGTTTACTGCGGACAGCGTCCGGGGATTGTGCGGCGGGCCGGCGATGTAACAAAGCCATTGCGAAAATAACATTCTCGTTGCGTTTTGCTATTTTCAAAATGTATTTCAAAGCTTATTGTTTGTACTAATGTTTGTCTACACTAATATTATAAAGAGGAAAGATTTGATGTTTTTTTTTGTTTGTTTGCATTGAATAGGCTCCGAAACTACCGAACCGATTTGAAAAATTCTTTCACTGTTGGCAAGCTACACTATCCCCGATTGACAGAGGCTATAATGTATTTTCAAAAAATTAGGGATCCTTACTAAAATCCCAATAATGTAACTCAAGATGTAAAAAAAATACCTAAAATCGCGTGCGCTGCGAAAACTATTGATGATAGAATAAAACAATGTACTACGACTTTGCATAACACATCATTATTTACAATAAGTGCAGCGACAGCATATGTCTAACGATTATAGTTATGCCACAATAAGTGTTCTTTTATTTTTAAAATTTAATTGAAATGCCGCCGCTGGAAAAGGCTCTTTATTTGTATCTTGGTATTCGTGCTTATCAAAATAAATTACTACATATTCAAGACTGCTTCAATACCTTTATATAACTTTTTGAATTATTCAATTCGGACATTCCATTCGAAAGATATCACGAGTTTAAAAATGTAAGTATAAGAAAAAGTTACGTGGTCGCCGCTCACCCTGCTCGACTAGCTAGGCAGCGTAAGGACTATGTTTAATCTTAAACCCACAGACTCGTGCAAACCTTTCTTTAAAAAATATAACATCCTAACTTTACCGTCTTTATATATTTTTGAAACTAGGGTATTCGTCAAGAGTAACCTGAACTTATTTCTCCAGCTCTCCGATGTAGTTGTTGGGAACAGACGAGATCAGCATAGCGTCTGTATTTGCTCTTCAAAAACGGCCATGCTGCGCAAAAGTATCTATTGTATGGCACCTATCATATTTAATAAACTGCCAGAAATGTTATGAGTGCAGTCTGTAAATTTCTTTAAAAAGTCTCTCATTAAAATTTTATTAGAAAAAGTTTATTATACTGTAAATGAATATGAGAATAACAAAGACATGACTAATAATGTTTTGTAACTAGACATAATTTTATTGTAATATTTTATATCATATTGTTACGACCTACAGGACTCGAATTAAAAATACCGCCGTTGGTACTACTATAGAATTTATTAGAACTGTACAAACACGTACAAAACAAATACAAATAAAACTGGATGCAAGCAGTTCACACTGCACGATTCAATACAATTCGAATGCGCAAAGTCCGTCGTCTATATCGCTAATCGAGAGTACTAGAGAACGTCTTACTCGTTTCGTAGTCGTCGCTTGACTGCCCCGCCCCTCCATTCGGGCATCGTCTTATACTAACTACACAGTACAAAGAAATTGGAGGCGCACACTGAGTTTCTAAGAAATATTAAATTGGACACCTGCGAACGTCCACAAAGTCGAATACAATAACAATAGGGATTAGTTCGACGCTAATGATGGTTATAAAACAAGTAAAAAGACAATAGCATGTTTTTCTTAACTACAAATTCAAAAGACAAAAGAGTTCCTTAATCCGGGAGGACAATAAGCTGCACTTACAATAGGCTGTGCGGCTTATCTTTGACGGCATGTAAAAGAAATATATATATATATATATTTCTGCTACCTGCGTTGACACTCTGGCGGTGTCCTATCTTCCAAGTACGTGCACTACCGCCGGTTCTGCTGCAGACGAACAGGAGGCCCTCAAGCGCCGCAAATATGCCACCATTGGAAATGGTTACACATTTGTGGCATTTGGGGTGGAAACTCTGGGTCCGTGGGGTCCTAATGCCCTAAAGGTCTACCATGACGTCGCCAAACGTCTAGTAGACGTCACACGCGACCAGAAGGCTAGCGTCTATTTTGCTCAAAGATTAAGCATCGCTATACAACGTGACAACGCCGACAGCCTTCTGGGAACGTTCCCTGTAAGTGATAGTGGTTTGGGACTAATAACTTATCTTTAGATTTTCCCCTTTTTTTATTTAATTTTAGTTTTTATATAGTATAGTTTGTAGCTTATTTTTAAGTTTCTAGTTATTGTAGTTTTTTATTTTTTTTAACGCTCATATTTAAATTAATTATGGTCGAATTTCGACTACTGGGCGGCCACTAGTATATTTCTTTTTTTAAATATAAATTTAGTTTTATAGTGACATATATTCCATCATTGCACGCCTTATAAGGCAAAATGTATTGAAACAACGTATATTGTAACATCTTGTGTACATACATTTTAGCAATAAATCATTCATTCATTCATTCATACATTCATTCATTCAGCACCTTATGCGATGTAGGCGTCACTGGGGTACGGGCCGTACGAAAGGGGAAATATTTTGAATTCGCTTAGTAGGTATTTAAACTCAACAAAAATGTTATTTTTAGATACCCGTGCGGAGCCGGGGCGGACCGCTAGTTTTCATGGCTACGCAAACGAAGTTTCGCCATCACTGCTAATTACTCCCATCTTAGATGGATCATTTTTGTGTTTAAATTCAGATGCCAATATATTTTTAATAATATAATTTACATTCGTAATAATTTGAGTGCCTACAAACAATGTAAGGTTGTTCACAATTTCAACGCCAGACAATAATAGACTGATACTGCCATCTTCCAGATTACAAAAGGTACTGTTAACTTTCTTGGGGGTTGGTATACGCTTAGTCAATAAAATCCCGAATGAAGTGTCAGATCTGCTCTTCAGTAAATTCAAAGCTAAATTGAAAAGTACCTTGCTTAGAAAGGGATACTACACTATTGGAGAATATTTAAACAACAAAACTGCATTTACATAGCTGTTCGCTCCAGCCTTTTATACTATCTTCTGTATAACGTTTATATTTTGCATAACATGTAAGGAATCTATGGAGATTTGACTCAGTATGAATTCTTAGTACGTCATTATTGCGACGGTGACAATATTTTGTTTGTTTGTTACAACTCCATTCATCCTTTGAAAAGTAATTGTAATACAATTTTAATATGTATTTAAATAAAAAGCCTGAGATAATATATAAATAATTATGATAAAAAATTTTTTTAGTTAGACGTGTTGCTGGGGAGTTTGTTAACAGCGATAACATGTTGCGAAGCGGTGTACGTAGAAATAGGAAATAGGTCTAAATTTTGACTTACATGTATGACCTTCAAAAAGTGTTCTCCAGTGGAACTTATACTAATATATAAAGCTGAAGAATCTGTTTGCTTGAACCCGCTAATCTCAGGAACTACTAGTCTGATTTAAAAAATTCTTTCAGTGTTAGATAGCCCATTTACCGAGGAAGGCTATGGGCTATATATCATCACGCTAAGGCCAATAGGGACGGAGCACCAATTAAGAATGTTTCGAAATCAGGGGGTTTTGAAAACAAATTCCACGCGGACGATGTCGCGGGCACAGCTAGTTTTGAATAAAAACATTTGAATTTGATGAATCAACCAAAATGATCCTTATCATACAATGTCATTAAACACAGTAATGTGCTTTTCAATCAAATTGATTCGATTTCGTTGATACATCTAATACCCGTATTAGACCTAAAACCTCTCTCCCGCCTAATAATCAATTCATTCGAATTGTATTTGCGGAAATAGGAAAGCTTTAAAGTATTGGGAGGCTACATCACCATTCGCCACAAATAAACCTGACTCAAATGCCGGCCTGAATCAATTCGGGAGCGACGAGCCACGTGCGCTCTTCAATTTTCTAGTTTTCAAACCTTTTCTCCTTTACACATTTAGTGATGTGTAAACTTTACCTGACACTTTAAAACAAATATCGATATTGCTGGCAACCTAAATTTAATATCACATAACATATTGTCACGCCTGTTTCCCATTGGGGTAGGCAGAGACGATCTATTTCCACCTGCTACGATCCTGACAAACACTTTTCGCTTCATCAACTTTCATTAATCTTTTCATACATATTAAACTACTTTTTATCTGACCTTTCTTCAAAATATCTTCAATTTGATCATGGTGAGTACGTCTCGGTCTATCGGCACCGAGTCTACCAGTAACATTGCTGTCATATACTTGTTTTGTGATTCTGCTTTCATTCATTCTCTCTACATGCCCAAACCACCTTAACATTCCTTTTTCAACTCTTGTCACTACATCTTCTTTCAATCCACAACGCTCCCTTATTGCACTGTCTCTTATCATATCATTTACATTAACCTTACATATACTTCTCAAAGCTCTCATTTCAACTGTATTTATCCTACTTTCCTGCTTCTTCTGCCATACCCAACTTTCTCTGCCGTACATTAGCGTTGGTACTAATACCCCTTGATGGACAGCCAAACGTACAGACACTTTTCGGATGTTATAATAATATATATTTATAGGAAACAGTATTTTGCTACAGTTGTAGTTGTTACTTGTAAAATAATGTCATAATTTAATAGATTATGTTCAGGACAGAGAGCACCCCCTGACCCGCCCACCGGAGCACACCTTCTCTCCACGCCCCGCATACCGCCGACGCCCATAGCTCGCACAGTTAGCAGCTAGGCGTCGGACGGAACGTGGGATGTAGAAGCGACTTGTACGCCGGAATGACTCACTTGTTCACATTGCTCACATACATATGGCACAAATACGCACTACTTTAATATCTGCCATTCATCATTCTCTCTGTATCTCGTCTATGTATAGTTTTAATTTAATTATAAATAACGCCAATAATAAGTCATACAGTCCGCATTGAGTTTTATTTGGAAGAAGCAACTGCCAACAATAGATTATATTAGGTATCACGAAATAATAGCTATTTTAAGGCAGACGATTATTGATCTGTTACAGTGAATAAAGTATTAGTAAATACGACACCGTTATAATTTTTTCTTAAGTTTTCGCGACTTGTATACATAATAAAACTACGTTTTAACGGTTTTAAACGCGGTAATTTATTTGATTTTTGTTATTCCGACGTTTCGGCCATTTTTCAGTGGCCGTGATCACAGAATACAAAGATATCAAGTGGCAACGAGTATTGTTAAAGTTTTATTTAGCCTACCTCCAACTTGTTCATTTTAATTATTTAGTTTTAATTTTGTTTATGGTTATTATTTACTCTATGGGAGCCTAATCTAATTTACCACCGCTTCGCAACATGTTATGGCTTAAAGTTCAGCAAACATGCCTAGCTCTAATAATTTTATATAATATTAAAATGGGTGGAGAGAAAAAATAAAAGAAACTATCAGTCCAGTTGGTTTGTGTTCCGGTGCATGCAGAAAGAACTCACAGTGGTCCTGAGGTCTGGCAGTTGGCTTTTGCTGGGTTTGGGTCTTGATAGTTTTGATGATCGGATCTCAAACAGGTACTTGCCAGCCATCTTCTCTATTGAAATTTGGGTGTTTTTTGATTTCGTCGTCGAACGTCGGAATAACAAAAATCAAATAAATTACCGAGCTTAAAACGTTAAAACGTAGTTTTATTACCGTTATAATTGCTAAATGTTTTGGAGGCATTTTTAACAAGTATTAGCAAGTTGCTGGACATTTTAGATTGCGAACATTAAATTGACGGTACTTTCAAGGAATTTAAGCAGTGCATGGGGCCAGGCACACCCAGTTGTTCTAACTATTCGCCAGGCAGTGCGCTCTTTGGTAAACTGAATAAGTTAAATATTTATTTGATCAATTTATTTGAATGTTTAGAATTGAGATGATATAGCGACTCTAATTGCGAGGCTTGGAGTGACTGTAAGGGGAGCTTGGAGGTCACCGGGCCAGGATGGGCCCATTCTTTATGTCATCTTGGTTATATATCCACATGTGTTGCTATCAAATTATCGAATAGTTATTCTTTCTGTGGCTACGATATATATATATATATATATATATATATATATATATATACACATAAGCAATATATATATATATATATATACATTGCACGCCTAGTAAGGCAAAATTTATCGACATCACGACAACAAAACACTCATGTACACAATACACAGGTACTTTCCGGCAGTAGATTATTCTATCTCATGGGTTACTTTTTGTTACTTCTGAGATAATTGGCTATCTATGAATGATGTGATACGAGCGATGCTGGAATCGTTATTTTGGGTAGCTGTGATACAACGCAAGCACAGAATCTTGTGCCATCTTTTAGATTACAAAAAGTACTGTCCTCTTCCTTGGGGTTTGGTATACACTTCTTCAATAAGATTCCAAGTGAAATGTTAGATCTGCCTTTCACTAAATTCAAAACCAAATTAAAAAGTATCTTGCTAAAAAAGAGATACTACACTATTGAGGAATACTTAAATGACAAAAACTCATTTACATAGCAGCTCGCTCTAACATCTTATACTATATTTTGTATAACGTTATCTTGCCAAGCTTGTAAGGTATTTATTATAAGGGAGATATATTGCAGCATAACATTTTAGTACGTCATGTCATTATTATAACTATAATAATATTTTTCTTTCCTTTAATTGTGTTTTGGTCTTATTGAATATGCACTGTTTGCTACAACTCCATTAATTATTCAAAAATTGATTCTGTAATATACTTCTGTATAAAACTTATTTAAAAAAAAGAAGAACTTGAGATATAAATAGAATAAGAAACTTAAAGAAAAACAATATTTAGCTAGACGTGTTGCTGGGGAGTTTCTTGCCGCTTCTTCTCCTTAACAGCAATAACACGTTGCGAAGCGGTGTACATAGAATAGGAAGAAAAATTTAATTTTAACTTATATATGTGACCTTCAAAAAGTGTTCTTCAGTGGAACTTTTTTTTAATAAAAACTTTGAATTTAAATATCAACGTGAAACGATTAGCCTTGAGCTAGTCGTGCATCATACTGTGAGTGAAAGTTCTGATGGCCATTTACACCCTCCACCTGTCCTATTTTACCTATCCCCTCCCCTCTAATTCATTCTTCCTGTCTAATCCCTGTATTCCATCCCCTTTATGCTATTTCTTCTATCCCATCATCTTGTCAGTTTCTCAAGTTATCTTATCTAACGTAAATGTAAATCAGGTCAAAGTCGAACAAAACAAACTCATAAGCATATATTTTCAATCGGTAATCAGAGAGAGAGATAGAGAGAGAGAGAGAGAGAAAGAATCAGTTTTGCAGTCAGTGCTTCTAAATTAAAAAGGTCTTGTCTCATTTAAGTAAATTTATCGAAAAAAATATATCGATGGATTGTGGGTATCCCTAATAAAGTGCAAAAATACAAACTATATCAAAGAAAAGCGGGTAGTACGAAGGAAAGCGGGGAAAAGCGGACAAAGTCACCTGTACTGGAATTTTCTTGCCTTTTTATAGTCGGTTTTTCGCATTCATATTTGAAGAATATTGCTTCTCTATAGAATTTTGTTTCTTAGACATTTTTAGTACAAATAAATCTTTGTTCTTCGTTCGCTTTTATCTATATCTTCTTGTATGTTCCATCTCGATATCTTGCAGTGTTCAGAAGGGAGAAATATGGGGTTATATTTCTCCCTACGCACGAAGTGGCGGCCATAACTAGTTCTACATATGCCTCTGATGGGTCGTTTATTGAATAAAATGACCCCGTACAATTAAAATATATTTACATAGCCAAAGAGATAAATAAAACATATCTAGACTTTTTTTTATTGCCGGAGTTCAGCAGAGAGGCAGACGGCCCACTTGATGGGAAGCGGTTATCATCACTATGGACATTTGCAACACCAAAGGTGCTATAAATTAAGGGAGACTGGAACCTGGTCACTAATTGCGGAACACAACTCAAGGTTGTTATGGCGGCGTACTCTAAACCAGGGGTGGTAGCCATCCAGTCAGGCAAATGCCATATCACCTGGCTGTGGGTTGATAGTCGCCTCTTACAACAGGCCGCTCCAACGCAGGAAATTGTATTCTTTCTCTGTTTCTGTACGGCTAAAAACGTTTACAGACTTAAATATAATAGGTTGGGAAAAAAATCTTTTCGCATATAGTATGTATGAACTTGTAATAAGATCTCTTTGGCTATACCATTTGTATCTGGCTGGTTTTGGTATCATTAAAAAGTTTTAATTTTAAAGAAGACAATTCCAAATTCAAATTAGGAAAATGTGTGACTTTCATTTGTTTTTCTTATTGTTAAAATGAGTGAATCTAATGAAGAAATTCGATACATTTTAAAATTTTACTACAAAAAAGGTAAAAATTCAACACAAGCCGCGAAAAAAATTTGTGATCTTTATGGACCTAATGCAGTATCTGTGAGAGTAGCGCAAATTTGGTTTAAGCGTTTTCAATCCAAAAATTTTGATATCAAAGATGCACGTCGCTCTGGTCGCCCTGTTAGGGATAAAATTGATACCATTTTTGAAAAAGTGGAGCAAGATCGGCATATTAGTAGTTACGATGTAGCTGGAGAACTGGGAATTGACCACAAAACGGTTTTGGCGCATTTGAATAAAGCTGGATACACAAAAAAGCTCGATATTTGGGTGCCTCATGAGCTCACTGAAAGAAACCTAATGAACCGTGTACTCATTTGTGATTCTTTATTACGGCGTAATGAAACCGAACCATTTTTGAAGAAGCTGATAACTGGTGATGAAAAGTGGATCACGTACGACAAGAACGTGCGAAAAAGGTCGTGGTCAAAGGCCGGTCAGGCTTCACAGACTGTGGCGAAACCCGGGTTAACTCGCAACAAGGTGATGCTGTGTATATGGTGGGATTGGAAGGGCATTATTCATTATGAGCTGTTACCGCCAGGCAGGACCATCGATTCTGAACTGTACTGCGAACAACTGATGAGATTAAAGCAAAAAGTTGAGAGAAAGCGGCCGGAATTAATCAACAGAAGGGATGTGGTTTTTCACCATGATAACGCTAGACCTCACACATCTTTAGCCACTCAGCAAAAATTACGAGAGTTTGGCTGGGGGGTGTTAATGCATCCGCCGTATAGTCCTGACTTTGCACCTTCAGATTTTCACCTGTTTCGGTCTCTGCAGAATTCCTTAGGCAGTGTCAGGTTAACATCACGAGAGGCCTGCCAGAACCACTTGTCGCAGTTTTCTGATCAGAAGCCCCAAAATTTTTATAGCAATGGGATCACGTCCCTACTTACACGATGGCAAAAAGTTATCCAACAAAATGGCACCTACATACTTTAGTCAAATGTAAATAAACTTTATAAAAAAACCTTTTGAATTTTTATATAAAATGCGAAGAAACATTTTACCCAATATAATACATTTTTATGCGACAGATTTTATACCTGTCGCATAAAAATGTATATTTAAGTCTGTGTATAATTCTCTGTCTGGCAGTTATCAAGTCACCAGTTTTTGCCTAATAGGCCAGTGTGTGAAAGTCACAAGATTTGATTTGTCACACCTCTATAGCTATAAGGTAAGTGTTTGCCCACTAGCTCACTGGAACGTAAAGGTCCTGACTTCGATTTCTGGTATGGTAAAGTTCGTAAATGAACTGTCCATAATTTATTACGGTCGAGTGTTTGGTATGAACCTCGAACTGTCTGTTGAATATTAACTATAAAACAAGCATAAAATGTTTAACTTGGAGATGTGTAATGTGAGTGTTTCTCTCCTGCTTCATATTGTTACGATTTGCAGGACTCGAATTAAAATGACGTAGAGTTTATTAGAACAATACAAACACGTATAACACAGGTATAAATATAACCGAACGCAATAAATCCATACGTAATGCAGGATCGTAATTCAAATACACGCGCAAAGTCCGTCACTAAATAGAATATCGAATGTACACAAATCTTGCTTCGCTTGTGGTTATCGCTTGACTGCCGATCTCTCCATTGGGGTATTGATTTATACATATTGCACATATGCAATGTATCTTCCTGATCGCGTGGACTGAATTTCTTAGAATCACACCTATTTAATGCCTAGCATATAAGATTACAATACACAATGGGCTGTTATTCTAATCATAAATTTTAAACACAACGTAAACAACAAAAGATGTCCAAATGCCGAAAAGGTAATAAAATGTCTACAGGTATGCAGGTGTGAATTTGTCATTTGTCACCGTTCAGGTCGTTACAATATCAATATTTATTATAATAAAATATAATAACAGCCCATAAACGTCCCACTGCTGGGCCCGGGCCTCCCATTATAGGGGTAATGAACAGTATACCCGTCACGCTTGTCCAAGGCGGCTTGGCAGGTTTGATACATCAGTTATCTCGATGTGCAGATTGCATCACGATACTTCCCTTCACCCTTGTTAGCACGTGGTAATTGTAATAATTTACACATTAAATCAGAAAACTGATTAAGTGGTGAATGCGTTTTGGCCAGGATCGAACCCGCTCTACCACGACTTATAAATCTTTACTAACATGAATTACAACGGCGGTACTTTTGACTATATTTGCCTATCCGAAGGAAACGGTATCATTTACTGGGATAAGTTTTAAATCTACCTTCATGAAGGTAAATTATAACCTGTACAGGTCGATTCTGGTTTAATGGAGGTTGAAAGCATTATGCTGTGTCAGTTCCTGATACAGCATAAAATGCCCAGCCTCATTGCCGTGAATTATATATACGTACATATTTCTTAAACTATATCTGTTTATTGTGACCGAGTCCATACTTAAAGTAATTTTGGTTTACATGTCCTTTTGACGCCGTGGAGTAGAATATCCCTAATATTATAAATGATTTATACATATATTTTGATTGTAATTTTGTGCATTAATAAATTTAAAAAAAATGAGAAAGTAACTCTTGTCTGTGTCTGTTCTGTTTTCACGATAAAACTACTGAACCAATTTGGCTGAAACTCAGTATATATATATGCCTCGATGCCGAGGATGAACATATGATACTTTTTAACACGAAAAGTGGGATAGTTCCCGGGATAAAAAAATATTTGTCTCTCTGTTTGTTATGCTTTTACGGAAAAACTACTGGACCGATTTGGCTGAAATTCGACTTTTTATCCCGGATAATGGGATAAGTTTGGGGATAGATATATGTGAAGATTATCCCAAAAAGTAGGATAGGTTTTTATTTTGTAATTTGCCATTTTCGTTATTTTGGTTAATTTGGTCGTTTTGGTCGATGTGATCGATGTGGTCGATGTGGTCGCTGTGATCGATGTGGTCGATTTGGTCGATGTGTTGTCGATTTGGCCGATGTGATCGATGTGGTCGATTTGGTCGATGTAGTCGTGTTGGTCGATGTGGTCGATTTGGCCGATGTGATCGATTTGGTCGATGTGGTCGATTTGGCCGACTTTGCGATTTAAACGAAGTTCCTCCGGGGCACTTCCGGGGCAAATAGCAGTAACATAAAAATTTAATACAATGTAACCTGTGATGTAACCTCTTTAAACAAGAAGCATGCAGCAGAGGTGATCCCCGACGCAGCCGCGTGGTAAACTCTAGTTGATAATAATTATAGTGACGCGGGTGTAATGCCCTAGTATTTGTCTAATTAATTCGTTGTTGTGCCGTGAATTAATTTGAACTTTGATGAGATGGAAATGTTTTATAATATACAATTGTATAATATGGAAATACTCAATTTTCTGAAATAAATGAATTATTATATTATTATACCTAAAAATACATTAGTGCATTTATTTGCGACAGTAAATATTTTTATTTTATTGCTTTGAGAAGTATATGTGCGGTTAGCTTGAATGATATGATAAGGAACAGTGTGATAAGGGAACGTTGTGGGTTAAAAGAAGATGTAATAACAAGAGTTGAAAAGGGAATGTTAAGGTGGTTTGGACATGTAGAGAGAATCGATAAATGTAGAATCACAAAACAGATGTATGACAGTATTGTGAATGGTAGGATTGTTGCCGGTAGACCGAGACGAATACACCATGACCAAATATCAGAAGTGTTAAAGAGAGGTCAGGTAAAAAGCATTTCAAATAAACGTGCATGTATGAAGAGGTTAATGAAAGTAGGTGAAGTGAAAGTTGTTTGTCAGGATCGTCGCAAGTGGAGATCCATAGTCTCTGCCTACCCCCATGGGAAACAGACGTGATATTATATATGTATGTATGTATAAATATTTTTATTTCTTCTGTCATAAAGTTTGACTCGGCATAACAACTAGCTCTGTGATATTGTCTTCTGTGATCACGGCTACTGAAAAGTGGCCGAAACGTCGGAATAATAAAAATTAAATAAATTACCCCGCTGAAAACTGTTAAAACGTAGTTTTATTATAACTAGCTGTGTGTCGAGTTTTATTTAAATCCGTTCAGTAGTTTTAAACTCGATGCTCTAACAGAGAAATATTCTAAAAAATGTATTTTCGTAACCCACTGATGCGAATTAACCCGACTGGTTTTTATTTTTTAAATTCATTATTATTATATCTATAATATCTCTATAGATAATACATACCCTAACAAATTATATTAATATATAGCAATTATTCTAAAACACACAAAATTAAATTAAATTGGAAGTTAAAAACATACAGTGGAATATAGAACGTCCTCCTTTTGGAGTCGGTTAAAAATAGTAAATTATATAAAAACATGTTCACGTGAGCGCCGACAGCGCCCAAATGTGGCCGAATAACAGCGGCAGTTACAAGACTTTCTAATTTATTTTATTTTAGATCTTATTTCATTGCATTAAAGTTGAATACTGTGTTAAGGCGTGGAAATTGCCGTAACATGTAGTATTTTAGATGAACCAGCTTTCGAGCTCTAAATCAATTACGGTG
Organism: Dendrolimus houi; assembly: GCA_039645545.1. Lineage (NCBI taxonomy): Eukaryota > Metazoa > Arthropoda > Insecta > Lepidoptera > Lasiocampidae > Dendrolimus > Dendrolimus houi. The sequence goes on from CM077140.1 coordinate 16,274,554, forward strand.
ATATAAAACAAAAAGTATGCGAGTATGCTTATCATAGTACGTCCGTCAGATCACCAAAAGTTCACCACAACATCAGCCACGGGGGGAAGCCGGCCGGCTTACAATCTATTCCCAGCCCTTCCACTTAATGCAACACTTATTAGTCTTTATGTATTTGAATTTATTGGCAACTGGCTCGTTCTTTATTGAACCACCATTACTGCCAGTGTCAGGTGTGAAAAAAACCAAGGTATAGAAAGAAAAAACATGGGCATGTGTGATTTGAGAATGAGGAAAAAGAAAAAAAAAAAACAAAAACTTGTTCATATGTCCAGATCACCACCACCTGTAAGCAACACAAATAAAATAAAAAGCGAACAAAACACGTGGGCAATGTAAATATGGACATCACAATTTAATGTTATTTACAGATATATATTTATATATAAGATTAAAAATAAATGGGTTAGATATATGGGCAAGTAGGGTTTTAAGATTAGTAGGTTTAGGGATTTTAGTAGGAAGGATATCGTATAAAGAGACAGGGAATAAGGGACAGTTGAAGAAGATGTGGTCAATAGTACCTTCCTCTGTTTTACATTATAAATATTTTTTGACCTGTGCGCCTGCCCAACAATTATAGCAGCGACCCATAACGACGCGTATGTGTGTAATATAAAATTCAAAAAATCCAGGCACCATCTGCTGGCGACTGACGTATGACGTGAAGTTATTTATAAACTACCCAACATCGCTAGAGGGCGTCATCATATTGTATAATAATATATAGCGGTCAGCATTTTTCGTTAACGATTCCGATTAACGTGCGATAAGGAACTTTGTTCCAAAAGATTGTGTACCTACTCAGAATGGGTCTTATTAAGATTTTGTTAGAACAATAATATCAAAGGGCGCATTTAAACAATGAACATGGTAATAAAACAAGTAGTTGTTTTCATAATAATATAATAATTAGCAGTTGGCACAATCAGCGCTTGTTTAATTAGCGTATTTGAACAAAAAGAAAACCCCTTTGTTATAACTGGCTGGGAGTTTGCGTTGTTTTCTAGTGCCCGTTCGTGCGGCGGGTTTGTTTGTTTTCTGTTACTTTTTGGATGGAATTTTGTTTTAGTACTTTTGTGAATTATAAAGGATTCAGATGCTTAGGGAGTCAAGGGCTGCTAATGTAATGCTAAAAAGTAATTAAGTTTTATAATTAGAGTTTTTATGGTGGTTTGTTTCTTGTGTCATGTGACTTTTGGACGTTTCTGGGTTTCAAGTTTTTTGTTGCACACAAGAAAGTAGTTTCCATGAGTATTAATTTTAAATAGTGCAATCGGCGGTCTTATCGCTTACAGCGACGTAATACCTAACCGACTTTAAATTAAGAAGCAAAAATAAATATTTTCTACGTCTTGAAGTCGGTGCATTTTGCAATTTTGTTCTTGTTTTTTGTGTTTCACTTGGCACCGACTTTAAGATGTTTTAGAAAATGTTGATTCCTTGCTTTTTTTAGCTTGAAATCGATTTTTTTTGTTAAAAAAGACATTTTCTACTTTCTAGTTGCTTGAATATCTATAGAAATAACACACTATATAACGACAGTGTAAACTCTATATAACGACACTGAAGGGACTGTACATTTTATAGCGTTATAGAAAGTTGTCTTTAAATGGAGAGATTTCTGTCTGACGTCTTTTGCTGCAACAGTAATTTTGTTGTATTTTTTTACTTATTTTATTCATATCTTGCGATATTGAGGCATCTTGGTGATAAAAGAAGTACTTAGAAATTTCGATATTTCGGAATTTCTTAGAGATTTCGGTATGCATTGTCTTTATTGAGAGTGGGTGTAATGCTATATAGAGTGTATCATTGTATGGAAAACAAGCTTTTTTATTTTTTTGTAACGCTTTGGGAATGTCTTTGGACACCGTCCTCGGCTCTTCGGGGGAAGGGCCAAATGCAGCGCAGAAGCATGCATCGAGGGTGTGTGGGATTCTCAGCGACCGGTTCTCCATGCTAGCTTCAATCAGAAGCAGTCGCGAGAAACCGATCGCCAAACTACCCTCTAAACCTAAACCTGCGCCCCTGTATCCGCGCTTTCACAGGGCGTCAAGGGATTTAGAACAGAGTTACTGCACCGTGACGCCCCCACGCTCGGCAATACTGGGCCTCCCCGGTGGCAATGGAAGACAAGCTAAACCAACCAAAGCCAAGTGATTTCGACGCTTAAGGAGTTTACACTGTATTTTGAGTGCTTGTATAAATTGTACTATTGGCTCGCGTATACAAGTTTTGCCTTTCGAAAAGTGTTGGCGTTCGGCGCTCTTCATCAAGGGCTGCTTTCTATTTCCCTAAGATGCATTCATCAGGCCCTGACTCTTTCGAATAAAGAAAAATTTGAAAATCGGTTCACAATTGACAGAGAATTCCCGTAACAAAATACAAAACATACACATAGTTGAATTGAGAACGTCCTCCTTTTGGAAGTCAGTTAAAATGATCCTATACTTATCACAATTAAGGATTATACATATAAAAATACGCGTAAAAGAAATAAATACACATATAAAATTATTTAGAAATTTAAGTGAGTATTATTTGTTAATATGGCTTAGAGGTTAACGTACATGAGTCTGAATTGACACAGGTTCGAACCTTGACCGGAAAGTATGCAACACTTAGGCAGTTTTCTGATCTAATGTGCATATTATTACAATTACCAAGTGCTAAGGAGAAAAACATAAACCTGTACTTCGAGATAACAGATTTGTCAAACCCGTCAATTCGCTTTGAACAAGCGTGGTGGTATACTGTTCATTCCCGTAAAAGGGAAGGCTTATCCAACCCAACAGTGGGACAATGATTTTAACTATACTAATATGTTAAATGTGAAAGTTTGGATGGATGTTTGTTGTGTTGTTGAACGGCTGAACGGATCAGTAGGATTATACACAAACGTCTGGAAAGTTTCCGAACGAATCAATTCGCAATCCGTCGGAACGCGAAACGCCCTTCACAAATCCTGTCGAAAGCACATTCTCGAATTTTATAAAAGATTTCCGTTGGATTGCAAACTGATTCGTTCGGAAACTTTCCGTTCAAACACGGAAACTTTCCCCACATTTGTGAATAACCCTACTGGGTAAAATTTGGTAGACAAATAGATTATAGTCTGGAATAGACACAACAATCACACGGGCTACTTTTTATCCGTGAGCAAAGCCGCTGGCAAAAGCTAGTTGTTATTATAAAATTACGAACGGATTTTATTTCGAAAATATTTTCTCATAAATCCATTTCCTTGAATCCACCATATGTCCTTCGTTCCTTCCTCAGAATCCTTTTAGGTTGGAAAATTTCAAAATTGCAGTGGCTCGAGTGTCACAAGTTACGCTGCACCTGACACCGCTCTACATAGTGTCGCGTACAGTTGCTTAAATGGAATTTGTGTCGAGTGCTCTTAGGCACATCCACCATCTGGACTATATTTTCGTGTCAAATTTAATTCATATAGATCTAATAGTTTTCGAGAAAAACGGTAATAATAATAAAGACAGACTGAAAGACGGATGATTATAACTTTTATTTGTGAAAATGGTTTCGTAATCATAATAAATAGGCACAAAGGAAAATATAAGAGTATAGAGATTTTACGTTTTAGAAATTAGTCTTTGACACTTATAATTCGATAAAGGAATGTAATTACTGAGTTTTGCTTAGAACATATCTTCTGATAAATCCATGTACTGGAATTTATCATCAATCACGTATATTTTTATTTATTACATAATTATTTCATTACTTGACCTCACTGAGTGACTGACTGACATATCAACACACAGCCTAAACTAGTGTGGCTAGCACTATGAAATCTTGCATATGGGTTCTTTCTATACTGTAGTTCTGTTCAAAGAAAGGAATTTTGAAAATTCAACCTTTAAGGGGGTGAAAAAGATGTTGAAAAATTTGCTCAGGCTATGACTATTCTTACCCTGCGCGAGCAAAGCCGCGAGCAACAGCTAGTATACTTTAAATAAACTATATCATCTGAGACATAAATAAACCCAAAGAATCCTTTTAGGTCGGACAATTTTAAAGTTGCGCTGTCTGGAGTGTCGCAAGTGTCGCTGCACCTGACACCGCTCTACACAGTGTCGCGTTCAGTTACCCAAATGGAATTTCTGTCGAGGGCTCTAAGGCGTATTATTGGTTTGTTCGAAGTCAACCTCCCAACCGGGTTCTCCTAAAAGCCTATACTTTACCTTTGGTTAACTCATATATTACATTGAAAATTAATATCATTACATTTTCGGGATATTCAAATTAAAAACTATAAATTTAAACTAAGTTCCAAAAGAGAACATTTTTCAAGACAGTTTTTAGTAATTCCAGGAATTTAAGAATTTAAAATGATGTGTCAATTCACATAAATTCCTATTAAAATAATATCATTGAAGTGAAACATCTTTAGAATCGTTGTGATTTGAAACTCAATGAAACGAAAAAGCGACACTAAAAAGAGATAAACACATAAATCTAAAGGACTAAGCCTACGAGATAATGAGATACATTGTGCAGTACAGATTAGAGAGTCTATAAGACCGATGATTAAGCATAGGTCCAATTTGGACCGAAATAAGACTGATAATAATATTTTTTAGACTAAAATAGTGAAAAATTGAAAGTGATACTTAAGAAAAATTTATTTTGCATTATAATAATGTTACGAGTTCGGGACTCGAATTAAAATGCCGTTGGAATTATTATAGAGTTTATTAGAACTATACAAACACGTATAATACAGGTACAAATATAATCGAACACAACACGTCCAAACGTAATGCAGAAAGTCGTAATTCAATAAAACGTGCAAAGTCCGTCACTATTAGATTCCCGATTGTAGTACACACGTCTCGCTTTTATCGTGGTTCTCGCTCGACTGCCTTCCTCCCTCAATCAGGCCATCGTTTTATCCTGCACAAGTGCAATGTGCCCGCCGGGCCACATGGACCGAATTTCCTAGAATCAGCTTGTACTTCAAAATCCGTAACACCTGGCTAATGATTACAATACAACAATAGGCTGTTCTCTAGAAACGTATGCCAATAAATAAGTAAACAAAAGAAGACGATCATAAAAGAATCGTTTCAATGTTATTAGTTCACATGCCGAAGGGTAATAAATGTGCTTCTACAAGTCTGTACGTGGAATTTGTCTGACGGCGCTTAGGTTAAAAGTTAGAGAAGAATTATCTGTGAGTTTATTCTCTGAAGTTTCACTTCTACTGCGAACTGCACTCACACAATTTTTTTTTTGTACTCACCATCATTCGCAGTTTTGTCCATGTGTCACTTAGGCCGCGTTCCAATTTAATTGTCACATACTGTTTTATCGAACTTGAATGTATGCGTTCACTGGATAGAAATTTTATATTTGGTTTCATTCCAACACATAAATAAAATCTGTAGTCTACTTCAATTCAATGTCCACCGCTTTCCAATGGGTTATTGCTGTTTAAGGAGAAGGCCCGACCAAAAACTCTCCAGCAATATCTACCTGCTTATACGTGGGTCACTCAAAAAGTTTTGCGAAAATAAAATAAAAATGTTCTATAGGTAAATATTTTTTTATTAAATCTTCTCAAAGTACTATCCACCAGCCTCTATACAAAGTTTCATGGGTCTGAACCAGTTTTCGAAGCACTTTTTCCAGTCCGCCGCAGACACCTTGCTCGAACGCTGACAGCGCATCTTCCGGGACGAAAATTGTATCCCTTTGAGCTGATTTTTTATTTTCGGAAATAAAAAGAAGTCACACGGTGCTCGGTCAAGACTGTAAGAAGGGTGACCCAGTAGTTTGACCGGCGTGCTGTTTAGAAAGTCCCTCGTTTTGACCGCGGTATCGGCGGGCGCGTTGTCGTGGTGGAGCAGTAGCCCGCGGAGCCCTGCAACAGAGAAAACTTCTGCCAAGCAATTTGGTAGTATACCATTCGGCGTTGATGCTTCTTTGGTTCCGTAAAGGAATTGACACCAAGTAGCCAGTCAAATTGAAAAAACTCGCGATCAATAAATTCCCCCCGCTTCTAGATCGCTTCACTTTGGTAGGCGTAGATTCGTTTTGAAACACCCAAACCGTCGACTGGCGCTTCGTTTCTGGATCGTATTGATAAATCCAGGATTCATCACCTGTAATGATGTCGTAAACACGCCGAGACGAGCCTGCTTTCAAATTTGTTTATCATATACACGGCACCATTCCACCCGGGCCTGCTTCTGAGCATCGGTGAGGTTGTGCGGCACCCAGAAATTTAATAAAAAGCTATATATTCCATTTTCGTTATACAATATGTATTTCTTCACTTTTATAAATATTTTTATTTCTGTAATATCTGTAAACATTTCTTTATAAAAAGATACCTAAAATTATTCTATAATACTCTTTTATAAAAATATTCATTACCAGCATTATTATGTTAATCATCAAGTCATACAGCTTCAAAAATAACGTAAGTGAAATTATAGATTTCAAAGCATCAGTACATTTTAGTGTAATATATATACAGAGCTGTTATAACCGCATCCCTGCATGCAGTTATCTCGCGGCGTGATTTTAGCTGGGGGTTGTAATTGCTCCGCTGAATCCGGCACAATGCGGGCTTTGTGCTGCGCTTGTTACCAAATTTGCAGCTCAGGTTGGCTTTGAGACATCATTAGCATACGCCAAGCCGGGTTCACTTGTCTTACCATTAAGAGTTTGCTATTATATTAAAAGTTCAACCTTTAGCAAATATGTATGCAATGATTTGAAAAAGTCATCTAAAATGTTAAAATATAATTTCGTATTACTTTTATAACATCTTCTACAAATTATAAGGGATAAAAATACACTAACTATGTAGGTACCGTGCAGGAGCGGAGAAAGAATACAATTTCCTGCGGCCGCGCGGCCTGCCGTAAAAGGCGACAAAACAACCCACAGCCAGGTGGTAGGGTATTTGCCCGACTGGATGGCTACCACCCCTGGTCTAGAGTATGCCACCATAACAACCTCGAGTTGTGTTCCGGCATTAGTGACCAGGTTCCAGTCTCCCTTGAGAGAGCAGCAGCGCATTTGTAGCACGTTTAGTGTTGCAAATGGCCATAGGCGATGGTAACCGCTTTCTATCAGGTGGGCCGTCTGGCTGTCAACTGAACTAATGCAATAAAAAAAATCAAAATTCTCCAGCACAGAGATCACTATTCGGTATTCACACAATTTTTAACATCTTTATCGTTGGACCGCAGAAGTGGAAAGTGTATCTGAGCGTGACGGTCGTGCTTTTGCCCATCTCAGAAGTACCTAACGTACCTAAACAAGTTTTCACTTCAAAAGTCATTAAAGAAAGTAATTATGTAGTTATGTTTTTTCAAAGTTCTACTAATAAACAATACCGCAGGTGACTTTATACACTGAAAAAGACAAATTGTCAGCCTTTAGCTACTAACAGGCTACATGCATAGTGACTTTTAATATTTAGATTTTTTTATGGGCTGAAGCAGGCAAACAGGCAAACAGTCAAACTGGTGGTACCGTCTCCCATGGACATTTGAAACACCAGGTGTGTCACTAGCGCGTTGCCGACCCTTAAGAAATTTTATAACGCCCTTCTTAACCCTTAATTGAACCTGACGAAAAGGGAGCCTCCTGGGTCTTATAAACCCTTGTGGGATTTTTTGTTTAATTAATTATAATAAAAAAAAATTTTTAAATATCAAGTACTTTTCTCTGAAATACGCAAATACAAAAGAATGTTGTTAGTACACCGAAAACTGACATTTTTCTAAAAGTAATCACTTATAGTCAAAAGTATATAGTATCCCACGTTTTTTAGTTCGATTATTACATGGAAATGGTAAATATGGCCAAATAAAAAACGTCAGACGATAAAATAACTCAAAAACTATAAATAACACTAATTCAAATAACCTTACGGTATTTTTTGGCGACATTGTGATTTTTTTGTTTATTCCAACCGACAGTTAGCTCAAAATTTTTACGAAAATAATATCCGTATTTATTGTAAGATGATTGAACATATATTTTGACATATTGTGGGAAATCATGAACTTTTGATAGCTTAGAGCTTCAAAAGGGATGTGGGAGGTATACTCCTTCAGTCCAATTAAGGGCTGAAAAACCCCATGTTATGCGCGTGCGCATAGGTACGTCGCGGTTAGACTTCTATATTGTATAACCGCGTATAAATTACATTTTTCAATCAAATTTTGTTAATTATATACGCAGTATTTTTAAGTTGCTCCCGTGACTGAAAAATTCAGAGGAAAAACATTGAGATGGTATGAGCAGAGCATGGAGTTAAATCCAGCTCCTCGACAACAGGGACACAGCGAGAGGGCTTAAAAGGACAAAAACATTTGAACTAGTGCTATAAACTAAACAAAAGTGTAGTATGTGCCGGCTAATAATAAAGAACACACGAATAAAGTGTCTTCGCCTTAATAGAGACAATAAGAAAAGTGTCAGTGGACACTCTCTTAGTATGAATACTTTTAGTTAATTTAGGTTATATTTAAATTACTTATTAGTCTATTTAGATTACATTTTATCCGTGCAGGATTGGAGAAAGAATACAATTTCCTGCGTTGGGGCGGCCTGTATAAGAGGCGACAAAACAACCCACAACCAGGTGGTAGGGCATTTGCCCGACTGGATGGCTACCACCCCTGTTTTAAATATGTCGCCATAACATCCCTGAGTTGTGTTCCGGTATTAGTAACCAGGTTCCAGTTAAGAGAGCAGCAGCGTATGTGTAGCATCTTTGGTGTTGCAAATGTCCATAGGCGATGGTAACAGCTTTCCTTCAAGTGGGCCGTCTGTCTGCTGAACTCATGCAATAAAAAATAAAAAAGATGGTAATATGAATGAGGTATTTCTTCCTAAATACTTCATTTATAAAATATAAAAAGTTAAATTGAATAATCGATACATACAAGTATAAAGGTAGACTAAAAGAGAGATGGATGGATTATGTCAAGGATAACATGAAGATTGTGATGTGACAGCGAAGGTATGCCAGAATAGAAAAGAATGGAAGGTAAAGACATTTTATGCCCACCCCAAATCTTTAGATAAGGTCAAAAGTTTCTGAGCAAATGAGACTGTAATTTACACAAACATTTCAGCTGTGCCATCTCAAAATCTAGCAAGTGCATTTCAAGAAATTTTACACCACAGCAAAAGCAGCAAAAGTCATGAAATTCACCGGTATTTCAATTCAAACCCATTAATTGAGCTTATTAGGAGCTATATACCATTATGATACAGGTTTCACATGCAATAATATAATGCATGCAAGCACAATACATCAGCAAATATCTATTAAGACGATACATACACAAAGCTGAGATGAGTTTTTTTTTGCAAGATATTTGCAAAAGGCGCGACAAATGCTCAGCTACTCTCTAACGGCAGACTGGAATCTGGCCACTAATGCCGGAACACAACTCAAGGTTGTTATGCCTGTATAATTTAGACCAGGGGTGGTTGGTAGCCATCCAGATGGGCAAATATCCTACCACCTGGCTGTACATATTGCAGCATAACATTTTAGTACATCATCTCATTATTATAACTTTAATAATATTTTTCTTTCCTTTTATTGTGTCTTGGTCTTGTTGAGTATGCACTGTTTGCTACAACTCCATTAATTCTTCAAAAAGTAATTCTGTAACATACTTCTGTATAAAACTTATTTAAAAAAAGACAACTTGAGGTATAAATAGAATAAGTAACTTAAAGAAAAACAATATTTAGCTAGACGTGTCGCTGGGGAGTTTCTTGACGCTTCTTCTCCTTAACAGCAATAACACGTTGTGAAACTGTATACATAGAATAGGAAGAAAAATTAAATTTTAACTTATATATATGACCTTCAAAAAGTATTCACCAATGGAACTTATTTTGAATAAAAAACTTTGAATTTGAATTTGAATTTGTGGGTTGTTTTGTCGCATTTTACGAAAGGCCACCCGGCCGCAGGAAATTGTATTATTTCTCCGTTCTTGCACGGATAGGTTGATTTCATAAGAATTCCGTTTTTTCAAAGTTGGTATACAATCCAAATAGAGTTACAATTTACGTGACTTGAGCCTCACCTTATCATACCATGTAAGCTGTTAGATAATTTAACAAGGTGAAGAATTTTGAGGGACATTTAAATAAGGAAGCCATTTTGAGTTGAAGAGAATTTTTTTGTTATCCAATGTTGTCAAACATGAAAATTTGTTTTTAGTATTGCCAGACTTAATTCTAAAATTAACATGTTTTATGTCTTGAACAAAAGCAACGCGATTATAAAAAAAAACTACTTAAAATAAACTATAAATGATATTGCTATGCCTCCATAACAAAAGCAATTACACGTCACCAGAACTACAATTAAGTGTTGCTACAATAACAACGTCGAGGGACAATTGTTGTTGTTGGCGCCGAGCACGCATTCCAACATGTATGTGACGTCATAACATAAATTATTTGCCACACCAACGTAAAATACAAGCACTTAATCTCCAAATAAGATGCGTATAGGGCTGGCAACAACGAGATGGATTTTATAAATTTTGTTATAATTGCTAAGGACGCTATATAAACTGACCAATATTAAATTACTGTGACATCATAGAATATGACTCTTTTTAAAGCTTTATTTTAATTTAATCAAGTTAAGAAGTGAATCAACTTGCGAAACTGGCCAGCAAACTGGAAACAAATAGCTGTATTGTCAAAAAATGCTTTAGTTGAGCTGACTTGTTTTCGAAGCCGGCAACACTGCCCTACTATTTGCACTTGCAGTAATCGACATTTTTGGGTTTTTCGTTTTTTTCAGAAATGGTATCCCAAAGAGCTAATCTTATTCTAATACTCGTATATAAAGCTGAAGAGTTTGTTTGTTTGCTTGAACGCGCTAATCTCAGGAACTACTGGTCTGATTTGAAAAATTATTTCAGTGTTAGATAGCCCATTTATTGAGGAAGGCTATATATCATCACGCTAAGACCAATAGGAGCGGAGCAACAATGAAGAATTTTTCATAACTACTCCACGCGGACGAAGTTGCGGGCAGAAGCTAGTCTATACATAAAGCTTGATTTTTCAATTGTAAACTATGTTTTAACTCGTTTTTAAGCGTGGTTTATTATGTATACTAGTCGCGAAAACTTAGGAAAATAATTGTTATTTTTTAATTAAAATAAGGGCAACACGGACAGGGTGTGCCACACGGTGCTGTTGGTTCATATTTGTAAATCAATGTCACGTGAGTCTCCGTTAGTAGTGAGCGCAACCGCCTTACTTTAATTTCTACGCCGTGTACACACCTCCGAAGTCTGGCAGCCATATTTTTGCTGTTTTATTTAGAATACAACCAGCATCCCCTACAGACATCTAATGCTACCACTTGTTGAAACCGCTATTTGCAAGTACTGCGTTTGTTATAAGGAGGTCAGAACATATCAATAGCATTTTTGGTGTTGTAAATGTACGCAGGCGACGGTAGCACTTTCCATCAGGCGGTCCGTCGGTCTGTCTGCTGTATTCCATCAATAAAAAATAGTTCCTTGCACACCATGAAACGAAATGTTAAGATTCGATTCACACCATGATCGCTTTCGATTCAATCTCGTTTCAATCAAACTTTGCTGTGTCTACATTACTATTGCTGTTGGTTTGTGTTGTTTCAGATAAATATTCATTTATTATTAACTAGCTGTGCCCGCGACGTCGTCCGCGTGGAATTTGTTTTCAAACTCCCCGATTTTGAAACATTCTTCATTATTGCTCCGCTCCTATTGGCCTTAGCGTGATGATATATAGCCTATAGCCTTCCTCGATAAATGGGCTATCTAACACTGACAGAATTTTTCAAATCGGACTAGCACTTCCTGAGATTAGCGCGTTCAATCAAACAAACAAATCAGCTTTATATATTAGTATAAGATAAGATTTACATAGCAGCTCGCTCCAGCTTCTTACACAATCGTCTGTATAACGTTTTAATTCTGTCAAACATGTAAGGAATTTATAGAGATATGTTGCAGTACAAACTTTTAGTACGTCTCGTCATTATTATAACAATAATAATATTCTTCTTTCCTCTTACTCTGTCTTTGTGTTACTGAGCATGCACTGTTTGCTACAACTCCATTAATTCTTCAAAAGTCATTCTGTAACATACTTCTGTATAAAACTTATAAAGAAATATTTAGCTAGACGTGTTGCTGGGGAGTTTCTTACCTCTTCTTCTCCTTAACAGCAATAACACGTTGCGAAGCGGTGTACATAGATTAGGAAGAAAAAATATTTTTAACCTATATGTATGACCTTCAAAATGTGTTCTCCAGTGGAACTTATTTTGAATAAAAACTTTTGAATTTGAATTTGACATTATTTTCGACAAATCGATACCGGCATTATGCCGGATCGGAACTAAAGCAATATTTTTATGAATATTTGACCGACCGGGAACGAATCGAGACCAGAGCGAGATTGAACCGAGAATTCGCCCGCTTAGGCTCGATTCACGCTATGATCCCTAGTTTGAGTCGAGCCTAAGCGGGCAAAGCGTGTTATATGCTAGATTACTCATGTATTAAAGTAGGCGATGCAGTTGACAACCCTAAATGATAATTGCAAGCGATAATTTCAACGTAGAGTCGTACATCTTGCGCGCATAACCTCGTGTCACCGACTAGTTGGCCAAATTGCCCCGTTAAGGGTGTCATACACGCGTACGCAAATATTCGCGAATGATATACCGCGCGATTTTATGCTTGCTTTGCCAAGTCGCAGAATAATTGGGTGCTAGAAAGAAAATATATTTTTAATGGTTTCATCTTAATATTTTTTTATTCGAATTAAACAATTCATAGTTTTTCGAAATAGTGAAATGCAGAGAAATACGTAAAGAGGGTTTAATTATATTGTCACATGCCGTCAAAGATAAGCCGAACAGCCTGTTGTAAGCGCAGCTTATTGTCCTGCCGGATTAAGGAACTCTTTTGTCTTTTGAATTTGTAGTTAAGAAAAACATGCTATTGTCTTTTTACTTGTTTTATAACCATCATTAGCGTCGAACTAATCTCTATTGTTATTGTATTCGACTTTGTGGACGTTCGCAGGTGTGCAAATTAATATTTCTTAGAAACTCAGTGTGCGCCTCCAATTTCTTTGTACTGTGTAGTTAATATAAGACGATGCCCGAATGGAGGGGCGGGGCAGTCAAGCGACGACTACGAAACGAGTAAGACGTTCTCTAGTACTCTCGATTAGCGATATAGACGACGGACTTTGCGCGTCTCGAATTGTATTTAATCGTGCAGTGTGAACTGGTTACATCCAGTTTTGTTTGTATTTGTTTTGTACGGGTTTGTACAGTTCTAATAAATTCTATAGTAGTTCCAACGGCATTTTTAATTCGAGTCCTGTAGCTAGTAACAATATTTTAGTATGCAGGCCGAGTGATCGAAGCTACTATGTTGGCGCTCGGTATTCATAGAAAAGTTTTGAAATTTCACCAATAATGTCGGTTGTTATAGAATTATATATTAAACTAGCAGTACACGGCAGACGTTGTCCTGCATTTAAAAAACAAAAATCTAGAACCCGATTTCACCGTCATCTACCGGGTGCAATTTGAATGCAAACCATCCCGGGACCCACGAACACACACAAAAAATTTCATTAAAATCGGTTCAATCGTTTATGAAGAGTTCAGTGACAGACGCGAACAGAATAAAATTACATATAAACTTTTTTGGGTCAGAAACCCGGAATGGGAGTCCTCAGAATACCCTACTAAAGTTTCATTAGAATCTGATCAATGCTTTTAGGAGCGCATCGAGGACGAACACACAAACGTTGATTTTTATTTATAAGAAGACTAGCTGTGCCCGCGACGTCGTCCGCGTGGAATTTGTTTTCAAAACCCGCCGATTTTCAAACATTCTTCACTGGTGCTCCGCTCCTATTGGTCTTAGCGTGATGATATATAGCCTATAGCCTTCCTTGATAAATGGGCTATCTAACACTGAAAGAATTTTTCAAATCAGACCAGTAGCTCCTGAGATTAACGCGTTCAATCAAATAAACAAACAAACTCTTCAACTTTATATATTAGCATAAGATAGCTTGCCCTTATAGATAGATAACACTATTGACACCAAAACATACAAATACAAAAACAAATCATATTTACTATACTTTCTAGGTAATACAATAAACGACGCGCTGTTAGGAGGGGATAGGGGGTCATTGATACATAAACACTTAAATTAATATATTAATATTAATTACTATACTTTGCCCGCAACTTTATCCACGTTAGACAGGTAAAAAAGTAACAGTTATTATGCTAAATATAAAATCAAAAGTTGTTTAGGTTTTCAGCAGGCTGGTGGATTTTTTAGTATGAAAATACATGAATGTTACTAAAAGTATAAACAACTACAATCGTTTTACTAAAGATTTTATAGATCAGTGGAAATTTCGCATCGGAATCATTTTTTTCCGTCCTGACCACTTTAAGCGTCTCCCAAGAAAATTCCCGTAGGATTCTTAGGATATAAAGTACCGCAGATCTTAAGTCCGCGAATTGAAAATCGGCCCAGTAGGTTTTACGTGAATCCCGAACAAACATACAAACACAAAAGATGTGAGTAACAAAAGACTACACTTTTACAAAATCTCTATATTTATAGACACTCTTAGAAACTTTCGCGTTTATAATATTTATTATAAACGTGAAAGTTTCTAAGAGTGGATGTATGTTTGTTACTCTTTCACGCAAAAACTACTGAATGGATTTTGATGACACTTTACAGTAATATAGCTTAAACATCAGAATAACACATAGGCTATAATTTATAAAGATATAGTGTGAATTTATCCAAAATATATCGATTTTCCATCACCACGCGGGTGGAACCGCGGGCGCAGCTAATTATAGATCTATAATATCCCATTATAAGGGGAATCTATATATTAATATAATAAATAGATTTCCCTTATAATGAGAGAACCGAGCCCAGCACACGACATTTATGGACTGATATTATATATAGATCCTATCCGTGCAGGAACGGAGAAAGAATACAATTTCCTGCGTTGGAGCGGCCTGTCGTAAGAGGCGACTAAACAACCCACAGCCAGGTGGTAGGGTATTTGCTCACTGGATGGCGACAACTCCTGGTTTAGAGTATGCCGCCATAACAACCTTCTGTTGTGTTACGGCATCAATGACCAGGTTTCCAGTCTCCTTTAAGAGAGCAGCAGCGCATTTGTAGCAGCTTTGGTGTTGCAAATGTCCATAGGCGACGGTAACCACTTTCCATCAAGTAGGCCGTCTGCCTGTCTGCTGAATACTGTAAGAAAAAAAATAAAAAAAGATATTAGAGCAAGCTGTGTCTTATATAGAAAACCCTCAATCCTCACATTGTACAATACAATTTCTATAACTTGTTTAAATGTCTTTGAATAATTATATTCAGTTTTGAGACCTTAATAAAAAAAACAAACAACCTGTACGTACTCGTGTATATACTCCTTGTATTATTTATGTAAATATTTCAGAGAAGCAAATAAGGATATATTATATATAATTAGATCTTCACACATTTAGGGTCGCTTGCACAACGTTGTTTAAATTGATTTAAGAAACACTAAACATGTTAAACATCTTTAAATACAATTAGCGTCTTGGACAACGCAAAATTTGTCGCTAAATATGTTTAAAGAACTGTTAAAGTTAATCATCCAAAAATTATAGTGGCGATATTTTCATACCATGACTTGAACTCTCTCTCTCTGTAATCTGTATGACAGATATCCTGTCAAAGTTGTCCACCTTGCGACGCGGCTACGCCGCGGGACAAACTGCTTTTCTAATATAAATATGGAAAACATAACTAATTTATCTTCTATTTACTATAGTCCCTTAAGATTATGAATTATAACATTTTCTAAAGTGGTAAAGGGGCTCAAAATGGCAACGTTGGATAGCCATACCTACTGACTTCCTACTCGCAATAGACGCCACTTCGAAGGGTCTAAAACGGCCGCTTTCGCAGATTCGTATATCAAATATGACAAGTATATAAATAAAGTGTAACTTTGTTATATCTTACACCTACCAGTATATCTGAACACGTGTCATAATATCACTAAGCATATCTCGAAAACCGATCACTAAGCATCATCACAAAATAATTCAGAAGACTAATGTGATAGAGTTAGCATTTCTATAAAATTATTTGTATTACTTTGACTACACTCTATTTATTTTATTACAGTACAGTAATTTGATTTCGCCTCTGATTGCTGTTTATTCTATCAGTCTTATGTAACTTAGCACCGCTTCACTACATCTTAGGGCTGTTTATCTAGCAACACTTTATATTGAAGTAAGTGAACACATTTCAATGTAAAGTGTTTGCTTATAATATTATAATAACATAAATTATATAATTTATCACTATAAAGGTGAATTTTTAACCGATTTCAAAAAGTAGGAGGTTCGCAATCCGTCAATTGTGGACCGATATTTTTCATTTTATTTGAAAGAGTATACTAAAGCGGTCATTGCCAGCAAGTCAGGATTTGAATAGGTCCCAGGGAAATCGAGAGCAACCCTTGTTGAATGGCGCCTACACCGGTCGAAAGACAAACTTGTGTACGTACGCGTGCAAGCAGTAAAATTTCTACAGGCGCTTAATATATTATTTCTAACGCTATTCAAGTATTTCTGCAACTAAGAAGTGTTTTATTTTAACAGAAACAAAACCGACTTCATACTAAAAAGTAAAAAAAAAAATATTTTCTATAACATCCTTCAATTTCAACTTCAATGCTCCTACCACCTTTACGCAGATGATCTCCAAATTTACAGGCATACCACTGTCGACAGACTTGCTGAAGCTATTGATCTCACTAATCAGGATTTACGTAATATATCTGATTGGAGTAAGGCATATGGACTAACTGTGAATCCTTCAAAAACACAGGTAATTTTGGTGGGTAGTTCCAGGGTGGTTTCCAGGATAAGGCATCCTTTGCTATCGCAGATTATTATCGAAGGAGTTCCTATATCTTTTAGCACCAAAGTAAAAAACCTGGGCGTTTATATTGATAGTCACCTCTCCTGGAGCCTCCAAGTTCAGGAAGTCAGTAGGAAGATGTTTGCATCTGCAGCTGCACTTCGAAGACTGCGTAATTTCCTCCTCATGCGACTAAAACTGTACTTGCACAATCCCTCCTCCTACCAATTCTAGATTATGCCGATGTCAGCTATCTTGATCTTACTGAAAGCCAACTGTGTAAGCTTGAGCGACTTCAAAACTTTTGCATACGATTCATATTTGGTTTGCGTAAATATGATCACGTTTCAGAATTCCGCGCTAAACTCAAGTGGCTTCCAATACGTTTTCGCCGGAATGCTCATATACTGTCTCTTCTGTATAATACATTATTTAACCCTCAAACCCCTGCATACCTCAAGGAACAATTTCATTACCTTTATTCCGGTAACTTAAAGTCTCTAAGATCTTCGGAAAATTTGTTACTTAAAACTCCTCTGCATACAACTAGCTTTTATGGCAAATCCTCCACAGTCCAAGCAGTTCGTCTTTGGAACGTACTGCCTGTTAATATCAGGCTAGTCAAATCACTGCTTGTTTTCAATAGACTTGTGAAGGATTATTACAGCTCTATTTAAGGATGCAGCAGCAGTTGTGGTCATCTTTTTCTAGTTTTATATTTATTTATGTAAGTGTATTTTATAATATTTTATTTACATATATAGTATTAGTATTATTTTTATCAATGTATGTATATTATATCCTTATGTATATATTTATAAGATATTGATTCGAAGGTGAGAATATTGCAACATACCTCTGTTCTTATCAATTTTTTTCTCCATCCAAAGGTTGTCTGGAAGAAATCGCTAATAGCGATAAGACCGCCTATTGTATTGTAAACTTCTATTTCTTTTAACTGTATCTTTTAAAGTACAATAAAGCATATTCATTCATTCAGTCATTCATTCATCCTCAAGTCGGTGCCGAAGTGCCTTAGACATGTACTATATTTCGCAAATTTGTTTTATATTTTAAAATATTTATTAGGCACCGGCTTCAAGATGAAGAAAATGTTCATTTTTTATTTTTTATTTAAAGTCAGTTTTACTTTTGTTAAATAAAAATTTACAAAAATTAAATTATTTAAAATTTAGTATCAAGTTTTATTTTAGAAGAGAAGTACTAATAACCTCATTTGAGCCGTGTATGAAATGATGTCTGTATCTCGTGTGTGTACGTATGACAAACAAAGCGTTTCAAATTCGCCTCACAACTCGCTCCTATGGCTTAATGAGCGGTGTGCAAAAGCAGACGAGCGCCAGAAACGTCTTATAACCGCACAGGTGCTTATCATATTTAGTAGTATATTGAACGCAGCATTGCATAAAAATTGCTTAACTAATGTTACACTTATTGAGTAGCATAATTGTTCTTGACGTGTTTCTTTTTAAAGTTAATAATTGATTTTGTTATGTACCCTTTTATTTCTAAACTATACGATCGGCCATTTCCTTAATTGAATAATAATGTTATATTTTATTTATTGTTATTAGCACTGTTTTGTATAGAGTTGTCTATAATTTACCATAATTTTATATAACAATATCTATCTTTTATATAACTGTGTAGATTATAATTCAAAATCTCTCTTGTGTATAGACGGTATTCATTACATTTTATTTTCATTATGGCAGACGCGATAGATTTATACTGTGTTCGGTTTATTTTGTTACATGTAAAACTTTAAGTATAATATTTTATATAATATCTTATATAAAATATTATCTAAAATTTCCAAACAATAATGTATTCAATTCTTGTCATTCATAACCCTGTAATTAAAATAGTTTATCAATGACTTCAATACGCTATCGGTTGTGCCAATTTGCTAAGATTAATATATATATAAGATTAATATATAATATACTGTAAAATTGTTCGAGGGATGGTTCGAGGTATTCTAAAAATGCTTGTCGAGTGTTCAAAGTCAGTGTATTAAATGTGTTAGAACCGTAAGGTTCTGCAATTATAAAGTATTGTAACCAGTTGCTGTTTTTTACTACCATAAACCCTTTCGAGTTGTTGCAAGTATTACACTAATGTTCGTTTTTCAGTTACATGACCAATTTTACTATTATTTATATTCTAAATACATATACGCTCCATTCACATTAATCCCCGTCATGACAAAATTAAATAAACAACAAATTCAAAATCTTGAAAGAAATGCGACTTTATCTCTAAATAAATGCCGATTTTGACTCGTTATCAAAATTGTACATCTTTTTTTTACAACATTTTGTAATAAATTTACATATATATATACACAATTTCTGAAATCGGTTTTTTCATGTTTTTAAATAAAATTCTTTATTTCTGTGAATATCCAACATTTATAAACATTAAATAGACCAAAAGATATGTACAATTTCAGCTATAACAATGCAAAAATGTCGATTCCGAAAAAGGGTCACTTATTTAATTTTGCCACAACAATATCGATGTAAAGTACCTACAAGTATATTTACATGTAGCAATGTCCACGTAAATATCTTTCCCAGATCCAACGGACATCAGTTTAGAGGTAAAAATGATAATTTTATCTCATAAACTAATATGTCCGTTCATGTTTATAGTCTTAAGAATACATTTATCACTACTATGGACTTTTGCAACTCTTAAGGGAGCCAATGGATTTTAATTCAAACTTTAAATTTCGATTTACGCTCTTTTTTAAGGTTTGGATGATATACTATTAATCTATATATTAATACGTGAAGCAAAAACCTTGTACCCCTTTTTACGAAAATTGCGCGGACGGAGCAGTATGAAAAGAGACGAAAGCTAATTTTCTTTTTAATTATGCATAAAAATACATTAAATCAATAAAAAAAAATACACACACTACCATGTATTTGACACAACACGCATATATACTCTTTTGTTTATTGTTCAAGTAAAATTAACAGTATAGCCTTGGCGAAATCAGTGATTATAGAAGTATAGTCTTTGGTATTAATTATTATGGTCGAATTTTGAGCACGGGCGACCAGTAGTATAATAAAATGCACTAAGTAGAATACTAACTGAAACACTTCTAGTAAACATTTTCAGTTTATAACTTTAGTGTGTGGTAGAGCTTTGCTGGAATCAATATCTTGATTAAAGCTCATGGGGCCAACTTGATCGGTGTGATATTACGTTCTTACGAAATATCGACGTCCAACGTTTAGCCTCGAACTAATCGTGTTTCGAACGATTAGGGAGAATTTCGATAATCCACTTACCCTTCCCCTTAAACCATCATCTCTTTTTTTGAGGACGCAGGGGAATATCTTTTCTTAAGACACCATCCTCGGGCCTGGGGGGAAGGCTATAAACCGAAGGACGTGGCCTCCGAGACGAGGACAGGGGGATGTTGGTCGTCAAACTACCCACTAAACCCAACCTGCGCCAATCGCATATGCATTTTTATGGGGTGCCACAGGAAATGGACCTTAGATACTACAACTCTGAGGCCTGGTGAACTATTTATTTGCAAGCCTAATTATTTATCAATATTTGAGTGTTACCTCGCACGCCATTTATAACGACGGCATAGACGCCATATCTAGAAAATATGATGATATCCCAAATAGCCGCCCGTGTGTCCCACCCGTTCACACTCAACGATAATGAGCACTCACAGAGGCAACGGCGCGTGAAACAGAACGCCCCGCTGTCCCGGCTCCTTTTTATATCACCACCGGGGAGTATCGACCGTAAATTCGAGAAAAAAGCCCCTAAAGGATTTCAAATCAAAAACAATCGTTTCTTTTATAAACTACCTCACTCCTGTCATTCTGCATGTATGTCGGTTATGTTCATTATACCCTTTCCAAGCATTTATTTTACTTATGACTGCTTGAGGACGGGTCATTTAGTGACGGCCTCTGTGTTGAGCGGGCTAAGCCTTTGCCGGCTTACCTCACTGCAACGCAGAGGCTCCGGGTTCTATTCCTGGTATAGTAAATTTCGGAAACGTATTTTCTCCGCTGTTTACTATGGTCTGGGTGTCTGGGATCGGACCCAGAATGGTCCGTTGTATATTACCCATAACACAAGCGTAACTTGCTTAATTTGAGGATATACAGTTGTGTTTGTCTGCTGATTTATTTATTTAGTAATGTCCTAATACCTTACCGACTCGATTTTGTTATATAAATCGATTTCATCTATATACACGTACAGAAGAATTATATATATATATAATTCTTCTGTGCGTGTGTTGACAGTAAACTCCTCCTAAACGGCTGGAACGATTTTGATGATATTTGTTTTGTGTGTTTGAATGGGTCTCCGGGTGGTTTAGATTCACAATTGGAACCGATAGGTGGCGCTGAGATCGGGTTCTAGAATCCTCGTAATCACCTGGAGCGATTTTGTTTTTGTGTGTTTGAGTGGCTTACCGGATGATTTATATTTGCAATTAGAACCTGTAGGTGGCGCTGAGATCGGGTTCTAGAATTCTCCTAATCACCTAGACCGATTTTGGTGATTTTTTTTTGTGTCATGAAACAAAGTCTTTTAGGAATTCAGAAAATATGGCGGTACGAAGTTAGCCGGGTCAGCTAGTTTATATATAAGTTTTAATCGATTTAACTTCTCTATATATTTTTACTAAAAATACTATATATGTAGTGTAATAAATATACCCACATAACAATGAACATATTGTTACGAGTTGCAGGACTCGAATTAAAATGCCGTTGGAATTATTTATAGAATTTATTAGAACTATACAAATACGTATAACACAGGTACAAATATAACTGAACACAACCAGTACAAACGTAATGCACGATTCAATAACACGCGCAAAGTCTGTCACTATATAGATTATCGAACGTATACACGTGTTGCCTCGCTTGTGGTTATCGCTTGACTGCCCTTCCTCAATCTGGCCATTGCTTTATATGGCACAAATGCAAATATGTCTGCCCGCCAAGCGTCGACACAATTTCCCAGAAATCGTAATCCGCACACCTGCCTAATTATGCCTGCAAACGGCCATAACCGAGTACAATAGGCTGCTCTCCACAATAACCAATAAATAAGTAAACAAAAGAAGACAATCATAAAAGAACTACAATGTTATTAGCTCAAACGTCGGCGGCTAATAAATGTGCTTTGTTTACAAATATGCAGGTGGCCCAAATTGTAACAATATTTTACATGTATTAAATAAGCAAAATAAAACGGCACTTCTAATAATTGTGGTAATATTTTTCTTCAAGAACATTTTTTTTTTCAAATCGATTATATACGATTCGATTATTTACGTGTAGTGTCAATGGTGTAATAATCTGCACGTGACATGACTCAAAGAACATTACTATTATGTCACCCACAACAATAAAGTGCGACAATTATGTCATTTGTTTCATCTGGGCTCTACTGTCAAAAAATATGAAATTTGATAGATGTGCAAACATCAAAAGTAAAATAAACGCTTGGAAACAGTATGGGTACAGAAACTTTATACTGATATACACGTGCAGGAACGGAGAAAGAGAGAGAGAGATAACACTTTATTGCACACCAAAATATACAATTACAAAAACAGACCATATTTAGATTATTTTCTAGGCAATAGGCAGCCTTATCGCTCAAAACGATCTCTTACAGGCAACCTAAATCAAAGAAGAACAGGCGATGTAGGTTGTGCAAAAAAAGTCAATAGATACATAAGTACTCAAACTAATTTAAGAAATAAATATAAAAATACATGCATATATACATAGTCATATATATACACATACACAATAATATATTTCAAAATACATAAGTTATTATAATAGATGTATTAGTATGATTATATTGTGTTAATCAGACTTAGCTATTTGTGGACAAATAGTGTTTTCTGAGTGAATTTCTAAATGTTGATAAGGCTTTAGCCTCTCTGACAGTAAGAGGCAGCATATTCCAAAGTTTGACAGCCTGCATTTTAAAAGAATTATCATAATAGGATGAAGTGTGTGCAAGTCTCATAAGTTTTCAGTACGTATCATGGCGCAAATTGTGGGCAGTAGATATGGGGAGGGAATTTAAAACGTTCCTGAAGGTACTGGGGACTATTAGGAGTAAATAATATGTTATAAAGGAGAGTGAGAATGTGAGTATTCCGGCGAAAATGAATAGGAAACCACTTGAGTCTTTTACGATATTCGAAAACATGGTCATATTATATTTATTTAAAAAAAAGTTTTTTTGCGATTTTTAAACTCAGATTAACGTTAAAATTAAAAAACATAAATAAATTCGCTTTGTTTATGATTCACTGACATTGACTACAGATAAAATAAAATATTGTCGGAAGGCAAAAAATTGAGATAATTTTCTAGACATTTCGGTCGAGTTGTAGATTGTCTATGAGTTTATTTCCCTTGTTTCTTTTATCAATTAAGCCCTGTCCTCCCCCATTGAACGTCGTCAGGCCCAATTATGTTGTGGCCATAAATCACAATTAGTGCTGGCCCGACGCTCGCAACGCTTCACTATCACTCAATATTAGCCCAGTACTGTTTGATGTGCTATTAGAAAAATAAATTATTAGTAATGGCCTTTCTTTGGGCCAAACATCGCTTTTCGGGAATGTTCCCAGTAAACAACAGTGGTTTGAGACCAATGTCGTTTAGTTTATCTGCAATTTCGCTCTATTTTTAATTTTGTACATGTTCTTAGTTAGTACTGTTTTGTGATGTTTTCACACCTTAACTAGAAAGAAAGAAAGAAAACTTTATTTGAAAAAATAGCGACGTCATTACATTCCGTATTAGGGATGGGACGAATGTGGTTTGAACCGAATACGGACTTCGGTTTGATTTCGCCACGCTTTCTCAAGAGCAACAACACGTTGTGACCTGTTGACGTCGAGACTTGATAACACCGTAAATTTTAAGTGGATAAAAGAATACATTTTTAGACCTTTGATTGAAACAAAATCACCATTTCATAAGTCTAAATTCATAATTTTTAATTCGTAAAAAGTGATTTCAATCAAAATTATAGTTATAATTGCTGATGTCCCATAGACGTGTTTTATTTTAAATTTTATTCAAATTACGCATTATAATTAAGCAGTTGCATTATTTACTGAAGTTTCTTAGAGGAATAATAAATTTATTTTATTTTTGTTTTAATTTAATGTCTATTTAATTAAGCAGAGACTTAATCAAGAACTAATTATATTTAATATTTATCACATTGCACGTTAAAGTTTACAGGTTCCTAACTAAAATAAATGGCCATAAGTATATAGAAGCCAATGTTTATATTACGGCTATGATATATATGATTTCTATTAACTTCAGACAAAATAGTGCAAGTGGGTATTTTACTTTTTTCCTGCACCGATCGTTCGGTATTTAAACCGAATTTTGGCCGAATGTCGAAGTTCGGTCAAACCGAATGTAAAACGATTTTCGGCCCAATCCTTATATATTATTATACACAGAGCATATTTTGAGAATTGGCACGCCGCATTTTCAGCAGATAAGGTTTGCACTCAGCATATTGCTGTGCCGGAATTATATATGTATTACCGGAATTATGTAATACCTAATTAGTAAATCAAATAAATAAATTTTAATAAAACCAACAATAAAATTCTTTGTGACTTCAAAATTAAAATAAATACTCGTATAACAACTTGTATCGAATCATCTATTCGAATACAATTCGCTAGAGTGCTTGCCGAGTATTAATTACCACATACTGTGTGCCACGTCACTGACGTGAGGTAACAAATGAAATTTTACTTCATAACCTATAAAATATTGAATGTGTTATTTTACTGTAAAGATATAAAGATATATACTATATAGGCCGTGCAACTACGCAACAGATTATCATGAAATGTTGCATACACGTTGTCAGGTGTATAGAAAAGAATATAGGGTATAATTTATATGGAAAAATATAGTGTTTCCCAGGGATAGACGAATATAACCAAAGAGGTTGTGCTCCGACCGCATTTTACTGGCGTCACCGTTGCAATTCACTAACAAATATATCGTCGTGGCAACGGTAATGACAGCGACAACTTTAATGTGTATGCTTCACTTTCGCTAGATGGCGTGACAGGTATCCATCATTTGGTACTTTGTAGGAAAAATTAGGTTCGACATTTCTAAGAATAACATGCACACTTCATGGCATACATATTAACGCGAGCGAAGCCACGGGACAATTATTGACTGTGGGTAAATGGGTCTTATTTATAGAGTAGTTTGAAGTGACAAGGTATTTTGTTGTTTTCTTTTTATTTTATTTTTGTATTTGTTTAACAAAATTGGGTGGCATTAGTCTTGCGTCAAAAGGAAGGTTTACACTGAAAATCAGCGTTGTGTCGGATATAATTCCGGCACAGCAATATGCTGAGTGCAAACCTTGTTTGCTGAAAATGCGGCAAACAAATTCTCAAAATATGCTCTGAATATAATAATGTATAAGGAATGTAATTACGTCGCTATTTCTTCAAATATTTTCTTTCTTTCTGTATTTCTTTCAAGTTAAAATTAACGCTGTTAACAAATAGCCAAATCAGTCAATAAGTAACGTCATTAACAACTGTTTTTTTTTTAACATAAACAAACCGACTCGAAATTAAAAAGCAAAAACTACATATTTTCTACAACATTTTGGAATCGGTGCATTTTGCAATATTGTTGGTGTATTTTCTGTTTTAGTTGGGTGTCAAGATGTTGTATATTAAATATATACACATACATGCACGCCTGCACACACACACGCACGCACGCAGGCAAGCACACAAACGCAACATACTCAAGCGCTCACACTTTCATATTATAAATATGTATTGAATAATGTTTCATTTTATGTATATATAAAATTACATGATCCTTGCGATATAGGCTTTGCCTAGTGTAGGGTTCTATAGGAGCCATATCTCGCTCAGAATGTGACAACCAGGATAATGCACCTTAACACAATCTTTTGTTATAGCTTTGTCATGTAATGAGAAGTTTGGTTAAATAAATTTGAATTTGTATAGAATACTTAATTTTTGCTTCTTAGTTTGAAGTGTGTTTTGGTAATAAAATCGACTTTTAAATTAAATAATAATAAATAAATAATCGGCAGACAAACACACATATTCTATATCCCCAAATTAAGCAAGTTGCGCTTGTGTTATGGGTAATATACAACGTACCACTCTGGGTCCGATCCCAGACACCCAGACTATAGTAAATAACGAAGAAAATACGTTTCCGAAATTTACTATACCAGAAATCGAACCTGGAGCGTCTGTGTTGCAGTGAGGTAGGCTGGCAACGGAGCTCGCTCAACCACAGAGGCCGTCAATTGCACAAATACTTGAATAGCTTTGGAAATAATATATTAAGCGTCTGTAGAAATTGTACTGCTGGCACACGTTACAAGTTTGCCATTCGGTAAGTAGGCGCTCTTAAACACGAGTTACTCTCGATTTCCTCCATCCGAGATCCACTCATCAGATCCTGACTCAGTGACAATAGGACTACCTCCGGAGTATACTCTTAGGAATAAAAAAATCGATCCATAATAAAATTTTACTATTCATTAACGAAACAATCTTAGCATTATTTTAAAAATTAAACTACACTATAAAAAATTAACCTAAAATACTATAAATACTAGAACTAAATAAAAAAGGGCATCATCATAGATAAAATATTGGTCCCAAACCACTGTCACTTACCGGGAACGTTCCCAAAAAGCTGGCAACGTTACCACGTTGAACAGCAATCTTAATCTTTGAGCAAATTAGACGCCAGCCTTTTGGTCGCGTGAGCGGTCAACTCAATAAAAGGCGCTAAGTCTGTCACTTATTAGATCCCGATTGCAGTACATACGTCTTGGTTCGCTCGTGGTTCTCGCTCGACTACCGATCTCTCCATTGGGGCATTGCTTTATACTACACCGATGCAATATGTCTGCCAGGCCGCGTGGACCGAATTTCTTAGAATCACACTTGGCTAATGACTACCATAAAAGATTACAATACACAATGGGCTGTTTTTCTAAGCACAAATTTTAAACACGAAGTAAACAAAAGAAGTCCAAATGCCGAAAAAGTAATAAAATGTCTACAATATGCAGGTGTGAATTTTTCTTTTGTCGGCGTGCAGGTCGTAAGAATATTTTAAATCCTACTTATTGTACAACACTGTAAAATATTATATTATGTCAAACTCAATTGTATTTTAATATAAAATGGAGTAAGCAAGTGTTAGCTCATCCAATCATTTGAATGCAGCCAATTGTATGGGGCTTGTGAATAAAATTACAAAACGGAAATGGGATGTGCCTTCAGGATTCTATTGTCCGCGCGAACACTATTACGGGTGACCCCCAACCCCCACCCCCTCATTGCCCCCTGACCCCCCGTGACCCACACATGACCCCCCTCGGGACAATCTCGTGTGGCCCTGCGAACAGTATTACGTAAGTTGCCAGTGTAAATATTTAACAAGAATGTCAGCTATTTATAAGTCGTCGCGTCGGTACGCTTCCTACGTCTTTATATGTATCCCTACATCTTAATCAAATAATGCTGAAATGGTTTCATCTAACGTAACGCTAATATAAGCCTTTGTCCACCTAGCTCAATACTCAAACTAGCGCACACAGAAGTCTTGCATTCGAATTCTGACATTGTACATTTTGTGGACAACCTTCCTTTAATAATAGTAATTTATTTGATTTTTATTATTCCAGCGTGATCACGAAAGACAAAGATGTAAAGTTTCAATAAGTATTGTTGTAACTTATTCATTTTAATTTTATTTATGGTTATAATTTACTCTATGGGAGCCTAATCTAATTTACCACCGCTTCGCAACATGTTATGGCTTGAAGAGAAGAAGCGGCGCAAGAAACTCTTCAGCAAACATGCCTAACTCTAATAATTTTATACAATATTAAATTGGGTGGGAGGAAAAATAAAAACAAATTATCAATCAAGTTGGCTTGTGTTCCGGTGCAAGCAGAAAGAGCTCACAGTCTCTTGAGGTCTGGCAGTTGGTTTTTACTGGGTTTGGGTCTTAATAATGTTGGTGATCGGATCCCAAACACGCGGTTGCTTAAAACCGTTAAAACGTAGTTTAATTATGTATACTAGTCGCGAAAACTTAAGAAAATATTTTGGTAAAGCTATGTTGGAGTCACTTTTATTTTATTGTTGTTGTATAGGTTCGCGTTTAACCATGCTCACGTCTGATATTAGGCGTAGTTATGACTATAGTCTAAGGTAGGGCACGCTAACCTAGTAGGACGGATTCACAACGGACTTGAGGACATTCAAAGTTTTACTTTTGCGGTGCGCATATTGAAAGTAGACGCAAAGCGCTTCTTTTGTAACCGGTGCCGCACGTTAGTGCGTCTGGTTGTCCGATGGTGGAAAAATGTAAACTTTCCAAGTGTATCCTATAGAAAATAAATAGGCTGACTATCCTGCGTCGATGTTCAAGACTTTGAATCTCTCTTTTCTTTCACCATATCCCAATTAATTGGGGTCGGCGCAATATGTCTTTTCCTTCCACACTCCTTTATTCTGACATACATCTTCTGTCACACCACAAATCATCATATCATCTTTCACACAATTCATCACAATACATTTAACATTCTTTTTATCACGTGACTTTCATCCCTCCTCATTATATGCCCATACCAACGTAATCTTCTTCCTCTCAATTTCTCAGCCACGGGTGCAACTTTCAAAGATCCCCATATGTACTCATTTCTCACCTTATCCATTCTTGTAACACCACACATCCATCTCAACATTCTCATCTCAGCTCAGTGGAGACGTTTGTGGTTTATCACTTTAGTGACCCAACATTCCGACCCGTATAGCATGAGTGGTGGTATGACAGATTTATGTATTTGACCTTTCAGCTTCAGTGGTATTAGTTTGTCGCACATCACACCGGTTATCTGTCTCCACTTTAACCATGCTACATTTAGTCTTCTCCTTACATCCTTCTCTATATCACAATTACTCTGCAGTAGTGAACCAAGGAATCTGAATTCGGGGTTATATTGCAGCGTGGCTGATTGCAGTTCAAGACTTTGAGTGTTCTCATTGAATAGCTGGTGGTTACCTATTAGCTTCCGGGCTTTCCACTTAATCGACTCTAGTGCTTTGAATTGGTATTTCGCTGACCTATCTTGATCACAGGTCTTAGAGCCGGGTCGACCGGTGTGATACCACGCTGTCACTGAACATTGTCGGGAAACGGTTAGCCTTGAGCAAATCTTGTTTCGTGCGATGAGTAAGAATCCTGATACCACACTTCTCCTTCCCTATTCTTCTTGTCTGATGCTCCTATGCCATCCGCTCTATCCCTTCCTAAAAGCTGGCAACACGTTGGGTTCACTTGGTGTTGCAAACGTATATAGGCGATGGTAACCACTTTACATGAGTTGGACCACCTGCCTGTTTGCTAACTTTGCATTAAAAAATAAACGTATTAGAAACCCCCACGTGAAGGCTCTATAAAGCTTACAATAGTTTCGTGGGGCAAAGTATAACGCTCTTCAATAAAATCCCAGTAAATGTTGAACAGCTTTTAGTAATCAAGTTGGTTGGTGGCAGTTGCTTCTTCCAAATAAAACTCGATGTGGACTGTATGACTTATTATTTCGATATTTACAATATCTATAATTAATTTAAACATAGATGAGTACAGATAATAACGAGAGTAATTGTACAGAGAGGTGAAGAACAGTGGTAAGTAAGTGAAGTCGAGTCGAGTCTAGTTGCGACCTTCAAGGCCGCTTCTTAAGTGGCATTTTCTGTCCGACGCCTAGCAGCTAACTGCGCAAGCTATCGGCGTCGACGGTATGCGAGGCGTGGAGGTGTGCTCCGGCAGGCGGGTCAGGGAGGCACTCTCTGTCCGCAACAAAGTTTATAAAAATGGTTAAGCAATGTTTGTGCGAGAAGGCTTATTATACGACGAAAGATTTTCTAGAAGGGAATAATGTGATCGCTTTCAAGCTCTTTCAGTCAAGTCAAGATTAATCATACAAATTACCTTGATAAATCTTGTATTAGTTCAAAATACATTTAAAAAAGACCACAAATGTGTATATCTATACAGATAAATAAAATTTAAGTGTCTGTATCTAATGTCAAAACAACAGCTTTTTACTATATCGAAACATCACATTTTTTTATCTGTCTGTCTGTTTGACAGGACTTTCACTGGCGGATAGCTGATGTTATAAGGAGTAACTTAGGCTACATATTTTTAGGGTTCTGCAAAAAAACTATCCACGCGAATCAAGTCGCGGGCACACCTAGTACATTACAATTATGTACAGGCTCTTCGACTCTGGAATGAGCTACCTGTTACTGTTAGACAAGCTAAATCACTAACAATATTTAAGAACATGACAAAAAAGCACTACCTGCAACATAGTGATGTATGATATTTTTACGTATATATATGTGTGTGTATATATTTGTGCATGTAATATCAGTAGGTGTATTTATATATGTCTATTAAGTATAATTTTACTTATATAATATTTTACATACTTATATGTTTATAAATGAATAAAATATATGTAAGTAACTGATTATCCTCTAATATTAATGTATACCACCTTTGATCAATATAACCTGTTTTATTCCTGTCACGGGTTGTCTGGAAGAGATCGCTTCTTAGCGATAAGACCGCCCATTGTGCACATTTAGAATATTTATAGGCTATAAGGTTTTCTGTAATGGGGTACAATAAAGTGTTATCTATCTATCTATCAATCTATTATGAAGTAAAGATGTGTTGCTTGGGAGTTTGTTGTGCCGCTTCTCCTTAAACATTAACTAAATTGCTTTAGAAGCGGTGGTAGACTCATGACTTTCAATAAGTAATATGTAAGATTCTATTTTGAAATAAATATATTCATTTTTATTGTGATGGGACATAATAGGACAGTTAGTAACCTTATACGAGAAATAATGTAAGCTTAGTACACAATGAAGTTATATAACCGGATGACGTAGACAGAGGATGATAAGCCTCTCTGAGCGCGGATTAGTCCGCAAAAACCGCAACGGCATCCCCTTAATGCCCATCTGACTAACATTTTGGCTGATATTTAGTGCTTAGTTGGAAACATTATGTTTGTATGTCCGAAATGTATATGTATTTGTTAGTAAATCGAATTTGTTACACCACTTGTGTGTGTATAGGGTTTTTAGCTTATATTATCTCAAATTGCATAGGCATTGGTAACAAATGATTATGTAGTATATGATTGAAATAAATTTTGAATCCATTTTGACACCTGTTTTATTAATCTGTCTATATGTATATGAAATCGTAAAAATCGTGTAAAATTTAAGAATTTTAATGACTTGTATTTAATTTATTATCTATATATACAAAAACTTTGTACACCTTTTTACGAAAATTGTACGGACGGAGGAGTATGAAATTTGGCCTACTTATAGTTTATATAAATTTTGCATAAAAAATACATTAAATCAATAAAAAAACATTACACATACTACCATGTATTTGACACAAACATGCATATATACTCTTTTGTTTATTGTTAAAGTCAAATTAACAGTGTAGCTTTGGCGAAATCTGTGATTATAGAAGATGGTCGAATTTCGACCACGGGCGACCACTAGTTCATAATTATTGTTCAAAACAAACACTATGTAAAATAGTAATAATACTACAATACAGGAAATAAATGGTTAATTATTTAATAAAGATCGAAAAACAAAGATTTTACTACAATAAAATGAAAGTACAAATATTGTTCTTCTAAAATTATGATAGATGATATAATATAATAGGTCCCAATTGCTTTAAAGTATTTTATTTATGCAATTAAAAAAATATACTTTATGTGTTTTCTTAGCTTCAGCATTTATATGCATACTTTAATTTAAAATACTTAATTTCTTATTAATAAAGTTTCGACAGTAAACAGAGTAATCATGACGTCGTCGTTTAATTTATTTTTGATTCCCATTTATTATAAAGCATAATTTGGAATCTTATTGTAAGTACATAGCAATCAATCACCTTGAGAGGGCTTTCAACCGGGTGATGCATCGTTAGGGTTATCAGCATCGACCCGGACGATTCCTTCGTCTGTTCTCGGCCTAACTTTTCCGGATATTCTTAAAATGTGATTTCTATTTTTATAAATTTGCATTTCTAACATTAATATTTGATTTTTGTTAAATATTATCTGTCGTAGTTTCTTAAAAACAGAACAACACAGACTTGACGTGTGGAATATGTTGCTTTTAAGAAAACGAAATATTAGGCTGTTTAATTAAATTTTGGATTCCATGACTATTTTGATATAAACGGAATCCTTATAAAACCTAGTAGTCTGTCCGTCTGTTTGTCATTTGTATGCCAATATACAGTTATTTTCTCTAATACATGTACTCGTGTAGAAGAGCCATGCCGGCTCGACGGTGTGATACCACGCTCTCATAGAATATCGGCATGATACGGTAAGCCTTGAGCTAATCCCATCCCTCCCCTTTCCAACCTCCCTATATCATCCTTTTTGTTTAATTTCTCCTGTTTAATCCCTCTGTCTCATCCCCCATCTCATCCTAAAGGTTAGCAATGCATTACTTCGCCCCTGGTGTGGCAAACAACTATAGGTGGTGGTAACCGCTTTCCATGAGCTGAACCATCTACCTGTTTGCCAGTTTTGCAATAAAATATATATTTACTACGTGTAAGTGGATAAATTTATATAAAAATACTAGCATATGCGCGCGATTTTGTCCACGCTTGACTTGAAATTCCCGGGACAAAAAGTACCGCAGCATTTAAAAAAGATTGTAAGCCCTCGTTTTAGTGAAAACTGTTTCGGAATAAGCTAACTTTTATGCGCCTGAACAACTTCATAACCGTTCCCGGAAAAATTCGAGTGGGATTCCCGGGGAAAAAGTAGCGCAAATTTTAAATCTATAAATTATCTGTCCATCAGCCAAAACCGCATTAAAATCGGCCTAATAGTTTTTACGTGAATCCCGAACAAACAGACAAACCTACAAATAGCCAAAAATGTAATAAAAATTGCATCGTGTTCTCCATACTTTCTATAGTCTATTCCATTTGTTTTTTTTTTAATAGCTTCAATGTACGGACACGGCTTGTTTAAAACTTTATAATATTATTAGTTGATCCGACAAACGTTGTTCTGCCATAAAATAAAAAAAACCATAAGACGGTGAATAATCGCATACCTACCAAATATACAAAAAAAACCATTAAAATCGGTTAAGCAGGTTCGGAGGAGTGTGACCACAAACGCCGTGACACGAGATTTTTATATATCAGAAAAAAGATTGTTTTAAATCACACAATGATATCTCAGAAAATCAAACAAACACCGTAGCGTAGGTCGCCCTCCGGCCGTTAGATCGACTACGTGCTTCGTCGTTTGGTGCTTGATGAGGAAGGTGGAGGACGAGGATAAGTGGCGCAAACTAGGGGAGGTCTTCGTTCAGCTGTGGGCATTGATAAGCTGGCCAAGAAAACAATTACATTTATTTTCCTTAACAGCTCTAAAATTCGTAGTCATATTAACAATGTTAGTGTTCAATAACTACTCTAACACTAACTTACATTACTTAACACTAACTTATAACTAAGTTGCTGTTAAGTTTCCTAACATATTCATAGTCATGCACTTTGGTGTCGTTATGTTAAAAGGGGTTAGGTGTTTGGACATTGTTTGTTCAATTTATGAACCATAGCAAAATGAACCGCGTTCAACGAGTATGTTTTTTTTTTAAGCGACAGAGAAATACATACATTGTATATACCCAAGCTCTGCAAGTTACGTTTATGTTATACGTGTTATACAGTCACCCAGACCATAGTAAATAATAGAAAGTTCAAGAAAACGTGACCGCAGCGCTATTTTTTTTTGGAAGTATAGGTTTGACTTTGAGCACTGTCTCATCTGATGTTGAGTTATGACGCAGTCTAGGTTTTTTCTTATAGCCTAAAGAAGGCAAACAGGCAGACGGCCCACCTGATGGAAAGTGGTTACCGTCGCCTATGAACGTATGCAACACCAGGGGTGTCACCAACGCGTTGCCGACCTCTAAGAAATTTTATAACGCCCTTCTTAAAGAACCCCATGTCATAGCGCAAAGGGAAAACCGCGGCGGGTAGTTCCCTCCAGATCATTGTTGTACGCGGAACAAATGTGCTAGAGAATCGTTGCGTAGTTGAGCATGGGAGCTCCAAGAAATGGGGGTGTACATCTGGTCGATGACGAGCAGTCCAGTTGTAAAAGTGAGGCCTTGGCACCAGATCAAACAGTTCCTCAAAACACTCCCCGTTATACAGGCGGTAGAATACGCAGAGGGACGCAAAGTCTCTTCGAAGGCTAAGCGATACCTATTCCCTCGGTAATGCAATTTTTAAAGCTAACTAACATGGTTAGCTCTAAAAATTGTATACAACGTTATCCTGCCCTAAAACAAAAAAAATAGAACCTGATTGCAGCGCCATCTACATCTACTTGAACACACCCAAATATTTCATGAAAATCGGTCCAACAGTTTAGGAGGACCTCAGTGACATACACACGGACAGGAGAGTTTTATATATAAAGATCGAAAGGATAAAATAAAAAGAGAAAATTATCTTTTCTATGGAAGTATAGGTTTGCGTTTGACCGCTGTCTCACCTGATGTTGAGTGCTGACGCAGTCTGGGATGGAGCACGCTCACCTAGAAGATACCTATTCACTCGTGACTTGAAGACTTTGTCAGGACAAACAGACTCCGGCAAATTATTCCACTCTTCGGCAGTGCGCACCAGAAAAGACGAAGCGAAACGGGTTCTAACTGGTGGTGTTTCCATCATGTAACGTATGTTTAGCTATATTCGTCTATCCCACGAAAAAGACATCATTTTTCAGGATTAAAAGTACGCTAAATCTCAGATATAAGCTATCTCTGTGTCCAGATTCAGTGAAATCTCTTCGATAGTTTTCACGTGATGCTCTAACAGACTGACAGAAAGACACACAAATCAAAAAGTCTAAAACTTGCCATTATCAGAATTTGCTGGTCCAGATTGATTTATTTTCTCTTTTTCAAATTCACACTGTTAATAGTGCATAGAAAAACGAAAAATACTTTTTTGATTGGAAATATAAAAAATTACTCCATCTGTAAACTCTAGAAAATTGCCTAAGATATAATTTTTTAAAGAGATGTAATTTATTCTACTAAGTATTTGTATTAATACTGTTACAATTCGGGCCACCTGCATATTTGTAAACAAAGCACATTTATTACATGCCGGTTTTTGAGCTAATAACAATGTAGTTCGTTTATGATTGTTTTCTTTTGTTTACTTATTTATTGGTTATTTAGAGAGCAGCCTATTGTACTCGTTTATGGCCGTTTTCAGGCATAATTAGGCAGGTGTGCAGATTACGATTTATACGGGCGGGCAGCTATATTGTATCGGTGCTGTTTATAGCAATGGCCCAATGGAGAGATGGACGGTCAAGCGATATCGAGACAAGACGTGTGTACATTCGATAACCAATATAGTGACGGATTGTGTTCAGTTATAATTGTAACTGTGTTATACGTGTTTGTATAGTTCTAATAAATTCTATAGTAATTCCAACGGCACTTTAATTCGAGTCCTGTAACTCCTAACAATACTAATTACAATGAGAGAAAATAAAAGTAACCTATAAATTAAACTAAAACTTAAAAATAAACTAAATTATAAATAATTTACACTACAAAAAAACCTTAGAAATTAAATACTATTATAAACATATTTACAAGTAATAGATGTAGTCCATATCGATATCGGTGGAGAGCGTTCCCAAAATGCTGGCCGCATTCCCACGTTGTATGGCAACGGTAATCCATTACCCTAAATATAGGCAAGCCCTTTGGTCACAGTTATATATATATAGATATAATTCAACTATTGACATCCAGAATTTCCTTTAATAAATAATAATAAATAAATAAAAGTATTTATTTCCTAATAATCTGTAGATTTTTTTTTAATTTTCAGGGCCTACCCATTGTCGGATGAAGACCCTTTGTACTCCGAGTCTCCTTTAGTAGTACCAAAAGACCAAACTATCAGGCATATTTAGATTTCTACATCATACAAACTGTACATTTCCAATAAATTTATTACATTATATAATAGATAATAGTATACACAAAACGTTGTAATATAAATAAAATATATACCATATGTTCTCAAGTAGTAATAAAAAGAAAAGAAAACACTCGGTCTTAACCAAAGACGGAGGAGGCATATTAAAAAAAAGTATGTGCGATTCATACGCAGTAAAAGTGAAAATTCAGAAAATATACTCACAGATAATTCTTCTCTAACTTTTATTAATATAAAGATAATTAACCTACATCCGTCAACATATTATAATTCAAAATAAACTTCTTAAGTATCACTTTCAATTTTTCACTGTTTCAGTCTAAAAAATATTATTATCAGTCTTATTTCGGTCCAGATTGGACCTATGCTTAATCATCGGTCTTATTGACTCTCTAATCTGTGCTGCACAATGTAAAACTCGTATCTCATTATCTCACAGGCTTAGTCCTATATATTTATGTGTTTATCTCTCTTTAGTGTCGCTTTTCCATTTCAAATCCCAACGATTCTAACGAAGTTTCACTTCAAAAATCCCATTTTTATCAAAATAACTAAAGAACTCTACAGAAATGGCCGTCAAAGGTATTGTAACTACAGCAAAATTTTTGAAATGATAACTCCTTATGGGAGGGTAAACCGCTTCGTTACGTAACGCGTTACGGCGGCAGTCTGTCTGGCTTCCCTTTCTCTCACGCATACGGCAGCGGTAGGCAGGCTCCTCCCTTCTTACTCTAACACACGCGCTATATACATAAAATTTAAGTAATAACCTAAGCTTTCCTCAAGTTAAACAATTTCAATATTAAATAGTTCAACTTAGATTAGTTTAAGTTATCATTTCTGTCGGGCGTCCCGAGACGCACAAGTTTTTTTATTTCTCTTTCTGTAAATTGTTTGGTTAAATCGCTTTCAAATACATTGTATTTATTTTTCTACATTTCTATTAAAAGCGTGATATTTCCAAGTATTGATCTTTGTCACAAAGAGAAATCGCGAGGCAATAAGAGATGCAATTTATAAATACAATATACTGCAAATAGTTTTTGGAGCGACGCCGGGGGAGGGGCGAGGTTTGGAGGGGCTACTCGCCACTAGTCCACGCTTCGTTATTCTAAACAAAACTGTGATTTACAATATAATATTACAGTTCTTTTCATGTGTGGTGTTACAAGAATGGATAAGGCGAGAAATGAGTACATAAGGGGATCTTTAAAAGTTGCACCCGTGACTGAAAAATTGAGAGGAAGAAGATTAAGTTGGTATGGGCATACAACGCCTTAACCTAAATATCTAAGTGGTTTAACGTAAATAACTTATTACTCATCATTATTATAATCATTATAGTCATTATTATAATTTTAATAATAATTTTCTTTCCTCTTATTGTGTCTTGGTCTTATTGAGTATGCACTGTTTGCTACAACTCCATTAATTCTTCAATAAGTAATTCTGTATAAAACTTATAAAGAAATATTTAGCTAGACGTGTTGCTGGGGAGTTGCTTGCCGCTTCTTCTCCTTAACAGCAATAACACGTTGCGAAGCGGTGTACATAGACTGGGAAGAAAAATTAAATTTTAAATTATATGTATGACCTTCAAAAAGTGTTCTCCAGTGGAACTTATTTTGGATAAAAACTTCTGAATTTGAATTTGAAATTAATGAGGAGAGATGAAAGTCACGTGATAAAAAGAATTTTAAACTACAAGAGAGATGGGTACAAATGTAAAGGTAGACCAAAAAAGAGATGGATGGATTGTTTGAAGGATAATACGATGATTTGTGGTGTGATCGAAGATGTATGTCAGAATAGAGGAGTGTGGAAGGAGAAGACATATTGTGCCGACCTCAATTAATTGGGATATGGGGAAAGATAAGAAAGATTATGGTTTTTTTCATTTTGAATTAAAGTATTTTTGTAGGCTTTTTAAGGTTTTTATAACACCTTTACACTGTAAATAAGACTGTTTAATTAAACACGCGTATTATGTAAGCATAGTCGCTGTGATGTCGTGTCTCAAATCTAAATGAAGTGGATTCGAATCCGAACTGGCAGCATTAACCACTTATGGCCGGTTCTTACATCTTACCGACCATTAATTTGCCATACTATCAGTTAAAATTTGATATAAGCTACATACAATTAATGCCAAAATTCATTAACATATTGTTACGAGTCGCGAGACTCTATTTAAAATGCCGTTAGAATTGCTATAGAGTTTATTAAAAATATACAAACACGTATAACACAGGTACAAATATAACCGAACACAACAAGTACAAACGTAATGCAGAAGGTCGTAACTCAATAAAACGCGCAAAGTCCGTCACTTATTAGATTCCCGATTGTAGTACACTCGTCTCGGTTCGCTCGTGGTTCTTGCTCGACTTGTGTTCTTAAGTCGGCTTAATCCGCTTTAACACCTGGCTAATGACTCGGCCGCAAACTGCCATAAAGTGTACAATAATACAATGAGTTGTTTTCTAATCACAAAGTAAACAAATGAAGATGATCATAAAAGAGTTACAATTAGTTTAAATGTCAGCAGGTAATAAAATGTGTTTTGTTTCAAATGTGCAGGTGGGTTTTGTTTGTGTCGGGACCTGAGTTGTAACAATATATTCACCAGCCACTAGACAGTTTACTACTAATGTAAATATAGTTACAAAAGCGGTGAGACAAATCGATTGAGGTACTTTTTATCATTTTACCTAATGTCGTAGCCTCACATTATTTGTACAAGCGTACAAACTTCTAACGTCATAAAAGTACGTAAATGTAAAAGAGACTACATTGTTGTTTAGTCAATAATTAAAATTATTTCATGCTACTTTACAAGTAAATTGTTACCTATTATAATATTGTTACATGCCGTCAAAGATAAGCGCACAGCTGCCTATTATAAGCGCAGTCTATTATCCTCCGGGGGGATTAACGAATTCTTTGTGTCTTGAATTTGCAATTAAGGAAAACATGCTATTGTTTTTCTACTTGTTTTATAACCATCGTTAGCGGCGAACTAATCCTTGTTGTTATTGTTTTCGACTTTGTGGCCGTTCGCAGGTGTGCAAATTACTATTTCCCAGAAACCCAGTGTGCGCGGCCAACTGCCGGAATGGAGGGGCAGGCAGTCAACTGACGACTATGAGACGAGTAACACGTTTGTAGTACTCTCGATTAGCGATATAGACGACGGACTGTACGCATTGAATCGTGCAACTGCTGTGCACTGGTTGCATCCAGTTTTATTTGTATTTGTTTTATACGTGTTTGTACAGTTCTAATAAATTCTATAGTAGTTCCAACGGCATTTTTAATTCGAATCCTGTAGCTCGTAACAATATTATAAAATTCAAAAAAACTGGAATAGACTATATAAACGATATAGAACAAGATGTAATTTTCTTTATATTTCTTGTCTGTTTGTTCGGGATTCACGTAAGAACTACAGGGCCGATTTCGATACGGTTTTCGTTGATCGACAGCTAATTCTTAGACTTAAAATCTGCGCTTCTTTTTATCTCGGGTTTTTTTTTGGGAATGATTTGAAAGGGCCAGACTGAAAAAAAAAATGAGAATCCAATGCGGTTTTTTTCTCTGGTCGATAGCAAATCTAATTTAATAAAATGTATTATTTTTCCCTGGAGCGGTTTGAAGTTGTTCGGATACATCCATCCATTGGATGTTCCACTAAAACGATAAATTGTATTATTTTTTAAAATGTTGGTAAACCTTATGTCCCGGGAATCCCGCGGGAATTTCAAGTCAAGCATGTACGAAGTCACGGGCATAGCCTAGTTATTTCGTATATAAAAAAAAAATAGACTTTATTGTAACATATTCCCGCGTCCCTATCATGATAATTAATATAGTAGTGAAAGAAAATAAGTAATTTAATGACAATTAAAGACTTAAGTAATAGAATAACAAGATATTAATCATGAAGTTTAATTAATGAACTGTAAGAGTGGAGGTTAAGTAACAATTAAAACCGTAGCTCGATCTCGACTGGGAGAAAGTTCCAGCAATCGCTCTGGCGTTCAATTTTTCCATAATTTCCTTGATTTCCTCGTCGTCCTCCATTACAAACGATTGTTTTAATTGCTATTGATGGCTGAAAAGAGAACAATGAGAAATGAAATGACGAAGTATTTAAAATTAACTTGGAGTCTTAGTGAACGTATTTTCTATATGTTATTAAGCTGCTGCTGTTATGTCTTGCTAATGTACACCGCTTCGCAACGTGTTATTGCTGTTAAGAGGAGAAGAAGCGTCAAGAAACTCCCCAGCGACACGTCTAGCTAAATATTGTTTTTCTTTAAGTTACTTATTCTATTTATACCTCAAGTTGTCTTTTTTTAATAAGTTTTATACAGAAGTATGTTACAGAATTACTTTTTGAAGAATTAATGGAGTTGTAGCAAACAGTGCATACTCAATAAGACCAAGACACAATAAAAGGAAGAAAAATATTATTAAAGTTATAATAATGACACGACGTACTAAATGTATGCTGCAATATATCTCCATAAATCCCTTACAAGCTTAGCAAGATAACGTTACACAAAATATAGTATAAGATGTTAGAGTGAGCTGCTATGCAAATGAATTTTTGTCATTTAAGTATTCTTCAATAGTGTAGTATCCCTTTTTTAGCAAGATACTTTTTAATTTGGTTTTTGAATTTAGTGAAAGGCAGATCTAACATTTCACTCGGAAGAAGATCTTATTGAAGAAGCGTATACCAACCCCCAAGAAAGAGGACAATACTTTTTGTAATCTAAAAGATGGCAAAATCAGTCTATTACAATGCCTGGTGTTGAAATTGTGAACATCTTATACTGTTTGTAGGCACTCAAATTATTACGAATATAAATTATATTATTAAAGATATATTGGCAGGCGACCGTCATAATATTGATTTCCTTAAAGCATTCTCTAAGAGACTCCCGAGGGCCGAGGTTGTAAATTGATCTTACGGCTCTTTTTTGTAAAACAAATATGGTCTCTAAGTCAACAGCGTTGCCCCAAAGTAAAATACCAAAGGACATGACACTATGAAAATAACTAAAATATATCAAATCAAATCAAACCATTTTATTGCGAATTAAGTGTTACATAGTTCTTATTCAATATAACAGAACTTATTACTTAGCTGGCCTTTCATAGCATCGCAATATAAACTTACTTAACCTATGTTTGTATAATATTTAATTTAGTGCCTTATATTTTAGTTAAATAAAACAAAACAATAGTTTGTTAATTACCTCTCATTTAAATATTCTGGGACGCTATAATAGGATTTTTTTGTCAACCATTCGAATAATTTTTGTTTAGATGGTAACTTTTATATATTCTTGGTGCCATCCCAAACACGCTTTTATCATATAATGCAGTGGTATGCGGAGGCATACAAATGTATTGTAAACACTAAAATATTGTTGCCGTCAAAGATAAGCCGCTCAGCCTATTGTAAGCGCAGCTTATTGTCTTCCCGGATTAAGGAAGTTTTAGTCTTTTGAGTTTGTAGTTAAGAAAAACATGCTACTGTCTTTTTACTTGTTTTATAACCATCATTAGCGTCGAACTATAATCCCTATTGTTATTGTATTCGACTTTGTAGACGTTCGCAGGTGTGCAAATTAATATTTCTTAGAAACTCAGTGTGCACCTCTAATTTCTTTGTACTGTGTAGTTAGTATAAGACGATGCCCGAATGGAGGGGCGGGTGGCAGTCAAGCGACGACTACGAAGCGAGTAAGAAGTTTTCTAGTACTCTCCATTAGCGATATAAACGTTCGACTTTGCGCGGTCGAATTGTCTTGAATCGTGCAGTGTAAACTGGTTGGATCCAGTTTTATTTGTATTTGTTTTTATACGTGTTTGTACAGTTCTAATAAATTCTATAGTAGTTCCAACGGCATTTTTGATTCAAGTCCTGTAGCTCGTAACAATATAAATAGTTGTAAACGGTTTCGATTTTGAGTTAATATTTGTATATCCCTCATAAAGAAAAAAAGCCCTGTGGGACGCCGAACTTAAAAAAAAATACAATGCACGATATCAACACTTTATTTCACTTTCCACATCTAAACGCAATTTCAAATGACAATGACTTTTCCTAGCCATATTTACGTTTTTGCGCTGACCGATTTCCGTAAACGGTCGGTATCTCAAGTGCCGCCTTATTTAAACAGCGGATGATCGCGGGAACGAAGTTCTCATAACAATACAACTGCTTATTTTCACAACTGTCCAAATTATACATCGTATACAATGACTTACATAGTTTCATATAATTTATTAGATTATGGCACTATTATACGAGTAAATACTACAACTATAGTTCCATGACATCTCCTATAAATACATATTAGCTTGCCATATATTTTAGGATGCCAACAACCCA
Source organism: Dendrolimus houi (assembly GCA_039645545.1). Classification (NCBI taxonomy): domain Eukaryota; kingdom Metazoa; phylum Arthropoda; class Insecta; order Lepidoptera; family Lasiocampidae; genus Dendrolimus; species Dendrolimus houi. The sequence goes on from CM077140.1 coordinate 16,317,291, forward strand.
ATTTATTGTTTAAATTTGTTATATATATGTAAGTATAGTATTAATACCGAAAATGCATGTATGATACTTTTTATCCCAGAAAATGGGATAGTTTTTGCGGGATATTTTAATGAAATATAACCTCTGTCTGTTTGCTCACAAAATAAACCATGTAGCGTTAAAAGTGAGGCATCCTAGTGCGCTATAAATATGTGTAGGTATATTGCATAACACATAGTTCCGTCTACCGCTCCGCTTCCGCTGTTAATTTAAGGTTCATAAAACAGAACATAATTTTGTTGCAAAATCTAAAACATCCATATATTTAATGACAGTCCTCATACATTCTTCAAAATAATATCCCAGGTAGATTAATTATGTTTAATTATATATATTTTATAATATGCAAAACATCCAAATTTAACTTTTCAATTTAAATTTAATAATATATGTCATAATGCATGATGTGATCACCTACAATAGGAACTACATTTAGTATAAGCATTGTTTAGATTTAAGACGGATGTATATAATATATCTTCTTTTGATGGTCCATAATAAATAAATAAACAGAGAATAATACAATTTTAACTGTGTAAATTGTATTATAACTTTAAATTAACAGAGAGAACATTAGGCGAGCATAACGAAGTATAACACTGCCTTAACACAGCCGTTGAAGGTTCAACGGCTGACGTAATTGGATTGTCTCTGAGTGCCAATAGAATTAAAGTGGACGCCGCTTAAAAAGCTGCGGTTATTTGTGTTGTTACCCGCGGAAATTAAAATATAAGTTGTCCTAAATAGACCCCTGCTCATCATCATGATGGTTTCATAGCCAGTGGCGATTTTCCGCATTGAAGCGCTTCTTCCGCTCCGCTTCCACGGTTAATTTAAGGTTCGAACAAATGAAAATTAAATTAATTTTTTGATGTGTGCATTGTTACAGTTATAAACGTAGTATAACTAAAATGAGGCGAGTGAACGCTCTCACCATAGAGGAGGATAATAAAGTGTAACACTGTCCTAACACGGTGGTTGAAGAGTCAACGGTTGACTTAATTTAATTGTCTCTGAGTGCCAATAGTATATTAATATGGATTCTGCTCAAAAAGATACGGTACTTGCGTTGATACCGCGGAAATGACATTTAAAATACAAGTTGCCCTAAATAGACTTCTGCTTCGCTTGATGCTGGTTTTATATCTCCCGCAGTGAAACGCTTCCTTCACCGTCCCGCTTCCGCTATTAATTTACGCTTCATAAGACAGAAGAAAATTAATATACCTTTTTAATATGTAAATTTTTATAGTAAAAACAAGCATATAACCGTAAAATGGGGCGAGTGAACGATCTCAGCGTAGAGGAGGATAATGAAGTGTAACAGTGCCTTAACACGGCGGTTGAAGGTTCAACGGGTGACGTAATTGGATTGTCTCAGAGTGCCAGCGGAATTAATGTGGACGCCGCTTAACAAGCTGCGGTTACTTGTGTTGATACCCGCGGAAATTGCGGCTCGTGTATATTGAATTATTATCAACATTATGCTAAAGTGATTCATGTGGGCAGGTGTTTGTAGTTCGTTAATATAAGCAATAATTTAAAATTGATCGTAATTAACACTCACTTTAGATCACACACTGTTCAAAGAGACCTTTTTGTGTAGTAAGTGTACATTTTTAACCGACTTTAAAAAAAGGGGGTACTTAATTAATTAGTCGTGTAATTTTTTTAAAGTATTGTTACAACCTAAGCGCGGACAAAGACAAATTTCACGTACAGATTTGTAGAAGCACGTTTATTACTTGTCGGCATTTGAACGAATTGTAATTCTTTTATGATCGTCTTCTTTTGTTTACTTATTTATTGGCATACGTTTCTAGAGAACAGCCCATTATTTATTGTACTCATTTATGGCCACTTGCGGCCGACTCATTAGCCAGGTGTTTTGAATTATGTCGACTACGATACGGGCACATTGCATTTGTATAGTGTAAAACGATGGCCCGATTCAGGGAGGGGGCAGTCGAACGAAAACCACGATCAAAGCGAGACGTGTGTACTACCATCGGGAATCTAATAGTGACGGACTTTGCGCGTTTTATTGAATTACGACCTTCTGCATTACGTTTGGACTTGTTGTGTTCGATTATATTCGTAACTGTGTTATACGTGTTTGTATAGTTCTAATAAACTCTATAATAATTCCAACGGCATTTTAATTCGAGTCCCATAACTGGTAACAGTATGTTATGTTATGATAAAAGAGGTACACCGCTAACTTACACAGTTTTCAGAAAGTTAGAAGAAGTGTATGAAATGAAAGTGTCTCTGAAATTCCAATGGATTCCATCACACGTAGGAATATTTGGTAAAGAAGAGGCTGACCGTTTATCTTGCAATTCTTGCACAGTACGTCTTGAACTTCACAATCTTTGGAAAGAATATTTTAATAAACGATCGAAGACTAAAGGTTTAAGTTACAAAACATTTCAGAGTGAGCCTCCTCGTATACCATGGTCCAGTGAAAGTTGAGCCGCTCCTTAGTTGTTGTCGCTCATCGTGTGCGTGCTGGACACATGCCGCTGAAGACATTTGCTTTCCTCATGTAAAAGACAAACAGCCCCAATTGCGAGACGTGTAATAAAAGAGAGGACATATTATATATCCTTGTAAAATGCACCAATAATAACAATGAGAGACAGCAACTAAGAAGAGATTTATCCTTAGACTTTTTCATTCTTTTTGACCGACCCTTGCGGACGATTCCCGGGTTACTTTCAGGGTACCGTGGGGATGATTAGAAGCCCATAATTAATAACCTATATACTGTGAATTTCTAGATATACACCTTAGGTCAAATACAGATAATAATAAATTGTAAAGAATATCACGTTTCATTTTGGAATAGCGACATCTAGTGGGCGATCAAACAAAACAATTACTATTATGCCGATGTGGAGCGTTTAATACCTTGTCTGTAGAAGCAAAATTAGTTTTAGACTTTATTGTTAAAAGCGTAAAATAAGTGATTTTGTATGTGCATGCAAAATCACTTATTTTCAAAGAAAGAAACTAATGTTTATTTAAAATAGAAATTATACATAAGCAGTTTAACAAAGGTTAACTAACTCTAAACAGACCCGTTGATAACAACCAGCGCTGGTCTTCCGTTAGTACCAAGCAGTAACGTCACATTCACAGAAGAAATAACTAATGAACACTTAATATTATTTTTGATTAGAACAACATCAAACAAAGAATAGACAAAAGATACATATTTTATTTTGAACAATATAATATTTTAATTAAATTTAAATTAATTTTGTAAGGTGTGAAAAGTAAAGTGCAAGTTTTTTGTGTTAATTTGTACGGACGGTTTTAATAACGTAAAAGTTTACACAACTAAACTTTACAGAACATAAAATGTGATTTTCGAAGCGCAGACGTCCCACAATGTGGAAGCGTTAGGCCACTCGTAATATGGTACTGTCTACGGTCCCAAAGCAAGTCTCACGCAGTTGTGGAAGCAAAGTCTGGAACCCGTAGGAGCAGGAGCATATATTCAATTTTTTTTTTTGCTGGACCCATCTGACCAGCCGCAGATGACTGTTTTAGAGACACAAACGTTTGAATGAATGCCACTCTTTAAATACTAAACTGATAAAAGACTATCACGTTTAATAAATGCACAGCGCCATCTATTGTCGAGTAGCAGTTTTAGTGTGTTACAATTTTATGATTTTTATTTATTTATTTATTACTAGCTTTTGCCCGCGACTTCGTCCGCGTGGAAAGTTTTTTAACTATCCCACGAGAACTCTTTAATTTTTCGGGATCAAAAGTATCCTATATGTTGACCAGGGATATAAGCTACCGTCACACAAAATTTCATTTAAATCGGTCCAGTCGTTTCGGAGATTAGCCCGTACAAACTGACAAACAGGGAAACAAAAAATTTGAAAAATAATAATAATAAGTAATAATAAAAAAAAAGTGGCTGTCAAATACATTCATATCTCTGTATCAAATTCCGAAATTACTACAAAATTTTACATAATTCTGAAACATTTCATTATATCCTGTTATTTAGAGCGCAATAAAACCTATCTACCTAAATTTACAACATTAATATTAAATAGAAGAAAAGTTATAAATACATACAATATAATCAGAATGACAACTGTCAAATGGAAAATAAAGAAACTCGTGTTATTTATAAACCGAAGAAATACAAAATTAGCAGCTATGGAATAAAATAGAGAGCAAAATAAGCAGCCGTACACGCGCACGACTACCACCTGCTGCGCCCGCCTCGCCCGGCTCCACACCTCGGTCGTCGTCATCCGATGAAGACTTCGTGACGCCGGCGGCCACCGAGGCATCGAGCACCAGTGAGGAGGAGCCAGCGCCGTCAGCCCCGCCAAGAAGACCTGCGCGAGGCCGAGGACGGCCACCGTCGGCACGCTTGGGACCTGCGGGACGTATCCCGCTACCGGTGGTGCAGTGCGCCGCATGAGATGGTCTCAGCAAATGAATGAGAGCGTCATGCGAGCGTACTTCGAGGCGACAGAGATAGGAACCAATCTCACTGCGTATCGTGATCGGATGCTGTCTCTGTTTCAGGTACTTCGCCCAGATACCACCGTAACGGCACAACGCTTATCGGATCAAGTGCGGGCTATTCAGCGGTTACACCTGCTGAATGAATCTGTTCTTGATCGTCTTCGCACTGAAATACGAACCAGCCTTAGGGTTACCGAAACTTCGCAATCTCTAGTACCACAAAACGATCATTTAATAACCTTAGCGCGGGTACCAGCGGTAACGTCAGAAACGAATTTGGGTAACCCTTCCGCTGATTACGTAAGCAGCCAGGATAGTGAGCATATGAGGAGAATTTTGGAGGCGGTGATTAAGGATTTTAAGGATGTACCTACATTGAGCAGGCCGCGGCTACCTCGTTTGCCCATCCATAGACGTAGCTTAGCTATTATAGGTAATATGAATTCACTTTTAATACCATACTTTGAATTAAGTAAAGACCTGGTCGAGACACACTCTATTCTGTATTGCGGGGCTGTCGCTGTCTGTCAAGCAGCTGGCGTAAAATTTAATAAAAACCCAGGGCCCGTACAAAATAGACGCGAGAAACCAGCCTAGCAATACAGAATAGAACGTCGCATCAATACAGCTAGAACCTTAATAGCCAAGCTACTCTGCTTTCGGTCGGGTAACACTCGACCTAAAATTATGCGTTTTGTGAACCAAGCATTCGCAGGCACTAATATCAGCTCTAATGATTATAAGCAAAAGGTCACGGAACGCATAGACTTCCTGAAACAGAAAGTCTGTGCATGGGCAAACCGAATTCGTAGGTATAGGAAGCGCACAGAGAGATTTTATCTCAATCACCGCTTCCAAATTGACCAAAAAGGGATTTATAGAGGTTGGGAACAACCAGATGAACAAGGTAATGACAGGCAGCCACCAAATGCTGACGACATAACGGCCTTCTGGCGTGGAATTTGGTCGTTGCCTGTCGGTCACACAGAAGGCAACTGGAAAAGTGCTGTCGAACAGAGATGCCAACGGATACCAGAGATGGACCCTGTAATTATTGAAACATCTGATGTAGGTTATGCAATCGGTTCAGCCCACAACTGGAAAAGCCCTGGGCTGGACGGCTTGCATAATTTCTGGATCAAATGGTTCAAAGTCTCACATCCCTGTTTAGCTACACAATTCCAGGAAGCCTTAAACACATGTAACATCCCAACCTTTATGACCACAGGGGTCACTTACCTTTTATATAAATCTGGTAGTACCACGGAACCCAAAAACTACAGACCTATAACTTGTCTTCCCACCATTTACAAGTTGCTTACATCCATTTTGAGATCAAAATTATTAAAACATTTAGTTGACAACAAACTTCTGGCTAATACTCAAAATGGATGTAGACCTGGGTCCCGTGGTACTAAAGAACTCCTCCACATAGATATGACCATTAATCAACAAGTCCGCCGACATAGGAAAAACCTCTGCACCGCCTGGGTAGATTATAAAAAAGGATATGACTCAGTGCCGCATACATGGCTAATGAAGGTACTGGAGCTATATAAAATTGATGTAACTCTACGTGCCTTCCTTGGAGCGTGTATGGGGCAGTGGGTCACTAGACTCTGCATGCCCGGCGGTGGTAGCTTACCTATTTCGGATGGACTTATAAAGATAGAGCGAGGCATCTTCCAAGGTGATAGCCTGAGTCCACTGTGGTTTTGTCTGGCCTTGAATCCTTTAAGCTCTTTGCTGGAGGATTCAAAGCTAGGCTTTCATCTTCGTAGAGGGAGTGAAGCCATATCTCACCTGCTGTACATGGATGACCTCAAACTGTTCGCATCGAAAAAACATGACCTACTAGAGCTGCTAAACCTAACTGAAACGTTTAGCAGCTCTATAGGAATGGAATTTGGTGTGGACAAGTGTGCGGTTATGTACGTGCAGCGGGGGAGAGTTGTAAATTCTAACGGATTACAGCTCTCCGAGGGTGTGTGCTTCAAAACCCTTTCCGAAGATGAGACCTACAAATACCTTGGTATATCACAGTCATTGGGTATTGTTGACGAGGATATGAAACAGCTGATAAAAGAGCGATTCTTCAGCCGCTTGAAGAAGGTATTAAATTACCTTCTCTCAGGTGGTAACAAGATTCGTGCTTTTAACAGTTGGGTCATGCCCTCGTTAGCTTACTCCTTTGGTATACTAAGGTGGACTCAAACAGAGCTAGACGCCCTGGACCGTAGGGTCCGTTGTATGCTGACAACATATCGGATGCATCATCCACGATCATCGGTGATGAGATTGTACATCCCACGGAAGTGTGGTGGCCGGGGATTTTTAAATGCTAAAGACTTACACAACCGTGAGGTGTACAACCTACGAGAATACTTCCTGAAAACTAACGAAAGTATGCATCGAGATATGGTGTCAGTAGACAAGGGATTCACCCCGCTCTCTCTTGCAAAAGAGAACTGGCTCAGACCTACGGTATTGAGTACCTCCGAGCGGATGGACGTATGGAAGAGCAAGGAGCTGCACGGCAGGTTTTACCAGGCGTTATATGGGGCCGACATAGACTTGCCGGCGTCGGTGAACTGGCTACGTTTCGGTGACCTCTTTGGGGAAACCGAAGGGTTTGTCTGTGCAATTATGGACGAGGTTATCAAAACGAACAACTACAGGAAGTACATCCTGAAGGATGGCACGCTCGACGTATGTCGGGCATGTCATCGCCCGGGTGAATCCATCAGGCATGTTACTTCCTGTTGTTCTCGTCTTGCTAACTCCGAGTACTTACACAGGCACAACCTAGTAGCCAGGATTATCCACCAGCAACTTGCTCTTCGATACGGTCTGATAGCGACTGAGGTACCTTATTATAAATATACCCCTGAGCCAGTTCTCGAAAATGGTCATAGCACGCTCTACTGGGATCGATCTATTACCACAGACAGGACTATTGTTGCCAATAAGCCTGACATTGTGATAATAGATCGATCTGCGAGACGAACGATGCTTGTTGATATAAGTATTCCACATGACTGTAATCTCGTAAAAGCTGAAACTGACAAATTAACGAAATACCTTGACCTCGCGCACGAGGTTACGACCATGTGGCATTTGGAGTCAACGATCATCGTACCGATAGTGGTGTCTGTTAACGGTCTAATAGCGAAGAGCCTCGACCGACACCTAGAGAGGCTCTCGCTCGGTAAATGGGTGAAGGGCCAGATACAGAAGGCGGTTCTCCTGAGCACGGCACGCATTGTAAGGAAGTTCCTGTCTCTGGAGCCTTAACCACCGGTAGTTTGGACCCTAGGCCCCGCTGCCGACGGACGTCATCTTTTTATATTTTTTTAATATGTGTTTATTTTTTATATATATATGTATTAAAAAACATAAAAAAGAATATGAATAAATACATATGTGAAATAATAATTATAAAAAATAAATATATAAAATAAATAAAAAAAACTCAATTATTTCTATTTCACTTCTTACATCCCCCTGACTCGGTTTTTACCATTTTTTTTCATTGTACAGAAATTCGACCTCTACAGTTTTATTATGTGTATATATATATATTTTATATTTGTAGAAAATTTTTATTTCTTGCTTTTTAGGTATTTTTCAAGTCGGTTTTGTTTTTCAATATTTTTTCATTATCTTCTACTATTTAGTTCCGCAAATACTTGAATAGCTTTAGAAAAAAATGATACACGTTGTCCGTGCCTATAATATTCGAGAGTTGCTCTCGATTTCCCTCGGTTTCAAATTGAGTCAAATTGAGAACTTCCTTCTTTTTGTAGTCGGTTATAAAACAATGTATTCTAATTTTAATAAACATTTAAAATTTTATTGATTAATAATGTTACATACCGTCAAAGATAAACGCACAGCTGCCTGTCGTAAGCGCAGTTTATTGTCCTCCCGGATTTAGGAATTCTTTTGTGTTTTGAATTGTAATTAAGAAAAACATCCTATTGTGTTTCTACTTGTTTTATAACCATCATTAGCGTCGAACTAATCCTTATTGTTATTGTTTTCGACTTTGTGGCCGTTCGCAGGTGTGCAAATTACTATTTCTCGGAAACTCGGTGCGCGCGGCCAACTTCTTTGTACTGTCTAGTGAGTATAAGACAATGCCCGAATGGAGAGGCGGGCAGTCAAGCGACGACTACGAGACGAGTAAGACATTTGTAGTACTCTCGATTAGCGATATAGACGACGGACTTTACGCGTGTCGAATTGCATTGAATCGTGCAGTGTGAACTGGTTGCATCCAGTTGTATTTGTTTTATGCGTGTTTGTACAGTTCTAATAAATTCTATAGTAGTTCCAACGGCATTCTTAATTGGAGTCATGTAGCTCGTAACAATAATGACCTTCTAATTTTAGCTCTGAGGACCACACTACGTTAATGAACCAAAAAGCATTGATAGGGTCTTAGGCAAGTTGCGTGGCAATTAACTCTCATGGGAAGGACCCGAAGAGTTCTAATTGCATTAACATCCAAAAACCCGCTTGCTCCCCTCCTCCCCGCACTCCCCTCCACCCGGTGCCCGCAAGTCTCAAACAATTTACGAAGCTTTTAACGCCACACGAGTCAAATTGCAATTATCCAGCGGGCAACACCGACGTACGCTGTCAGCTTACATTCAAGTTTGCATAAAATGATTTGATTTCACAAAACAAACATGTTAGATATTGTTTACACACTTAAGTGCTTGTTACACTTTTCGGCCCTTTCTCTAAATAAGGGTGCAAGCAATGTCACGCTTATAACGTAGGGGCTTGGGGGTCAGGAGACCTTCTCGGTGTGCCACACCCAGTTACACCCCTTGTTGTCTTGCATCGAGGCGCCACGGCAGATATACCTATGATTACAGTCCCGTGGCGCCTCAGTGTGATGCGGAGACACACTGCTGGAAGATTTAGTAGGTAGTTTGACGGCCGATGCTTGCAACTTCTTCTGCCATCAGAAGCTTGTGTGTAGCATTATCCCATATACCCCATATAATCTCTCTACTCGGTCCCGAAATTAGAGTAGTTGTAATAAGAAGTTTACCTATCAGGTATTTGAGAAAGTCGTGGTAGCGTAATGGCTAGCGCACGCGTCTCAAACTCAAAGAGCGCGTGTTCAAATCCTGGCTGCAACGCATGCACCACTTAGGCACTTATCTGATCAAATGTGCATATTGATCAAACATCGTGATGAAACCTGCACATGGAGATAACTGATGTGTCAAACCTGCCAAGCCGCCTTGGACGCCTAGCTCATGAATTCACAGCTTTACTAGGATTCAGGGGATAAGCGACATGAAGGCGCTCAAGCCGGGGATCAAAGTGTTCGAAGAAGCGCTTTAGGACTTACTTCAGCTGAACTGCTATCATAAATGAGGGTTGAATGTAACAATGCTAACCAATTGGCAACAAGTGATTGATGCCTGACGACTGGAGCTATATAGCCCTAGGGAAAGCGTCCTGGCAGACCAGGATTGGAGGGTCTGAGCAGCGGATACTCCCCAATAAAACGCCTAGTGTATCCTGTGGGTATATTTTCTGGTGTCGCTCACAAAGACCTGGAGAGATCGTGATTGTCTGTTTGTCGAACGCCAGCATGCCAGCCTTTTCTATTATTCTTCAAAATAAATTTCTCACTTCCCATCCTAAGCAGCTCTTTCGTAATGACGTTGACCCTGGCCGTGAGAACGTTGCCGAGTCTCTCTAATTAATTTCATGTTAGCTCATTAATATTGACTGACCTTTGACCAATCACGTACTCGGTTCAGGCTTACCTGGAAATTAAACATAATTGTTAATCATGAGTGCACGTTAATTAATCAAATTAGTTGCTAATTTAATTTGTGGTTTCTAAATTGATACAAAATATATGATGCGGCAAATATCAGCATTATTTGAACATAATAATAATCATATGAGACATGGTATGAACAAAATGTGAATTAAAAATACAATTATTATCATAAAGAGAAACGTAACTCAAAAACTACGGAACCGATTTCAAAAACTCTTTCACCTTTAGAATGCTACATTATCTCTGAGTAATAAAGTTTATATTTATTAAAAGAAAAAATTAAGGATCCTTACTAAAACTTCAATAATGCAACCCAAGGTGTAAAAAAGATCTGCCATAATGTCTTTCATCGCATGCGCTGCGGAAACTATTCATGATAGAACAAAAAAAAATTGTACAATATTAAAGAATATGTTGTACAACAAGAACAATTAAACAGTAAATTATAACATCACACAAAGCCACAAACACACAACTAACAACAAAACTCATACACATACTCACACCAACGCGCACTACCACCGCATTGCATTACACGCACACTTCACAAACAAACCAAGACACACAAAGAGCCTAAAATTAATAATCTAGACACAGAAAGGAAAAACAACACAAATGGCACTAGTTAAGATATATGTAAGTATAGACATAAGGCACACACTGCACATGCACTTCCTCACAACACCAGTATGTAACAGATACACTCTACATTAGTATAAGTTCAGTATTAAAAATAGAAAAAAATAATATATTAAGTTATTCTTAAGGCACACTACAACATAATAATCACTAAATGACTGTCACACACAATAACAAAATAAACAATAAGCGTGTATGAACCTAAAAACTTTCATAGAAATTAAGTTGTAAAAAAGGGTACGGAACTCGAATCCGTAGAGTTGTTAAAAAATAAAAGAACATTTTGTTACGAGTCGCGAGACTCGAATTAAAATGCCGTTAGAATTACTATAGACTTTATTAGAACTATACAAACACGTATAACACAGTTACGAATATAACCGAACACAACAAGTCCAAACGTAATGCAGAAGATCGTAATTCAATAACACGCGCAAAGTCCGTCACTAAATAGATTACCGAATGTCTTAATACAGAAGTCTTACTTCGCTCGTGGTTATCGCTCGACTAACCCTTTCTCAATCGGGCCATTGCTTTATATCGCACAAATGCAATATGTCCGCCCGGCTGCGTGGATCGAATTTCCTAGAATAGTAATCCGTATACCTGGCTAATTACTGCCTTAAAAAATTACACTACAGAAAGGGCTGTTTTCTAATCACAAATTTTAAACACAAAGTAAACAAAAGAAGTCCAGATGCCGAAAGGTAATAAAATGTGTTTTTACAGGTATGCAGGTGTGAATTTGTTTTTGTCGGCGTCTAGGTCGTAACAATAGCAATACGACTAGTTACAAATGATTAAATTACATATTATTGACAACTTTAAAAAAAATTATAAAAATAATATGTCCAACTACTGTAGTTATGTCATTATAATTACTTTTTACATTTTAAAAGCTGACAGTAATGTCGCCCAAAATCATAGCATGTTATCGATACCTTTGTATTGTTACATGCCGTCAAAGATAAGCGCACTTTATTGTCCTTCCCGGATTATTGAATTCCTTTGTGTTTTGAATTTGTAACATGCTATTGTTTTTCTATTTATTTTATAACCATCATTAGCGTCAAACTAATCCTTATTGTTATTGTTTTCGACTTTGTTAGCCGTTCGCTGGTGTGCAAATTACTATTTCTCAGAAACTCAGTGCGCGCGGTCAATCTTTTTTTTGTACTGTGTAGTTAGTATAAGACGATGCCCGAATGGAGGGGCGGGCAGTCAAGCGACGACTACGAGACGAGTAAGAAGTTTGTAGTATTCTCGATTTGCGATATAGACGACGGACTTTACGCGTGTCGAATTGCATTGAATCGTGCAGTGTGAACTGGTTGCATCCAGTTTTATTTGTATCTGCTTTATACGTGTTTGTACAGTTCTAATAAATTCTATAGTAGTTCCAACGGCATTTTTAATTCGAGTCCTGTAGCTCGTAACAGTATTAATTATTATCCAAATAAATCATTTCGTATTCAAAACCGTTTCAATATCTGTAGATTACTTTTTGGATTATACAAATCGGACATTCCATTCAAAAGATATTACGAATTTAAAAATGTTAATCTAAACTTAATATTTGGCGCTGGAATCAGGTTCCAGGATTTTGGTGAAATTTTATGTGTGTTTGATTGAGTTCGAGGATGGTTTAGATTTAGAATTAGACCCAGTAGGTGGCAGAACATATATATCGTAATAATCCATATAATATTCCTTACAAAAAGTACGCCTTTGAATACTGAGTGCGATACTTATAAAATTTATTTAACATATTTTGACTTTCACAATAAATCTTTTATAATATTAGGTTGGGAAAAAGTTTCTTCCCATTTTATATAAAAATTCAAAAGTTTTTTATAAAGTTTATTTACATTTGACTAAAGTATGTAGGTGCCATTTTGTTGGATAACTTTTCACCATCTTGTAGGTAGAGACGTGATCTCATTGTTATAAAAATTTTGGGGCTTCTGATCAAAAAACTGCGACAAGTGGTTTTGGCAGTTCTCTCGTGATGTTAACCTGACACATCCTAAGGAATTCTGCAGAGATCGAAACAGGTGAAAATCTGAAGGCGCAAGATCAGGACTATATGGTGGATCCATTAACATCTCCCAGCCAAATTCTAGTAATTTTTGCTGAGTGGCTAAAGATGTGTGAGGTTTAGCATTATCATGGTGAAAAACCACACCCCTTCTGTTGATTAATTCCGGCCGCATTCTCTCAACTTTTTGCTTTAATCTCATCAGTTGTTCACAGTACAGTTCAGAATCGATGGTCCTGCCTGGCGGTAACAGCTTATAATGAATAATGCCCTTCCAATCCCACCATACACATAGCATCACCTTGTTGCGAGTTAACCCGGGTTTCGCCACAGTCTGTGAAGCCTGACCGGCCTTTGACCACGATCTTTTTCGCAAGTTCTTGTCGTACGTAATCCACTTTTCATGACCAGTTATCAGCTTCTTCAAAAATGGTTCGGTTTCATTACGTCTTAATAAAGAATCACAAATGAGTACACGGTTCATTAGGTTTCTTTCAGTGAGCTCATGAGGCACCCAAATATCGAGCGTTTTTGTGTACCCAGCTTTTTTCAAATGCCCCAAAACCGTTTTGTGTTCAAATCCTAGTTCTCCAGCTACATCGTAACTACTAATATGCCGATCTTGCTCCACTTTTTCAAAAATGGCATCAATTTTGTCCGTAACAAGGCGAGCAGAGCGACGTGCATCTTTGATATCAAAATTTCCGGATTGAAAACGCTGAAACCAAATTTGCGCTACTCTTACAGATACTGCATTAGGTCCATAAACATCACAATTTTTTTTCGCGGCTTGTGTTGCATTTTTATCTTTTTTGTAGTAAAATTTTAAAATGTATCGAATTTCTTCATTAGATTCACTCATTTTAACAATAAGAAAAACAAATGAAAATCACAAATTTTCCTAATTTGAATTTGGAATTGTCTTCTTTAAAATTAAAACTTTTTAATATTTTGATACCAAAACCAGCCAGATACAAATGATATAGCCAAAGAGATCTTATTACAAGTTCATACATACTATATGCGAAAAGACTTTTCCCCAACCTATTACATTGATTCCATTGCAAGCCATAATAGTGGGTAGCGAGCTAATAATAACGGGCTGACTCCAACTTTAGTCGGGTGTAGATTGTCACCTCGACTTTGGTCCGATGCACATGTGGTACTAGCGCTCTAGGATGACTAATTATTGTACGAGACTCATAACATATAATTAATTAGATCTTTAGCAAAAACTATTTCTTGGACTAGCTCAAAATAAATATGGTTTATGAATTAGTATACTCTATCATTGACTGATAATAGCCTTGAAAACCTATGTTCGGCTATTAATTAAATGAAAAAAACATTGCTTTGTAATATTCTTTTAAAATTTATTCAAATTTGGCAACTCTTTTCAGATAAGAAGTTAGACAAAAGAAAAGAAATAATGTATGTGAGCACAAAAAACCGGAAATCCGATTCTTTTAATGAAAGTATGAAAAGAGCAATATTTCCGATTTGATCTTTGGTACCGATTCGAATCGGAACAAGGGGCCTTAATAAATCAGCTATGCAAGTTCAACCGATAATGAACGAGCGTTTTATTTCCATCAAACCAAAAGAACCGAACTTTTTATAGATGTATTTCATTCCAATGGATGGCTGCTAAAACTGCGATCGATTAACACCGGTTTTTCATATTTTACTATTGTTATTTTTATTTTATTGAGGATTTATTTACTGGACTTGTGACTAAGGTTTACAATGCGATGTAAAAAGGAATTATAGGGAAACACAGCTGGCAATTTAATTTCTTCACTGTTATTGAATTAAACTCTAATAATAAAAATAACTAAAAAGGTGTAATGGAATTAGTCTGTCTGTCAGCCTGTGTCTAATTATATACTTTTTTTTTAATTTACTCTACGGACTCGAGTTCCGTACCCTTTTTTACAACTTAATTTCTATGAAAGTTTTTAGAGTTCATACGCGCTTATTGTTTATTTTTATTATTGTGTGTGACATTAATTTAGTGATTTTTATGTTGTAGTGTACCTTAAGAATAACCTATAATATTTTTTTCTATTTTTAATACTAAACTTATACTAGTGTAGAGTGTATCTGTTACATGCTGGTGTTGTGAGGAAGTGGACGTGCAGTGGGTGCCTTATGTCTATACCTACATATATCTTAACTAGTGCCATTTGTGTTATTTTTCCTTTTTGTGCCTAGGTTATTAATTTTTAGGCTCTTTGTGTGTCTTTGTTTGTTTGTGAAGTGTGCGTGTAATGCAATGCGGTGGTAGTGCGCGTTGGTGTGAGTATGTGTAATTATATACTTTTAATGTCAAAAATAAAAAGAAAATATTTTTATTCCGCAAAATGGAATAGTGTTCATGAAATATGGATACAAATTAATGCAAACTAAAACAGAGTAAAGCAAAGAAATAATAATTTTGCAAAATATCGTCGCACTTTTACACGTTATAACAACATAAGAGGACTATACGATTTATTCTCAGAATGGAGATGTTAAATTTGTAAACTGGGTATTATTGTCAGAATTACGTTACGATTGGTATTTTATTATTGTACTAGCTATGCCCGTATTTTATTCTTTTACGCGAAACCCTAAAAAAAGGACCCTTAGTTACTTCCTATAATATCAAATATCTGCTAGTGAAAGTCGCGTCAAAATCGATGCAGTCGTTTCATAGATTAGCCGGAACATCTAGACAGAGAAAAAAATTAAAAATTGATTTTTATTATAGGTACTGTGTATACTTTCATAAATGCATTTGATAAAAAGCTATTTAGTTTTCAGTTTTATTTATCTATATGAATGTTGTTATTTGCTTCTTTATTTATGCGCAAGTTAAGCAAGTTACACTTGTGTTATGGGTAATATACAACGAACTACTCTAGGATACGAGGCCTTATTAAATAACGGAAAGTTCGTTGGCAAAATTTACCATACCAGGAATCAAACCAGGAGCTTCTGCGTCGCAGTGAACGGGTGGTAAAGGATTAGCCCACTTAATCACAGATGCTATTTAATTTTATGCTACACATGAAATTGCTTATCTCCACTTTACTAAATATCTCAGTCAGTTTTTGAAGTGAAAACTTCTTTAGGAACGGTTGGCACTTTTGGGAAAGTACGAAACTCGCGCGACCGTCACGCTCAGATACACACTTTTCACTTCTGACGTGCAGTTCTACGACATATTTTTATTTATAAAAGTCATTATAAAACCACCTTAAAATTGCTATCAGCACAAAGATATTGAACATCTGAACTATTTTAAATATTATTTAAAAATTCTTCATTGTCCATTCTTTCTTAGAATATATTTGTTGAAGCAAATAAAGTAAACGGGAACCAAATCATTATTTAAAATGCGCCAACGTTTTAAATTAAATAAACGAAGGGAGGAAGAAATCTTAACAAAACGCCCAACAATGGGCGATGTCCCCCCGCACCTCCCCCACCGCTCGGCTCTCGCGTCCTCCGCCCGTTTAATGGCCACAGTCTGATTTTTTATTTCTTCGTAGCTCGTTAGCGAGATCTTTTCTATGCAACAATTACTGAAGATATTCGCGGTTCATTCGTTTCTTATATCTTTTTATTTTATTTTTATCATCTTTTTATTTTACTTTTTGTATTTTATTTTCACCGTTTAGCCGCGCCACTGTATTCGCTACTTCTCGTTGAATTCAGCTTCATTCAATTTGATCAAGAAATGGTATATAATGATTTGTATTTAAAAAATGTATAATTAATATTAACTAGTGGTCGAAATTCGCCCATAATTAATTTAAATTATAAGTTTGAACATTGTTAAGGTTCTGTTGTCAAAGACTATACTTCTATAATTACAGGCATTTCGCCAAGGCCACACTGTTAATTTGACTTTAATAGTAAACAAGAGTATATATGCGTGTGTGTGTCAAATATATTGTAGTGTATTTACATATATATATATATATGGTAGTGTATAAACAACCCACAGCCAGGTGGTAGGGTATTTGCTCGACTGGATGGCGACCACCCCTGGTCTAGAGTATGCCGCCATAACAACCTTGTGTTGTGTTCCGGCATCAGTGACCAGGTTCCAGTCTCCTTTAAGAGAGCAGCAGCGCATTTGTAGCACCTTCAGTGTTGCAAATGTCCGTAGGCGACGGTAACCACTTTCCATCAAGTGGGCCGTCTGCATGTCTGCTGAACTCCTGCAATAAAAAAAAAGTGTGTAATGTTTTTTTTAATTGATTTAATGTATTTTTCATGCATATTTTTTTTTAAATATTAGCATTCTGAACTCCTTCTCTATATAAAGTATAAGTGTGCGAAATTTCTTACTGCTTCGTCCGCGCAATTTTCGTAAAAAGGGGTACAAAGTTTTTGCTTCACGTGTTAATATATAGATAAATAATAGAATTCGTATCTTATAGATGGTCCGAGCATTTTGATCTGTCGAAAACGGTTAAGACTAGGGACACACCTGCTGAAATTACAGCGCTGAAAGTTCGGTTAAATACGCTCGCAGTGTTTTTAAGTAACCTATGACACATTAGCCGAAATTAAGTAGCGTTCGGCGTAATGCTGAACCTTTCGTCTAGCGACTGTTTCTGTGAGAACGTATTCAATGTATTTTGAATAGTAATCAACACATCATGCGACCGAAAGTTCGGCGAACGTAGTTGAACCATTTTATATACAGTCGTGGTATGAAAAGGTTCGCCATTTTTCATATGGTTCATTTAACGTTTTCAAACTTAATCATAGAACAAAACTGTTCCACAAAAAATATGTTTAACTGTTTTACAATAAAGTTTAAAATTACTTATTAGATCAAAGTTGATTGATTTTCTATCTTGTCTAAGAGGATTGTTTAGAGATGTAAAACCTTTTTATTGGTTTTAATATTTGTGATAGGCGTAGTGATTATATCCTCTTTTTTTCTTATTGTTAATCTTAGCGTCCGTCATTGTCAACATTGCAATTTTCTTTTTTCACGTTTCCATATTTTATAAATCTGGTGAAACGTAACATTTATTAAAATGTTGGCAGTACTGTTTCTTGTACTCGTGCAAGCAGAAGTCGATTTAAGTTGACTAACCTTTGGATACCGCGACTGTACATCCTCCGTACTTTTACGAACGTAAAAATATATAATTCCGCCTCTTCAATTTCTAACACTGATAAAAATTATACTTTAAACTAAAAAGTAGGTTTATACAATACAATTGGGAAAAGTTTCTTAGCGTTCTATTTTCCGTCGCGTGACGTGCTGTACTACACACCGCGTAATTCCGAGCGTTCTGCGCGTTTGGTGTGCCGAAATTTCGGCACCGTACCTTCGGCATGTGTGTCTTTACATTTAACAATCCTGTACAGTCGTTTAAATCAGGTATCTTAAAACTTTCCAGCCTTAGGGTTATACTGGTTACTATAGTAAGTTCCATAAGACAACGCTGTTTTAATTTTACTGACATTATCTACTACAAACCAGAATTTTGTTCATTAGTTCATGAGTATTTTGATTCAAATTTTAGAATGTTAATGGGATTTCAATCCAAAAGTTTTTTTTTTATGCTTGTCACTAAGGTTTACGTAGTAAGTAAATAAAAAAGAATTATTATAATTCTGTGTTTTTATTCAACTTATCACAAAAACAGTAAGCCATTATCTGTCGCGCGTCGGAGCAATGACCTACCATAGGCCAAATTTGGCACGTCAGCCGTAGTACGGAACCCTCGCCTAAATGGAGATAGACACAAAACTATAAAACGAGTTATTACCTAGTCTTAATTAAGTTTGAACAAAATTTAAAATATAAATTCAATTTGATGTAGAATCTTTTTGTGTAGAAAGTAAGTAATTATGAGTACATAAAATTGATCTAACTAGGTACTAAAATTTTCAGCACTTATTTTCAAATTTGACACCGTGCTCTGTACCGTAAATGCAATTAAAATATAAATGTCGAATAAGTTACACCAACAGCCTAACTTATATATAGTAGTATATTAAAATTATATAATTATAATAATAAATTAGTTTGAGGTGTAGAGTTTGTACAATGCTTTCAAAAATGAGAAAAAATCAGGCACACTATTTTAGACTAGCTGATTCACGTGAAAACTATTTAAATGAAACTACAGTGTAAACTCCATGTAACGTCACTCGATTTAACGATAAACTCCCTTATGCGTCGAAAGCACTTGGCTTTGGTTGGTTTAGCTTATCTTCCATACAATGAAACACTCTATATATAGCATTACACCCACTCCCAATATCGACAACAATTAAGTAATAAAAAGTAAGTTTTAAGTTGCCAAAATTAATAAAAACTGTGCAGCTGTGTATGTTCTTCTATCGCTTTATTATCCTAGCCCGTATTAAACTCGACTGTCGGCATCATGCAAACCGAAATTTCTAAGAAATTCCTTTATCACCAAGATGCTTCAATATCGCAAGATATGAACAAAATAAGTAAAAAAATACAACAAGATTATTGGTGCAGCAAAAGACGTCAGACAAAAATTACAGACTTCTCTCCATTTAACGACAACTCTCTATAACGCCATAAAATGCACAGTCCCTTCAGTGTCATTATATAGAGTTTACACTGTATTTAAATTATTAAAGGATTTAAATGTAACTCGATACTGAGCTTATTGTAATACTTGCAACATCTCAGAAGGGTTTATGGTAATAAAAGAACAGCAGCTGGTCACTCACCTGACCTTACGGATTAAATACATTTCATCCACTAACTCTACACATTCGACAAACATTTTTAGAACACTTCGCCATCCCTCCAACAATTTTATAGTATATGCAACTTAGCAAACCGGCACGATAGCGGATTGTAGTAATTGATAAACCATTTTAAATAAATAGGTTATGAATAACAAGAATTTATTACTTTATTGTTTGGAAATTTTAGATAATATTTTATATAAAATATTGTTACGAGCTACAGGACTCGAATTAAAAATGCCGTTGGAACTACTATAGAATTTATTAGAAATGTACAAACACGTATAAAACAAATAAAATTAAAACTGGATGCAACCAGTTCACACTGCACGATTCAATACAATTCGAACGCGCAAAGTCCGTCGTCTATATCGCTAATTGAGAGTACTAGAGAACGTCTTACTCGCTTCGTAGTCGTCGCTTGACTGCCCGTTCCTCCATTCGGGCATCATCTTATACTAACTACAGGGCACAAAGAAATTGGCCGCGCACACTGAGTTTCTAAGAAATATTAATTTGCACACCTGCGAACGTCCACAAAGTCGAAAACAATAACAATAAGGATTAGTTCGACGCTAATGATGGTTATAAAACAAGTAGAAAAACAATAGCATGTTTTTCTTAATTGCAAATTCAAAACACAAAGAATTCCCTAATCCGGGAGACAATAGACTGCGCTTACAATAGGCATCTGTGCGCTTATCTTTGACGGCATGTAACAATATTATACTTAAAGTAATAAAATAAACCGAACACAGTATAAATCTATCGCGTCTGCCAACATGAAAATAAAATGTGATGAATACCGTCTATACACAATTGAGAGATTTTGAATTATAATCTACACAATTACCACATCATATTGGAGATAAATATTGTTAGATAAAATTTTGGTAAATTATAGACTACTGCTCTATACAAAACAGGCGCTAATCACAGAATTAAAAAAAATATAACATATTATATATTATTCAATTAAGAAAATGGCCGATTGTGTCGTTTAGAAATAAGAGGGTACATACCAAAATTAATTATTAAGTAAAAAGAAACAAGAACAACTATGCAACTAAACAAATGTAACATTATATCCCAGATCAACACTTAGGATAATGTTTAACCCACAATTTTTTTTTATAGCCAGTAGCAGGCAAACAGGCAGACGGCCCACCTGATGGAAAGTGGTTACCGTCGCCTATGAACGTATGCAACACCAGGGGTGTCACCAACGCGTTGCCGACCTCTAAGAAATTTTATAACGCCCTTCTTAAAGAACCCCATGTCATAGCGCAAAGGGAAAACCGCGGCGGGAAGTTCCCTCCAGATCATTGTTGTACGCGGAACAAATGTGCTAGAGAATCGTTGCGTAGTTGAGCATGGGAGCTCCAAGAAATGGGGGTGTACATCTGGTCGATGACGAGCAGTCCAGTTGTAAAAGTGAGGCGTTGGCACCAGATCAAACAGTTCCTCGAAACACTCCCCGTTATACAGGCGGTAAAATACGCAGAGGGACGCAAAGTCTCTTGACGTCGTTTCCGTGAATACACACGTACAAAGTACTAAATATGAGGCGCTGCGGTCGCATTCCTTGGCGCTATCATTGGAAATGACTAACAAATACATGATAGTTATGACAACGAAGTACGAAGAAGTACAATATAAGTGATTTTATTTTAAAGTAGCACTTGCCCGCGACTTTGTCCACGTTGGACAGGTAACAGAGATTACAGTTAGTTTGCTAAATATGAAATCAACGGTTATTTTCATGTATATATTGTTTTTTTTTTGTATGATACATGTATCCCGTAAAAACTAGGTATAAGTTATTTTGCTAAAGATATACACGACTACAATTATTTTACTAAAGATTTTACCGATCAGTGAAAATTTCGTATTGGAACCAATTTTGTATTTCGACCTGGCCATTTTAAATCCCTCCCAGGAAAATTCTTGTAGGATTCTCGGAATATAAAGTACCGCAGATTCGGTTCAGTTCGGGAATTCACTATTGGTCAGCCAATCGCATTGAAATCGGCCCAGTAGTTTTTACGTGAATCACGAACAAACTGACAAACACAAAAAATTTTAGAAACAAAAGACTATTTACCATTTTACAATGTTATTATAAATTTTCGTGTATCTTTAATTTCGATATCTAGCGCAGTTTATAACATATTAGAGCCATACAAACACGTATAACACAGGTAAAAATATAACCGAATAAAACCAGTCGAAACGTAATTTGCGATTCAATAACACGCGCAAAGTCCGTCACTAAATAGATTACCGAATGTACACAAGTTTTGCTTCGCTTGTGGTTATCGCTCGGCTACCTCTTCCTCAATCGGGCCATTGCTTTATATTGCACAAATGCAAATATGTCTGCCAGGCAAGCATCGACGCAATTTCTTAGAAACCGTAACCCGCTCACCTGGCTAATGACTGCCATAAAAGATTACAATACACAATGGGCTGTTTTCTAATCACCAATTTTAAACACAAAATAAACAAATGAAGTCCAAATGCCGAAAAGGTAATAAATGTGTTTCTATAGAGCTGCAGGTTTGAATTTGTCTTTGTCGGCACTAAGTCAAACTAACAATATGATTACAAAATCAAAGTTCCACGGGAAAAAAGTCACGGACATATAACTAGTATTAAATAAACCACTTTACTTCCTACACTGTTATTTAAAGTTAACAAAAGCTTCCAGTGACATTTTTATAACACTTTTAACTTTATAAAGCTGTTATTTATTCAAAAAATTTCTTAGAAAAACAATTTCAGTTCAACTCTTTCTTTTTTATACAGAATGTTTGTAAATCAGTTGGAGAGCCTTTGGTCTGAAGAGAATGAATGGGCCAGCCCTGATGGCGTGTCCTGAAGGGATTGCCGCTGAAATATTGCCACAGACCTTGGCGCCGCCCTTATACACCGAAACCGATATTTTTTAGTACAGTCTTAGTTTTAGATGTGTAATTTATCTTTTTTTAGCCCTGTAGAAGAGTGGCCTGTCTAGCAGACACACTGATGAGGTGGTTAACTATTTTGGACTGTATATAAAAGATAGATATGTAGATAGATGCTGGTGTATTCGTAGCTTTAGTATATACAAGTTTTGTCGTCCGTCGCACTAGCCGTCGTGCGGGCGAGTGTCGCGTGATCCCACAGCAGCCGCCGCCTGAGGCCCAGCCGTGGTCGTGGGGCGGCCCCTCCTCCTCCGCGCGTCTTAACCCGTGCGTGAGCCAACATGTTCCCAGGTTGAAACAATAGTTTTCAAAGTTCTGGAAAAGGACATATATTATTAAAGGCCCTTCGAATAAGACCCTTCTTAGTCTTTAAGTCTGCAACTCTTGAAATGCCGTCATTTCCTGGATACAATTTGACAACTCGTCCCAGGGACCACAGGAGCGGTGGGAGATTTTTGTCCTTAATTAGCACCAAGGCGCCAAGTTTTAACTCGTTCTTTGAGGATTGCCATTTCACTTTCTGCTGTAGCAAGCCGACGTATTCATTGCAGAAGCGTCTCCAGAAGTGTTGCTTAATCAGTTCAATTCTCTTGAATCTCTCAAGGCGGCTGATGTTTGTAACCTGGATCTGTGGGTGTGGAATGGCCATAAGTGAACGTCCAATTAAAAAATGAGACGGAGTAAGAGCAGTAAAATCTGAAGGATCGGATGACATAGGAGTAAGTGGGCGAGAATTCAAAACAGCCTCAATTTGATTCAGACATGTTACCATCTCTTCATAGGTGAAATGAGTAAGATGTAATATTCTTTTTAAATGATGTTTAGTTGAACGCACTGCTGCTTCGGACAACCCGTTGAAGTGGGGAGTATATGCTGGCACAAACTTGAATTCTATGCCTTCTTGGTTTAATTTACCTTCTAAGTCTGATTGCGTTAAGAATTGAGTTAGCTCATTATAGGTGCCGACAAAATTAGTGCCATTATCTGACATGATACTTTGAGGTTTCCCTCGTCGAGATACAAAACGATTTAAGGCCGCTAAATATGCTTCACTGGATAATGCCGTGACGAGCTCGATGTGACAAGCCTTTGTTGAATTGCAGATAAAGATTGCCAAAAATGACTTAGTGAGTTTGCAACCGCGACCTTTTCGATCTGCTATCAAGACCGGTCCTGTGTAGTCTACATTGCAATGTAAAAGGGAAACTCTAGTACCGTTCTTGAAGTAGGTAATTGACCCATAATAGGTTGAACAATTTCTGCTTTGTATCTAAAACAACGCATACATTTTTGACAATGGTTTTAGATAGATTTCGACCACCAATTGGCCAATAGGTTTGCCTTAAAGCGGTTAGTAGAAGTTGAGGAGATGCATGTAAATATTTAATATGAAAATAATGAAATAATATTTTTGTAAAATGATGTTTACTGCATAATAAGATTGGATGTTTCACGTCATAAGAATAAGGTGAATTATCGAGTCTACCACCAACTCGAATGATATCATTCGAATCCAAAAAAGGTGTCAGAGAAATCAATCGATTTTTTCTGGGTAGAGGCTCCTTGGCTTTAAGAATAATATATTCTTGAGGGAACATTTGTAACTGGGATTTATGTATTATCAAATTTAACGATTTTTAAATTCTGTAACTGAAATTGGGCCAGTTACTTTTTTAATTTTATTTCGACAATTGTAAATAAATCTTTGTATATAGGCAATTATGTTTTGTAGGTTAATTAAACGTGATTTGTTATTGATGAGTTTAGAAATGATATCACAGCTGTTATCGTTGACTAATGAAATATTACAGGTTACTAGTTCAGGAATGTTTGTATAACTCGATTTTGTATGAGGCATTTTTGGCCAATCAGTTTTGTATCTGCCAAAAATGCTGGTCCTGACCACCACAAATAGGAACCACTGATAGAATCAGCCTTCAGCCCGCGGGAAAGTAAGTCTGCTGGATTGTCTTTCGACGGTATGTAGCTCCACGTGTGACTTTTTGTAGTCTCTTGAATTTCATGAACACGGTTACGAACAAAGTTTTTAAGATTAACTGGTGGAGTATTTAGCCAACTTAAAACTATAGTGGAATCGCACCAAAACCTGCACTTACTAATTTTAATAGTCAAAGATGCTAATACTTTAGTACACAGTCTTGCTGCTAGCAGAGCTCCGCAAAGCTCTAAACGTGGCATAGTTGTAGGTTTTGTGGGAGCTATTCTGTTTTTAGAAGTCAAAAGATTTACCTGGACTAGTCCATCTTTATCTAAAGAGCGAATATATAAGCAAGCTCCATATGCTCGCTCTGAAGCATCACAGAATACATGAATTTCATGGTTTTTGGTGCTATCTGTAAAAACCCAGCGAGGAACCTGTAAGTGGTTAAGAATCGGTAACTTATGAGCAAAGGACAGCCATTGTTGTTTTATTTCTTGTGAAACTTCTTCGTCCCAAGCATAATGCTCTATCCATAATTTTTGCATGATGATTTTAGCATTCACTATGCATGGACCAACTAGCCCTAAGGGTCAAAAATCTGACTGATGACAGACAGTATGTGACGTTTGGTCACAGTGTTATAAAGTTCGATGTTGATGGAAAATGAAAGGACATCTAAATCGGAAACCCAATTAAGACCTAATGTTTTGGACGAAATATGATTATTATTGTTATTTGAAAAATCGAATGTATTATTTGATGCAGAGGAGGAAGGGAAATTTCATATAAAATTGATTTATTATTCGAACGAAACTTTCGTAAATTGAATTGTGCTGATTTTAGTGTTGATATAACGCCCTTGCAAATTTCGACCGTTTTTGCTATTGTTGATGCACCGCTGAGGTAATCATCAACGTAGAAATCTCGTAAGATTGACTGTTTAACTTCAGAATCTGGAGCATATGATGCTAAGGTATTTAAACATTTAGTTGCCAAATATGGCGCTGAAGCCGTGCCGTAAGTTACGGTGTTAAGAGTGTAGGTCATTAGCTTTTCTGATGAGTCATTACGATAGACAATTTGTTGAAGAGAGCGTTGAGAAGGGTTTAGTTCTATCGCCCTGTACATTTTTCTATGTCTCCAGTTACGACATATTTATGTTGTCGAAATCGTAATAAAATGCTATAAAGATCTTCCTGTACAGTTGGACCGACCATTAGGATGTCATTAAGAGACAAACCTGAACTTGAAGCGGCTGATGCATCGAAAACTGTACGAAGTTTAGTAGTAAGATTGGATTCACGTAAGATTCCGTGGTGAGGTAGATAAAATTTTACCTCTTGATCATTGCTAGACGAAGGGTAATTGTTTTTATTCATGTGACCTAGTTGTTCATACTCTTTCATGAACTCGATGTACATGGCTTTGAATTTAGGATCTCGATTAAATTTACGTTCAAGGGATAAAAAACGAAATTTGGCTCTTTGGAAGGAGTCTCCTAAGACTGAAGGGTCGTCTTTCAGTGGCAGGGTAACTAAAAAGCGACCATCTTCTTTACGTGTCGTATTCAGTAAGAAACTTTGCTCACAGGCTTGTTCCTCTGCCGATAAAGAATGTTTGTCTAATATATTGTCAAATTCCCAGAAACGAGATAAATCTAGATTAATCTCTTCGTTAACAAAATTGCATATGGCAGAAGATGGACTCTTAAGAAGGGTTACATGCCCTGACACTAACCAACCTAATTTAGTTTCATATAAAGTGGGTTGATTCTTACCTAATTTAAGAGAATTTTTGCAAAGAACGGACCAAAATACGTCAGCACCGACCAATATATCTATGCCTGAAGGCACGTTAAAAGAAGGGTCAGCGAGATTTATTCCCATAGGAAGAGGAATGTAATCCGTTTCAATATAAGAAGACGGTAACGCTTTGGTAATGTACGGTAAAATAAGACAGTCTAAAGTATGTTTGTAGTCAGTATGGAAGGACATAAATGTAAGACTGCAAGACTGTGTAATAAAGGACGTATTATTGTTTATACCTGTTACCGTGGAGCTTGCATTCCGTCGTGACAAACCCAGCTTACCGCAAAGTGACTGTGTAATGAAGTTCGCCGTGCTGCCATTGTCGAGCAGCATTCGAGCGGGATGCACTTTACCCTTGCCGTCCACCACCTTCACCAGCGCTGTGGAAAGTAATACGTGCGAAGAAGTAGTAAACTGCTTTGTGCTGCTAGAGCTTGCAAAGTTACTGATGACATTGTCTAATGGAAAAGCCGGTTCTGGTGTTATTCGGCCTTATACTTACATTGCTTAAGTACCCACCTACGTATTACGAGCATTCTATTTTTAGCCACGGTAACCAGTTTGATGCGCTTGCACATACGACAAGTTACATTTAGCGATCATTTCATTACATTTTATTACTTTGCTATCAATCTTATTTATCGCATTCTTCTTTAGTTTCATTCTATTAATTATTTTCACTCTTTTTTTTTGCTATGGCTGAAGAAAAAATAGAAAAATTAATGAAAAAACGCAGTTGTATGAAATCTAAGCTTACTATTTTCAATAATTTTCTCAATGCATTTGAAACTTCCAGCACTCCTAAAAAACTGAAAATTCTAGATTTAGAAAGTCGTTTCAAAAAATTTGAAAACTTATACGCCGACTTTGACAAATTACAGTGCCGTGGTCGTGGGGCGGCCCCTCCTCCTCCGCGCGTCTTAACCCGTGCGTGAGCCAACAGCCCACAAATTGTAATTCAAAAGTTTTTATTGTAAGTTCTGCTGGAGAACGTTTTTAGAAGATCAGTTAAAAATTAAATCTACTTCCTATTCTATGTACAGCGCGCCGCAACGTCTTGTCGTTGTTTAATTATAAGAATGTAAAGGTAGACCAAAAAAGAGATGGATAGATTGTGTGAAAGATGATTTGTGGTGTGACAGAGGACGTATGTCAGAATATGGGAGTGTGAGAGGAAAAGAGATATTGTGCCGACTCCAAATAATTGAGAGAAGTTGAAAGAGAAGATGTGAGAATTATACATATTGTTATAACTTAGCCAAAATTCCACGAAGCACGCCGACAAATGTGAATGCACACCTGCTACACAAAGCACGGTTTATTACCTACCCGCATTTGGACTTCTTTTGTTTACTTTGTGTTTAATATTTGTAATTAGAAAAGCCGCCTATTGTGTGTTGTAATCCTTTGTGGTAGGCAGTGGCCAGATGTGATTCTTGGAAACCATTATTTACCCGGTCGTGACATGGCAGTCTGGTCGGCAGTCAAGCGACGATTACGATACGAGCAAGACGTGTGTACATTCGATGAGCTATATAGTGACGGACTTAGCGTGTGTTATTGAATCGTGCAGTTTGTACTGGTTGCGTCCAGTTATATTTATACCTGTGTTATACGTGTTTGTATTCTTATGTAATTCGGTCCACGTGGACGGGCGGGCACATTGCACTTGTGCAGGACAAAACGATGGCCTGATTGAGGGAGGAAGTGAGTCGGGCGAGAACCACGATCGAAGCGAGACGTGTGTACTACAATCGAGAATCTAATAATGACGGACTTTGCGCGTTTTATTGAATTACGGCCTTGTGCATTACGTTTGGACTCGTTGTGTTCGGTTATATTTGTACCTGTGTTATACGTGTTTGTATAGTTCTAATAAACTCTGTAATAATTCCAACGGCATTTTAATTCGAGTCTCGCAACTCGTAAGAATATTTAGTTAGAATAAGTTTGTAGGCTTCTTAATGGTTCTTAAAGAAGTCTTCAAACTTACTCTAACTCTGTAGGGCCATTTACATGGAGATAGTTTCTTACCTCGAAAAAACGATTGTTGAAAGCAAGAAAAAATATTATCATGTAAACTAAACATACGATATCGTACGTGGATGGGCGATAATCGCCTGTTCATTGAATATTGACGTCTCTGTGTAAACAAAATACATAATACCGTGCTTATTACCGAGCTCGAAAGGCAAGTCTCGCATGCAAACTGATTTGTACGATACTCACATGAACTTGAAAAAATGTCATACGAGTTCTAGTTTAGACAAGTCGAGAAATGGTAGGCAAATGTCTCAATGCGATTTGTGTTATAGTGTAAACAAAACTCTTGGTCATAATTACTTTACAATTATCGTATGACATACTCGTAGGCGAGTTTTTGCTTGAAGTTAAACATGTCAATGCGATTATTGTCTAAAGTATGAAGTATCGCCTACGAAAACAGTATACGATTTTCGCCCCAAAACGTGAGATAAACTCTCTACATGTAAATGGTTCTTTAGACTGTTATGTTTTTAGGGAGTCATATAAAATATACGGAACCTACAGGTATTATTTTTACACTGCACAATATTTCCACCGCCTTCAATGGCCGGAGAAATAACAAAAAGGGAGCCATCTGTTACCAAAACATTCATCTCTATATATTTCCAAACGGAAAACAAATGAAATTGTATTAAGTTCTATATTTATGAGTTTTCGTTTTCCATTCCTCACGAAATAATAAAATATGTAAATTAGGTGTTTTTTTAAAGGTGTCGGTCTATAAATTAACTGGCGCGGGGATAACGAAATGATCTGGTGTAAGTAATGAAAAAAGCAATTTATTCCATTTTCTACTTTTGTGTAATACTTAATTTAGGACTTTTACAGTTGTCTCTTTTTGGCGTTGAATGTGTCCTTAGTTATTATTAGTGGCAGTTGCTTTTTCTAAATAAAACTCGATGTGGATTGTATGACTTATTGTTGTCGTTATTTACAATTAAATTATAACTACACATAGACGAGTTACAGAGAAAATGATGAATTGCAATTCAATGCCAAAGAGTGAAGTACTACGTATTGGTGCCATATGTATGTGAGCAATGTGAACAATGTTCGGCCTCCAAGGCCGCTTTTTTATCCCCCGATCCGTCCGACGCCTAGCTGCTAACTGTGCGAGCTCTGGGCGTCGTTAGTATGCGGGGCGTAGAGTGAAGGTGTGCTCCGGCGAGTGGGTCACGGGGGTGCTCTCTGTCCGCAACAGTTATAACGTAGATACATGTATTACTCCAATACTATCGGTCTTATTCATATTGAGTTAGAGTAAGTTTGTATGCTTATTTAAGGTTTTTAAAGAAGCCTACAAATTTACGCTAACTTAATAAGATCGTAAATCTTTATACTGCTGTTATACGTTTGCGAAATTCGAATTATATATTATATTAATATCATTAAATCCAGTCGTTAATAATAGTACAATAATATAATATAATGCTAGGACGGGCGAATTCGAGGACTGTACAAGCACGTGTTTTATTACTTTGGTACTTAATTTATCTGTGTTTATTGTAATGGTTGTCTTAATTGTTCACTGCTAATTTCTTTGCTTTGTGTACGCAAATTTTCCAAGTATTGAAATGTAATGATTTATTGTTAATCGCTAATCCCGTTGTGTTTATGATCGACCTTCGAGTAGAACATTTTAAAATGGGTCTTAGAAGTCATATTGCTGTGCATGTTCATTAGGGGATCCATATATATTTAGCGAATATATAAGGTCGACCCGTTGAGACAGAGTTAGTTAAGTATCAACTGCGATCGAAAAACTACTAACTATACATTCAGAACTGGAATCATATATCGACGGATTTTGCACGTTTTATGTTCTTACGATCTTCTAGTTCACAATTTGGATTTGATACATTTTTGGTTATGTTTATAAGACATGTAAATCACGTGCGGGTACTTCTAATAAAGTTTGTGACCTTTCAAAACATTTTGTATCGTATCCCGCAACTGTAATACCAGAAAAAAACTGTCAAACATAACTACAAAACGTCATACCTTTCCAATTCTTCATTGGTCAAAATTCATCGGATGACATGACGTGGACATCTAACTGACTGGCTATCAATTCATCCTCTGTGATCGGCTGGTGAGTTTCTTATCGTTGCACTGGCCACATCTGGCGACATCTTTAGCTACTTGTTTACAATTCAAATTAGGCTATTGACTCGTTATTCCACTGGCTTTCTTGTTAACAGGTTTTCTGTACGTACTCGAAAACTTTACACCATTTTATGTACACTGGTGGTCGCCCGTGCTCTAAATTCGACCATAATAATTAAAGTCAAAGACTATACTTCTATAATCACAGATTTCGCCAAGGCAACAATAAACAAAAGAGTATATATGCGTGTGTGTGCCAAATACATGGTAGTGTGTGTAATGGTTTTTATTATTGATTAAAAAAAAAAGCATTCGTCGCTTCTTCTCTACATAAACTATAAGTGTGCGAAATTTCATACACCTCCGTCCGCGCCCTTTTCGTAAAAAGGGATATAAAGTTTTTTCGTCACGTATTAATATATAGATAAACATAGATGGATGAAATATCAGACTGATACACGTAAATCTTATAATACGCTCACCGGTACAATTGGATTGTTGAAACCATTTTGTTTTGGTATAATTAAAAAGCTATACAAAATTTAAAAAAATTTAAACTAAGTACCCGAGCACCAAAAACACGCCGAGCGCGTGTCTGACGTCACTGCGATAATATCTCAAACTAACTCATAGTAGCTAACATTTTTTTTTCAAATGAGAGCAAAATTTTTAATCTTCTGGAATTTTCTAGCGTTCCGCTAATTTTGCTGATGTGTGTATATCTGTAGAGAGTTGTATCTATCAATCTTTAGAGGGGTGAGTTTGTACATTGAATTTGTAATAAATAAAACGACAAGGGTGCTAATTCGGACCAGCAGATTTTGAAAATGTAACCTTTAGAAGTTTTGTCTCCGAGAACATCACGTGAAAACTACTTGACGGATTTTAATTAAATTTGACACAGAGCTTGTGTTATACTTGCAACAACTCAGAAGCGTTTATGGTAATAAAATAACATGGTCACTATATATATAATCATAGAAACTTTACGGTTTTAACATATTTTATACACTGACTCTTTCACACTCGACAAGCATTTTTAGAACACCTCGCCATCACTCCAACAATTTTACAGTATAAGAAACTTGGCAAATTGACACAATCAATAGCGGATTGAAGTCATTGATAAACTATTTTAATTAAAGCGTTATAAATGACAGGAATTTAATACGTTATTGTTTGGAAATTTTAGATAATATTGTTACGAGCTCCAGGATTCGAATTAAAAATGCCGTTGGAACTACTATAGAATTTATTAGAACTATACAAATACGTATAAATGAAATACAAATAAAACTGGATGCAACCAGTTCACACTGCACGATTCAGTACAATTCGAACGCACAAAGACCGTCGTCTATATCGCTAATCGAGAGTACTAGAGAACGTCTTACTCGTTTCGTAGTCGTCGCTTGACTGCCCATCCCTACCATTCGGGCATTGTCGTATACTAACTACACAGTAAAAAAACATTGGCCGCGCGCACTGAGTATCCGAGAAATAGTAATATGCACACCTGCGAACGGCCAACAAACTCGAAAACAATAACAATAAGGATTAGTTCGATGCTATTGATGGTCATAAAACAAATAGAAAAACAATAGCATGTTTTTCCAAATTACAATCCAAAACACAAAAGAATTCCTAAATCCGGAAAGACAATAAACTGCGCTTACGACAGGCAGCTGTGCGTTTATCTTTGACGGTATGTAACAATATTTTATATAAAATATAACATTTAAAAATTTACATGTCATAAATTAAATCGAGCACAGTAAAAATCTATCGCGTCTGCCAACATGAAAATTAAAATGTAGTGAATACCGTCTATACACAATTGAGAGATTTTGAATTATAATCTGTACACAATTACCACATATTAGAGATAAATATTATTACATAAAACTATGTTAAATCATAGAGAACTACTTACTCTATACAAAACAGGCGCTAATCACCGAATATATAACATTTTTATTCAATTCAGGAAATGGCCGATTGTGTCGTTTAGAAATACTACATAGCAAAATAAATTGTTAACTTTAAAAAGAAACATAACAAGGAAAACTATGCTACTAAATAACCGTAACACTTGCTTATAACCCGGATCAACACTTAGGATATATTTTATCCCGAAAAATGATTTCGTTTCCGTGGGATAGACGAATAAGCGGTTTTTTTTTTTGTGCTGCAATTCACTAACAAACATATCAGTGTCGTCATGGTAACGCGAACGAAGTTCCGCTTATACATGCTAGTATCTTATAAAACAGTTTTAATAAGTTCAAGTATTGCTTTCATCAAGTTTTAATCTTAATATAAAATTACAAATAACAGCCACTATAGGGGAACAGACAGTATACCCGCCACGCTTGTCCAAGGCAGCTTGGCTAGTTTGACACATCAGTTACCTCGATGGGCAGGTTCACGATGTTTTCCGTCATCATTTAATTGTAGCAATAGACGACAAATTAGGTCAGAAAACTGCCTAAGTGGTGCATGCGTTCTGGCCAGGATTCGAATCCCCGCCCTTCGAGCTAGAGACGTGTACGTTAGACATGACGCTACCACAAACTCTTAAGCTTAAGTAGCAATGCAACTGAATTTCATCACAACCCAACTTTGAAAGTTAAGTTCCGAAATTACAAGAAGTATGTGAGAGTATAGCCAAGTTAATTCCAAGTAAAAACTTAACTAATTAGGAGGAGAACTCGTATAATTTATATAGCAACGGCGTAACAACATTCGAAGCAGGTATCATGCTTATACTTGCGCTATAGTGAAAGGGTACGGTCTCAGTGCCAGCGAGTATGAAAATTGAAATATTTTGACTCGAAATAGAGCAATTATATCACTATTTCGAAGCAGTTTATGTTTATATCCAAGAAGAAGATACAACGAAAGATATTCTCCAGCCATAGGTTTTATTATAATATTGTTACAATTTGGGTCACCTGCATATTTGTAAACATAGCACATTTATTACCCGCCGGCGTTTGAGTTAATTACATTGTAATTCTTTTATGATTGTCTTCTTTTGTTTACTTATTTACTGGTTATTGTGGAAAGCAGCCTATTTTACTCGTTTATGGGCGTTTGCAGGCATAATTAGGCAGATGTGCGGATTACGATTTCTGGGAAATTGCGTCGACGCTTGGCGGGCAGACATATTTGCATTTGTGCCATATAAAGCAATGGCCCTATTGAGGAAGGGCATTCAAGCGATAACCACAAGCGAGGCAACACGTGTGTACATTCGATAATCTATTTAGTGACGGACTTTGCGCGTGTTATTTAATCGTGCATTACGTTGGGACTGATTGTGTTCAGTTATATTTGTACCTGTGCTATACGTGTTTGTATAGTTCTAATAAATTCTATAGTAATTCCAACGACATTTTAATTCGAGTCTTGCAACTCGTAACAATATCTATTTATACTATTCTTATGATTTTGTAGCTACTTTGGTAAAAACGGTCTACTTATGAAATCCTCAATTCCATCTGTCCTTGTCATAACCCTTTTTTCTCGAAGTATAGTAGACTTCTGTGAAAGGAAATACACATCCTAATGCTGTAAGTTAAACAAAAAACAAAAATTAGGGTTAGCTGTCACTTATGTAACAGACGATCAAATATTTGTAATGTTTAGTCATGTGGGTATGTTTAGTAAAAATCACGAAAAATTATGACAATATTTTGAATGAATACTTTTTGTTTAAGTGTACAATAAATAAGCTTCAAAAGTTATAAAAATTATAATTGTAAAGCTTCAAAAATACTTTCAAAGAAAATTTGTGTAAATTACTTTAATTGAAAACTCAAATTAGTGCGATATAATAACACAAATCAGTTTTTGTCTTAGACTTGACGAAAATGTATTGATTCTGCTTTTGTTAAAATGACTACAAATCCGTAAAAAACCAAATGATTTATTTACATCAGTCATACTCAACCTTTTCTATAGGGGACCACACAGACGTGTTAGGTGTGGGGCTGCGGTTCGTAATTTTATTTAATTTAGGTGTTTTTTCTTATTAAAATACACAGTAGACAGGTTGACGACCCACTTGATGGAAAGTGGTTACGACCTCGATGGACTTGTGCAACAACAGAGATGTTACCAATGTAAATCCATTACATTATACAACTATATAGTATTTTTTTCATTGCATGATGAAAATTTGCAACATCATAGGTGCTACAAATGCGCTGGTGCTCTTTTAAGGAAGACTTGAACCTGACCACTAATGCAGGAACACAACTCTAGGTTGTTATGGCGGCATACTCTAGACCAGGGGTGGTAGCCATCCAGACGGGCCTTTTACATTGTGCTCTTTCCCGTTCATGTATGGATGAATTGGCATATATACAGGCGGGCCACAGGTTGAGTATAGCTGATTACACGCTGTAAATATGGCCTCATCCTACCCCTTACAACTTAAATTGCCTTTTGCAAATTTATTGTAGGTAACCCGATCTCGCGGAGGCGGCCGGAGTGATGGTTCCCCGATTAATGAGCGCAATTCGGACCATACACTTAATTGTCCAAGTATTATGTTACCTTATTATTGTTTTTAATTGGGGTTCATAACCGGTATACTCATTACAACTTTCGTTGTTTATTTTCGCACACAGAGAGTTTTAAAGACAATTAAACTAAAGAGTTATTAAATATCACTAGACTACTCCTTAAGAATCGGTTTTCTTAACGATATTATAAGAAACAAAGAATTATTTTTTCTTTTAAACCTCCCCTATATTGGAGGGAAGAAAGTAAAAAAAGTATTCAAATCGATCAGGCCCTTGATGTTAATTAAAGTAATTTCAGTGTTGATCTGTGGGTCATATTAATGTTCACATCTGCCTATACTAGCTGGCTTATCAAGATGAGTTTTAGCGCAACTTCTATTATGTTTCTGTCAGGGGCTCTGATTTTACTTATATGATTTTAATCTGTGATTAATATGTTTGTGGGTGTGTTTTGTGTTAACATGTGTATTTTCTACAGGACAAGTAATTATCTGTCTGTATGTTTTTAAATATTAGCAGAAGCTGGCAAACAAGTACGTGGACATTCAGACGATCCAGCCGATGGAAAGTGGTAGTCGTTGCCTATGGATGTTTGCAACACAAGGGTCAGAGCCAAGGCGTTGCCGAATTCCAACAGTTTGTTGTAATCGTTATAGCTTGTCTGATACTAGGATATGAGTTCGAATCCTGGCTGTTTAATGTTTATAATGCATATTGTTCCCATTACCAAACGCTAACTGACATAATAATTAACATTGTCAAATTTTTATAGTTATAAAAATAAATAGTCACTCTCCCATCCAAGCTCCACTAAAATAACTCGTTATATTTCCAAATGTTAACTTCATTAATTAAGATAACCGATGTGTGAAATCCAACAATCCGTCTTGGCGGTACTATGTTGTTAATTTATTCGGTACCGTTATGTGCACCATTCATAATGGGATAGCTTAAGTCCCTATAAATATGTAGGCTAACTTATAAACAAAAAAAAGATGAAAGGAAGGAGGATCATGTCTGCTAAGAAAACTACAAAAGAAAGTTTAAGATTTTAATTGGATTAGATAAGCGACTCTTAACTTCTGCATTAAATATATATCTTCAAAATTAAGTTAAAAAAGTATGAAATTGTTAAACAAAGGAGTACAGCAATATCGGGGATTAAAAGATGTTTGTCTTCCGACTCGAGTTTCATAAAGAAGTTTCATTTTTAAAGCGGCGAGAGAGCGCTGTAAGCCGCTTCTTCGCTTACACTTGGATAGCTTTAAACTTTTATTAACAACTTTGAAAAAAGATAGTATGTATAATAATTATATCCCATTAAACACGTGCAGACATTACAATTGCTATTACTATAGTAAGAAAGAAAGATTTTTTTTTTTTATTGCAGGAGTTCAGCAGACAGGCAGACGGCCCACTTGATGGAAAGCGGTTACCATCGCCTATGGACATTTGCAACACCAAAGGTGCTACAAATGCGCTGCTGCTCTCTTAAGGGAGACTGGAACCTGGTCACTGATGCCGGAACATAACTCAAGATTGTTATGGCAACATTTTTTAGAACAGAGGTGGCAGCCATCCAGTCAGGCAAATGCCCTACCACCTGGCTGTGGGTTGTTTAGTCGCCTCTTTTTTTTTTTTTTTTTTTTTTTTTTTTTTTTTTTTTTTTTTTAAGGCGGGGGAAATGCATTTCGCACATACCGGGTCCTTTGCTAGGGATTAGACCGTTGTTGATCATGGAGGCTTTCCACTGAGGCAATCCAAACAATAATCAACCGGCTTGTGTGGAGACTCGACTAATCAATACCCCACTAAAACCACCCTCCTCCCATGTGCCCCGCGCTTATGGCAGGAAAGGCGTGAGATACAGAACGTAGTTACGCCCACACCGATCCTAGCGCACAAGTGCTTGAGAATGCCCCGGGAGAGGCAAACTCACTTCGTCAACAGGGGTGAAGACTCCTCTGCTCCCTAGATGCTAGAGGGCCCCTGCAGCGGTATTTCAGGGAGGAGGTCATGCGCATACCTGCGCCTCCGGGCTCCCAACTGACGTCGGCGCCCGCGAGACGCATGCGCACTACCATCTCTCTCCCTATCTCGTTCCGCGGCCTCCTTATGAGACACTACCGCCTCGCAGAAATTGGCCGCACCCACCCACCAATCGTCGCTGTGCAGCATGGCTTGCACCAGATCGCCCAGCGATTCGATCGGTCCTACAAGTGTCTCGAGTTCAAACCTCTGAGGTGCCCATGCTGCGCACTCGACTAGCGTGTGTAACGCCGTGTCTAGCGCGCCACATTGGCGGCATTGGGGTGAAGGCAAGCAGCCCGCAATCTGACACAGATACTTATCGAAGCAGCCGTGCCCGGTAAGTATCTGTGTCATTCTGAAGGTCAGGGTCCCGCGTTTCCGCGAGAGCCATCGCAACAGCTGCGGTCGAACCGCCTCCACCGTGTCAATGCCAGCAACAGGGTTTTCCAACTCTACTGACCAAGCTTGGATCATGGCCGCGGTTTCCCGCGTCCTGATCACCTGGAGTTCGGCCTGGCCATAGACCAGGCCACGGGCGAGGGCATCCTGTCGGGAGCGCCGAACTTTGGCTATCACGTCCGCCTGGAGGCCAGGGCGGATCGCCTGCCAAAAGTGTCGACGCCGTCCACGACACTGTACGGTATCCTCGGATGGTCCTCACCGCCAGGACCCGTTGTGCGCGGCACAACAAAGTCCTATTATGGCGGTGAAGTGCAGTGGACCATACGGGTGCACCGTACAGGGCCATACTCCTAAGGATGCCCATGTAGAGTTTCCTAGTCGTCCCCCGGTCCCCCCACGTTGGGAAGAAGCCGAGAGAGGGCGCCTGCGGACCTCACGAGCTTGGGAACTAGCTGCTCAAAGTGCGCTTTGAACAGCCATTTCCCATCAAGAATTAGCCCCAGATATTTCATCTGGGGCCTACACGAATGTCCACCCCTTGGACTGTAACGGACAAGTCCGCGGGGGTTACGAAACCGCCTATGGAACATGATGGCCTCCGTTTTCGCGGGGAGACCTTCAAGCCCAGCCTACCTATTCTTCGGACCACGATCGCCAGCCCGGCGTTGGCAAGGTCCACGGATTCCGCGAATGACGCAGCGCGTGCCGTGAGTAGGGTGTCATCCGCAAAGCAGATTAGCCCTATTCCGGGCAGGACCGGAACCCGAAGGATCCAGTCATAACCGACGTTCCAAAGAACCGGCCCGAGGACCGATCCTGTGGGACGCCGCACGCGACGCGTCGCCGACCTATCGCGCGATTCTCGGACTCGCCGCCCTCCCAAAGGATGTATCTGTCCTGGAGGTACGCGCCCAACAGCCTCGTGAGGTACGGGGGGACTCCGTGTGCACGAAGCCCTCCCTGATCGTCTCGTGTGGGAGGCTGTTAAAGGCGTTCGCTATGTCTAGCGAAACTGCCAGGACAGTATCCCTTGCTTGGACTGCGTCGTCCGTTACAGATCGCAGTGTCTCGAAGGCGTCCAACGTGGAGCGCCTCCGCCGAAACCCGAACTGCGTCTGTGCTAGCCCCGGCTCCACAGTATCGAGATGCTTAACGAGGCGTTCCGCTAAGATCTTCTCGAAGACCTTGGCGACCTCGTTAAGCAACACTATGGGCCTGTAGGCGGACGGATCGTTGGGAGGACGGCCTCCCTTGGGAATCAGGCATAATCGGCCCTCCTTCCATTGCGACGGGAACTGGCCTGCGCGAATACAGGCATCGAACAGTTCCCGCAGCTGGCCGCGTATGTTTAGTCGCCTCTTACGACAGGCCGCTCCAACGCAGGAAATTGTATTCTTTCTCCGTTCCTGCACGGATAATATGTGAGCGAGCACGCGTCCTTATGACTGGACGACCTTTTTATGCAGACCTACGTACGCGAATTCACTTACACATGTATCGCCCGCTTAAAATAGCATTTACGAGACACTTAACAATATAAATGATTATTCGGTGCAAATGTCAATTATAGAATCATTCCACTGAACCCTTTGATGGGAGTAAGTCGCTCGTTTATTCAGATTTAATCATATTAGGGTATCGACTAAAAACAAGTAGTTACAAAAAAAAAAATTACTTTTAACAATCCTCTAACAGCAACAGAAGAGACGACAAGTGACTAACCGCTTATACTTTTAAAGACAGTATGTATGATTTGGTAAGAAATTCATGTGGAATATTTTTCGTAGTAATACAAACTTACGAGTGTGCTAAAGTAACAGTTTAATTTAAAATAAAGTTTGTAAAAATGGCAGGGTTTAATAGTAGATTATTTCACGAGAGGTGAAAGTAACCAATTTAGGCATTCGGGCGCTAGTAGCTAGTTAGAGTGCCTAAATAGGCCTTTCACCCGAGGCTAGCACTCTGCTTTTCATTTCGAATACGAGAAAAGTAAATCAAAACTGATTAGTTAAACAAACAATTTTTCTATAATAATTATCAGGCATCCGTATCTAAATCTCATGAACTCATGTAATACGTTACATATGAAACTTCAAGTAAATTTATTTTTCGGTGGCGTTCTTCCAGACAGTATTTTTTTGTCACCCAAAGGTCATTGGGCATTTTGTTCGGACATATGACCCACGGCGTACACAAACGAAATAGGGCTAGGTATGTAGATAACTGTACCTGCTACTCAGTGGTATGGGTCGCATTCTTGCAGGCCCTGGGAAAATTGAGTTTTTTTTTTTAATTTAATTTAAACTATTCGATTTGGAAAATATTTTGAACCGCAATTGTTTTAGACAATTTCTGTTCAAAGCACAAAAATCAAATACAGTTCTACATAAATAATATTTTTAGGTATTCTGCTTGATCAAAATCAATGGTTAATTCATCTAAAAAGGCTCACGCGCTCTTATGTACCTACCTGCGAATGTGCGAGCGAGAGAGAATGACAATCTTTTATGCTATACAAGCGTTTATTATGGCTTGTACCTTATATTTTCACATGCTGATACTTTACACACATACTGTTAAATAACTATTTCTGCCGGTCGTCACATAAAAAAAATATATATAATAAATAGGTTGATGAAAAGTCTTTTCGCATATAGTATGTATGAACTTGTAATAAGATCTCTTTGGCTATACCATTTGTATCTGGCTGGTTTTGGTATCATTAAAAAGTTTTAATTTTACAGAAGACAATTCCAAATTCAAATTAGGAAAATGTGTGATTTTAATTTGTTTTTCTTATTGTTAAAATGAGTGAATGTAATGAATAAATTCGATACATTTTAAAATTTTACTACAAAAAAGGTAAAAATGCAATACAAACTGCGAAATTTTTTTTTGATGTTTATGGACCTAATGCAGTATCTGTGAGAGTAGCGCAAATTTGGTTTAAGCGTTTTCAATCCGGAAATTTTGATATCAAAGATGCACGTCGCTCTGGTCGCCCTGTTGCGGACAAAATTGATGGCATTTTTTAAAAAGTGGAGCAAGATCGGCATATTAATAGTTACGATGTAGCTGGAGAACTGAGAATTGATCACAAAACGGTATTGGCGCATTTGAAAAAAGGTGGGTACACCAAAAATCGCGATATTTGGGTGCCTCATGAGCTCACTGAAAGAAACCTAATAAACCGTGTACTAATTTGTGATTCTTTATTATGATGTAATGAAACCGAACCATTTTTGAAGAAGCTGATAACTGGTGATAAAAAGTGGATCACGTACGACAAGAACGTGCGAAAAAGATCGTGGTCAAAGGCCGGTCAGGCTTCACAGACTGTGGCGAAACCCGGGTTAACTCGCAACAAGGTGATGCTTTGTGTGTGGTGGGATTGGAAGGGCATTATTCATTATGAGCTGTTACCGCCAGGCAGGACCATCGATTCTGAACTGTACTGCGAACAAC
Source organism: Dendrolimus houi (assembly GCA_039645545.1). NCBI lineage: Eukaryota > Metazoa > Arthropoda > Insecta > Lepidoptera > Lasiocampidae > Dendrolimus > Dendrolimus houi. The sequence goes on from CM077140.1 coordinate 16,358,373, forward strand.
TGATGAGATTAAAGCAAAAAGTTGAGAGAAAGCGGCCGGAATTAATCAACAGAAGGGGTGTGGTTTTTCACCATGATAACGCTAGAGCTCACACATCTTTAACCACTCAGCAAAAATTACGAGAGTTTGGCTGGGAGGTGTTAATGCATCCACCTGTCCTGACCTTGCACCTTCAGATTTTTACCTGTTTCGGTCTCTGCAGAGTTCCTTAGGCAGTGTCAGGTTAACATCACGAGAGGACTGCCAAAACCACTTGTGGCAGTTTTTTGATCAGAAGCCCCAAAATTTTTATAGCAATGGGATCACGTCCCTACCTACAAGATGGCAAAAAGTTATCCAACAAAATGGCACCTACATACTTTAGTCAAATGTAAATAAACTTTATAAAAAAACCTTTTGAATTTTTATATAAAATGCGAAGAAACTTTTTCCCCAACCTAATATATATTTAGAAAAGTGGGATTTTATTCTTCAAAGTAAAATTAGTTTGGTCTCTGTACGTTTAAAAAAAAGTGGGTCAATAACGCCCAATGACCTTTATGTAAATTAAATACATAGATATCAGTTTATTGCTTACTAAAATAAACAAATACAAAAATAAAATGCATAATTACAATACTTGTTGGCATAACAACAGGCGGCCTTTTCGCTAAAAGCGATCTCTTCCAGGCAACCTAGCTTAAAATAAATTCTTTACTAATCTGGCGATGTAGGAACAGAAAAAATATAGGGTTGTACATTTATATATACTTACACATACTAAAACTAATTTATAAATTTAATACATACATAAATCCAGACTCATTTATAGAAATATATACGAAATAATTTAAATAAATATATTTACTAACATTATATTTATGACAAGCATTTTATATTAACAGTACACACTGATACCCGCGACTTCATCCGCGTGGTGCGGTTTTTTTCACTATCCCACGAGAACTATTTAATTTTACGGGAACAAAAGTATCCTATATGTTGTCCAGGGATATAAGCTACCACCATACAAAATTTCATTTAAATCCGTCCAGTCGTTTCGGAGATTAGCTGGTACAAACAGACAAACAAACAGAGAAATAAAAAATTTGAAAAAATCTAAATTAATTCTATTTCACTTCTTACGTCTCCCTGACTCGGTTTTTAGCATTTTTTTTTTCATTGTACAGCAATTCTTTTTTTTTTTTTATTGCAAGAGTCCAGCAGACAGGCAGACGGCCCACTTGATGGAAAGCGGTTACCATCGCCTATGGACATTTACAACACCAAAGTTGCTACAAATGCGCTGCTGCTCTCTTAGGGGAGACTGGAACCTGGTCACTAATGTCGGAACACAACTCAAGGTTGCTATGGCGACATACTTTAGACCAGGGGTGGTAGCCATCCAGTTCATTCTACCTCTACAGTTTTATTATATTGTTACAACTCAGGTCCCAACAAAAACAAAACCCACCTGCACATCTTAAACAAAACACATTTTATTACCGGCCGGCATTTAAACTAATTGTAACTCTTTTACTATCGTCTTCTTTTGTTTACTTTGTGTTTAAAATTTTTGATTAGAAAACAGCCCATTGTTTATGTACTCTTTTATGGCAGTTTGCGGCCAAGTCATTAGCCAAGTGTGGCGGATTAAGCCGACTTAGATATGGAGACATTGCATTTGTGCAGTATAAAACGATGACCTGATGGAGGGGGGGAGGCAGTCGAGCGAGAACCACGAGCGAAGCAAGATGTGTATACTACAATCGGGAATCTAATAAGTGACGGATTTTGTTTGGACTTGTTGTGTTCGATTATATTTGTACCTGTGTTATACGTGTTTGTATAGTTCTAATAAACTCTATAGTAATTCTAACGGCATTTTAATTCGAGTCCCGCACTCATAACAATATATTACATTAGGTAAATATGTTTAATATATTAGACATATCTATTTAAGGACAGGTAGTATTTTCTAAGGGAGTTACGAAATGTAGGTAAATTTTAAATAATAATTTAGTAAAAAGTAATATTTGTTGATATTTTTTATTACAATCAATTCCGTGATTTAACAGTGGCTATAAAAGAATTGGACATGAGTCGCATGTATTATCTATGGTTTACATAGTTTTAAATTTTTTTACTGCAGGGAAAATCGTTTCCCAGGGACGAAAAGTATTGTTTTCATCCCTGTGATCAGACAACTTCAAGCGTACTTTCAGAATATGAGAAATGAAAGGTATCTTGTTTTGTCTATAAATAGCTGCGCCCCGCGGTCTCACCCGCGGTGTGATAGAAAATCGTTATATTTTGGATAATTCACACTATATCTTTATAAATTATAGCCTATGTGTTATTCTGATGTGTAAGCTATATTATTCTAAAGTTTCAACAAAATCCATTCAGTAGTTTTTGCGTGAAAGACAAACATACATCCATACATTCTTACAAACTTTCGCGTTTATATAGTATTATTAATAAAGCGGCCTTGTCGAGGTGTTTTAATAGTATCCAAATACCAATTATAGTTTAGTAATTTAGTAATTAGTAAGTAATAATTTTTGTACATGTTGATGCTATTTTTTTTATAAAAATTGTATTTTACAGCTTACCAGTGTAGATAAGAATTGAGGAAAAATAATTTGCACGTTCATACTTTGTCGGTCTTCCGTATTTCTTCTTCAATAACTATTAAAATAGCACAATTAAACATACAGAACCTCGCAACCACTTATTCGTTTCAAGCGTAATACATTTTTAATTGTCACCTCCCTCTTCCCTTAGACCCCCTCTCCCCTCTTCCCGCACCACCGTCTTTTGGCAACACTAATTGGATTGTTTGTGAAAACAAAAGGCATCGGTGTTATTTCTTCTGTTTGACGTTGTTCGCATTCCTATGTAGTGTATTTGTTTTCCCCAAATAGTTCGTAGGGTGTGCATAAATTGCAAAAAAAATAGGATATTCCTCACTGTTCTTTTAAAAGAAGTAAAAATAACACAAACTATTCATGTTAGTTTTGGAATTTACATAGTAATTTAAATTCATGTCTAGGTGTGCTACCAATAATTAAAATATCATTTTGTTAAGAAATATTTAAAAGAATTATATATAGCAACGTGCAATATATGTATATCAACTAGATTGGTTAGTGGTAACGCTATCTGTTAGAGAAATAAATTGATTACGATATTAATAAAATGTTTACTTACTTTCTGGACTTCTTTTTCTTAAACCGAAATTACACGGATTTATTTCTGTCTTTTAATTTCTATAGAAATGCAAAACATTTAAATATCTCGCGAGTCTTCAGAATGCTGCGCTTACTATTTGTACATAACAGTTGTAAAATCTTAAGAAATTATAACAAGTAAACTTCTCATAATCCCTAGTTCAAAACACACTGCCTTCCGTCACCGGCTACATACGTGGGAAACAAATGTTTTTTTATTTTTATTGCAGAGTTCAGCAGACAGGCAGACGGCCTACTTGGTGGAAAGCGGTTACCATCGTCTATGGATGGACAATTGAAACATCAAAGGTGCTACAAATGCGCTGCTGCTCTCTTAAGGGAGACTGGAACCTGGTCACTAATGCCAGAACACAACTGAAGGTTGTTATGGCGACATACTTTAGACCAGTCTAGTCATTGTGCCTCCGCTAGGTTCCGGTCGAAGGAATATACCCCAGAAACGCTGGCTTCACGTCGTAAAGTATAATATGCGTACCAATGGTCACGAAAACCGCGCAGATTGGAGAAGAAAAAGCAGGAAAACGGACTCCGGGTTTCGGGGCAGACGCCCCCCTACCACAACCGGGATTTAACGCTATGGTGATGATGATGTTATCCCAGTGTCCGCCGACGCGTGGACACCGCTCCGTCGCGCGCGTCTCCGTTCTGGCGTCGATGATATCTTTTATCAACCTCCATAAAAACTGCTCTGATCTCGTTACAAGTTTATCCTATTACGTTGATATGTGCAATCTATAAGTTTCACGTCTGAGCTCGTTTCGTACTCGTATTTTTATACCTAAATAACAAAATATACACAAACATGTTTTTTCACAACTTTTTAAGAAGCAAAAGGTATGATTAAATATGTTTCAATTTTCGTCGAAGCAGAAAATGTCTATTTATAAGATGTGAGTTTGTTAGAAAAGGAGAAGGATATACTCTCCTACATTCTTGGTGCCAGATTGTAAAAGGATGAAGTAATTTTAAGTTTTCTTTTTATTATGTTCATATTTTTTATTATAGTGGATTTTGTTACTTTAAATGAATTAATCGCGTGGTGTGTTTTCATCTATATATTAATACATAAAGCAAAAAACGACATGAGTTGAGATATGGCTTAAGACAGCATTATATTTTTCTATTACAAAATAGAAAACATCAGCCCTAAATTCTATATAGAAGCCAAGAGACGATTACCTCAATCGATTTATGTGAATGAATTCCAAAAATTAATAATAATTGTGGTCACCCGTGGTCGAAATTCGACCATAATAATTTGTTGTCAAAGACTATACTTCTATAATCACAGATTTCGCCAAGGCTACACTGTTAATTTAACTTTAACAATAAACAAAAGAGTATATATGCGTGATTTTTACTGATTTAATGTATTATTACGACCGACAAAGATCAATGCACACCTGCAGCTTATTACCTTTCTGTCAGCCATTTCCTTTGTTTACCTTATGTTTAAAATTTGTAATTAGAAAACAGCCTATTGTGTATTGTACTCGTTTATGGCCGTTTGCAGGCATAATTAGGCAGGTGTGCAGATTACGAATTCTAAGAAATTCGATCTACGCGGGCAGGCAATCATATTGTATCAGTGGCCTAATGGGGAGATTTTAATTCGAGTCCCGTAACTCGTAACAGTAGTTTTGTGCATAATTTTAAAAGAAATTAGCATTCTGCACTCCTCTATATAAACTATAAGTGTGCGAAATTTCATACTCCTCCGTCCGCGCAATTTTCCTAAAAAGGGGTATAAAGTGTTTGCTTCACATATTAATATAATGATACTTTTAGTCTGTGAGATTCGTTTTTCGTATTGGTGTTATCTATCTGTCTATTTGTGGAGATAAAATTATACTAACTTCTCCCTGTTATTGGTCACGCACACATACATAAATATGCACACATATAATTTAATGTGTAAAGTCACAATGAATTATTCCCATGTCTTAATAAAAAAATAATGAAGCATTCAAATGATTTTCATATTTAAGTATACGTGAGGGAAGATTATTGCATCACACGAAGATCTCTTTTGATATGAGACATCTTGTTACACCTCGCCCCACTTTACGTGAACAAGCCTAAACCACTTGAAGGGTCCCTTAAAGAACCTTATTACAGCCCTTAACGTCCTTTATTGGGTTTGGATCAATCTTTTGTCCCAGTTGAGATGAAAGAACAAATTTTGTTTCTATAAACATGTTAAACAAGGGTTGAAGATACTTATCTTGGTTTCGGAGGAAATTGACTAACTCTCGCGGGAAAAGGTGAAATTGTATATATGTATGCGATCAGGGAGTTTTTGGTGGGAGTTTGAAATATATAGGTTGAATTTTCCAAGTGGGAGTTCATGGCCAAATCCTAAACTATGTTAAATAACGAAAAACGCTCAACAGAGTCCCCGGACCGATTTTGAAGACAACTAAATTGGTATTATTTTTATCCTTGCAAAAAGGGAGAGAGATTATAATTTCCTGCGTTGGGGCAGCCTCTCGTAAGAGGCGACAAAACAGCCCACAGCCAGGTGGTAGGGCAATTGCCCGACTGGATGGCTACCACCCCTGGTCTAAAGAATGTCGCCATAACAACCTTGAGTTGTGTTCCAGCATTAGTGACCAGGTTCCAGTCTCCTTTAAGAGAGCAGCAGCGCATATGTAGCACTTTTGATGTTGCAATTATCCATAGCCGATGGTAACCGCTTTCCATCAAGTGGGTCGTCTGCCAGTCTGCTGAACTCCTGCAATAAAATAAAAATAATTTGTTATTCAAAACTAGGCTATGCCCGCGATTTCCGCGGGCTTAGATTCTGCATTACGTTTGGACACAACAAGTCCAAACGTAATGCAGAATTCGTTGGTCGTAATTCAATAAAACGCGCAAAGTCCGTCACTATTTGATTCCCGATTGTAGTACACACGTCTCGCACTGATCGTGGTTCTCGCTTGACTGCCCCCTGCCTCAATCAGGTCATCGTTTTACACTGCACAAATTCAATGTGCCCGTATCGTAGTCGAGATAATCCGAAACACCTGGCTAATGAGTCGGCCGCAGCGGCCACAAATGAATACAACAAAACAATGGGGTCTCCTCTAGAACGCTTTGGCATAATCAAGAAGTAAACAAAAGAAGACGATCTTAAAAGAATTACAATTAGTTCAAATGCCGACGGGTAATAAATGTACTTCTACAAATCTGTACCTGGAATTTGTCTTAGTCGACGCCTAGCTTGTAACACTATTATAGATAAGTTTCACTGGAGAACATTTTTTGAAGGCCATACATTAATTTAAAATTTAAATTTTCTTCCTAATCTATGTACACCGCTTCGCAACGTGTTATTGCTGTTAAGGAGAAGAAGCGGCAAGCAACACGTCTGGGTAAAAATTCTTTTTGTATTTATCCATCTCAGGCTCTTTTTTTTATTAAATACAGAAGTATTCTAAACAATTACTTCACGATAAATTAATGGAGTTGTCGCAAACAGTGCAACATCACGTCGGGCCGTCGGGGTCACCAGTGAAGGAGTGACCCGTATGGGGTGAAGGAGCGAGATGGAATGCTCCCCCGTCTCAAAGGAAGATCTTCCAGCGAGGCTAGTGTTGTTCCTCGACAGGCCCATTTGTTACAATTGAAAATTTGTATATATTCTTTGTATGTTTCGGGAAACGTTTGTGACCCCAATTATTGCACAGCGCCATCTATTGGCTTGTAAGTGTTCCGCTACAAGTGCATACTCAATAAAACAGACATAATAGAAGGAAAGACAATATGATTGTCCTCGTAATCATTTTATTTTATTTTATTAAAGATCACCAACAGTTTTGTACATATGATCAGTTACTGGACTTATGACTAAAGTTAACAATGCGATGTAAAAACTAATTATAGGTGAACACAGCTTGCAGTTTAATGTCTTCATTGTTATTTAATTAAACTCTAATAATAAAAATCTGTAAGGTAATGAAATTAGTCTGTCCGTCAGTCTGTCTGATTAGTGTATTTTTGGGCTAAACGAATCTTTTTATAAAATGAATTTTTGGAGTCAAACAAAAAATATCAGTAACATGTCTAGTGTTGAGAATTCTACACATTTTAGATTATAATGACAAGACATACTAAAAATTCGTGCTGCAATATATCTCTATAAATTCTTTATATGTGTGGTAAAATACAAAAATCAGTTACCGTCGGCAGGAATCGAATTGACTGATTTTGAAAAAAAAAACACATACTGTGTTATTCAGGCTGATATGTATTAATGAAACGACCGTAAATAATTAATACTGATTTATTCCTACTATAGTCGACGCATTATGAACTGAGGCTTCGGGTCATAAATCATATTTATCTGTCTGTCCCGCTCGCACTTACAGGTCTTATGGAGAGGTGTAGTGATGTGCGTAAGAATTGTAGAGGTGCATATCGCTAACGGGATAGGTACGATCGATATGCTAAATCGATAATAATTTTTCACGAAAATAAAAGTTTTTCATTTGTAAGATAAAATGTTTGTTTCGACGTAATCATAGAGAAACTGTATAGATCGTAAAGTGGCCCTGAAAAGGGCTGTTTGTATCTTTTCTAGGGATATTTCTTAGTTCTTCGTTCGTTAGAAAATAAATTCTCTATTGTGCGTATTGCGTAACGAAGCGTAAGTAATGTAATGAGTGTCATAACAAAAAATGTTATATTTATAGAAAAACAACAACCCTTACTCGTAACAACCAATTAGGAGTCAGAGTGCGAATGAAGGTCACGATGACGTATCGACCCCGCGTGCGCAGGTAGCTAAGTATCGATAACGGGTTGCATTGCGTGCACATTCCTACTGTCAGTGACATTTATTGCCCGACAACTCAGTTTAAAATGCGTCGACTATAGTGGTCGCCCGTGGTTGAAATTCAACCATAATAATCTGTTGTCAAAGACTATACTTCTATAATCACAGATTTCGCCAAGGCTACAATAAACAAAAGAGTATATATGCGCGTGTGTCTCAAATACATGGTGGTGTGTGTAATTTTTTTTTTTATTGATTTAATATATTTTTTATGCATATTATTATTCGTCGCTTCTTCTCTATATGAACTATAAGTGTGCGAAATTTCATACTCCTCCGTCCGCGCAATTTTCGTCAAATGGGGTGTAAAGTTTTTGCTTCACGTAATCTTATACTAATATATAAAGCTGAAGAATTTGTTTCTTTGTTTGCTTGAATGCGCTAATCTCAGAAACAACTGGTCTGATTTGAAAAATTCTTTCAGTGTTAGATAGCCCATTTATCGAGGAAGGCTATAGGTTATATATCATCACGCTAAGACTAATAGGAGCGTAGCACCAATGAAGTATGTTTTAAAATCGGGAGGGCTTTTTTTAGTATATAGATATAGCGTGAAACACTGTTAGAAATGATTGAGACAAGAGAGAGACACACATATAAGTGTGAGCGAGTGAGGCATAAACTCGCGTTCCACTAAAGTCGCGTTCCATATACCACACAGACCATGTAACCATTCAGTCTACGACCCAATGGAGAACAAACGGGGCTTAAAAAACAGACATTAGGGGTAAAGTCGAAAAGCGGGACAAAAGTAAACATAGTTGGGGACAAAGACAAAATACAAAACTATTTCGTGTGCAGAAGAAACAAAGCGCAGGGTTGACGAGATAGGTGGAATGTTGTGAAACTAATTGCTTTTTAGAAGGTAACACGAACATATCAAATATAAAATACAATGTGGCTTGAAAACGAATTAAAGGAGACGGATACGCTTTCATACATTCTTGGACCCAGATTGAAAAAAGATGAGATTGATTTTACGATTTCTATTTATTATGTTGCTATTTTTTATAATTATAGTGAGTTTATTTTCTTAAGCTTTCGCGACTAGTATACATAATAAAACTACGTTTTAACGGTTTTAAGCGCGTTATTTGGTTTTTATTATTCCGACGTTTCGGTCACTTTTCGGTGGCCGTGATCATGGAAGACAAAGAAGTCAAGTGTCAATGAGTATGAGTATTGTTAAAGTTTTATTTAGCCTACCGACAACTTGTTCAATTTAATTATTTTGTTTATGGTTATTATTTACTCTATGGGAGCCTAATTTAATTAACCACCGCTTCGCAACATGTTGTGGCTTGAAGAGAAGAAGCGGCGCAAGAAACTCTTCAGCAAACATGCCTAGCTTTAATAATTTTATGTAATATTAAAATGGGTGGAAGGAAAAATAAAAGAAATTATGAGTCAAGTTGGTTTGTGTTCCTGCACGCAGGAAGAGCTCACAGTGTCCTGAGGTCTGGCAGTTGGTTTTTGCTGGGTTGGGGTCTTGATAGTTTTGATGATCGGATCTCAAACAGGTACTTGCCAGCCATCTTTTCTATTGAAATTCGGGTGTTTGATTTCAATACCCTCACGCATCATTCTAGGTATGAAACGATTCTCTTTCGCGAGGATTTGTGGGTTATCGGATCTGATGTAGTGGTTGGGTTTATCCAGCGTGTGTTCACTGATCGCAGACTTCGTAGACCTTGTGTGTTTCATGTCAGCAATGTGTTCTTTTACCTGTGTTTTTATGCTCCTCTTTGTTTGCCCAATGTATGATAATCCACACTCACAATCGAGCTTGAAGACACCTGCATCCTGGAGTGGGATATTGTATTTCACAGGTCTCAAAAATTGGGTAATCTTTTTATACGACTTGAAATATGTTTTGATTGAAGCTCGCCTGAGGATGTGACCAATTCTGTGTGTGACCCCCTTGATGTAGGGTAGGGTAACAGGGCACGGTTTATTTATATATCCGATAATTTCTAGATCCTATTTATATAGCCGAACTCAGTAGAACGCAGGCTCTGAGCTCGATTCCTGGCATGGTAAATTTCGGAAACGAATTTCTGTTAATTACTATGGTCTGGGTATCTGGAATCGGCCCCAGAGTGGTCGGTTGTATATCACCCATAACACAAGCGTAACTTGCTTAGCTTGGGGATATACAATGTGTGTTTGTCTGCCGACGATTAAATATGTATATGTCGCGAACGAGCCGCGAGCAAAAGCTAGTATATATATACATAAACCTTCCTTGAGAAATAATCTATCTGATGGTGAAAACTGTAGTTTAGGAGAAGTTAGCGAATATACAGACAGACGCGGAAAGCGACTTCCTTTTATATTAAGTAAAGAAGATGAGCAGCGCGTGACTTTTCTGAAATAACAACTTTTTCAGGCCGTTCGCGAGCCCCATAATCTAATTAGGTCCCTCAAAGATAACCATCCTTTGAAAGCTACAAAGTCTAAATGTAATGAAAGTTTCTCATCAAAAAAGTTTAATTATTTCACATTAAAGTTGGCAACCCTGTCGCGGGAGAGCCGCCTTATCACGACTTGACGACCCTGTTAAAAGTTGACAAGTACTCCACTTTATTTGTTTGTCTGTTTGTGTGTTTAGGAAGTTTGCACTTTAGTGATTATGGCTTTTCATTCTACCGCGCGATTATTACGTTAGGGATCTGGCGAAAAAATTGCAGGTAGAATTCTATTCCAATTTTGAAAGATATACAAAATTCTTCTGTTATATCCACCTAAACTATTGGATGCATTTTGATGAAATTGTCTGTGTGTATTCACATTTGGATTCGGTAGATGGTGCTGGAACCGGTTTTTTTTTTTTAGATCAGGACCATGACTTCCGGGCTCGCTAGTTTTATATATAAAAGCGTCTTTCATACTTCATTTTGTTGCCTCTTACGATAGGCCACTCAGAAATTAGTGTCTTCTTCATCCCTGTATAAAGATTGTTATAATATTGTTACAACTCAGATCCCGACAAACACAAAACCCACCTGCATATCTGAAACAAAGCTCATTTATTACCCGTCGGCATTTGAACTAATAACATTGAAATGATTTTATGGTCGTCCTCTTTTGTTTAGTTATTGGCATACGGCCTATTGTTGTACTGTGATCTTTAGCCAGGTGTTACGGATTTAAAGTACAAACTGATTCTAGGAAATTCAGTCTACGCGGCCGGGCGGACATATTCCATCGGTGCAGTATAAAGCAGTGGGGTTTGAGGGAGGGGTCAGTCGAGCGAGAACCACGAGCGAAGCGAGACGTTCGGTTATATTTGTACCTGTGTTATTTGTATAGTTCTAATAAACTCTATAGTAATTCTAACGGCATTTTAAATCGAGTCTCGCGACTCGTAACAATATTAATCCTAGTTGAGTTCACGATCTGTTCTCTTAATCCATTTTGGCTCAAGTTTAATATCCCCTGTCTATACTATCTACTAAGCCGCTTTAAGTTTGCGCAAAAGCTCATAAATGTTATAAAAAATCTCGCGAAGCAAACTTGTGTTCTGTCAGTAACTTTGCAAAATTATTCAATAGCAAACTTCGTGAATGCACCGCAACTTCAAGCGGCACTCAATTCCTATCCCAATATTTAAATTAGATGTCAGCACAGCGAAGTTATGCGGATTAAAATAGCACAGAGCGGACAGGGAACTCGCACCACTTCCCAACTCAGAAACTTCTTATAATTTCCAGGCCTTGGCGAGAGAACATATATTTTATTTTATATTTAGCGTACTTCGTGAACAATTATTTCTTTATTTTTTTATCAACATGACTCTTGTTATTTAATTATCTTTAGCCTTTTTTCAAAGTAATTTTTTTATTGAAACTACTTTTTTGATGGTAGTAAGTTAAAATTTAGGTTCTACTTCCTATTCTATGTCGATGATGTTTTACTTATATGTTTACTAGGATATTCCCGAGGGACGCCGGGGCACAAAGTATCGTACGTTTAAAAAAATAATGCAAGCTATCATTTTAGTGAAAACTGGCATAAGCTATTTTTTATGCACCCGAGCAACTTCAAACTTCCGGGAACATTCCCGCGGGATTCCCGGGATTAAAAATATCACATATTTTCTTACATAAAATTTGCACTCGATCAACGAAAAAATCGCATTACAATACAAAAAAAAATATTTCAATCTGGCCATTTTAAGACATTACCAGAAAAATTTCTAAAAATAAAGAGTAGAAATCGGACCAGTAGTTTTTAAGTAAATCTCGAATAAACAGCCATACCGATAAACAAATAGACAAGAAATCTAAAAAAAATTGCATCGTGTTTTCCATCGTTTGTATAGTCTATTCCAGTTGTATTTTTTTTAAATAACTTGTTTAGTTATAGTACGCCACCCACTCGCCCCAAGAACTCTTTGAAATTTTTTCTAAAAATTTGGTAAAATAGAGATCGTAATATTTTAAATGAAAATTATTTTGAACTAGATAACTGGCTAAATTAATTTGCAGAAATCCGTACTTATCCGAGGTTACAATTTTTTTTAGAAATCTATTTCAACCACCAGCCTCACACGTCAGGTTTCCTTACAAATTACTTGTGTTGAGATAAATAAATTACATTTTGTTATTACAATATTATGATTGAAATAATTTCATTCACCTCATTCACGGAATGAGGAATTAATTCTACATTCTCCATAAAACAGCACGGTTATGGCAGATTTCTTATTATAATTCCATATCTAGCAAAACCTACACAATAATTGTTTAAGATAAGACAGGTAACAAGACTGCTTTGAAAAATTTCTTCACAATAACGTTGTAAAGAAATGTAAGAATAATTAGGAACATAAAGAGATACAAGTACAAAGAGAAATAAAGAAAAGAAAATCTCTTTGATGGATGAAACAAAACGGACATCCCCGGAAATAGAACCTGGGACGCTGTTAAATGATATGCCTTTGAATTTTCCTAATAATGTAAAATAAATCACAATTTTTGATCATTTGTCATATAGTAGCAGTAGCAGTGGCAGTGAACTTCGTTCGCGTTGTCATCACGACGTTGGTTTTTGAGCGGTTTTTACCGTCGTTTAAGTTATTTTTCACTGAATGTAATTTAAGACAAGGTTTTGGAAAGATAAAATGTTATTGATAAGATAATAATAAAGTTTTGATATGTGGTTATCGGCGCTTGTTAGACAAAACAAAATTTATTAAGCATGAAAGTGTTTTCAAAACGAATACTTTGTTGTGACTGAATTTTAGAAAAATGTACTTGGTTTAGTATTTTTACTGCTAACTAGTGGTTACCCGCGACTTCGTCCACATTGGATAGGCAAAAAAGTTTACAATTATTTTGCCTTTAAAATCAAAGCTTATTTTCACCAAGGTGATGGATTTTTTAGTGTGAAAGTACAGGAATCCCGAAAATTCCCCTAATAACTCGGGATAAGTTATTAAAGGTATACACAACTACAATTGTTCTATTAAATTTTTTATCGATCAGTGAATGGGAATCAGATTTTTTTGAATGTATGTGATGGAAAGTACGGCAGATTTTAAGTGAATCCCGAATAAACAGACAAACAAAAAACCACACTTTTACAATTTTATAATATTGTTACGAGTTGCAGGACTCGAATTAAAAAGCCCTTAGAATTACTGTAGAATTTATTAGTGCCATACAAACACGTATAACACGGGTACAAATATAACTGAACACCACCAGTCCAAACGTAATGCACGATTCAATAACACGCGTAAAGTCCGTCACCATATAGATTGTCGAATGTATACACGTCTAGCCTCGCTTATGGTTATCATTTGAGTGCATCACCCTTCCGTTAGGGCATTGCTTTATCATGTACAAATACAATATTTCTGCTCGACCGCGTCGACTGAATGTTCCAAGAATCACACCGGGCTAATGACAACCATAAAGATTACAATACACAATCGGCTGTTTTTCCAATCACAAATTTTGAACACAAAGTAAACAAAAGAAGACAGGCATAAAAAAGCTTCAATGTTGTTAGCTCAAACGTCGGCGGGTAATAAATGTGCTTTGTTTACAAATCAGGTGGTCCAAATTGTAAGAACATTGTAGATTTCGATGTACATTATTTTACATATAAAAAACGTAAGCAAAGATAATGACGACATAACATAATTTACCACAGACAATTAAATTTTCTTTTCAAACAGTACTATGACTGATAAAGGCGCCTGCACATTCTTGAACATTTCACTGCAAATCCTTCGCTATGCGGGCTGTTTGCGTTTCGAACTCTTTACCCGTATATGTCAGAAAAGCCAAATCACTTGCCATATTTAAAAATCTGTCAAAAACCATTACCTTAGATTAAAACACATTTTTTTTCTGTTCTTCTTAACTTTATTTACTGTTTACTGTCCACATTATATTGTTCTTCCTTTTTTATTGCACGTTTTTTAATTTAATTATATCTAGACATAAACTATTCGACATAAGTCCTGGTAGCGTACTGGCGAACGCACGCGTCACAAACTCAAAGGGCGCGGGTTCGATCTGGCCGGAACGCACGCACCACTTAGTCAGTTTTCTGACCTAATGTGCATATTGTTTAAATTAGCACGTGCTAACAACGGTGAAGGAAAACATCGTGATGCAACCTGCACATCGGGATAACCGATGTGTCAAACCTGCCAAGCCACCTTGGACAAGCTTGGCTGGTATACTGTCCGTTCCCAGTGTACCCGCCCATGCACAGTGTATGAACCATACAAATGCATGTGCTTGGTGCTAACCCGGCGAACTTCGTACCGCCATATTTTCTGAATTCCTAAAAGACTTTGTTTCATGACATAAAAACAAAATCACCAAAATCGATCCAGGTGATTGGGCGGACTCTAGAACCCGATCTCAGCGCCACCTACCGGTTCCAATTGTGAATCTAAACCATCCGGGAACCCACTCAAACACACAAAACAAATATCATCAAAATCGGTCCAGCCGTTTAGGAGAAGTTGACTGTCAACACACGTACAGAAGAATTATATATATATTAGGTTGCGGAAAAAGTTTCTTCGCATTTTATATAAAAGTTCAGAAGGTTTTTTATAAAGTTTATTTACATTTGACTAAAGTATGTAGGTGCCATTTTTTTGGATAACTTTTTGCCATCTTGTAGGTAGGGACGTGATCCCATTGCTATAAAAATTTTGGGGCTTCTGATCAAAAAACTGCCACAAGTGGTTTTGACAGTCCTCTCGTAATGTTAACCTGACACTGCCTAAGGAACTCTGCAGAGTCCGAAACAGGTGAAAATCTGAAGGTGCAAGGTCAGGACTATACGGCGGATGCATTAACACCTCACAGCCAAACTCGTAATTTTTGCTGAGTGGCTAAACATGTGTGAGGTCTAGCGTTATCATGGTGAAAAACCACACCCCTTTTGTTGATTAATTCCGGCCGCTTTCTCTCAACTTTTTGCTTTAATCTCATCAGTTGTTCGCAGTACAGTTCAGAATCGATGGTCGTGCCTGGCGGTAACAGCTCATAATGAATAATGCCCTTCCAATCCCACCATACACACAGAATCACTTTGTTGCGAGTTAATCCGGGTTTCGCCACAGTCTGTGAAGCCTAACCGGCCTTTGACCACGATCTTTTTCACACGTTCTTGTCGTACGTGATCCATTTTTCATGACCAGTTATCAGCTTCTTCAAAAATGGTTCGGTTTCATTACGTCGTAATAAAGAATCACAAATGAGTACACGGTTCATTAGGTTTCTTTCAGTGAGCTCATGGGGCACCCAAATATCGAGCTTTTTTGTGTACCCAGCTTTTTTCAAATGCGCCTAAACCGTTTTGTGGTCAATTCCCAGTTCTCCAGCTACATCGTAACTACTAATATGCCGATCTTGCTCCACTTTTTCAAAAATGGCTTCAATTTTGTCCGTAACAAGGCGACCAGAGCGACGTGCATCTTTGATATCAAAATTTCCGGATTGAAAACGCTTAAACCAAATTTGCGCTACTCTCACAGATAATGCATTAGGTCCACAAACATCTCAAATTTTTACGCGGCTTGTATTGCATTTTTACTTTTTTTGTAGTAAAATTTTAAAATGTATCGAATTTCTTCATTAGATTCATTCATTTTAACAATAAGAAAAACAAATGAAAATCACACATTTTCCTAATTTGAATTTGGAATTGTCTTCTTTAAAATTAAAACTTTTTAATGATACCAAAACCAGCCAGATACAAATGGTATAGCCAAAGAGATCTTATTACAAGTTCATACATACTATATGCGAAAAGACTTTTTCCCCAACCTATTATATATACTAGCTGTACCCGGCAGACGCTGTCCTGCCTTTAAAAAATAAAAATCTAGAATCCGATTACAGCGCCATCTACCGGAACCAAATGTTAATACTCGGATCAACTTGAACAGAGTAGAAAATTATTAAAATACTTATATCGCTATTAAAAAATACGGGTTGGTGGTAGAAGGTTGAAAATTTAGAGTTGAATGTATTTTTCAATGCTAAATCATAATAAAATATAAATTAGAAATTTTGTAAAAAAATATATTTAGGGGTGGGTCACCCTTATCATTCAGGGGTATGTAAAATAGATGGTGTCCGATTCTCAGACCTACCCGATATGCACACAAAATTTCATAGAAATCGGTTCAGCCGTTTCGGAGGAGTTTGGTAACTAACACCGCGACAGGGGAGTTTTATATATTAGATAGATATATACACCACACGTTTTCCCATGTAACATGTGTTATTATATACACATGTTACATATGAAAATAAGTGCTCTATTTAGGTTATTTTAATTCTTAGGTGCATATCTTTTGTTTTTTATTTTTTATATGTTGATTATAATTTAAATTTATTTAACCTGTTTTCACCGTGGGTCGCATGACTATGTAATCAAGGACTATGTTTCGGCACAGCAAAATACTAAGTGCCAACCTCATTACGCAAAGTTTTCATTTTCATTGTTATTATTATAGATTATTGTTAATGTGTCGCATTTTTAGAAATAAATATTTTCTTTCTTTCTTTCCCCCTATAATGGGAGGTCCGAGCCCAGCAGTGGGACATTTATGGGCTGATATTATATTATTTATTATATATAAGCTGCTACAAGTGTCCTCTCAGTCAGGTTGCCTGGAAGAGGTCGCTTTAAGCGATAAGGGCGCCTTTTGATTTGCCATTAAATGATTATAATTATTTATTCTGTAATTGTTTATTTGGTGAACATTAAAGTGTTTTCTATTCTATTCTATTCTATAACTGATGCTGGTGCATAGGAAAAAAAATGGCCAAGGGTTTATTTATAACAGGATATAAAAATCTAATTAAGTTTTTATGCAAGTAAAACAGAGTTACTGCCTAGTGTTTGACCCGCAGCCTAGCCCTGGGGGAAACTCTAGTATAATTGAATTTCTATGTAAATTTTACACGCCACAAAAGTGGATGCACACCTGCCTACCATAAAACACATATTTTATTACCTTTCCGCATTTGGACTTCTTTTGTTTACTTTGTTTAAAATTTGTTATCAGAAAAACAGCCCATTGTGTATTGTAAGCTTGTATGGCAGTCATTAGCTAGGTGTGTCGAACTGATTCTAAAAATTCAGAGTACGCGGTCGGGCAGCCATATTGCATCGGTGCAGTATAAAGCAATGGCCCAATGGAAAGATCATGAGTCGAGCGATAACCAGCCGTGAGGCAGGGCTTGTGTACATTCGATAATCTATCTAGTAACGGACTTTGCGCGTGTTATTGAATCGTGCAACACGTTTGGACTGATTGTGTTTAGTTATATTTGTACCTGTGTTATACATGTTTGTATAGTTCTAGTAAATTCCATAGTAATTCTAACGGCATTTTATTTCGAGTCCTGCAATACGTAACAATACATAAATATTATTTACATAGAAATTCAATTATACTAGAGTTTCCCCTAGGGCTAGGCTGCGGCTCAAACCCTAGGCAGTAACTCTGTTTTACTTGCATAAAAACTTAATTAGATTTTTTTACAATTGTGCATATAAATGTATACATACACTAAATTCTGTGAAATCCCGACTACACTAATTAATAATATGAATTAATCGAATTCAATCTTTATTATGAGCTAAATACTAATCCTTGAACTATAAAATGCCTGAATACATGGTATAATAAGCAATTAGCGCTAAAGCAGTTTCTAATTCGGTTGGCACAACTCGATAATGCTAACAGGGTGTCCAGATCGAATTTTGAAAATTTCTCTAAACAGACAAAATATTTACTATTTACTCAAAATTATACTCTTTATTTCGACTAGTTGTCCCCAAAACCTTAAACCTAATATTCATTTACACTGTAATATACTTTTAGTTTTGAAAACTTGTAAATGTATAATGTGTTAAAATAAGAATAAAGTCTTCACTTAAGTTTTCGCGACTAGTATACATAATAAACAAATAAAAAAACAAAAAAAATTGCTCTAATAATTTAATATATTATAAAAAATTATTAGAGCTAGGCATGTTTGCTGAAGAGTTTCTTGCGCTGCTTCTTCTCTCTTAGCTACAAGATGTTGCGAAGCGGTGCTAAATTAGATTAGGCTTCCATAGAGTAAATAATAACCATAAACAAAATTAAAACTAAATAATTAAAATGAACAAGTTGGCGGTAGGCTAGATAAAACTTCAACAATACTCATAGACACTTGACATCTTTGTCTTCTGTGATCACGGCCACTGAAAAGTAGCCGAAACGTCGGAATAGTAAAAATCAAATAAATTACCCCGCTTAAAACCGTTAAAACGTAGTTTTATTAATAATAAAGTCAATACAGTAGGACCACTTTAAGTCGAACCTCGTTAAGATGAAAACCTCCCAAACTCGAAAAAAGCTGTGTCCCCTTCCCTTCAACCCCAAAACCTCCGTTGCTCTAAATCTGAACCTTCTATAAGTTGAAATAATTAGTGAGTCCTTATAAGAAAATTTATTTTCCCTCTATAACTCGAAAAAATAAATTGGACCTCTGTATGTCGAACATAGCAATATTTGATTTTACAACTCGAAAATGCATAAGGTTATGTATCATATATATTGGAAACAAAGAGGTTTTTTACCTCTGTAACTAGGATTTTTATTTAGATCACCTCTCTAACTCAAAATGGAGTTGGAATAAATCTTTACCCCTACAAGTCGAATATTTCCTTACAGAATTTTACTTAAATCGAAATCCTCGAATTTTTTGGTGTCTCCCTTCAAGTTTGACTTAGAAAAGTTTTATTATATAAAATTATAGTAAACCATATTTATAGTGCAATGGAGAGATTAATGAAAGTAGATGAGACAAAAGATGTAAGACAAAATCAGATCTATAGACAACAGGCATGATATGTACGTATGTATTATAACATCGTTGTCCTTATTAAATACATCCTGGAACTTACAACTGTAAAGAATTTTAGTGTTTGGCTAAAATTTGTTATGTCCCAGAAACAAATGTTACTAGCCGAAAAAGCCAATGTTATTATCACCCCAAAAGTTCCTCAACCGAAATATTTCTCCCCAAAATATTGAACAGATTCCCAACATGGTAGCCCTGAAAGCAAAGCCGTACAGGGGTACAGTCTGCGTGTATATCCCAAAGAACAGATCACAAAGGTTCGTTTGCCTCAGTTATTTGATGAAATAGAAATTCCGTCTCAATTGCTCGGCAAAATATGCCAGCTTAAAATGTCATTTTACTCATTTTCACAGAAGAAAAAATAGCAGCCCATCATTGTCATACTCTTGGGCTTGACCCCAATTTCTTATGGAAATAGATAGTACCCGCCACGTTTGTCTTAAACGGCTTAGCGGTTTTGACTCACTGTTAACTCGATGTACAAATTTCATCACGATGTTTTCCATCACCGTTAATGATAATTGTAACTACCACAGTTTATTGTTACATACAATACCACAGCTTCATACTGAATTGAGTTAACTCTCTCTTTTTGACCCTTATGATCATTTTGGGATCAGCACAGAACGTCTTCTCCTTCCATACTTTTCTATTCTGGCATACGTCTCCAATGCACCACAAATCTTCGTTTCATCCTTCACACAAACCAGCCGTCTTTTTTATGACCATCTTTATTTTTATACATTCTACTTAAATTCATCTTCTAATTTAATCACCACACAACATAAAAGAACCTGCACACTGCTCCAAGGGTGCAGATGTTCTCCCAGCCTCAAAGGGGGATTGGAAATGGGCCACTAAAGCCGGAACACAAGTCAAAGTTTTCATAGCGGCATACTCTACACCGGGGCAGTGGGTGGGTTGTGGGTAGTTTTCATTAAGGCTCCTGTTGCTGCTAAAGGTCGAAAATGGGGTGCAAACGCAACAACTTTTAGTTAGTAATAACTAATCAATAATTTACCAAAAAAATATCATAAATCTTAACGTTATAAAACGTAACTTGGTTTTTTCGAATTTTTTCTATAGTTACTTTTAGTTAGCAAAAAAAATCACTAAATCACTTCCAAATTACTGGCTATTATTGGAAAAAAATCTACATGTTTATAAAAGAGAGATAAATAATTTAGTTCTATTATTTTTGGAGACATTGGTTGTTGTTATATCTAACTATATATGCACCATTTCTAATTATCGACATTACAGATATGAATTATTTTAAATTAAACAATTAAATAAATACTAAACTAAATTATAAATAAGTATATATACAAATTAAAATTAAATTACAAAATCTAGTGCGAGACCGCTGTCAGTTGGAAATGTGCCCAAAAGACTGGCCACATTACCTCGCTGTATCGCAACGCTAATGCGTTGTCCGAGGTGTAGATCAGTCTTTTGGTCACATGAGACGACTACCAGGCGTTTCGCTATGTAGAAATTATTTTTTAGATTTTGCTTTATTTTATTCACAATTATCCATCTGTAAAACGACCGCGTCTGTGGATTCCCAGCTATCGCTGGGAACCACACTGCTCCCCAGCGATAGCTTAGCCACTGTCTCACCTGATGTTGAATGATGACGCAGTCTGGGATGGAGCACGCTTACCTAAAAGATACCTATTCACTCGTGACTTGAAGACGTCAAGATTGTATTTGTCAGGAAAAACAGACTCCGGCAAATTATTCCACTGCGACAGTGCGCGCCAGAAAAGATGAAGCGAAACGCTTGGTTCTGACTAGTGGTGTTTCCACCATGTACCGGTGGCGCAAACCGGTGCGTCTGGTTGTCCGATGGTAAAATGGGGATAGAGGAACCAGCTCGTGTAATTTCAAGGAACACTCCCCGAAATGTATCCGATAGAAGACAGTTAAACCCGAGACCTTGCGTCTATGCTTTAGACTCTAAAGTGAGAACGACGATTCCATGCACGACCGAACTTGTGCTACTTGTACTGTCATTTTTGTGAGTACACCCAGCTTTTTGGCCGCCACTTGCGCTAAAGACTCTATGTATGTGTCAAAATTGAGTGCTGTTGCTACAAGCCTTAAGTGTTCTTTTTTAAGGCTAAAGTTGGGCTTTTCTCATTTACCATACATAAATAACTTTTCCAATCAGATTTCACAAACTCCGCATGCTATGTGTCCTCGTATTCAGCGAAAAACAGTGATATTCAAAAGTAACCCCATTCCTCTGCAGGTGATCACTGCAAACTCACCCTATCGGTAGATGACAATAATATAACTCGCCGCACTTACCCCATTTTGCTTATCTGCCGATATCCATTCGTACCAATTCGCCGTTTAGAAAACGCAAGCAATCTTCAACCTTATTCTGTTAACGGTAAGTTTTAGTTACATTCACATTGATGTTTAGATTTCATCAACATTTATATGACAGTTGAGACAAACGATTTTAACCCTTATTCGTTTCAGTCGAAGGTTGATTTTGGATCATATAATAAGAAAAATCTGTGAATAATATACAGTATTTGTAATCAAATTTGTAAAGATAATTGTATGTCTTAACACTTTGATTTAAGGGTTACATTAGTCTGTAGGTTATGAAGCTATTTGTAAATTGGTCACATTTTGAACTTTAAACGTAGGTATGCAAGGTATATATTCGTATTGTCGTATTGGAAAGTGTATAAAATGAAAATCGGAAGTGGTTTTCTTCTAAATAAATTTCCTTGGGAGGCTTACTACGGTGATAAAAGCCGAATAGAAAATTTGTAAGTGCATTTTTATTTTATTAACGGTTTTTATTGCTTTAGAAGATTGTTTAAAATGAGCACGATTCATTCGGGCTGAATGCTTTGAAAAAATATGTTTCATTTCTATTTACTTCAACTAACGCGCTTAAAGTAAAATATTATACAGTAATACAATAAAGCAAACATTTAAGAACGCACTTATTGTATGTATTTAATTTATAAAATATGTAGTTTAAGTATGTTTAATTATGATAGACCTCATAATCTGTACCACCTACAACGCCAGATTAGGTTATATATTCCGTAAGTTAGGTTGCCTGGAAGAGATTGCTTTAAGCGATAAAGCCGCCTATTGTTTCTACCATGACAGTATTGTAATTGTGTATTTTTGAAATTGTATATTTGGTGAGCAATAAAGTGTTATCTATCTATCTACAGTAAACTTAACTTAGTTATATTGTAAAGTACCCGTAATCCTTTAATGCCTGCTACACCAGATATAATACTAGCGTTAGTAACTGCGTCACGTAGATGTAGCCAAGGGTTTAATAACGTCATTAACACTGTTAACAACGTTAAACATTAACAGATAACTCATGCACCTAGCTAATTGTTAAGTCGTATTTGGTTACAGGTACTAAACACTAAGGCAGGTGGAGCAGGGGCATAAGACTATAAAAGGAATACTGAGTCTAGACTTACACGTGTCAGTGAACGTGTTTTATGATTATATTCGTCAATCCCACGGAAACGACATATATGTATATTTTTTTATTGCAGGAGTTCAGCAGACAGGTTGACGGCCCACCTGATGGAAAGCGGTTACCATCGCCTATGGCCATTTGCAACACTAAACGTGCTACAAATGCACTGCTGCTCTCTCAAGGGAGACTGGAGCCTGGCCACTAATGCCGGAACACAATTGGAGGTTGTTATGGCGACATACTTTAGACCAGGGGTGGTAGCCATCCAGTCGCACAAATGCCCTACCACCTGGTAACATATATATATATATATATATATATATATATATATATATATATATATATATATATATATATAAGTGTTGACTTGGGATATAAGTTAGCTTTATATCGAGTTTCATTGCAATCTGTTCATTAGTTGAAAACTAATGGACAGATAGAAATTCTAAAAATTGTATTCTCGTAATTTGACGGTGTGAATAATTAACACACTTTCCTCATTTTTTTTTTCGTTTTAAAATTCGTTGAATATTTGACAAATAATGAAAAAAATCAATATTAAAGTGGGAAATCTTGCCCCAGAAAATACTAAATTAAATAACTTTAAATCTTTAGATAGTATAAAACAGTCTCTCTGATTATCTGTCTGTCAGCATATCCGCTAACTCCTCCTAAACCACGTGACAGATTTTAAGCGGTTGTCACCATCAGTTAGATCTGTCATTGAAGATTTATATACATAAAAACCTAATTAAATTTTTATCTAAGCAAAATAGAGCTTCTTGCCAGGGTCTGATCTGGGGCCCAGCCGCGGGAAAATCTAATATATGATAAATAGAATTTGCTATATAAATTAGGCAAGTGCGTATCGGCCCCCGTAAAATTACCAGCCCAGTATAGATGACAAACCTAAGCTGTTATTATGTGGCGCTGTAGTCGCGGATGATATGGTTCGATTATGGACTGTATTCAGAGAGATATGAACCTGACCCTTGCACTAAAAGCAGAAGCTCCACCAACCTTGAGATCCGCCCACTCCTGGATTAGTAGATGTTGCAGCACACAGACGAACACTGTACGGAACCAACCTCACTTCGGAGTGATCACTTCTTTTGCCCAGTATTGCACAATAAGTCCTTAGCACGGCCAGTAATTAACATTTAGTATAAAATATTGTTACAACTTAGGTTTCAACAAAGACGAATTCCACGTACTGTCTGTAAAAGCACATTTTATTACCTGTCGGCATTTGAACTAATTGTAATCCTTTTATGATCGTCTTCTTTTGTTTACTTATTGTGGAGCACAGCCTATTGTCATTAGTCAGGTGTTACGGCTTATGAGTACAAGCTGATTTTAGGAAATTATGTCGAGGCTTGCCGGGCGGGCATATTTGCATTTTTCCAGTATAAAACGATGGCCTGATGGAGAGGGGAGGCAGTTGAGCGAGTACCACGATCAAGGCGTGACGTGTGTACATTCGGGAATCTAATATTGACAGACTACACGTTTTATTGAATTACGACCTTCTTCATTACGTTTGGATTTGTTGTGTTCGGTTATATTTGTACCTGTGTTATACGTGTTTGTATAGTTCTAATAAACTCTATAATAATTCCAACGGCATTTTAATTCGAGTCCTGCAGCTCGTAACAATATGTTTAAATATATATATCTTTCTTTGTCAAAACGTCGACAGTAAGTGTTCAGAAAATGACTGCCTTGACCGTCGCCTAACTCAAAACGAGGGTAGACAGTAAAATTGATGGAGCGATATTCTACCTACATTGTACTAGGCAAGGACCGAACAGTTATCATCATTCGATTTAAAAATGGTTGTATAATAAGGATTTCTTTGTTCCAAAAATGAAAACGGAATACTGAGAAGTAAATACTTCTACATTTTTCCTGGAGTCGATTACCTTTTAAGCGCAGGTCGTCCCGTAGTCCGGGTAATCCAGATTAATTGTGATAATACATTGCGACCCGGTGCGCAGCGCCGCTGTTCAAATCTTCGCTCCACTAAGTTATTCTCATAGAAATGTCTTACTAATTTTCCCAGTAACAAAATCGAAAGTTATGGTATTTGAAAGAGACGAAAATACGACAATTTGTAATAAACACGTAGGAAGCCAAAAGTTACTGCAAGTCAAAGAATTTGTTTATCTAGGGTGCATGTTTACTAGAGACGGAAAGCATGAAAGTGACATCGAAAGAAGAGTAATTGCAGGTAATAAGGTGAATGGAGCGCTAAACTCTTATAAAAAGCCACAAAGTGTCTGTAAAGGCACGCTTGGCTGTCCATCAAGGGGTGTTGGTGCCAACACTAATGTACGGCAGTGAAAGTAGGGTGTGGCAGAAGAGGCATAAAAGTAGAACCATGATCAAATAACAGAAGTGTTAAACTGAAGTCAGGTAAAAAGCATATCAAATAAACGTGCATGTATGAAGAGGGTAATGAAGGTAGATGAAGCGAATGTTGTTTGTCAGGATCGTCGAAGGGGAGATAGTCTCTGCCTACCCCCATGTGAAACAGGCGTGATAATATGTATGTATGAAATCGAAATTATACAATCAAAACACTCTACAGAAGACAATAAGACGGTACGCTTATATAATTTCTATTATTAGTAGTTTTGCCCCGGTTCCGCTCGCGTTAATAAAGAATATGTATGTCATGAAGTGGGCATGTTATAATTCTTAGAAATGTCACTTTTAACTTTTAATTTATAGTTTGAAAGAAATTTAAAAAAAAGAATATATGGTGGGAAAATAAATTCACTGCTTAATTAGGGGTGGTTATGGACAATATTATAGGTTTGGTTCAATATTGGGAGTAGAAGGAACTCACCGTATGCTGCTGCTCTTGGTTCTCTTCTTCAGCCCCCGCAACAGGTCCGACGAGTTTTTAATTTCTTTATATATTTATGTTGTCACTTCGCGAGACGTGCGCACAGTCTTCATTTGTAGGAGCGGTTTTTTTATAACAGTGGAGCGATGAAGTTTAAGCGCGGGGTGCGAACGACGTACTGAGAAGGACAGGAGCTTGCGGCACTGTCGTAGCGTCTTTACTATAAGTTTTTTTAAGTTCTAAAATGGTGGAGTCTTCACTTTTGATGCGGCGATAATAAGAAAGGTTTAAAGAATGGGAAAGAAATTAAATAAAATATAAGAGAATTAATTACTAATATATTTATTTCCAAATGCGACACACACAAGATAAACAAATAAAAAAGAGAATATATACAGAAATTGTATGCCGCAGATCAGAAGTGAGATTGGCAGTCATTGCCGAAACGTAATCCGACACAGCACTGATCTACAGCGCCCCCCTAATTTACACATACACGAGACCCTTTTCAAGAATAAGAAACATTAATTACAAAATTTATAATTATAGAATGAATATAATATACAAGAAAAATAGAGTAATGTTAATAGCTTGATAATAATAACAATAAACTTGAATTGAACGCTAAAGACTTACATAACCGTGAGGTGAACAATCTCCGAAAATATTTCCTAAAAACCAACTAAGTTATACTTCGGGATATGTTGTCGGTAGACAACGGATTCACCCCGCTTTGCAAAACAGAACTGGCTCAGACCTACGGTATTGAGTACCTCCGAGCGAATGGACGTATGGAAGAGCAAGGAGCTAAACGGAAGGTTTCATCGAGCACTATACGGGCCCGATATAGACCTTTTGGTGTCGGTGAACTGGCTACATTTCGGTGACCTCTTTGGGGAAACCGAAGGGTTTGTTTGTGCAATTATGGACGAGGTTATTAAGACGAACAACTACAGAAAGTACATCCTGAAGGACGGCACGCTCGACGTATGCCGAGCGTGTCACCGCCTAGGAGAATCCATCAGGCATATTACTTCCTGTTGTTCTCGTCTTACTAACTCCGAGTACTTGCACGGGCACATACCTTGTAGCCAGGATCATCCACCAGCAACTTTCTCTTCGATACGGTCTGATAGCGACTGAGGTACCTTATTATAAATATACCCCTGAGCCAGTTCTCGAAAATGGTCATAGCACGCTCTACTGAGATCGATCTATTATCACAGACAGGGCTATTGTTGCCAATAAACTTGAAATTGTGATAATAGATCGATCTGCGAGACGTACGTTGCTCGTTGATATAAGTATTCCACATGACTGTAATCTCGTAAATACTGAAATACCTAGAGCTCGCGCACGAGATTACTGGCATGTGGCATATGGAGTCAACGGTCATCGTACTAGTAGCGAAGAGCCTCGACCGACACCTAGAGAGGCTCTCGCTCGGTAAATGGGTGAAGGGCCAGATACAGAAGGCGGTTCTCCTGAGCACAGCACGCATTGTAAGAAAGTTTCTGTCTCTGGAGCCCTAACCACAAGTTGCCTAGACCCTAGCCTCGTTGCCGACGGACGTCACCTTTTATGTTTTTTTAATATGTATATATATATTAACATAAACATCTCAGATGGAGCAGGGACATGAGTGCAACGTTATTATTAAATAGTTACGAAAATTAATTTAATTTATTACAGTTAAAATTAGTATTTAATAATTCAGCTACAAAGACGAAATCATTCCTTTCAAACCACCAGGAGAGTGATACAAATGATCCAGTATAATGCCTGTGGCAGCAGACGGCATATAATATCTGTATGTGCCGTATGTTAGTTGATATGATTGCACTGAAATGCCAGCAGCAATATGGTGCATATTATTTATTAAACCACCTGATGACGGGCAACAGGTGCTGAGCGCATAATGCCGCACGGCTGTTTCAAAGCAGACAAAGCCATATTCAGATTTCAAAAGGTTATGCAATCAAATAATAGAAATAGAAATTTTAATTTGCCATTTGAAAATCAACGGAACGCGTATATATTAGCCAGGTGGTAAGGTATTTGCGCGTCTGGGTGGATTCCATGCACGTATACGTTTATTATAATTCACTTTTCTCGTTGTGCGTCGTATGACACGTGTGATTTAGGAGGGGGCAATGAAAATCAGTACTGTGTTGGGCTACGTTTCGGCACAGCAAAATGCTGAGTGCCACCCTCAATCCTCAAATTGCGGCATACAATTTTTAAATGACTTTTTTTTATATTTGTTCTATTGTTTTTATGTGTCGCAATAATACACATGTATGTAAATAATATCAGAAGTTATTACAAGATATTTCAAAAAAACGAGAAATAATTATGTTCTCAATTCAAATTCAAAGTTCTTTTATTCACATTATTATTAATTCACATTTATTCATAAGTTAAAATTTAATATTACTTCCTATTCTATGTACACCGCTTCGCAACGTGTTATTGCTGTTAAGGAGAAGAAGCGGCAAGAAACTCCCCAGCAACACGTCCAGCTAAATAATGTTTTTCTTTAAGTTTCTTATTCTATTTATATCTCAAGTTGTCTTTTTTTGATAAATTTTATACAGAAGTATGTTACAGAATTACTTTTTGAAGAATTAATGGAGTTGTAGCAAACAGTGCATACTCAATAAGACCAAGACACAATAAAAGGAAGAAAAATATTATTAAAGTTATAATAATGACACGACGTACTAAATGTATGCTGCAATATATCTCCATAAATCCTTTACAAGCTTAGCAATATAACGTTACACAAAATATAGTATAAGATGTTAGAGCGAGCTGCTATGCAAATGAATTTTTGTCATTTAAGTATTCTTCAATAGTGTAATATCCCTTTTTTAGCAAGATACTTTTTAATTTGGTTTTGAATTTAGTGAAAGGCAGATCTAACATTTCACTCGGAAGAAGATCTTATTGAAGAAGCGTATACCAACCCCCAAGAAAGAGGACAATACTTTTTGTAATCTAAAAGATGGCAATATCAGTCTATTACAATGCCTGGTGTTGAAATTGTGAACATCCTTATACTGCTTGTAGGTACTCAAATTATTACGAATATACATTATATTATTAAAGATATATTGGCAGGCGACCGTCATAATATCGATTTCCTTAAAGCATACTCTAAGAGACTCCCGAGGGCCGAGGTTGTAAATTGATCTTTAATAATTTAATGACCATAGTTCATAAACTCTTTATGTATCACTTCTTGAGCCGTATTTTAAATGAATTTACGGATGGCGGATGATTTGTCCATTATTCTTTTGAGTAGTTTATTGTACTAGGCAACTCAGAAAGTATTGCGGAATGAGAGAATGGCCATTTATAATCTATTTTGAAAATACGATTATTTATAACTAAAAATAGGTACGTTCCAATTTCAAAATTTCCCTCCATATTGTTTGCGAGATAATTTAAATTATCATGTCTCATTTAAAAATGGATCATTAACATTTTCGCGCTATGATTTTTACCCATTTCAAGTGTCGCCTGAAACAAGACGAATCGTACGATAGACTTCAAATGGCATTCATGGATGAAGGCACTTCTAAGGTTACCGCGTATCGTTGGTACAACGAATTCAAGAGTGGTCGCCCTTTGACGGCTGTTACGGAAGAAAACGTGCTAGCAGTGAAAAATTTAATCCAAGACAATAGGCGAGTTACGTATCAAGAGATTCAACACGTACTGCAGATTGGATCGGGAAGCCTTCACGAGATTCTACACGAGCATCTTCGCGTGATGAGGATAGTTCACGCTGGGTGCCACACAACCTCACCGATGCTCAGAAGTAGGCCCGGGTGGAATGGTGCCGTGATATGATAAACAAATTTGAAACAGGCTGGTCTCGGCGTGTTTACGACATCATTACAGATGATGAGTTCTAGATTTATCAATACGATCCAAAAACGAAGCGCCAGTCGACGATTTGGGTGTTTCAAAATGAATCAACGCCTATCAACGTAAAGCGATCTAGAAGCGGGGGGAATTTATTGATCGCGAGTTTTTTCAATTTGACTGGCTACTTGGTGTCAATTCCTTTACGGAACCAAAGAAGCATCAACGCCGAATGGTATACTACCAAATGCTTGGGACAAATTTTCTTTGTTTTGAGCGACCAAACACAGGGCTCCGCGGGCTACTGCTCCACCACGATAACGCACCCGTCCATACCGCGCTCAAAACGAGGGACTTCCTGGACAGCACGCTGGTCAAACTCCTGGGTCACTCTCCTTACAGCCCTGATCTAGCACCGTGTGACTTCTTTTTATTCCCGAAAATAAAAAATCAACTCAAAGAAATACAATTTTCGTCGCCGGAAGATACGCTGTCAGCGTTCGAGCAAGCTGTAAACGAGGTGTATGCGGCGGACTGGAAGAGTGTATCGAAAACTGTTTCAGACGCATGAAACTTTCTATAGAGGCTGGTGGAGAGTACTGTAAAAAGATTTAATAAAAAATATTTACCTATAGAACATTTTTTTTTATATTTGCATTACTTTCTGAATGTCCTACGTATATCAATGGTGCCATGACATGCGTCAATTTGCCTGATTTCCCCAGATTGTGTTTTAAATGTCTCATGTCATTCCTTTGCTGATTGAGGTTCATTATTGCTTTTAATTATTGGTAGTGTTTTACGGTTAAATAAGTTCTTTCTTTCTACAATTATAAAACAATTTGCAATGGTCACCAATAGTGGCAAGTAGGACTACAGATTGCCTTCCGCCGTGTAATGGGCTGTTAGAATCCAAACTATTTAGATCCTCATAAATACCCGATCCGTGTTGACCCATGAAGGGAGCGTATTAAACAAGTGACTGAAGTATTCTGACCCTTTTTGGGGACCCTTTGACCAATGTAAGGGTTTGTTTGTATTTATGAGATCCACAACAACACTTATGCGGGTGTATTCTACAGATAGTAAGATTGTAAGCTCCATTCCCGGATAATGAAGTTGTTCAGCCATGATGTCTATCGGCAAATGTTCTTGTAAATCTTTAAAGAAGTTGCAATTTAAGTTTGACTCTTCTCAAAATAACTCATTGACTCTTCGGGTGATCAGAGGGCTGGTTCCCACCTCGGTCAACGGATCAGTATGGCGATCCAATAAGGTAACATTGCCAGCTGTTAGGGCGTTAAGCCCAGTGAACTGTATATGTATATAGGTGGCTCCTCGCTTGTCGGCATGTGCAATGTTATTTTGCTAATGGTACAACGGTACAGAGGAAGACGACTCACCAAGTCTGTGCTGTAGAAGTTCCTGCCAGCCTGCTATCACTCCATATAACACACGCACGCTTAGCGCTTCTTTTCACCTTCACTTGCAGCCGAAAGTCTATATCCACCACCGAAACTATTATAATCGCCGAATAAGACACCACTAGGGCCCACTAAAGTGATAAACCACAAACGTCTCCACTCAGCTGAGATGAGAACGTTGAGATGGATGTGTGGTGTTACAAGAATGGACAGGGTGAGAAATGAGTACATAAGGGGATCTTTGAAAGTTGTACCCGTGACTGAAACATTGAAAGGAAGAAGATTAAGTTGGTATGGGCATATAATGAGGAGGGATGAAAGTCACGTGACGAAAAGAATGTTAAATGTATTGTGATGAATTGTATGAAAGATGATATGATGATTTGTGTTGTGACAGAAGATGTATGTCAGAATACAGGAGTGTGGAAGGAAAAGACATATTGTGCCGACCCCAATTAATTGGGATATGGGGAAAGAAAAGAGATAGAAGACACGTTTCACTATTATCTGGTCGAAATAAGACTTATCCGCTCAACTGCCGCGAGATACTCGTGTGGAGGGGCGCGCGGCGCCTAGCCTTCTGAGAATCTTACCTAGGCTGAGTATTTTACTTATAGTCTTATGGGATTAATTGTAGGCACTAGATTACTTACCAGTTAAGTTTTTAAATACAGTATTTTGACTACAAGTAAATTGTTACGTTACGTTTCATGGACCAATTTATTTATGTATAATCTGGCACTGTTAAATATGATGGTCAATTCATGAAAATGTTCCTATGTCTATACAGATCATAAATACAAACAGCCATGTGGTAGGGCATTTGTCCGACTGGTCAGCTACCACCCCTGGTCTAAAGTATGTCGCCATAACAACCTTGAGTTGTGTTCCGGCATTAGTGACCAGGTTCCAGTCTCCCTTAAGAGAACGACGGCGCATTTGTAGCACCTTTAGTGTTGCAAATGTCCATAGGCGATGGTAATCGCTAAACATCAAATGGGCCGTCTGCCTGTCTGCTGAACTCCTGCAATAAAAAAAAATATAAACTCTCTGAATTGGACTCCTAATTGTAACCGGGATTAATCGCTTGTATGTTTTGGGTCTCTATTGTAAGAGGTGTACATTAATTCTAACTTCCAGTCAATACGTTTTGATGATTAAGTTCAATCGGTTGTTCATAATAGGAGCTGCAACCAACTAATTTCCCACTGACACTGACCGTTCTATATGTATGTACGTAGAGGTTTGTTTATAAATGTATTATTATGAACATGCTTGCTCCATTTGAGATAATGCTAGTGTTAAGACTGTGGCCAAATTCGTCTTGTTTAAAGCTTCGATGATGATTAGTTGCATTAGTTTGTGGCGAAACAAACCTTTTCGCCTACAGGCTGGCAGGCCAGGTTTTAAGCTTGTTATTGACAACTGTCAGACATGATATATACAAAAAACTCGTCACTAAAATGAATATATTTCAATCCTTTTAAATCCAATTATATATTAGACATAATTTCTTTGGACTATGTAACTATTATATACCAAATTATATATTGCACAAATGAACGGGTTATTTATTCTTGCAACGACCCGCCAAGTGTATATACAAAATATATCTATGTAGGAATCGTATTTGTTATTATAAAGTAATCATATGGCGGAAGTAGTCATATAACCGGATGTCAATGAAGAGGCATTTATTATCAAGCGACGAATATCGGAAATGGAGTAACCGGAAGTTGGAAGTCAGAATGGATGGCGGAAGTTGGTTTTATGAAGAAAGCGGAGCTGAAGTGGCGCCAAAGCACTACCGGATATTGTCACTACGGCGCGCTACGAGGGCCTTAAATACGCGGTGTTCGGGCAGAGAGGTGACACCATACAAGATTAGCTTAGGCGTGTTGCTGGAGAGTTTCTTCCCCCGCTTCTTCTCCTCCAGCCATAACACGTTGCGAAGCGGTATTAACGATAGACTAGGATCGGCTCCGCCGGCGGAGTCGATAACGAGTCCCCGATAATAATCATTTCAGCCTATTGGCTTAGCTCATTCAGCCTCTCACGGCTAACTCCTATATAGAGTCAATCCTCCGCAGCGGTCGAGCCGAGGTCGAACCTCACAGGAGGTGCCTCCTCGAGCGTGCTGCCTCCGGGCTGAACGCCTCCGCTCCCACGGAGTCGGGAAGCCCCCAAAGTCCGGTATCGCTGAAACAGCCATCTGCGGCTATTCAGCTGGATCCAGCTCAAAAAAAAAAAAAAGGTGACAGTCTTCAACCGACCAGTCTACGAACAAGTCGTCTTGTGGTCGATAATTACTGCTCGACGCCTGACAAGCGTGGATGCAACTCTTGGAGTTGTCCTAATATTTCTGTGTATTATTGTGCTGTATTTAATATTGTAATTGTAATAATTCTAGTGTAATAAACTTTGATTATAATATTTTAGATTATTATTGTGTTATACTCGGTGTCGTGTCGTTCGCACGCCGTGGACCTGACATCTACATACGTGATATGTCAATTATTAAGGTCATGTACCATTACATTGAACCCCTAGCTATATCTAGCGTGACGTAGTCACTAGCAGTGACATTACCCCAGATGTAGTAGAGGCATAAGACAACTTAGTTATAATGCGGGTTAATACACCCGCATTTTATTCCAATGACGTGGCTTCGAATCCTGACCGCTTACGCAGTATTTATGAACTAACGTGCTTATTGTTTCATGTACTACGTGTTCATGTTGAAGAAAACATGAGTCAAATCAAATCATTTGTTTGCCTAAAAACATTAGATTATAATATGTTGTTTTGTTTCATATGTTTTTGCCATTTCAGGCATGTAAATTGTAATTAAAAGTTGAAAATCAACTAATTAGCAAAAACAGATTGTAACCCACTCAATCCATAGACATTAATTTTACTTTTTTTCTAGAATTATACAGTAATATAGATAATATATCAAGTGCAGAGTTATTCCATATAAAATACAATGTCAAAAATGTAAATGAGGAAATCTACAAATCGAGATAGGGTGTGAAACCCATCGATCTGCCTTGGCCAAGCATATCCGTTCCTACGAAGTGGGAGACTCCTGCCCAAAATGGGATATTTGAATGAATATTGTTATGTCACGTACATGGAATAATTTATTTCTGCATATTAACAAGGTTAAAACTATATAGTCCACGTACGTGTCAAAAACCCAATACAGAAAACCTTTTGAGATGCGTCTACGAACATATTCAGGTTATTATATAGGTTACAAACCACGTAAAAGTTAAGATTTATTATTTAATTAATTATGCAATAATTACATAGAGAGTACAAACAACACACGTCGTCTTACTTTGTACTCCCCTTCAGCTGTTGAGCCTAGCTCCCGCATGGCGATGGAGCCATGGGCTCTCGCCAGTGGTGCGACACCCTCATCCAACGAGGTGACATCATCGACGCGCCACACACATGAAAATAAACCCCCCCAATATCATTAAAATTCATAGACATTTTTTTCCAAAATATAAGTAAATCGTGATCAAAGGATTTACCTGTATTTAGGCCTGAGATTTTTTTTATTGCTGACACACAGCAGAATGGCTGACGGTCCAACTGTGATGGAAAGTGGTTAAGGACATTAGCAATACCTGAGGTGCTGCCAATGTGCTGCCGGCCTTAAAGGAGAAACTGGAACCTGGCCACTGATGACGGAACACACTCAAAGTTGTTATGGCGGCTTTAGACCAGGGTTTTTTTTTATTCCCCTTCCGCCAGACGAACAAAACGTGTCCGGCCTTTTTTTATCTTGATTTACTTTATTTGTCTTTTGTATATATTTCTTTTTATACATGTTATTTATGCATTCTTTCTTTTATGAATTTATATTTTTATCTTTTTCTTTTCTTTATTTATTTCTCTTTTTTGTCTTTACTTTATTTAAACTCTTACAAAGGTCCTTAGTCTATTACACTTTATGTTTTAGTATCTATTACAATTTTGCCTTATTTCATACTTATCTATTTTATTTTTGTGGCTTTTTGATTTTTTTTATCTTATTTTATTCTTACATTATTTTATATATACTTATTTATATATTTATAATGTAAACTTATCTATCTAGTCTTATTTCTACGTATTACCTTTTTAACTACCGATAAACAATATTCTAAAGTCGTCTATTTTATTTTTGTCATTAATTCTGGCATATTTTTTTACTTTCATGAACATTTAATAATCGAAGTATTCCAATTTCTATAGTTACTCATCACGAAATCTCGGGAACTATAAGACTTAGAAATGTGAAACTTGGTAGGAATATTACTTTCGTTGTGTAGAAGTCAACTAAAAACGGATTTTAAGAAATTCATCCCCAAAGGGGATTGCGGGGCGTTAACAATGAACAATTCCCGTTTTTAAACTATAGCTCCTATAAATTCTAAATTTGGTAGGAACCTTCTGTAAGAGATGTAGAAATAGTCTATGAACGAATTTTACGGTAGCTCACCCCACAGGGGGTTGCGGGGGTGGTTTAACAATGAAAATTTTTATTTTTTAAGCCGTAGCTCCTACAGACTCCCAATTTAGCTAGAGTTGTCTATATGTGATGCAGAAATGATTTAAGAGCGGATTTTACAACAGCCCACCGCCGAAAAAGATTGCGATAGTGGGTGTTAAAATGTGAAATTTCTATTTCCAAACTGTAACCTCTATAGACTCTAAATTTGTTAGTTAATTTATAAAAAAAAAAGTTTATTAATATATTAACACATAATATTTAATCTTCATCTTCATCTTCATCTTCATCTTATGGATTGCAAGAATTGGTAACTCTTCAACTACGAATTCGTTCGAGAAAGTGATTTGATCGAAGAATATTCTAAATTTTGAGTCGGATAGAAATTGATCATTGATAGTTGGGCAGTGACAAACAAAATCCGCAGCATTTGAGATCGTCACAATCTATATTAATGATCAATTTTTTTTAATATAAATTCAAAATGGATGCGATTAAATTGAGAAGAAAAAAATAATTGAAATGACGGTAGAACTTTGCTTAGACATTACTTGATTTTTGTTTATTCTTAAACAATGACGAAGTGGAGCATTTTCAACTGCAAACAGATAATTATATGAACTCATTCCATATATTTCTTCTACATAACCACGAAAACTGAATCGATAAATGTAAATTTACGTAATGTGTCTATCGTTATCTATTTAATTATTTTTATACCTGTTATTTCTTCTATAAAAGTATCCGTCATTTGGATGAATAATAATAAATGAGTCCCTGATTATTATAATTTGTCGATGAAGCAATTGACGAAAATATTGTCAACGACAACGATATAAATAATGAAGAAATTAGAGAAAATAATATCAATGACAACGATGATATTAATAATGAAGATAATAATGATATTGATAATAATAATAATAATAATAAGCCCCCTAATACAACCACACGTCCTGATTGAAAACCTAATCACGTGGGAGGCGGACACACGAATGAGAAATTACTGGCGTGGCTAACGTGGCTCTGGAAACCCATCAAAAATGGAGCTACGATCTAAACGTAAACGTATAGGACCGCTGCCCGGGGGCGATCGCCGGGACACACCTGGAGCTGACGCTGGGTGTTTCAGCATGCGAATTGTCAGCGGTGAGGAGTTGAACAGGCGGGCTCCCACCGACAAAGATGCTACAGCCGAAATCCGTGACGATGGTGATAGTTTAACAGTCAGAACAAACACTCCAATAGAACCATATAGCCCAAGTACTGTATCGTACACACCCTCCAGATCATCTTCACCTTCCGTACCATCGTCACCCCAAACACTCTCTTTTAACCCAGATCCACCCATACCAGTCTTGAATGTTGCACGGGAGGCAAGTTCCTTCTTACCCGTGTCCACCAAGGCTGGGAAATCACGAGTACGCATGAAATGGAGCAAAGATGTGAATACATTTATCATGCGTACTTATCTTCACATAACCAAATTAGAGACCGACATGACCACATATAGGCAACAATTACATCAACTTTTTTCCCAACAATATCCGGAAGTAACCGTTTCAGAACAAAGAATATTAATAATTAAAAAAAGGTTAAATAAATCTATGTCATTCGCCTGGCAAAGTAATCCGTTTCATAATTCGATGAGATAGAGTGAATATGTACATTACATGTTCATAAAGAAGAAGTAACGTTTACTAATACTTAGTTATACGTTTATAATGTTCATGTTCGTTGCAACGATAAACATGAAGTTAATAAATAAACAACAAAAAAAATTGAATGGTTACTAGGTTCATTGTTTTTTGCTATTAAAAAAAAATAAGCAAATAAACATTTAGAGCATTCATCTGTCATCAACGCTACTATCAACATCAACTTCATGAATTTTCAACGGCCACCATTTTTCCGGCAAGGGCGTCGTTATGAGTATGTCTTTTATATAATTTTGAATTGAATTTAAAATCTTTTTTGTTTATTTTATAAATTATTGATTATTTTTTTTTCAGATTTCCTGGGTACGTTCAGGAGCTTTTCGGGTACCGTGAATTACTCTTTACCGACAATTTTCCATTTGGTATCCGTGATCGGTCTGGGGGTCATGTTATAATGATTGTCGATAATCAACATGAGCTTGAGTCGATTATCGAAAAGGTTGTGGTTAAACGTACTCTCTGCTCACCGTATTGGTCCGCAGTGGTCATACGTTTAACCATTTTTATATATAATTTCTATTTTTAACTTGCTTTCTAAGTCGTACCGCTCCCGGGAATATGTAGGACACCAGAACAGGATGTGTGGCACATCCTCAACCACGTCGTCGTCGCAGAGGCACGAGGGACTCTCTTTGCACCCGAACCGGTTCAGGTACTCTGAGAATCCCCCGTGCCCTGTAAATAGTTGGGTATGCAGGCCGGTGAGGCCGTCTAGACCAGGGTTCGTAGCCACCCAGTCGGGCAAATGCCCTACCACCTGGCTATGGGTTATTTTCGCGTTGAACAAACGAGAAAATGCGGCCAGCGTTTTGGGAACGTTCCCACCTGACGGCGAGTAAATCATAAGTCTGTTACTATAACGAGATAGAAATGAGATACACTATTATTTGGTTTTTCTTTGGGTTACTGTTAATTTTTTAATTGAAGTTTAATAGTTATAATAATGTAGAGGTAGAGGTCAGTTTAGCGATTTGGGTTGAGTCTAAAGTATGCGTTGGTTCGTCAAAACTTCGCCAACTAGTCCAAACTACGCCCAACCTCGTCCCTAATTGAAATATAAAGGTAAATAGGTCTACCATTGGGCCGTCGAGATTTGGTCCAACTATTTGGGTGTTTCACTTAATTCAATTATGTTATACCATAACCTATCAACGGAAAATTAATTTGTATTATCACAAGCTCTGTAGGTATAAATCAATAATATACCAGCCACTAGCATGTCTGCCGGTACAGCTGCTGCACAACAGGAGGCCATCGGAAATGGCTACATATTTGCGGCTTTTGGGGTCGAGGCCCTGGGACCATGGGGGCCTGAGGCGCACAAACTTTATCGAGACATAGCCAAACGTCTGGTAGATGTCTCAAGTGACCAAAAGACTGGTCTATACTTCGGGCAACGCATTAGCGTTGCTATTCAGCGAGGCAATGTGGGCAATATTTTGGGCACGTTCCCGACAGACAGCGGTCTGGTACTAGAATATATAGTTTAATTTTAGTTTATATATATAGTATACTAATTTGGACCCGCGGTTTCACTTTTGTCAAGGTTTTTTATTTTTGTATGTACGTTGTCAGGGATATTTTCTTTAATATTTTCACTTCACCTTCACTAGATGGTGTTACGAGTATTTATCATTAGGTACTTTAAATTAAGTTTGACATTTCTA
This sequence comes from Dendrolimus houi, assembly GCA_039645545.1. Taxonomy (NCBI): domain Eukaryota; kingdom Metazoa; phylum Arthropoda; class Insecta; order Lepidoptera; family Lasiocampidae; genus Dendrolimus; species Dendrolimus houi. Next base: position 16,397,360 of record CM077140.1, read on the forward strand.
AGAATTATAACATGAGAAGTGTTTTTAAGGTTAAGTTGAATGATGAATGATATTGTTACATGCCGTCAAAGATAAACGCACAGCTGTCTGTCATAAGCGCAGTTTATTGTCTTCCCGGATTTAGGAATTCTCTTGTGTTTTGAATTTGTAATTAAGAAAAACATGCTATTGTTTTTCTACTTATTTTGTGACCATCATTAGCGTCGAACTAATCGCTATTGTTATTGTTTTCGACTTGTTCGCCCTTCGCAGGAATAGATAACCAGGTGTGCAAAGTACTATTTCTCGGAAATTCAGTGCGCGCGGCCAATTTTTTTGTACTGTGTAGTTCGTATAAGACAATCCCCGAAAGGAGGGGTGGGCAGTCAAGCGACAACTACGAGACGAGTAAGACGTTTGTAGTACTCTCGATTAGCGATATAGACGACGGACTTTGCGCGTGTCGAATTGCATTGAATCGTGCAGTGTGAACTGGTTGCATCCAGTTTTATTTGTATTTGTTTTATACGTGTTAGTACAGTTCTAATAAATTCGATAGTAGTTCCAACGGCATTTATAATTCGAGTCCTGTAGCTCGTAATAATATGATTGAAAGATGGTATAATAACAAGAGTTCATAAAGGAGTGTTTGGTGGTTTGGACAGGTAGAGAGAGTGGAAGAAAAAAGACTGACGAAACAAATGTAGTACAAAAATGTGGATGCGGATGTGGATTGGTGTTGGTAGACCTCGATGTACTTACCACAATCAAAGCGCAGACGTCTTAAAGAATGGCCAGGTAAAAAGCACCTATAATAAACGTGTACGTATGAAGAGATTATTGAGTGTAGATGAAACAAAAGATGTATGTTAAGAACGTAGCAAGTGGAAATCCATCGTCTCTGCCTACGCCTATGACAGGAAACAAGCGTTATAATATTGTTACAACTTAGACTTCGACAAAGACAAATTCCACGTATGGTTTGTAAAAGCACATTTTATTACCTGTCGGCATTTGAACTAATTGTAATCCTTTTATGATCGTCTTCTTTTGTTTACTGGCATACGTTTCTAGTTATTGTGGAGAACAGCCTATTGTTCTATTGTACTCGTCTACCGCCGTTTGAAGGTTGCATCATTAGCCAGGTGTTGCGGATTATAAGTACAAGCTAATTCTAGAAAATTATGTCGATGTTGCCGAGCGGGCACATTTGAATTTATACAGTATGAACCGATGGCCTGATTGAGAAAGGGGGTCAGTTGAGCTAGAACTACGATACGGGCGTGACGTATGTACATTCGAGAATCTAATAGTGACGGACTTTGCGCGTTTTATTGAATTACGACCTTCTGCATGTTTATGTTTGGATTTGTTGTGTTCGGTTATATTTGTACCTGTGTTATACGTGTTTGTATAGTTCTAATAAACTCTATAAAAATTCTAACGGCATTTTAGTTCGAGTCCCGCTAACTCGTAGCAATATATGTCCTAGGACATGCCCACGACTTCGTCCATGCTTCACTTGAAATTTTCCCCGGGATTCCTAGGATAAAAGTAGCGCACATTTTAAGACTAAGAATTTGCTGTCGATTAGAGAAAACGGCATCGAAATCGGCCCAGTAGTTTTTATGTGAATCCAGGACAAACAGACAAACCGACAAGAAATCTAAAAAATTGCATCGTGTTCTCCACCATTTATATAGTTTATTCCAGTTGTTTCTTTTAATTAGCTTCAATGTACAGACAGGGCGTGCTTAGAATTTTGTATTATAGATTACAAGCCCGCTTCATAATACTCGTATACCTATCTTTTTTATCGCGAGCGCAACTACTGGCAAAAAATCAGTGTGTAAATAATTTTGTTTTAGCATGTTGCCAGTCCCTGATTTAGGGAATAAGTCCCTAAATAAGCGTAGTGTAACAACCGGTTAAAGCAACGACGACATCCTTACATTGAATAATATAAATAACTGCCACAAATTACTTGTATTTGAAATTTTAACCGGAACAACCGGTTCGGAGTCGGTTTCCGGTCATAATTAGGACCGGGCGGACCCAAACTTAACCGGATATACAATTACTCATTATTCCGTTTCTTGCCGAAAACAGTCCTATTACATTTATCCCAACATTTTAATGGGTTCTAATTATTAATTTATAATTAATTAGGAATTCGTCGAGATTATTCCTCATTAATTAAACAAGGTTATTCTTGTTTAATTGATGGGAAAAATAGACTCGTCTTGAGATTGTATTTATATAATGGAGAAGAAAAAGTGATTTTATTTGTTCTAGGTGGATAAAGTCTACGTCGAGAGAGAATTATATAGAACAGCAAGTTACATTTTTTGTATTGCATGAGAAAAGCGGTTATCATCACCTATGGAGATTTGTAACACCAAAGGTGCTTCCAATGTGCTGCCGCCCTCTAAAGGGGGGCTGGAACCTGGCCACTAATGCCCGAACTCAAGGTTGTTACGGCGGTATACTCTAGACCAGTGGTGGTGGCCATCCAGACGGGTAAATATCCTGCACGATTAATGGCCAGTGTCTATATTTCACTCAATATTATTTATTTTGTATATCATTGTTTGTGTATATACATCACTACAATATCTTGGTAGAATTTGCAGCTTACAAAATATATGAATTAAAAATAAGAATGTAAAAAGAGAAATAATTTTATAATTTTATAATATTGTTATGAGCTACAGGACTCGAATTAAAAATGCCGTTGGAACTAACTATAGAATTTATTAGAACTGTACAAACACGTATAAAGCAAATACAAATAAAACTGGATGCAGCCAGTTCACACTGCACGATTCAATGCAATTCGACACGCGTAAAGTCCGTCGTCTATATCTCTAATCGAGAGTATTACAAATGTCTTACTCGTCTCGTAGTCGTCGCTTGACTTCCCACCCCTCCAATCGAGCATCGTCTTATACTAACTACACAGTTCAAAGAAATTGGCCGCGCACACTGAGTTTCTAAGAAATACTAATTTGCACACCTGCGAACGGCTAACAAAGTCGAAAACAATAACAATAGGGATTAGTTCAACGCTAATGATGGTTATAAAACAAGTAGCAAAACAATAGCATGTTTTTCTTAATTGCGAATTCAAAACACAAAGAATTCCCTAATCCAGGAGGACAATAAGCTGCGCTTGCAATAGGCAGCTGTGCGGCTTATCTTTAACGGCATGTAACAATACGTATACCCAGCCTATTTTCGCAAACATGTTTCTTTCCTTTGCCATCTCTACATAATTCTTTCTTTCTCTAAAATGTGAGATCAACCTACTGGTGCTATCTAGGTTATTTAAAATTTAAATGAACTTGACGAAGCAGTAGGGGAATCATAGGAATGTTGGGGAAAAGTTTTGAAGGAGTGTGGTTAAATATTTCAAAGAATCGAGGGAAAATATTTTACACGTATGTGAAGTGCAAATTAGTAATGAATGTAGGAGGGAAAATAAGGAGAGGCCCCCTCTCCGTGTTTTCCCTCCTACATTATCCGTACTGTACCCTCCATTCACTTGATTGGTCTTCAGTTCTCTGACCTGGTGCTAAGCTATCAGACATAGGTGTATTTGTAAAATAAGTCAATACATTGTGTGCAACCCAATTTTTGTTGAAAATATTTTTAAATCAGTACAATATTTATTTTTTAGGACTTTTCGCAAATTTTGGGAATTGGGAGACTAATTTTTTTTATCTATATTAGGACCTTATTTGTCGACACCTATTTATTGATTTCATAAATTATAGTTTAAAAAACATGCTTTGAGAGCAAACCGACTAAAAAGGCACAGTAAATTAAATTGCAAAAAAGCGTAGGGGGTTTGAGATAAATTTTTAAAAATAAATCATATTTTGGATATCACGCTAAATTTTAAATTATTGAAACGTCTAGAAGTGGGATGAAAGATACAGAACTTAAAGAACACGACGATATTTAATGACACAGAATGATTCAAATCTATGTTTTTAATGAACGGAACAGAGAAAGAATACAATTTCCTGCGTTGGGGCGGCCTGTCGTATGAGGCGACAAAACAACCCACAGCCAGGTGGTAGGGTGGATGGCTACCATCCCTGCTGTAGAATATGCAGCCATGACAACCTTGAGTTGTGTTCCGGCATCAGTGGCCAGGTTCCAGTATCCCTTTAAAGAGCGGCAGCACATTGGTAGCACCTTTGGTGTTACAAATGTCCATAGGCGATGCTAACCGCTTTCCATCAGGTTGGCCTTCTGCCTGTCTGCTGAACTCACGCAATTAAAAAAAATTGAAGCTATATATGAAATAAGTTTTTTTTATTTTTTATATTGCAGGAGTTCAGCAGACTGGCAGACGGCGCACTAGAAAAGCTAATGAATTCATGATCCAATTAATAAGAAGCAAAAGGTTTGCATATTTTTTAAGGATTTTCTATAGTAAAAAGAAGTTCATTTACACTAATCCAGAACAGTCTTGGTGTTTTCAATTTCACTGAAAGAAAGAATTTTATCCAAAAACAAGCTTCTAACAGAATCGTTTTAATTTTTAATTATATTTTTTCGTTAAAAACTGGTAATGAGGCCTTAGCAAATAGAAGGGTCCCGTTCAACCGTTGCCATCAAAGGTGGGTCAGGAAAGGCACATTCCGCATTATTTCCATCAAGTTGGAGAGGTGCGGAACCCGTTAACTGCCATTACAAGTGGCGTTAAACGCCCCCCCTCTTCTCGTTTCATAGATCCTTATAATTAAATTATCCTCTGTAATTATTTGAGTAAATTAAAAGTCCGTGTTAAGGGCAGCTCACCCCTACGCCGTTGGCGCCCACTTGACACCCTTTACGCCGCTCGGGGTTTTGTAGGCTCAGGTGTTCATTGCCTCTTTTCAGATGATGAGATCTTTTCAAAAATGTTTCGGACATCTGATACACTTAATAAAAGTGAGCATCTTTCTTGAATTCTCATACATTTTAATAATGTAGATAGTTGTTTATCTGCCGAAGGTTGTTTTACTATACAATTGTCGAATACTTAAATGACAAAAATTCATTTACATAGCAGCTCACTCTAACATCTTATACTATATTTTGTATAACGTTTTTATCTTGCCAAGCTTGTAAGGGATTTATGGAGATATATTTTGCAGCATAACATTTTAGTACGTCATATCATTATTATAACTTTCATAATATTTTTCTTATCTTTTATTGTGTCTTGGTCTTATTGAGTATGCACTGTTTGCTACAACTCCATTAATTCTTCAAAAAGTAATTCTGTAACATACTTCTGTATAAAACTTATTTTAAAAAAAAGAACCTGATATATAAATAGAATAAAAAATATAAAGAAAAACAATATTTAGCTAGACGTGTTGCTGGGGAGTTTCTTGCCGCTTCTTCTCCTCTTAACAGCAATAACACGTTGCGAAGCGGTGTACATAGAATAGGAGGTAAAATTAAATCATGTAGAAACCATAGGCAACGGTAACCCCGTTCCAGCGTCTGCTGAATTTTAGCTACAAAATAACTGGTCTTTGTGTTTTACATTTAAAAGCCTGCTTATTTCTTTGGCTAGAATTCAAACAGCGAACAGCTGGATATAGCCGGTTCTGACACTCGTCGGCCACTGCTTCGGCACGGCCTGGATGCTGTGGTTTGAAGCCGCGTCTCGCCACTCACTCTTCACCTTAAAGTTTCCTATAACACTGAGTAAATAGGGAAAATCTACAATTGACGCAAACTACACGGTCATCGCGGCGTACTATTAAATCTAGGTTAACGCTGGCTCCACTCCCCGAGGCTCGCAGAATAACGTATGAGCCAGCGTTGGGGCGGACACTTCAGATTCGAGCATCCAATCGATCACTCGTTTTCAGTTTAAAAATAATATTTTAATGAAATATACATTTTATCATATACCAGCGGTCCGCCCCGGCTTCGCACGATTATATAAAAATAACTCTTTTGTTGAGTTTCATTACCTACTAAGCAAATTCAAAATATTTCCCCTCCCGTACGGCCCGTACCCCAGTGACGCCTACATCGCATAAGGTGCTGCCTAGCTAGCCGAGCAAAGTGCGCGGCGAGCACACAATTTTTTTCTAATACTTACATTTTTAAACTCGTGATATCTTTCGAATGGAATGTCCGAATTGAATAATTCAAAAAGTTATATAAAGCTATTGAAGCAATCTTGAATATGAAGTCATTTATTTTAATAAGGATGAATACCAAGATACAAATAAAGAGCCTTTTCTAGCGGCGGCATTTTAATTAAACTTTTAAAATAAAAGAACACTTATTGTGGCATAACTATAATAGCTAGACATATGCTGTCGCGAGATTTTTTGTAAATAATGATGTGTTATGCAAAGTCATAGTACATTATTTTATTATATCTTCAATAGTTCTCGCAGCACACGTGATTTTAGATAAAAATTTTTACACCTTGGGTTACACTATTGGAGTTTTAGTAAGGATCCCTAATTTTTTTGAAAATATAATATAGCTTGTCAACCGGGGATAGCTACACACGGTAGGAGAGTGGTTTAATGGAGTATTGAGTTCTTCGAGTCTCCACACAAGCCGGCGATTTGACTCTGGTGCGCCAGTCGTGGTGACGCCTCTCGTCGCTTTAGTCTAATTCCTAGTAAAGGACCCGGTAGTGTGCGAAATGCATTTCCCCCGTCTCAAAAAAAGAAGCTTGCCAACAGTGAAAGAATTTTTCGAATCGTTTCAGTAGTTTCGGAGCCTATTCAATGGAAACAAACAAACAATCTGTCGGCGGGGAGCGTACCCAAAATGCTGGCCGCATTTCCATGTTGGATGGCAACGCTAATTCGTCACGCGAGACCTCAATTAGACGCGTTGAGAGGTCTCGATTGAGGTGATGAGCTTCAGGCCCCCACGGCCCCAGGGTCTCAACCCCGAAAGCCACAAATAGCCCTAGCTGTCACGGTTGTGTCTGAAAGATGGGAAGCTGCCAAGATATCCACAAAAGTTGCGTCCCATACTAGGGGCGCGCTCTAATCTGTTTTTAGTCCTCCTAGTAATCGTAATTATTGTATAACTATTTATGTAAGAAACATCCTAACAAAAAAATAGGCATACAAATTTATTAGTTGTTAGATTTTGAGATGTGGTAGACAAAATATTAAAACCATGAAAACTCGGGAGACCGTAAATACAAATTTGCGCCCTAATGTATGACGTAATAAATAGTCTGTCAATCAGGCTCGTCCGTCTTCTAGAGGGCCTTTGGGCCTGGTGCCAGCTGTACTAAGGGCGCAGAGTGGCCCAAATCAACCGACCGAACCACTCTGCTACTGCTACCAACACTTAATAGTAAATTCAGATATTGCTATGGTGCAAGTTACGATATTAAACGGAAGCGTTTTAATAATTGTAACAATATTGTTACGAGTTGCAGGACTCGAATTCAAATGCCGTTGAATTATTATAGAGTTCATTTTATTAGAACTATACAAACAAGTATAACACAGGTACAAATATAACTGAACACAATCAGTCTAAACGTAAAGCACAATTCAATAACACGTGCAAAGTCCGTCACTAAATAGTTTACCGAATGTACACAAGTCTTGCTCCACTTGTGGTTATCACTCGACTGCCGATCTCTCCATTGGGCCATTGCTTTATACTGCACCGATACAATATGGCTGCCCGACTGCGTAGACCGAATTTCTTAGAATCAGTCGACACACCTGGCTAACGACTGCCATAAAAGATTACAATACACAATGAGCTATTTTCTAATTACAAATTTTAAACACAATTAAACAATAGAAGTCCAAATGCGGAAAGGTAACAAAATGTATTTTATGGTATGCTGGTGTGAATCTACTTTTGTCGGCGTGTAGGTCGTAACAATATGATCAAAAGAAATCAGCTATGAAATTTCATAACCTAGCAACTGACAATGTTTTTTTAATTAATATTAAAAAAACAATGTCAGTTATTAAAAAAACAAAAAAACAATGCGCAAACATTAGTTTGCGCATTTATCTTCTTGCTATGCATTTGCTGATTATGCTTATCAAACTATAAAAACTTTCAAAATATGGTATCACCCCCAACAACATTATAAATAGTAAAAACCAATAGCATTGTGAATAGTATTGAAATGGCATACGATTGGAAATTATGATTTTTTTTTTAATTGCATGAGTTCAACAGACAGGCAGACGGCCTGTCTGATGGATAGCGGTTACCATCGCCTTTGGACATTTGCAACTGTAATACTTGCAACAACTCAGAAAGGTTTATGATAGTAAAAGAACAGCAACTGGTCACAATACTTTATAATCAGAGAAACTTACGGTTTTAACATATTATATACACTGGCTTTGAACACTCGACAAGCATTTTTAGAACACCTCGACATCCCTCCAATTTTATAGTATATGAAACTTAGCATATTGGCACAACCGATACCGGATTTACGTCATTGATAAACTATTCTAATTAAAGGGTTACGCATAACCAGAATTTAATACACTATTGTTTGGGTAGTTCAGATAATATTTTATATAAGATATTGTATAAAATATTATACTTACAAGTTTTATATGCAATTAAATAAGCCGAATACAGTATAAATCTATCGCGTCTGCCAACATGAAAATAAAATGTAGTGAATACCGTCTGTATACAATTGAGAGGTTTGAATTATAATCTGTACACAATTATCACATTATACAAATGATAAATATTGTAACAAAATGATTATAAATTATAGACAACTACTCTATACAAAACAGGCGCTTATGATTCAATTACGGAAATGACCGATCGTATCGTTTAGAAATAAAAGGGTACATAACAAAATCAATTATTAACTTTAAAAAGAAACACGACAAGAACAACTACCTATGCTACTCAATAACTGTAACACAACATCACAGGCGTTACAAATGCGCTGCTGCTCTCATAAGGAAGACTAGAGCCTGGCCACAAATGGCCGAACACAACTCAAAGTTATAACAACTTTGGCAGCATACCCTGGAGCAGGGGTGGTAACTATCCAGACGGGTGGGGACATTTTTGAATGTTGTGATGTAAAATTTCTTCGAATACACTTGCTAGGTTCTGAAATTGCACAGTTGAAATGCCTAATCGGTGCCTGTTTCCCAACTAGGCTTCGAATCCACGTTTTTAGGCTCACACGCGGGAACCTTTACAAATAAGCAATCGTGGCGTCTGACAATACATACTTTACGCTTATTGTTTTTAATTGCAAAGCTGGCGAACAAGTAAGCAAACGGCGCAGCTGATGGAAAGTCTTTACCGTGAGGTGTTGACGTTTGCAACACCAGGGGCTAAGCCAATGCTTTACCAGCCTTTAGGATGGGATAGAGGGGGATGAGATAGGGGGAGATGGAAGTGGACTATCAGAACTCTCACTCACTTGCCGCACGAAACACGAATAGTTCAAAGCTAACCGTTTCCACTTGGGTATTCTGTGAGAGCGTTGTATCACACTGATCAAGCCGGCGCTCAGAGCTAAAATTAAAATATATGATTCCAGCAAGACTCTGCGGGATTGAAACTCGCTGTTCGCCCATGGCTTGGGCCAGCGGCCAAGTTGGCGAGAGTTGGTCGCGCGCCAAGCGACCCCGCGCCGCGCCCCGTCTTTGTCTCTATCCGGGGAAAAACTCGATTTGTGTCGCGCATAATGACCGAAACGAATTGTTATAGTTTTTTGTTGTTCCCACATCGCTTCCTACGAAACTCGTTTACACCGAAAACCTATAAATACATTTGCCCAACTTTAATCTGACATATCGCACTCATAAAACTTTATGTACCTACTCTTGTTTATAGGGTGGAGTTTTCTCTTATAATTCGATTGTTGTGTGGTTTAACAATAGTGTTAAGAATGATTAATATTAAAAAATTAAAACAAGTGAACCGTAGAATACCAGCTTAATTAAAAAATTAAAATCATAATTACTTAAATTTCTACATGAAATAGGAAAGGAATCATAAATTTGAAAGACAATTTTAAAAAATATGATTTCTAATATACAGAAATCTTATACTATAATAAATCTGTTAGGGGTGTTAAGTTTGTGCAATGAATTTAAAAATAACAAAAATGTTGCGACGGCTATTCCGGATCAAGAAATTTAGAAAATATAACTTTTAGAATTTTGTTTGTCTGTCTATTTATCTGTTAAAGCAAGACATAAAAACTACTGAACGAATTTAAATGAAACTCAACACAGTGGTGTATGTGCCAAAGGTGGTTTTAAATACAAACAAAAACTTTACGACTAAACAAATTCCATAGAAAAATAGTAAATAATATGTAATTAATTTGAACTGATTTCCAAAAACTAAAACATGTATTAAGTATCAAAATCAAATTCTCATAAGATTCCCACAAAATTGTTATTAACTTGTACAAACATAGCAATATAAATAATTCTCTGAAAATCGGTAATAACACTTCCGCCCCCCGTATCAGCCCGCGAGTGTTGTACAAACAACGCCACTGCGTTTAGGATATTACTTTATATTTGGTTAACGGTGGGGCCCCTTTATTGGCGGTTGCTATATTCCTACACAAGACACTACGCTAACAAAATAAAAACTTATAAGTGTCATTAAGTAAGAAAATTTCCTTCTTGATCGACGATAATTCTTTGTGACTTTTGTAAATTGTAACTACTGTTTCTAACTTTAGACTTTAGACCCCTGCTCTAGACTACGCGACAATAACAAACTTAAGTTGTGTTCGCCGGAACACTAATGCCGATTAGTGGCCACGCTCCAGACTCCTCCCTCAAGAGATCAGTAACGTCTTTGGTGTTGCATATTTTTTTTATTGCTTGTAACTGCCAAACAGATAGGCGAACAATTTTATAGACAGTGGTTACCGTCGCCAATAGACGATTACGACACCAGCAGCAATGTCAATACGTTGGCAGCCTCTAAGACAATGGTTCGTAACCGGTGGTCCGCGGAGCACTGGTGGTCCCTGAAGACATTCCAAGTGGTCCGCGAAGCCATCGTAATAAACAAGTAACGTGACGTGTTGTGTCGAGTCATCACAACGCAAACCGCGCAAAGAGAATGCTATCACAAAAATCTCATTAAATTTAAAATCCGTAACTTATATTTTCAGATTTTTAAAATAAATAAATGCATGCTAGTTCTAAAATTATACGTGCTTTATTAGATAGAGAGAAATACATAGAATCTATACATATACATAGCCGACTGGATGGTCCCTGGGAAGACAGAAATTTGGTAAAATGCTCCCTCATGACTTAAAGGTTAAGAACCATTGCTCTAGGATATCATAGAGGGGATGAAATGGAGAAGGAAATAGAGGAAATAAGGGAGGATTTGGAGGGATTGGGAGGAGAAAATAGGTCATGGATGGTCACTCTCCGTAAAAAAACAAGATTAACTGAAGGCTAACCTAACTAAATTTTACGCCAATATATTACTACTACACTAAAGTAGTGTTCAATTGAATTCTTTTATTATTTATTTAGAAACAAATTATTTCAATTTATAATCCTTAACGAAGCCACTGTAATTAATTAATATGAATTTATTTTATGTGTAATCGAGGCACTGTACGGAGTGTTGTATTATCGTTGTTACAACAATGGTTGGAATCAGGGAGGGACAAAAACATAGCGAAAATGTGAGCGAATGAGGCACAAGCACGCGTTCCATATACCACTGAATTGATAGTTCAATTTATAGTACTAATGTAGGTATAAATTGACTGAGAAAGAATTTGGACTCTGTCATTACATTAATTTTACATATTAGTTACATATATTTGAGTCTGCTTGCCGAGGTGAAGGATTTACGGTTTGTACACTAGAGGATGTTGTAAATGATAGAGATTGGATATGAAGATAAAATATTTAATGATATTAACTTAATAATAGATATATGTGTGAAAGATGGATGGATGTGAGTACATGGTTGCCCAAACTGTGCTAGTATGTGCTGACTGTGCGGTTTTAACCGTATAAAGGGCTTGAAATGAGACGGATCAAAAATTATTGGATAAGCATCCGAAGTGCTGAACTTACTTGCTTACTTATTTAACTTACTTAATATTACACTCTACACTAATTTTATCAGCGTTTTTAATAAACAACTTATCTAGAAGAGAAGTAAACAAAATACACTTTGCAAGAACGCTATTTGTGTCGCCCAACCCCATTCGAACGTGGTAAAACAAATATTTCCGTACAAACCCATGATCTTGTCGTTAATAACTGATAACCGGTTATTGTTATAACAGCCCAATTGAATCGGTTAGGAAACAAGCTAGTTTTCATTCGATTTGGTATTTGAAAATACTTTTTTGGGTTTACAGTTGAATCATTTAATGCTTTCGACACGTTATCTCTTTCCATATTACTGAGCACAATGGAGAGCAATGGCATGACTAGATTACCCTGTAGGATTTAAAAAAAATACCTATTAAATAAATGCCAAGTTATTTAACTAGACTAGTTACTTAACTAGGCTTTCTACTTAATAAACAAACTTTTCTTATGGAGTGCTACAAGGCAGCATTCTGGGACCAATATTATTGTCTGGATAGTAGTCCACTTAGTTGTACTTGTAACTTTGACCTTCTACAAAGAATTTGCTAAGGGCGATATTAATACTTTATAAACGTAACAGAAATATTATTACGCTCCTTTAAACAACCTCAAGTCAAAGCATAATGAGAATATCTTGGCGAGAACTTCCCTCCAGATCTTCATCATTGATCATAAAACTTAAGTGACTTAGTAGCAGTTTAAAAAAATTTTTCGACATTTAACATCTATGGAGAGAAACGAATAGCTAAGTTTATACGAGAGTTATGTTTCTGGCCAGTCTTTATTGAATATTATTGTTAACGCTCTTTGGCATAATTAATATAACAAGTGCTGTACTTTTCCATCAAAAATATTATGTATGTATATTTCGTAGACTAAAACCACAGGACTAAAAGTAATGATTAACAATTTAGTTTATGTACCCGTTTTACAATAGTTGAATATTTTATTATTATGTTATTTATCGTCTTCAAATGAAACTTCAATCCATATTATAAATGTGAAAGTGACTTCATTTGGTTGTATGTTTATTAGTTCTTTCCGCACTACCTTCAAAATATATCGATGGTAAATTTAGTAAACGAACTTTCTTTATTTACTATGGTCTGGATGTCTCAGATGTCTGGGTTCGGCCCTCGAGTAGTCTGTTGTATGTTACCCATAACACAAGCGTAACTTACTTAGCTTGGGGAATATACAGTGTGTGTGTGTTTGTCTGTCGAATATGATTTTTTATTAGACGTGGATGAAAGTATCATAGGTAGCATTATCGCAGAAAATGTTTCCTTAGGATAAAGATGCCTAGATTGCGCTAACGAGTCAATATGAACCGATGTTACGAAATTGCATTACTATTAATACAAGAGTTGAGCAAAGAATTTTTTTCTTCTGAAAATGTGACAGCTTGCTTGGGATGCCGATAATTACGCGAGCGCAGTCAAGTGGAATGCAATAGTTATTTAATAATTGAAACTGTATTAATTGCATTAATACAGGTTAATTGATTGGACTGTTATTGCGCGGACGTAATTGTTTCGGTGCAATTTTTGCCCAATGGACGAAACAGGACTCCCTCTCCAATCATAAATTTAATTAAATTTAAACCTTAAACCTTTTAAAATTGTGTAATATAAATACTTATCCGAGGCTGCAGTTTTGATACGCTATTTTCATACTTTTATTTGGGAAGCTGGCAAACAGGCAAGCGGCCCACGTCATGGAAAGTAGTTTAGGATGGAATAGGAGGATGAGATAAAGAAGACAGGAGGGATGGGATAGGGAACACGAATAGCACAAGGCTAACCCTTTCATACCGATATTCTGTGAGAGCGTGGTATCACACCGATCGAGCTGTGATCAAGATAATGATTTCAGCAAGGCTTTATTTACCACGATATTTTGAATCCTAACTAATGTCATAAATGCGAATGTGTTGTGTTGTTTCTATGTCATGCTTAAACCACTCAACCAATCATCATGAAAATTTGCAGTCATGTTGATTACCATAGAAACACCACCGCTATGAGAAGCGGTTGCCGTCATCTATGGACATTTACAAGACCACAGGTGCTACCAATGTCATGGAATATAGTCACTGATAAACACAACTCGAGGCTGTTTTGACGGCATACCTACTCCAGAATCTAGAACACAAAATCTCTCTTAATCGCTTTTGAAAGATGTTAAGCACAAATTTCCAGCATTACAGGCCGCTAATGGAGGTGCGCTCACAATTATAACTTATAATTCTCTCCATTACTGTATTTCTGCCGGCACAATAGTTTCTGTCGCTTGTTTAATGAGAAAAGTTAAAAACAGTGCTCTGTTTCGGATTGTTACAATTTGATTTAACTCCTTTAAATAACTTTTTGAGATTGAACGAGTTTTTTATGTAGTATTAATTTCTTTGTTCAATTGTGGATTAGAAACCTGAAAGAAAGAAGAAAGAAAGAAAGAAAAACGTTTATTTGTCAAAGGCGAAACACACAAAATCTATATTGATTTAATGAAACAAAACAATTCTGTAGTTGCATGCCGCAATTGGACAAGTGAGGTTGGCACTCAGTACATGGCTGTGCCGAAAGTTAATCCGACACAGCGCTGATTTATCTGTAACCTGTTTTTGTAATCAGGAAAGAAATACAAAGAAAGGATAAGAAGCTATAACGGTATAAAATATACAATAGATGACATATGTAACAATAAACGTAAAAATTATTTACATAACTTAGCCATGCTGGAATCAATTTCTTAGTCAAAGAGGCTAAAAATTGATTCAGGTATGGCTAAGCAGTCTAACTCACGATGATACTGAAGATGTGCTGAAAATCACTGTCTAAATAGTGTGATACGAACATGCGTACACACACACACACACACAGAGACACACACACGTCTGCGCGCCAACATTGGTCTTCGCAGTACAAGCTTCACCTTTTTTTTTTTTTTTTTTTTTTTTTTTTTTTTAAGGCGGGGGAAATGCATTTCGCACATACCGGGTCCTTTGCTAGGGATAAGACCGTTGTTGATCATGGAGGCTTTCCACTGAGGCAATCCAAACAATAATCAACCGGCTTGTGTGGAGACTCGACTAATCAATACCCCACTAAAACCACCCTCCTCCCATGTGCCCCGCGCTTATGGCAGGAAAGGCGTGAGATACAGAACGTAGTTACGCCCACACCGATCCTAGCGCACAAGTGCTTGAGAATGCCCCGGGAGAGGCAAACTCACTTCGTCAACAGGGGTGAAGACTCCTCTGCTCCCTAGATGCTAGAGGGCCCCTGCAGCGGTATTTCAGGGAGGGAGGTCATGCGCATACCTGCGCCTCCGGGCTCCCAACTGACGTCGGCGCCCGCGAGACGCATGCGCACTACCATCTCTCTCCTATCTCGTTCCGCGGCCTCCTTATGAGACACTACCGTCTCGCAGAAATTGGCCGCACCCACCCACCAATCGTCGCTGTGCAGCATGGCTTGCACCAGATCGCCCAGCGATTCGATCGGTCCTACAAGTGTCTCGAGTTCAAACCTCTGAGGTGCCCATGCTGCGCACTCGACTAGCGTGTGTAACGCCGTGTCCAGCGCGCCACACTGGCGGCATTGGGGTGAAGGCAAGCAGCCCGCAATCTGACACAGATACTTATCGAAGCAACCGTGCCCGGTAAGTATCTGTGTCATTCTGAAGGTCAGGGTCCCGCGTTTCCGCGAGAGCCATCGCAACAGCTGCGGTCGAACCGCCTCCACCGTGTCAATGCCAGCAACAGGGTTTTCCAACTCTACTGACCAAGATTGGATCATGGCCGCGGTTTCCCGCGTCCTGATCACCTGGAGTTCGGCCTGGCCATAGACCAGGCCACGGGCGAGGGCATCCTGTCGGGAGCGCCGAACTTTGGCTATCACGTCCGCCTGGAGGGGCCAGGGCGGATCGCCTGCCAAGAGTGTCGACGCCGTCCACGACACTGTACGGTATCCTCGGATGGTCCTCACCGCCAGGACCCGTTGTGCGCGGCACAACAAAGTCCTATTGTGGCGGTGAAGTGCAGTGGACGATACGGGTGCACCGTACAGGGCCATACTCCTAAGGATGCCCATGTAGAGTTTCCTAGTCGTCCCCCCCGGTCCCCCCACGTTGGGAAGAAGCCGAGAGAGGGCGCCTGCGGACTCACGAGCTTGGGAACTAGCTGCTCAAAGTGCGCTTTGAACAGCCATTTCCCATCAAGAATTAGCCCCAGATATTTCATCTGGGGCCTACACGAATGTCCACCCCTTGGACTGTAACGGACAAGTCCGCGGGGGATTGCGAAACCGCCTATGGAACATGATGGCCTCCGTTTTCGCGGGGAGACCTTCAAGCCCAGCCTACCTATTCTTCGGACCACGATCGCCAGCCCGGCGTTGGCGAGGTCCACGGATTCCGCGAATGACGCAGCGCGTGCCGTGAGTAGGTGTGTCATCCGCAAAGCAGATTAGCCCTATTCCGGGCAGGACCGGAACCCGAAGGATCCAGTCATAACCGACGTTCCAAAGAACCGGCCCGAGGACCGATCCCTGTGGTACGCCGCACGCGACGCGTCGCCGACCTATCGCGCGATTCTCGGACTCGCCGCCCTCCCAAAGGATGTATCTATCCTGGAGGTACGCGCCCAACAGCCTCGTGAGGTACGGGGGACTCCGTGTGCACGAAGCCCTCCCTAATCGTCTCGTGAGGGAGGCTGTTAAAGGCGTTCGCTATGTCTAGCGAAACCGCCAGGACAGTATCCTTTGCTTGGACTGCGTCGTCCGTTACAGATCGCAGTGTCTCGAAGGCGTCCAACGTGGAGCGCCTCCGCCGAAACCCGAACTGCGTCTGTGCTAGCCCCGGCTCCACAGTATCGAGATGCTTAACGAGGCGTTCCGCTAAGATCTTCTCGAAAACCTTGGCGACCTCGTTAAGCAACACTATGGGCCTGTAGGCGGACGGATCGTTGGGAGGACGGCCTCCCTTGGGAATCAGGCATAATCGGCCCTCCTTCCATTGCGACGGGAACTGACCTGCGCGAATACAGGCATCGAACAGTTCCCGCAGCTGGCCGCGTAGGTGTTTGGCGGCCAGGAAGAGGAGCCGACCCGGAACCCCGTCGGGTCCCGGAGCCGTCTTCCTGCCCCGGAGCCGGTCCAGGGCGACGTCTAACTCTTCCTCGGTGATGGAGTGAGGCTCCACCTCCGAGGTGTCGGGAATGATTGGACCCATATCGGGGGAGTGAAGATCCCCGGATCCGGGAAGAGCCCATCGATAACCGACCGGAGGACCTCGGGTTCGAGCGTTTCCGTAGCCGTGGAGGTGCAGGGCCGCAACGTGTTGCGGGCCGCACGGTACGGACGCCCCAAGGGTCCCGGTCCAGTGTCTCGAGGAGCTCCTCCCGAGCCCGGGCTTTCGCTCGCAGAATTGCGATCGAAAGGGCCTTTCTGGCCTCTCTGAACTCCCCACGAGTCCATTCTCCTCAACATAGTCTGGAGGACGACGCGCTCTGCTGCGTTTGAGCCTGTGGCTGATTCTGCGGACTGCCCTCCGCAGTTCAGCCAGCTCCTCAGTCCACCAGTGGACCGATGTACGCGGCGGCGGTCGTTTGGCTCGAGGCATAGCAGCGTCACAAATCCTTTTGAGGGACTTGCGCATGTGCTCAGCCTGCGCCTCCAGATTCCCAGGTCGGCTGGATAGGTCCAGCATTCGATGATAGCCCTCTCCTCGGCCTGCTCCGCGTCGAGCTTGGTAAGAGCCCAGCGTGGGAGCCGGGAGGGGCCCTGAACAGGGTTAGCGCTAGGCGAGGGGAGAGCTCGAATCTGATGTACAAGTGATCAGACAGAGTCTCCACCTCCTCCAGCACTCTCCATCCTACCACTCTGCGGGCGGCCGCATGTGTGGCGAATGACAAGTCGATGATCGATCCACCCCGCGCACGTACGCAGGTCTGGACCGACCCCTGGTTCAGGATGGACAGGTTGGATTGAAGCGCCCAGTCTTCAACCGCCCGTCCCCTAACATCGGTAATCGCGTTCCCCAGGATTGGTGCTTGGCATTGAAGTCGCCTAGGACGAATATCGTCTTCGGCGCTAGTCTGCCGACGGCTGCCCTAATGGAGTCCAAGGCGAGCTCGTACTCCGCCAGGGGCGGCTCCGCGTGAGGTACACGCCTATGATGACGTAACCTCCGCTTTCCGCCACCGCGTAGCCCTTTCCTCTTTCGAGACTGGTGAGCGGTGTGCCAGATCCGGCTCTGGCGACCACGGCTACCACATCGTCGAGATCCCCACCCAGTTCCTGGCTGGGGTACGTAATAAGGTTCGCTTATTACGGCTAAGTTTGCTTGCCACTCCGCCATCGCCTGCAGGCACAGGTCCTGGGCGTCGGGGAGTGGTTAACATTAGCTTGGAAGAGTGTTAGGGGTGTATTGGGCATTTAGGTGTCCATAGGTACCCCTTTCCACTCGTCGGTCGTTTATTCGCCCTCGGGTGGACGAATTTACCCTTGACATATGGGGGCTGGCAGTGCCTCGCCAACGTCGGGTGGG
The DNA here is from genome assembly GCA_039645545.1 of Dendrolimus houi. NCBI lineage: Eukaryota > Metazoa > Arthropoda > Insecta > Lepidoptera > Lasiocampidae > Dendrolimus > Dendrolimus houi. The sequence continues at coordinate 16,415,995 of CM077140.1, forward strand.
TAGCGCGTTTGCCCCCGCCGCGCAGACGGCGCAGTGGGGTCGCGGGCTGTGCAGTCCGGCTGCTTGTGTCCGCTCTTACCGCAGCGAAGACACAAGCCGGTCCGGTCCGGGCACGAGTCCGGGCAAGTCTGGGTGCCGTGGCCGACGTTGAAACAACGGTAACAACGTATGGGCCGGGCTTCCAGAGCCTCCACCTTCGCCGAGGTGAAGCCCACCAAAAGGTGGCCCCGCTCGGCGATGGCTTTGGCTGCAGAGACGGGGCACATCACGTATGATGCGCCCATCCCCCAGGTCCTATGCCGATGTGCCTCGCCTTAACATCGTCGCGCAGGCAGTTGCCCACGCTGGCGATGGCACTGCGAAGCCCATCTACTGTGGCCGACTCATCCAGCCCTGAGACGTAAAGCTCCCCACGCTTTACGGGGCGGATGACTTCGGCCATCCCTTGGAGCGCCCCTCGAAGGGCCTCGGCGACGCGGTTCGCCCTAGTCGCGCTCTCGGGTCCTGGGGGGAAGTCCAGGAGTCGAGCGTCCCGGGCGGTCCGCGTCACTTTCAGCCCCTCTCTGAGGCCTAGCTCGGTGATATTGACCACCGAGGCGGCCTTCGCGAAGACCTCCCGGTAGCCAATATCGTTTTTGGCCGATTCCGGCAGCAACTTAATGATAATTGCTGCCGATCTCGGCTCCTGAAATACCACGGGCTTCGTAGCCCGTGGCTTGCGCGCCGGTTTCCGCCCCGATGGCGAAGCCGGTGCTTGCGCCGAGGAGGGGGCGGGGCGTTTCCGCCCCGCTCCCCTGCCCTTCTTCCTTCGGACGACCGTGGACCACGCCCCCTCCGGAACGGGGGCGGGGGCAGGGCCACCGCAGCCGATGGTGGCGCGACGGCAGGTGCCGCGACGGCGCGTGCCGCGACGGCGGGTGCCGCGACGGCCGGTGTCGCGGCCGCGGGTTTAGCCATGAGTCTGGGGGCCCGGCTTGGGGCCGGTGGCCCGGGCTTAGGCGCCGGAGCAGAGGCGGCGGCGAGAGCTGCGGCTCGGCGCAGCTTCTTCGCCCTCTGCTTTACTCCCCCTCTCTTCACCTTCTTCTTGGGGAGGGGGGGCGGTGGGGAGTCCGCCACCCCGACGACGGGGCTACCACCACCTCCATCGGTACCGGGGAATTACTTCCCCGGGGCCCGGCGGGCGGCGGCGGCAGCTCCCGCCGTTTTAGGCAGCGGATGTGTCTCCGCGGCCTTTTTCCTGTCCGCCGCAAGCGGCGGGCGAAGAATTGGCGCGGGCGGCAGCCGCTCCTCAATCCCGGCAAGCCGAGCGTTCAACATCGCGCCCACCGTGCGGGCGATGATATGCGTGAGCATATCATAATCCACACCGGTGTGCGCAGCGGTTGGTGTAGGAACCGGCTCCGCCACAGCGGCGGTAGCCGGAACCGTTCTGGGGACCGCGGCGGATATATGAACCGGCTCAGGGGCCGGGACTTTTTCCGCCGCGGCGGCCTTGGCCTTCCGCTTAGCGGGCACGGGACCCGGCTCCGCCGTTACAGCGGGAACCGGGGCCGCATCCGCAGCGGGGGCCTTCATGGCCTTCCGCATCTGCTCGAACTCCTTGCGGTAGGAGAGGTTCTCCTCCCGCAAGGCGCCGAGCTCGGCGCGCAGCCTGGAGTTCTCGTTGCCGAGTCTCCAGGCTTCCGACTCTGGATTCCGCGTCACCAGCGTGTCGACTATGTCCGACAGCCGGGTCGCAGCCTCCTTCAGTCGGCGCACGTATGCGCCCTTCAGGTTGCCCGACGTCTGGGCGACCTGGAGGATGTCGGCGACCTGGGCGCTCGCCGCTAGGCGGAGCTCCCCAGGGCCGAGCACACGCACGTCCCCTATCAGCGCGGCGCACTGGCTAGCCGCGGCCAGTTTGGCAGCAGTGGCCTTCCTGGCCCTGCGGCCCTTTTCCCCCTTCGGTGCGGAGGTAGGCCTCCGCACCCGCGAGCACGCTCGCCGTCGCGTCGCCCGTGCGACGCAGCGGCGATCGCGCCCGCGCCGGCGTGGAAGCACCCGATGTGCTTTCCGAGTCGGCGCTGCGGTCCCAGAACCGCTGCCTCGACTCGGGGACGAAGCTGGACGAAGCGGTGGCGGCGACAGTCCCAGTAGGGAAAGAAGACAACATCATCGCCGCCACCGCACCTATATCACCATCCCTAACAACGACCCCGGTCGTTGGCGCGGGTGAAGCCCGCGCGGCAACCGGTGTCGCGGGGCGGTCGTCCCCACGCTGCGCACGGGTGAAGCCGGTGCGCAAGCCGATGCCGAGGGCACGGGTGGAGCCCGCGCGCTAGTCGACACCGTCGTGGGGCCATCGCCCCCGCTGTCGCCGAGCCGGCCGCTGTGTACACCGACCTGACCGGTGTCGGCGCACATGCAGCCGCCTCGGCGTGCGGGCCGCAGAAGACGCGAATCGCGTCGTCGAGTGCGTACTCCAGCGAATCTGGGACGCTGCCCGACGGCGCGATGTCTACGTGGTCCACGAAGGCGCTTGGCCCCTGCACAGGTGAAGCCCGTGCAGGTGGCGTTTGCGCCCTGTAGACATTCTCTACGATGGCGTTCGCCGCGCTCACGGCCATGAGAACGGCCGAGTTCGCGGCGAGCACCACCTCCTACCTACGGCCGTGTGTGCCGCGCTCTTGCGCGCGGCACGCATGGCGGGAACCCTAGGCGCGGCGGGAGCCGAAGGCGGCCCCATCGTCGCGCTCTCCTTATCGCGGGGCCCGGCGGCGGTGAGGTCGACCACCGCCGATGCACCCCTATCGAAGCGGGCAGCCCGGTAGCCGTGACAACGGCTGGACCCGGGCGCCCGAGACGAGGTTCCGCGGCGCTGCGGCTGCGACGAACCAGGAAGACTTCTTTTCCTGCGTCTCCCCTATCTCCTTCATGGCCCATCCATTGTTGGAGCCGCTGTGATCCCGCTTGCGCGGGACACTCGGCTCCCTGGGGCCTTCAGGGTACTTGGGCCGTCCATTACTGGAGGCCCTGACCTGAGAGGAGACCAGAAAGGCGCGCGAAAACACTACACACAAAAAACCGTTACAAAAGCGCGCGCAACTGATTTTGCGCACGACACTAGCAAGCGGAGAGAGAAATGGGACTCACCGGCCAAAACTGCTTTCCGCACCGCAATCCAAACGAACAAACACTAGTACACTATCACCTGTACACAGAACTAACAATTTATCGCTTTTCCAGGTAGAAAAGCGCGAAAAATTGTATTAGATAGATGTGAGGAGCGCATTCGTGACCGCTACGCAAGGAAGCTGATCGCGAACTGAGTACAAGCTTCACCTACTCTGAGACCGGGTAACATGATTCAAACAAGACAGAAACGACGTACAGTTTCGGGGTCATCTGGAAGGCAAGGCCAAACTTGCCTCTAAAAAGCTTGGTGTGCTAAACCGGTCCAAGCAGTACTTCACTCCGCGGCAACGACTTGCGCTGTACAAAGCGCAAATCAGACCGCACATGGATTACTGCTCACATCTATGGGCCGGAGCACCCGCTTACCAGACTGACCCCCTCGACTCCATCCAGCGTCGCGCCGTTCGTATCGTCGACGATCCCATACTTACAGGCGGTTTAGAATCGCTTAGCCTTCGAAGAGACTTTGCGTCCCTCTGCGTATTCTACCGCCTGTATAACGGGGAGTGTTCCGAGGAACTGTTTGATCTGGTGCCAACGCCTCACTTTTACAACCGCACCGCTCGTTAGCAACGGGATATTCACCCCCATTTCCTTGAGCTCCCACGCTCAACTACGCCACGGTTCTAGAACATTTATTCCGCGTACAACAATGATCTGGAGGGAACTTCCCGCCGCGGTTTTCTCTTTGCGCTATGACATGGGGTTTTTTAAGAAGGGCGTTATAAAATTTCTTAAAGGTCGGCAACGCGTTGGTGACACCCCTGGTGTTGCAAACGTTCATAGGCGACGGTAACCACTTTCCATCAGGTGAGCCGTCTGCCTGTTTGCCTGCTACTGGCTATAAAAAAAAATATATGTAAATTTGACTTTTTGACAATAAAGATTATTATTATTCTTTTTCTTCCTTTCTTTCTTTGAATTTCTAATTGTAACTCTTTTATGGCCGTCTTCTTTTGTTTACTTTGTATTTAAAATTTGTGATTATAAAACAGCCCATTGTTATTGTACTCTTTTATGGCAGTTTGTGGCCGAGTCATTAGCCAGGTGTGGCGGTTTAAGCCTACTGAGATACGGGGGCATTGCATTTGTGCAGTATAAAACGATGACCTGGTGGGGGGGAGTTAGTCGAGCAAGAACCACGAGCGAAGCAAGACGTGTGTGCTACAATCGGGAATCTAATAAGTGACGGACTTGTGCGTTTTATTGAGTTACGACCTTCTGCATTACGTTTGTACTGGTTGTGTTCAGTTGTATTTGTACCTGTGTTATCCGTGTTTGTATAGTTCTAATAAACTCTATAATAATTCCGACGGCATTTTAATTCGAGTCCAGTAACTCGTAACAGTATATTATTTATTATAATTTAATTAATAAATTATTAGTATTATAACAAAAATCACATAAACGTGGCAGAGCCATGCTGGAAACATTATCTTGACTACAGCTCTTGAGGCCGGCTCGATTGGCGTGATACCACGCTCTCACAGAATATCGGCGTAAAACAGTTAGCCTTGTGCTAATCATGTTCCCTATCCATCCTTTCTATCCCATCCTAAAGGCTGACAACACGTTTGTCTTGCCCCTGGTGTTGCAAACGTACGTAGGTGACGGTAACCACTTTCCATCACCTGGACCGTCTGCCTGTTTACCAGCTTCGCAATAAGACATGTAATCAGGCGTTAAATTGTCATCTTAACATCTGACCTTTGAAATATCATTATAGATTTTTTTACTGTTCTACAAAAGTGGTCTGTACTTTTGACTTTTGACCAGCCCCCGCTTATGTATTTCGATATGCTGAATCCGAATTTGGAGTTAATTTGGTCCATAAACTCTTAAAAATTTGAGAGGTGTATGGACCACACTGACCCCACATTCAATCTTTTGGTCCATAAACTCTCAAAATTTTGACGGTGTATAGACCAAACTGGCCCCACATTCGGATTTAGCGCATCAAAATACATAAGAATATATGGACCTGGTCAAAAGTACAGACCACTTTTTTTGGGGGCCAGTGTAATTCGCTGTTTCACTCCTTCTACTTGTACAAAATTGTGACGTAATCATTTTGTACGCTCGTAGAAAATCCATGGGGCCTCTACAATTTGTAAGATAATAAAAAGTAGCTGAGTTGATTTGACTAGTATAGTGCTCGATAAATGTGACGAAAATTGCCGATGTGTGGAACCCGCAATCGGCGTTTGACAAGCATCACGGCCCAATCACAGCCCAATAATGGGACGTTTGTGGCATATATATTTTTTTATAACCAACACCGTGAAATAGCATGCCAATGGCAATATATAATATCACCAAAATAAATCTTATATTCATACAAAAAGAAAATACTACCGAGAAATTACTGAACAATTTCTAAAATTTATAACACTTGACTCAATTTGTGTGTAAAATGTATCTTATCATTCACGCAATAAGGTTTAATTTCAATTGTTGATATTCAAAGGGGCTTAGCGCCAAACGAGAATTCAGATATTTCTCAAAGCACGAATAAAATATGTTTCGGTTATTAACAAGCCGTCCGGTTCATTTATTTTATTCCGCGCTACCTTCATTTCGTTGGGCTTTCGTTGTTCTACCTTCATAATGAAGTTTTTTTTATTTCCACCAGTTTTGACAGCACCCTCATCATTACGTCGGTTCCTTTTGATCCCCCTTGATTTAGACTTTTTATTTTATTTATTTAGATGATGTTGTTTTGTTGTATATTTTCGATAGCTGCTACGCTCACACTCCCGTATATATCAATTACCTAAGCTAAGTAAGATTCGCTTATGATACAGCTGTCATACTTACAACAAACACATCTTGGGCCCATCTTAGTAACACCCAGACTAGAGTCAATAAAACAAAAAAACGTAAGAAATATATAACACTTGGAATCGAAAGTTACCCAGGCGGTTTCCGCCGTAACGACTACTCTAAATTTATAGACAGAGTTTAGTTTAAAAATTATTTGATAAAATTTTGAAAATCCAAGAGTATTTTGGAAATTACTTCACATCCACTACCAAATAAGGAATCCTGAATCACATTAACAAAATCGAAACACGATTTGGTCTAAAAATGGCAACAGGAAATATCCACAATTAACAATGGCAGGCAATAAAACGATTCAGAATGAACCAGCGGCGTGGGTCAGCTCAGCCGTGTACCGTCGCCTAGCGAATAGTGATGGGCGAATCCGAGATATTTAATCGATTGAACTTTACAATCGAATCAAAGCGAGTCTTTGGATTAAACAAAATATTACTTCATATTCTGGAATACAACAAATTAGCAACGAGCCGAAAGTTACTACAAAGGGGCTTAAGACCTAAAGAAGCCGGTTTCGCTCACTTTATACTATGTCTTGCACCAATCTGTATACGTAGACAAGAGTTAATTTAACTAAGCAATTTTCCAAATAACGGGCGCTTTAGCCACACTGGTCTCCTATATATTAAAACTAGCTTGTGCCCGCGACTTCGTCCGCGTGGAATAGTTAAAAAAGTAAGTTAAATAAAACCCCCCGATTTTGAAACATTCTTCATTGGTGCTCCGCTCCTATTGGTCTTAGCGTGATGATATATAGCCTTAAACCCTTCCTCGATAAATGGGCTATCTAACATTGAAAGATTTTCTCAAATTAGCACGTTCAAGCAAACAAACAAACAAACTCTTCAGCTTTATATATTAGTATAAGATTACTGAGATATAAAATATTTAACCCAGATGTACTGAAAGAAATCAAAAATATACCAGCCAGCTGTCACGTGATATAGGTAAGACCCAATGTTGATGGTACCAAGTATCAGGACGAAATTGCTCAAGGCACTTATGACACAGGCGTAGTACACACTAAAGGAGAGTGAAACCCGATAACAACGATTATAAGTGAAACCAATCGAGTCATAAAGATATTTGAGCAATCGAATTCAATGTCTCGATATCGCGCATCACTACTATGGACCATCTGAGATCGGCCGATGACAACCGGCCGATAGCACGGGTTATGTATGGCGCGACGTTTAATACCCAAAAGGGTACAGATATATTGGAAAAGTAGAATTTTGTAGACTAGCGTATAAATTGAATGAAACGGGGTTATTTAAATGATAATTTATTTTTGAAGAAGGCTTTCTACCTGTGAGCTGCGATTCTGTATTCTACAGAAATAGCTCGTTTTCCGTTTTACAAGTAACTAGCGGGCCCAGAAGACATTGTCCTGCCCTAATTAACTAAATAATACATATTTAGAATTAGTTTTATTAATAATAATTATTAATTATTATTTAACAAAAATTGGGTAATTTTGGTCTTACGCCGAAAGAAAGGTTTGCACTGAAATTCAGCATTGTGTCGGATATAATTCCGGCACAGCAATATACTGAGTGTGTGCTGAAAATGCGGCAAACAAATTCTCAAAATATGCTCCGTGTATAATAATGTCTAAGGAATGTAATTACGTCGCTATTTCTTCAAATTAAGATTTTCTTTCTTTCTTTTAAAGAAATAAATTTTGGAACCCGATTGCAGCGCCACAGTTCAACAAACAAACAGGTTCCAATTCTTCCAAATCTAAACTATCACTCGACCTATTTGAACACACACAAAATATTTCATCAAAATTAGTCCGACCGTTTAGGAGGAGTTCCTTTACATACACACAAACAGAAGAAATATATATGCCACCCTAATCCGAGCAAGAACGAAGAAACAATAGTTATTTCTTATTCCCTTCTCACTTTGTTTTGCTGTGCATGTAATAAGTACTATGATTATATATATTATTTTATTTATTATTAACGATTATGTGTATTTTTAAATGTATTATTTTTTATGATATGATATTATTACGAGCTACAGGACTCGAATTAAAAATGCCGTTGGAACTACTATAGAATTTATTACAACTGTACAAACACGTTTATAATACAAAATACAAGTAAAACTGGATGCAACCAGTTCACATTGCACGATTCAATGCAATTCGACACGCGTAAAGTCCGTCGTCTATATCGCTAATCGAGAGCACTACAAACGTCTTACTCGTCTCGTAGTCGTCGCTTGACTGCCCACTCCTCCATTCGGGCATCGTCTTATACTAACTACACAGTACAAAGAAATTGGCCGCGCACACTGAGTTTCTAAGAAATAGTAATTTGCACACCTGCGAACGGCCACAAAGTCGAAAACAATAACAATAAGGATTAGTTCGACGCTAATGAGGGTTATAAAACAAATAAAACGACAATAGCATGTTTTTCTTAATTACAAATTCAAAAGACAAAAGAATTCCTAATCCGGGAAGACAATGGACTGCGCTTACAACAGGCAGCTGTGCGTTTATCTTTGACGGCATGTAACAATATGTTATCTTTAAATACGTTATAGTTTTATCATTATTTAACTGCATTGTACATTATGTATTTATTATTATGTGTTTTGTATTGTCCTTCGTGACTTCACTTGCTGCTCCCAGGCGGAAGAACATTTTATCCGTGCAGGAACGGAGAAAGAATACAATTTCCTGCGGCCGGGCGACCTGTCGTAAAAGGCGATTAAACAACCCACAGCCAGGTGGTAGGGTATTTGCTCGACTGAATGGCGACCACCCCTGGTCTAGAGTATGCCGCCATAACAACCTTGTGTTGTGTTCCGGCATCAATGACCAGGTTCCAGTCTCTTTTAAGAGAGCAGCAGCGCATTTGTAGCACCTTTGGTGTTGCAAATGTCTATAGGCGACGGTAACCACTTTCCATCAAGTGGGCCGTCGGCTTGTCTGCTGAACTCATGCAATAAAAAAAAAATAAAGAACAGCGCTGGTCTTAATTGGTCAGCATATGCTGAGATTGGGTCCAATTTTAGGACTTATTCTGTTTCTATTATTTTACTGTTTATAATACTCTATATTGTTTTTGTCCTAAATAAAAAATGTCTTCCTTTCTTTTTTTTCTATTTCTGCGGCTTCTCGTAAGAGGCGATAAAACGACTCAAAGCCAGATGCTAATATTTTCATCTGGATGTACAGCACTCCTGGTCTAAAGTATGACCCCATAACAACCCCGAGCTGTGTTCCGACAACTGTGTGGTTTTAGTCCTCCCTTCAGGCAGTCTCGCTGGTGTTACAAATGTCCCTCCCTTCCTTCACGGATAATCGGTGGTCATAAGCTTTAGAATTGACTGTTCATTAAGGCGGTGGTAGTGGTAGAGCCCTGCTGGAACCATTATTTGATCACAGCTATATACGCTCTCACAGAATATCAACATGGAATGGTTGAGTTCGTACGGTGAATAAGAGTTCCAGTGGTCTACTCAGCCCCTCCCCTGTCCTTCCTAATCCGTCTCTTAGTTTCATATGCTTGATCCCATTCTAAAGGCTGGCAACGCATTGAAATCGCCCCTGGTTTTTCCCCTTCCGGCATTAAAAAAGCACTCCCGGGAAGATTCCCGGAATATGAAGTAACAAAGCATTTGAAAAAGAACTTGAACTACAATCTAGTTATAATTTTATCGGAATCAGGTAATTTTTATTCAACCTAATTTATACCATTCCCAGGAAAAATCCCGCGCAATTCCCGGTAAATAAAGTACCATATTATTTGAAAAAAAAAACATTAAATTGTGTTGAAATAAGGTATTTTTATACGCCCTAACCACTTTAAATCGCTAGCAGGAAAATTCCCGCGGGATTCTCAGAGTAAAGAGTATCATAGATTTTATTTCAGAAAATTAATTTATTTATTTTTCTTATTCGTCCAAGCATCGGAATCGAAACTGTAATATAGTGTTAAAGGTGCGTAGGGGAGGGCCACGAACCCCCTTGGATCGCGGATCGTGATCTATGCAGTGCGAGGGATCCAAATTAAATGTATTCGGAATTTATGTCCGCAGTTATATTTGGCCCCGGGGAAGATAAAAAGTTTTATATTGGAAAAGAGTTAGCGGAATGTTTCGCCGTGATCTTACGGGCCTCGAACTGATTTATTCCGTTTTGTACCGGTAGGTGTTACCTTGGAAACCAATACCGTCGAATGGGGCGAAGTAAATTGCTTAGAAGCCTGCTAACCTAAGTTGTCAACTAATGGTTGTCGAATACAGGGATAACCGACAAGTTGACAGTTTAAGCGTCAGCCATGGGCTGTCGGTTGGAAAGACATATTCACATTTTAGTCAAAAAGCCATTGGTTGGTTTATTAGTCAACCAATGAACAAAAATTAGCCGGGTGGCTAAGTTTTTAAAATTTTGAATAGTTACCTACCGCTACATTCAATTATTGATGAAGACTTACCGGTTCTACTCTGCAAGGAAACCGCCAACGCTAGAATCACTCGCCAGTCCACCTTAGACCGTCCAGCGACGCTTATACAGTGCATACGATAAACCATCATTACCTAATACGTATAGTGTGATTGAAATACAGCTCATGCACATATAAAAATCCACTGATTACTTCTACAATACTATACTAACCAGGGACGAGCCTAGACGATAATGGAATTCTTATCGACGGCTTCGGTGGTTGAGAGAACTAAGCCACTTCGGGTTTGATTCCTGGCATGGTAAATTTCGTAAATAAACTTTCCTTTATTTACTACAGTCTAGTTGTCTGGCATAGGCCGCAGATCGGTACCAAATCCCAAATTTATCTAAACTCTGCTAGAGTTTCAAATATTAAGTCATGAGTAAATTTGATACTTACTAGTAATTTTTAGGACTACATCAAACATTGTGCAAGTGTTAAGTTGCTTTATTTACCTCGTACGCGTTTTGCCAACATAATCTATGATTTTCCTTTAATAATAATGACTATAATTTTGTAAGCAAGAGTTTTAACACCTTGTGATAATTAATAGAACGATTATTCGATCAAAAGAAGCTAAATAAGCCATTACAAACTTGTCGGTAGTTGTTTAGTAGATATCATCAAATTATGTCGCAAAGGTTTTGCTTTAAATACAGCTAGACACCGTTCGTAAACTTTAAAAATTACTTAATTTACTTATAGTGGATTTTAAACTTGAATCAACGTTAAAATTAAAGTAACAAGGATAAATTCGCTTTGTTTATAATTCACTGACATTGACTACACATATGTAGTCAATGTCAGTGAAGGTCATGTAATGACATGGAATATTGCCAGAAGGTAAAAAAATTAGTTCATGTTCTAGACATTATGGCCAGGTTATACGTATTCCTCAAAAGACGACATTTTGTATGCTTAATCCGTCGTCTACACTATGCCCACTTCCACGGTAGCAAGCAGGAAAGTAAAGAGGGAGGTAGCAACGCGAGTATGCACTGTTTTTTTTTTGTCTCCTTTTCTAGCTCGGGCGAACGAGATATGCCCAAGTCAATTACTTGTTATTTCTTTATTTTATTCAATTTACAGTTATTAATTATTTTTACTAACTACTTATTTTACAATAAATGATTTTACACATTGGGATATGTCGGTTAGGGTTGGTCAGGAGCGTGGGGGCGTCACGGTGCAGTAACTCTGTTCTAAATCCCTTGACGCTCCTGTGAAAGCGCGGATACAGGGGCGCAGGTTTAGGTTTAGTGGGTAGTTTGGCGATCGGTTTCTCGCGACTGCTTCTGGTTGAAGATAGCGTGGAGAACCGGTCGCTGAGAGGCCCACGCACCCTCGATGCATGCCTCGGCGCTGCATTTGGCCCTTCCCCTGAAGACCCCGAGGACGGTGTCCAAAGACATTCCCCCTGCGTTGTCAAAAAAAAAAAATGATTGGAGGTTTGGTAGGGGTGTGATTCTAGGTAGGTTTGGTTTGGAGTATGCAATGTTTGATGTAGTATCCTGTCCATTTCCCTCGCCACTATCTTTCTGCTTAGTACCGAGGTAGAGGGTATACTGTAAACAGGGGGTAAGATTGAAATTGCGATAATTGCTATCTGTAGCCGACATTTGCCCCACTTAACCCAAAAGGCATAAATTTAAAATATATCACTAAAAAACTAATGTTCAGAGGATCCGCAATCTATCTCCTATCCGTGGTCCAAATTAAACATGGCCGCGATTTATGCCCGGTTATCTGTGCCCGGGTTAGATAAAAAGTTTCACCCCGCTTCGCCAGTTTTATTGGTTATGGGTTTTATTTCGAATAGATTTTTGGTTTTAGTAGCTGTGTAAGGCAAAACGTTATGTAATGTTTTCTATTATTAAGATTAAAAATAGCTCTGTAGAGGTAAAATCTTTTATTGTTCGTATCATTTACCTATGGAACTCAATAAAAAAACTTCGTTTAAAAAAACCGACTTCGAAAACTGAAACGTATAAAATAACTTATTTCTAAAGCTATTTTTAATTATAATATCTTATTTTTAATATACATTATCTAAAACTTCTTATATTTTAATTCGCACCGACTTCAAGATGTTTTAGATAATATATGTTACCGCCACATTTAGCGGATAGCATAAGGATTTTAATGAACTAAAAATGCGAATTGATTTGACTTGTGTAATGGCGGACAGCGAAGAGAGAATGGCCGTACAATGCAATATTTGTAGTAAAATTTAACAGCGCCTGACACAATGTGTAGAGCAATAAATCTTGATATCACGAATTTTTTTGTTGTTAATTTTGTAGGCGGCAACATCATATATAAAAAAAAGATATTATAATTAAAAATAATTTTAGAAATAAGTTATTTTACACTTTTTAGTTTTTGAAGTCGGTTTTTTAAACGAAGTGTTTTTTTATTTGTTACCATTTAGTGTCTAGCTATGGGCAGGCCTACGAAAGGTGCCGCCTTAAAAAATATAGGTCCCAAGAAACGGGACCGGATTTTTTTTCATAAAATGAAAACTACTGGGCCAAACTATGTTAACTTTTTAGGGGACCAAATGGCAAGTATTCCGTATAGAACTAAAAAAAAGAAACACGTTAATCAGATCATAAATCTCAGCGTAATCGGTGCAAATACATAAAAAAATAACATACCAATCAAATTGAGAACCTCTTTCTTGAAGTCGGTTAAGAAAGCATCGAATCGAAAATACCTTATATCTCAAACAATACGCAAATAACCTTGTTTAAAACATTATTTTTTTAAAGTAGTTTTTAAGCTTTAAAATTGTTTTCTACGCTATAGTTCAGTAATTAAATGAGGAAGACCCTTTAAGACTTTGAAAGAAACATCTACCCACTGATACAATAAAATAAATAGGTAGACATAACAAACATCCCCCCCCGTTTTCGTCATTTGGCTACGAGACTTAAAAAAAAATTTGGACGAAAATACCTGATTTCTCAAAACTACTCAACGGATATTCTTCAAAGCAATTATAGTTCACTACCTGCACCCCGCGGTTTTGCCCGCGTGGTGATGGAAAATCGTTATATACTGGATAATTCGCACTATATCTTTATAAATTATAGACTATATGTTATTCTGATGTGTAAGCTATATTATTGTAGTTTCATCAAAATCTATTTAGTAGTTTTTGCGTGGCAGAGTAACAAATATACATACATCCATGCATTCTTACAAACTTTCGCGTTTATTTATTAATTTATTAATATTCTTAGAACCTAAGCGCCGACAAAGACAAATACTACGTACAGATTTATAGAAGCACGTTTATTATGAACTAATAAGTAATAACATTGAAACTATTGTAATTCTTTTGTGATCGTCTTCTTTTGTTTATTTATTTATTAGCATACGTTTCTAGAGAACAGCCTATTGTTGTATTGTAATCATTAGCCAGGTGTTGCAGATTTTAAAGTACAAGCTGATTCTAGGAAATTCGGTCCACGTGACCGAGCGGGCACATTGCACTTGTGCAGGATAAAACGATGGCCTGATTGAGGGAGGAAGGCAGTCGAGCGAGAACCACGATCGAAGCGAGACGTGTGTACTACAATCGGGAATCCAATAGTGACGGACTTTGCGCGTTTTGTTGAATTACGACCTCCTGCATTACGTTTGGACTTATTGTGTTCGGTTATATTTGTACCTGTGTTATACGTGTTTGTATAGTTCCTATAAGCTCTATATTAATTCCAACGGAATTTTAATTCGAGTCCCATAACTCGTATATATTATAGTTGATAGTTGAAATTATGTTGTAATAATATTTTAAAAGAAAATAAAAAAGACGTTAGGGGAAACCCATAACAGCACGACTGTCTATAATATTATAAAAACGCTTGTACATTGAAGCTTTTTTAAAAAAAAAAACAACTGTATTATATATGTAAACGATGGAGAACATGATGCAATTTTTTTAAGATTTCTGGTCTATTGGTCTGTCTGTTCGGGATTCACGTAATAACTACTAGGCCGATTTTGATGCGATTTTCGCTGATCGACGGCTAATTCTTAGATTTAAAATCTGCGCTACTTTTTATCCTGGGAATCTCGCAGGAATTTTTCTGGGAATGATTTAAAAAGGCCAATAAAATTTCTGATATTTTGTCCATATTGTGTAGGAATTTTCCCGGGCGCGGTTTGAAGTTGTTCAGGTGCATAAAAATTAGCTTATTCCGACGCAATTTGCACTAAAACGATAGCTTGTATTCTTTTTTAATTGCTGCTATACTTTGTGTCCTGGGAATCCTGCGAGAATTTCAAGTCAAGCGTGCACCAAGTCGCTGGCATATAGTAGTATTCTTTATAATAGTTTCAAGAGCTATTCTTGAGTAAAATTTGATTGAAATGAAAGTAAAATTTCTGTGCTCGACGCAGTGAGCGAAAACATTTATCGCAGCTTTAAAACACATCGTCAGCAACGCGTTGCAAACAACAGTGTAGCATAATAAACACGGGAGTGCAGCAATAAACATCGTTGCAAAGTCCAACTTGTCAGTGCGATGTACACGCCGCGGCATCTATCAGTTGCGGCGTACCGCCGCGGGAGCGTGCCGGCGTACCGCCACTGATTAATGTCCAGCGCTGCACTTTAGTGGTCACGGCGTAAACGCGCGACTTCACCTCCCTAGTGCGATGTAGTGCATTTTATAGGAATCACAAGATGAACTAGAAAGTGGCTCGCATTTTATTTATTCTTGATTAGTAGTTTTAGTAACGATCCCTAATTTTTTCTAGTAACAAATATAGCCTACGTTAGGTACTCTGAGATAATTTAGCATTCTCACGGTGAAAGAATTTTTGAAATCGTTCCAGTAGTTTTTGAGGTTATACCTTACAAAGATACAAAAATACAAATCTCCTCTTCTCCTCTTTATAATATTGTTACGAGTTAGCGGGACTCGAATTAAAATGCCGTTAGAATTATTATAGAGTTTATTAGAACTATACAAACTCGTATAACACAGGTACGATACGATAACCGAACACAACAAATCCAAACGTAATGCAGAAGATCGTAATTCAATAAAAACGCGCAATGTTTGTCACTATTCGATTCCCGAATGTACACACGTCACGCCCGTATCGTAGTTGTAGCTCATCTAACTCCTCTCTCAATCAGGCCGTCTTTTTATACTTCACAAATGCAAATGTGTCCGCCCGTATCGTCGACATAATTTCCTAGAAGCAGCTTGTACTTAATCCATAACACCTGGCTAATGGATGCAGCCTGCAAGTGGCCGTAAACGAGTATAATATATAACAATAAGCTGTTCTCCACAATACTAGAAACGTATGCCAATAAATAAGTAAACAATAGGGAGACGATCATAAAAGGATTACAATTAGTTCAAATGCCGACATGTAATAAAATGTGCTTTTCGAAGCCTAAGTTGTAACAATATTAATATTGATATAGATTACGTTGGACCTACTGCAAAGTTTTTGGTCTGAGCGTTGGCTCGTTAGATTCGAAGGGGCTACCAATATGGTGTCCTCTGGTAGCTCACATATTTGAACCTGTATTCTGCGAATCTTAACAAAAATACTTAAGAATATTTCACAGAAATTAATTCTTGTAAAAAAAGTGCATAAAACCTTGGTCTGAATCAAATTGATTTTTTGTGAAAGATTCATAATATTATCATTGAGATATGTGTAATACAGATTTGTCGTAAGTAAATTGTGTCAATTGATGTCTTCGAAAATGGGCTAATACGCCAGCGACACCATGAACACCAATCAGGTAGCTCTGGCTTTTTTCAAACATTCCATTTGATAAAACTTTTCAACAGTGCACGGGGAAAACAGACGCGCGTTACACGTATCCAGAATGATCATGGGTATAATTTCAATCCGACGCAGGAAGCGACGTCCAGCGTCGATTGACTCTAGACGCCACTTTGACATCTGTGATAGGACTCAACTTAAGCCGTAGAGGTCTCCAATTTTTTTTATTAGATGAGTTTAGCAGATAAGCAGACAGTGATGAAAGGCTGTTACCATCGCCTATGGACACTTGTCACATACCCTACCACCTGGCTGTGGGTTGTTTAGTCGCATCTTACAACAGGCTACCCGGTCGCAGGAATTTGTATACTTTCGGAAATTATATTTTGGATTTTTTTAATAGGTATGAGTGCTATCCCCCTCCATGAGCTTAGTACTCTCTCTCTCTCTCTCTCTCTCTTCTTGATTACCTCAGGAATTTGAAATGGACTCCTAGACGAGGTTTCCTACAGCGCTACGATATAGCTTTTTTAATAGTGTCATAAAATTCCTTCGAGACTGACAGCACGTCAGTAGCACGACCGATAGTTTCTTGCCGCTTCTTCTCCTTAACAGCAATAACACGTTGCGAAGCGGTGTACATAGAATAGGAAGAAAAATTAAATTTTAACCTATATGTCTGACCTTCATAAAGTGTTCTCCAGTGGAACTTATTTTGAATAAAAACTTTTAAATTTGAATTTGATATTGCAAACGTCTGTAGGCGACGGTAACCACTTTCCATCAGGGGGGCACGTCAGCTTGTCTGCTGTATTTTAGCAATAGAGAAACCCTTACTCAAATTCAGTGTAAGCTCTAACTCTTAGAAGTTCAAAGGCGCTAAATTTCCTGTAGTCTTAAATATTCGTAAATATTTGAAAATTAATTTTATTTTTTAATCATCACATAAAAATTATCAGTGGAATATATTATAACCTGAGTATATTCAAAAGAGAAGCCATTCAACTGTTTTATTCGTGTAACTGACATTTTTAATTTCTCCATCTAAATAAAAGGATAGAAGCTAAAACAATTACATCTGCCTGATACTTGATTATGGGTTGATTCTTCAATCACCAAATAAAAGTGTTTCTGTAGAATAAATCATAACTGGAAAAATTAAAAATGACAATTGAATAAAACAGTTTAATGCGTATAACAATTTCGAGGAAAAAAATTATACTAAACTAATTTTAAAAACATAACTAAATATTAAAAATAAAATAAATTAAACAATATATATGCAAACTAAAATTAAACTATAAAATCTAGTAGCAGACTGCTGTCAGTTGGAAACGTGCCCAAAAGACTGGCCACATTGCCTCGCTTAATGGCAACGCTAATGCGTTGTCCTGAGTATAGACCAGTCTTTTGGTCTTTTGACACCTCCACCAAACGTTTGGCTGTCTCGATAAAGCTCGCGATTGTTTCACTTTTGAATTCAGTCCAGGTATAATTTATTCGCCTGATAACTTTTATCTGTTTGAAAAATTGGCCCTTAGTTGATAAGTTTTCATTAGTAATTCTATATATTAAATTATAAGTTTAAAGTATGGCGCGTCACGCTGTTATCACGGTAGGTGGTTGCAACAATAGTTGAATGTCATGAGGAAGTAGGTGGAAGGGGGGTAAGCAGCGTCCGCTGTCACACCGTCGTCAGTGCGCGAATAATGGGACGAGATGAGACCTTGTATTCCGCATTATGTTATGTCACATGCCGGGTGCCATTCTATGATAGTGCGTGATTTTGTTTATAACTAATTATTTGTTCAACCGTGTATACATGTTTATCCTCTCAGCTGTTAATTTGCTCGTGATGTTCACAACGTTTCCTGCCATAATGGCATACCGTGTCATCTTTTTGAAGTTTACTCCTTAATAATTAAAAATAATATAAGCGTAATCCAAAAATACTGTTTTCTTTTTCTTTTCAACCACCCCTGTCTTAGAGAGAACGAAACAAAAAAATAAGTACTGCTAGCTTATTTTACTTAACCACCCTTATTTGGCCGCATTCGGCCGCTGTCACCGCGCACGCGCTATTTTTTTTTTAATGTTTAAGGAGTAAACTCCAGTCGGCGTCGGAGCTGACACACAAAGTTTGATTTAATCAAATAATCGTTACTATTAATATTATAAATACAAGTGTGAGTTTGTTTGTAACGCTTTCACACCTTATACTCAACACGTCTGCAACACCAATCGCGTCAGCAACGCATTGCATTTTAAATACCTCATATCGTAACGCAGAGAGAAATCGTGCCCTAGGGAAAATCTTAATAAAATATAAGTATAATTAATTAATTTATATAATTTTTTTCAGTCACTATAAATTTCCTCACTACTACTATTTCTACCCTATATGTATATTATTTTACCCATAGCTAGCAAGTTTATTACTATATACAACACATATATTGATTACTTTTAAATAAACTAATTAAACTAAATACTTAAAAATAAACTAAATTATAAATAAATTAAAATCGCTGCCAGAGGGAAGCGTGCCCAGAAGGCCGGTTGCATTGCCAGTTGCCACGCTGTATGGCAATGCTGATTCGTTGCGCGAAATACGAACCAGCCTTCTGATCACGGGTGGTATGAAAAGAGTTTCTTACAAATTTCTTTGAAGAAACCCTTTGCCGATGGACACCACGGACCTAAAGTTTCAACTCCAAACCGCACAAATGTGTAACCCCTTCCTAGGATTCCATATTTGCGCCGTTGGAGATCTTTAGCTGTTGAAGCAGCGTTGCCAGCCCCTGACTTAGTCACTGGAAGATGCGATGCGGCCAGAGTGTCAACGCATGTCGCGTCCCACACAAGCGGCCTTCCCATCCTCCAGGGAATAAGTGAGATTCCCTCCGGCCTCTTGCTATCGTCGAGCACCAAGCCATTTGGCTCTAGGGTGGCTGGTACGCCGACGCTGACCAGAGCTCGGCGGACGATGTCATTGAGGCTGGCATGGCGAGATCTTCGGCCAACACTATGTAAACTTGATAGGCCATGGTGTCCATATGGATTCACCATAGTTCCACACTGGCAGCGGTGTGGTATTTATTTTACCTATTTTACGTACATAATAGCTTTTTTTATATATATAATAAACCTTCAGTGAATAATTACCCACCTGATGGTGACAACCGGTTAAAAATACGTTGTGTGGTTTAAGAGGAGTTAGCGGATATACAGATAGACAGACGCGGAAGGAGACTTTGTTTTATATTATGTAAAGATAATGTTATAATGAAAATAATGTTCGTTTTATTTGAAATAATAAACTTAACAAAGAATCAGAATGAAAGTGAAAAATGCTTTGTCCACAGCACTGCTGTGGACAGTTGGGGGCAGAAGTTTTGATCCACGGGAGGGTCGTTTCCGGCCTCTTGTGCGTCCGACCCGCGTCAACGGCCGACGTCATAATGCCACAAAACATGGCCAACTTTGCACACACTAGTTTTGCTTTGACATTGTATTTAATCATATTTTAAACGGGCTCAAAAAAGGAAATATAATAAACCGCTTTACCCGGTAACACCGCCTATTGTTTTGCCAATAATTTATAGTGAACTAGTGGCCCCGGCAGATGACCGATTCTAGCACCACCGACCAGTTTTAATTGTGCATCTAAGCCAGGGATTCCCAAAGTAGTCGATATCGGACCCCAATGGGTCGATATTTATTATACTACGACTTGCGCTGTACAAAGCGCAAATCAGACCGCACATGGATTACTGCTCACATCTATGGGCCGGAGCACCCGCTTACTAGAGTGACCCCCTCGACTCCATCCAGCGCCGCGCCGTTCGTATTATCGACGATCCCATACTAACAGGCCATTTAGAGTCGCTTAGTCTTCAAAGAGACTTTGCGTCCCTCTGCGTATTTTACCGCCTGTATAACGGGGAGTGTTTCGAGGAACTGTTTGCTCTGGTGCCAACGCCTCACTATTACAACCGCACCGCCCGTCAGCAACGGGATATTCACCCCCATTTCCTTGATCTCCCACGCTCAATTACGCAACGGTTCTCTAAAACATTTATTCCTCGTACAACAGTGGGGGAACTTCCCGCCGCGGTTTTCCCTTTGCGCTACGACATGGGGTGCTTTAAGAAGGGCGTTATAAAATTTCTTAGAGGTCGGCAACGCGTTACCACTTTCCATCGGGTGGGCCGTCTGCCTGTTCACCTGCTTCAGGCAATAAAATAAAAAAAAATTGTATATATAAAAAATGTCCTATGAAATTATTGTTTATTGTACAAAAATTGTAAAGTGTAACAATTTGCATACTATTATAATTACCACGTGCTGACGGTGGTGACGGTGATGGAAAACATTAGATCAATCAATCATAACACTGCATAAGTGGTACACACTTCTTGGCACGTATACGAACCCAAGTCTCTCTTCAAACGCGAGTTTGAGACTTGAGTGTGTTACCACCTAAGCTACCAACCATGTCCTCAAAGTTGAATGTTGTCAGTAAAGTATTTGAAGTAAAATGTTCAGGCACGTTGTGCACTTTTGAGATCCCCATCTCAAACGCCTAACGTACCTGAAAAGCACCTGAATTCACGTGACCGTCACGCTCAGATACAAAGTTATCACTTCTGAACTGCGGTCCTAAGCCTGGCAGTTTTTTTTCTGAACTACGGTCTCCATCATTATGAAGTTCGGGAAGACAATAGACTGCGCTTACAACAGCCAGCTGTGCGCTTATCTTTGACGGCATGTAACAATATTATATAATTATAATTACATATTATAGTGCTTATATTATTTACATATCTAATATGTCGTGTGTATGTTTAGTAAAATGTTTAAAGATCATCCTCCGCTTGCCCTGTTTTTGGTTAAATTTCATCACCCAGGGCAAACATAAATGAAAATAGGAGAGCGCGTCAGCCGGCGGCCATGTTTCGTGGCGTAAAACAAAATCGGCATACATTGTGTTATGTTAATATGGACTTTTTATAATCCCATAAAACAGGGTGAAAGCCGCAAGATCAACTTAGTGCGTTTGCTCTTTTCCATTATATATTTATTATCACTTTTAAACAGACTCCTTTCAATGGCACCTACGTTTTAGTCAGCGATTATTTTGGAATTTGCATAAGCTGCCAATTTATTTATACGTAAAAGTAATTTAATCTAAACAATTTTTATATATTTTTTTGTTAAATTTAATAAAAATACTTTTTCTTAGTTACTAGCTGTGCCCGCGACTTCGTCCACGTTAGACGGGTAATAGATTACATGGTTGGGGAAAAGTTTCTTCGCATTTTATATAAACATTCAAAAGGTTTTTTTATAAAATTTATTTACATTTGACTAAAGTATGTAGGTGCCATTTTGTTGAATAACTTTTTGCCATCTTGCAGGTAGGGACGTGATCCCATTGCTATAAAAATTTTGGGGCTTCTGATCAAAAAACTGCGACAAGTGGTTTTGGCAGTCCTCTCGTGATGTTAACCTGACACTGCCTAAAGAATTCTGCAGAGACCGAAACAGGTGAAAATCTGAAGGTGTAAGATCAGGACTATATGGCGGATGCATTAACACCTCCCAGCCAACTCTCTTAATTTTTGCTGAGTGGCTAAAGATGTGTGAGGTCTAGCTTTATCATGGTGAAAAACCACACCCCTTCTGTTGATTAATTCCGGCCGCTTTCTCTCAACTTTTTGCTTTAATCTCATTAGTTGTTCGCAGTACAGTTCAGAATCGATCGTCCTGCCTGGCGGTAACAGCTCATAATGAATAATGCCCTTCCAATCCCACCATACACACAGCATCACCATCTTGCGAGTTAACCCGGGTTTCGCCACAGTCTGTGAAGCCTGACCGGCCTTTGACCACGATCTTTTTCGCGCGTTCTTGTCGTACGTGATCCACTTTTCATCGCCAGTTATCAGCTTCTTCAAAAATGGTTCGGTTTCATTATGTCGTAATAAAGAATCACAAATGAGTACACGGTTCATTAGGTTTCTTTCAGTGAGCTCATGAGGCACCCAAATATCGAGCTTTTTTGTGTACCCAGCTTTTTTCAAATGCGCCAAAACCATTTTGTGGTCAATTCCCAGTTCTCCAGCTACGTCGTAACTACTAATATGCCGATCTTGCTCCACTTTTTCAAAAATGGCATCAATTTTGTCCGTAACAGGGCGACCAGAGCGACGTGCATCTTTGATATCAAAATTTCCGGATTGAAAACGCTTAAACCAACTTTGCGCTACTCTCACAGATACTGCATTAGGTCCATAAACATCACAAATTTTTTTCGCGGCTTGTGTTGCATTTTTACCCTTTTTGTACTAAAATTTTAATAAGATAAATACAACAATAAGAAAAACAAATGAATATCACACATTTTCCTAATTTGAATTTGGAATTGTCTTCTTTAAAATTAAAACTTTTTAATGATACCAAAACCAGCCAGATACAAATGGTATAGCCAAAGAGATCTTATTACAAGTTCATACATACTATATGCGAAAAGACTTTTTCCCCAACCTATTATTTAAAATGAAAGGGTATCTTCAGTAGGGCAACGGATTTTTTAGTATGAATGATTCCCGTAAAAACCCGGGATATATAATGTTACTAAAGGCATACATATCTACATCTAGTACAAATGTCTAATAAACATAGAAACTGTCATATTAAGCAAGTTACAAAACACTGGGGAATATAAAAATTCCTGAATTATATTATTTTAATATGAATCGGATCCAAATCAGCAAAATTTTACTCACTTTAAAGCACTCCCGGGAAAATTCCTGCGGGATTCCCAGGATAAAAAGTATCACACATTTTATTACATAAAAGCTATCAGACGCAATGGAATTCGATTTTTGTTTCAATCTGGCTGTATTACATCATTCTGAGAACAATTCCTGTGAGATTCCCCAGATAAAAAGTAGCGCAGATTTTAAGTTGGACCTGTCGACGAAAACCGCATCGAAATCGGCTCGCTAGTTTTTGCGTAAATCCCAAACAAACAGACAAAACGGCAAACAAGCAATAAATCTAATAAAAATTGCATCGTCTTCTACATCTTGTCAATTTATGTCTTCTAAAATTGTTACAATTACCACGTGCTATTAACGGTGAAGGAAAACATATATAATTAGATAAAGATGATATTATAAATTAGATATATATATATACATTCGAACAATAGATACATTCATGTAATGCAACAATAGACAGATAGATAGATGACACTTTATTGTACACCATTACATAAAACACAGAAAAACTTATAGCCTAAAAATATTTTAAATGTGCACAATGGGCGGTCTTATCGCTAAGAAGCGATCTCTTCCAGACAACCCGTGACAGGAATAAAACAGATTATATTGGTCAAAGGCGGTATACATAAATATTAGAGGATAAGCAGTTACTTACATATATTAAGTAAGCCTATAATAATAATATAATAAGCCTGATTCATTTTTTTTTTCATTTAGGTTGCCTGGAAGATATCGCTTTGAGCGATAAGGCCGCCTGTTGTATTGCCTAGAAACATATTGTAAATATTGTCTGTTTTTGTAATTGTATATTTTGGTGTGCAATAAAGAGTTATCTCTCTCTCTCTATATATATTTTATTCATTTATAAACATATTAAATGTATGTAAAATATTATATAAGCAAGAATAATACTTAATAGACATATATAAATACACCTATTGATATTACATACATACATATATATACATATACATAAATATAGGTAATGCTTTTTGTCATGTTCTTAAATATAGCCAGGTGGTAGGGCATTTGCTCGACTGGATAGCTACCACCCCTGGTCTAAAGTATGTCGCCATAGTAACCTTGAGTTGTGTTCCGGCATTAGTGACCAGGTTTCAGTCTCCCTTAAGAGAGCAGCAGCGCATTCCATCAAGTGGGCCGTCTACCTGTCTGCCGAACTCTTGCAATATTTTTTTTTAATTTTAGTGATTTAACTTGACTAACAGCAACAGGTAGCTCATTCCAGAGTCGCGAGCCAGCGCATATATAGTGCCATCTCGCGTCCAACATCTTTTTACGCCCAAACGCTGCCTGCTTGATTGAAGGGAATTTGCCGCCTTTTTTTAAAAAGTCCGACACAGTTATCCCAGTGCAATTTTATTTAATAGACCGATAATGCTCAGTGACCATACCTTTAAATGTAACTAATTTAAATTCAAACCTAGCTTATGCCGCAACTAAACTTTATCCTAACTGATTTAGCGTTATACTTTATTATAATAAAGTAACCAAGTAACCAAGAACATTATCTTAATAAAATATAGTACCTTTAGAACACTGTTATCGCTAAAAAATATTCAAGGGAATACACAAATCCACTTCAATACAAATTTATCGTTTAAACTGTTACGTTATGAATAAAACAAGCAATTTTGAGTTCTAAAGCGTAGCGCGCTATACTCGTTACGTTGCCACGGTTCTACGCTGGAGGGCGACGCAAACGACGAGCCATTTGAACGTAGAACAGTGTTGAAGATTATTTTGTGTGGAATAAAATTGCGAATAAAAATATGTAGAAGGGGTTTGGTTACATTTTCAATTTCAAAAGTTTTTATTTAAACGAACACTATTTTTGAAGATTATGTATAATTTTAAACTGTTTACACTATTTTACAATGTTTCACTGCTGTTTTCAGCGGAAGTGACATCAATTATTCCAGCAACACGTATGTTTAATTTTTTTCTATTCACTTTGATTATATTTGTGTAGATGCTATAATTGGATTTTTTACTGGACAAATATTAAATATATTTCTTTAAGGCCATGTGAAATGCTAGTCCACGTGAATCAGTCTTAAAGATATATGAATTGTTTAGTGATACATAAATATCTCAAAAATATAAATATAAACGGGGAGAGGGAAGTGGGTCATCGGAGCTGTCACTCATCGTGCGATTAGTTCAAGGTTAATCGTTTCACGCTGATATTCTGTGCGAGCGTGGTGTCACACCGTTCGAGCCGACATTCGGAGCTGTAGGTTTCCAGCATTGCTTTTCCGCGTAAAAAATTGTGTAATAAAGAATAATGCAATAATTGTGCGTTGTGTATTCGTCCGCATAAAGCTACGCCGCTTACCGCTAAGGTTGTGGGTCGCTACGCCGCTACGGCGCTACGCAAGCAGTAAAGGTTATAATAACGACTACGCCATTATTATGCTAAATAGCGCGCTATTATAGTAGATATCATTATCTTGGGCGAGTTATCCCAATCTCGGGTTAATTTATTAAATTCACTCGAACAAGGGAAAGCGACTACTTTTGGAAATTATTTTCAATTAAGTTCATGCATAACTTGAAGAGGAATTTTCATTTCATAATTAATTTTAATTGCTATTATATTCGGGTTTTATTGATACAGCAAGACTGTTTTGCTGTTATCCTTGTAGCAAATGATGTAAAATGTAAAGAGCGTAAAGACATTATGTCCCTTTCTGTTGAACGTACTGTGGAGGTTTCCTGTATTGAGCTTGAGCGCTATGTAATTGTCTGCGTCTACCGACCCCCCACAGGGGATTATAGTGTATTTGAAAGCACAATGGAGGAATTATTAATAAAATTAAATAAAACTGATAAATTGCCTATAGTTTGTGGGGATTTTAATGTTAATTTGTTGGAAATGTCATCAACTCGTACTAAGATCATTAATCTTTTCAAATCCTTTAATCTTATACATGTCTTTAATGAACCTACGCGTATAACTGCTACTACAGCTACTTGTTTAGACAATATATTTTGTAGTTGCAAAATAATCGATAAATCACTCATAGATGTACTACGGTCGGATCATTGTGGCCAGTTTATATCAATACCTTTTGACAGTATTAAAATCACTTCTAAAATAACCTGTAGACCGGTGAATTATCATCGCTTAAGAACCTTTAAAGATAATCTAGAAGATCCAAACAACTTGTATAGTAGTTTCTTCGACGTTATACAAGCTGAATTTGAAAACACATTTAAAACTAAAACAATTAACAAAAGTAATAAACTTAAGTTTAGTGATTGGGCTACAAAAGGTATATATAAAAGTCGAATAAAACTGTATGAATTATACAGTGAAAAACAATTTAATCAAAATACAGACTTTCTTGACTATATTAAAAGTACTCTAAGACCTTTAAAAGAGTGTGCATCGCTGCCAAATCTTTATATTATAGTAACAGAATTAAAAATCATCAAATATTATTAAGACAACTTGGAGTGTCATAAATGACGCTTCCGGCAAAACTTCACGTCGAGATGATGGAATTGAGCTTGTAATTAACAATAACACCATTAGTAATACCTTTGAAATTGCACAAACATTTAATGAATACTTTAGGGATATACCAACCTTAACAACTAGCTCTTTGTCATCATCACCACTGGAAGCTGAGCTGCTAATGACACAGTGTGTTGATGAATGTAATATTTCATTCAAATTTAATCATATAGATACAAGTGATATTGTAAAAACGTTTAAATCATTAAACATTAAAAACACAGCTGATTTTTGGGGTATATCTTTAAAAGTATTAAATGACATAATAGACACTATTGCACTGTCACTAGTAGAAATATTTAATCGATGTGTAGATAAAGGGGTATTTCCCGACTTAATGAAAGTTAGCAAAGTTATCCTATATTTAAAAGTGGAAACAAAAACGACCCTCCAACTTTAGGCCAATTTCTATTTTCCAACCTTAAGCAAGATCTTTGAAAAAATAATTTTAAATCAACTGCTCTCACATTTTAATATTAATAAATTATTTCATACTAAACAGTTCAGGTTCACCAAAGGTCGATCCACTACCGATGCAGGTGTTGAGCTCCTAAAACACATTTATCATGCTTGGGAAGGATCACAGAATGCCATTGGTGTATTCTGTGACCTGTCCAAGGCATTCGATTGCGTTGAACACGTGACCCTCCTAAAAAGCTCAATTATTACGGTATTCATGGCGATTCTCTCAACCTATTATCGTCTTACTTAAATAACAGATCCCAAAGCGTTGAAATTAACAATGTCAAATCTTGTGAGACTGGCATATCTATGGGTGTGCCCCAGGGCTCTATTCTAGGTCCCTTCTTATTTTTGATATATATTAATGATTTGCCATATTTTATTAATGATATGTGTGAGGTAGTGTTGTTTGCTGATGACACATCACTTATATTTAAAGTCGATAGAAATAAACTGAACTTTGACGACGTAAACAACGCCTTATCCCAAATATCTAAGTGGTTTACTGTAAATAACTTATTACTCAATCCGAGCAAAACTAAATGTGTTAAGTTTGTTATGCCCAATGTAAAAGAATACGATATTAATATCTCTCTTAACGACACTAGACTTAATCTAGTAGATTCAACTGTATTCTTAGGCATTAACCTTGATCAGAAGCTCCACTGGGGCGCTCATGTATCTAGTCTCTCAGGAAAACTTAGTTCTGCTGCATATGCGGTCAGAAGAGTTAGGCAGTTCACTGACGAAGAGACTGCTAAACTAGTTTATTTTAGTTATTTTCATAGTGTCATGTCCTATGGTATTTTACTTTGGGGCAACGCTGTTGACTTAGAGACCATATTTGTTTTACAAAAAGAGCCGTAAGATCAATTTACAACCTCGGCCCTCGGGAGTCTCTTAGAGAATGCTTCAAGGAAATCAATATTATGACGGTCGCCTGCCAATATATCTTTAATAATATAATTTATATTCGTAATAATTTGAGTGCCTACAAGCAGTATAAGGATATTCACAATTTCAACACCAGGCATTGTAATAGACTGATATTGCCATCTTTTAGATTACAAAAGTACTGTCCTCTTTCTTGGGGTTGGTATACGCTTCTTCAATAAGATTCCGAGTGAAATGTTAGATCTGCCTTTCACTAAATTCAAAACCAAATTAAAAAGTATCTTGCTAAAAAGGGATACTACACTACTGAAGAATACTTAAATGACAAAAATTCATTTACATAGCAGCTCACTCTAACATCTTATACTATATTTTGTTTAATGTTATCTTGCCAAGCTTGTAAGGGATTTATGGAGATATATTGCAGCATAACATTTTAGTACGTCATATCATTATTATAACTTTCATAATATTTTTCTTTCCTCTTATTGTGTTTTGGTCTTATTGAGTATACACTGTTTGCTACAACTCCATTAATTCTTCAAAAGTAATTCTGTAACATACCTCTGTATAAAACTTATTAAAAAAACAACTTGAGATATAAATAGAATAAGAAACTTAAAGAAAAACATTATTTAGCTAGACGTGTTGCTGGGGAGTTTCTTGCCGCTTCTTCTCCTTAACAGCAATAACACGTTGTGAAGCGGTATACATAGAATAGAAAGAAAAATTAAATTTTAACTTATATATTTATATGACCTTCAAAAAGTGTTCTCCAGTGGAACTTATTTTGAATAAAAAACTTTGAATTGAATTTGAATTGAATTTGAATTGAATTGAATTGCATAAAGGAGCACTATTTTATGTAAGTGAAGGCATGGACGAAGTGAAGATAATAACATATACATTGTATATTCTCAAATTAAGCAAGTGACGCGGTCTTGTGTGTGATATACAACGGTACAACACTGGAGCCGATCCCAAACACCCAGACCATACATAGTAAATATAGGAAAAATTATTTACGCAATTCACCATGTCAGACATCGAACCCGGAGACTCTGCGCTGTAATAAAGTAGGTCGACGAAAGCCAAGCCCACTCAAGCACAAACGTGGAAGATATATAACATCAGAGGTGCTACCAGTGTGCTGCCGGACTCTGAGTGAGGCTGGAACATGGCCACTGATGTCGGAGGATAACTCTAGGGTTATGGCGGCATACAATAAACCAACGGTGGTAGCCATCCAGACTAGCAAATATCCTACCACCTGACTGTGGGTTGTTTTGCTGCCGCTTAAGACAGGCCGCCCGAGTTAATTCGGACCAGCAAATTTCAAAAGTGCAACTTTTAGAATTTTCGTGTCTGTCGGACAGTTTCTTTTGGAGCCTTATGTGGAAACTACTGAATGGATTTAAATGAAACTCGAGACAGAGCTAGCTTATATCCCAAGTGAACTCTTAAAATACTTTATATCCTGATAAATTACCTCGTTTCCGTGAGATAGACGAATATAGCTAAAAAGATGGCGCTGCTGTCGCGTTTTTTGGTACCGCCGCCGTTGCAATTCCTTAACGAACACATCTTCATGGCAACGCGAACGAGGTTTTGCTGGCGTTGCTAGTACTTAATAAATATAAATAATCTATATATACATATAATAAAACTGTAGAGGTCGAATTTCTGCACAATGAAAGAAAAGAAGTGAAATAGAACTAATTTAGATTTTTTTCAAATTTTTGTTTCTCTGTTTGTCTGTCCGTTCGTACCGGCTAATCTCCGAAACGACTGGACTGATTTAAATGAAATTTTGTATGGTGGTAGCTTATATCCCTGATCAACATATAGGATACTTTTGATCCTGAAAAATTAAAGAGTTCCCGTGGGATAGTTAAAAACCTTTCCACGAGGACAAAGTCGCGGGCAGAAGCTAGTTTTTAATCATTCTTCTTAACAGATATTTAAATCTTTAATTGTTAGTAAAGTTATTGATAAGCTTCGAAAGGATGGTGATGATTAATTTTAGGTTCAATGGTTTGTTCGTAATTTTCCCGTCAGAAGTGTCACAGTTTTATGATAGACTGGATAATCAATTTGAGTGTAATTTAACTTTCCATTTATATTTCTGGTCGTTTTCTACATACGTGTCCATTTTTGGTTTGGTTTTACAATTCTGTATTGATTGACCTTTAATTATATTTAAACCTGTACACACTTCTTCTTTCGTTGACAACTCCTTCACAGAACAGGTTGTCCGTTTATGGAACTCACTGCCACTCTACATCAGGTAAGCTAAGTCTGTGTCCTCTTTTAAAATCTTTTTGGTCCTCTCTGGTATAATAGTGCTGCTCATTCTGTATGGATTATAATATGTACTGTGTTTATATAGTATATAATAAAGATATTTTTTTATCTCAAATTCAAAAGTTTTTATTTTATTCAAAATAAGTTCCACTGGAGAACACTTTTGAAGGTCATACATATTTATTTACTTATTTCATATATTTTTATATTATTTGTTGTCTAGACCGCCACTGTCGTGTTTTAATATGTTCTTTAGTTTAAGGGGTTGCCTGGAAGAGATCGCTTTAAGCTATCAGGCCGCTCTCTGTTCAACATTTAATGTATCTAGTTAAGTTAGTTAAGAACGTAGTTTTAATTTTGGTGAACAATAAAGTGTTTTCATTCATTCCTTCTATGGAAATACTATAGGATACTTTATAAAATTAAAATAAATATTTTAACCAAGTAAACATAAGAGAGGTCCCGAATGATAATGGAGCTGAAACACAGTAAAAGTCGCGTGAAGAGCTCTAGTCTCCAGTTATATTATCGTTTATCTTCGAACCACCAATAATTTGTAGAAATCGGTACAAGTGCGTAACTTTTACGTGACGTTGACAAATTATCGGCGAGTTGGCGATCAGGGCCGGGGCGGACCCCGGGGCTCTCGGCCTCCCCCGAGGTCCCCCGGCCATTGTTTGCTCATATGTTGACTTTACTAAGATATATGAGATTTCTATTACGGCTTGGGCGACAACGGAGCATTCGGCTAATTTATAACTACCTAATATTTAATTGACTCTCAGAATCCTGATGAAAATTTAAATACACTACACCAACAAATATAATTTAAATGTATGTCTATGATTTCAATTTCAAAATCGAAAATATAAGTAACAACTACTACATACAACATAAAAATAATAAACCCGCAGGGGGGGCTTTGTGGCGAAGCCTTAGGTGAGTAGTGACACCTCGGATCTAACTCCAGCGGGTCAAGGCAAGACCCCAACCTCCGTGCTTGCCTTAGCCAGCCGACATGGAGTGGATATCGCTAGAGCTAAGACTTAAGTTCCGGGGGTGGAAGTGATAAATGGCCTAACGTCAGAAGTAGCTTCGGTGAACCTGCAGCCCACCTCGCGACATCCCTTAGCCACTCACACCCATGTTGCCCCTCGCCAACCTTGGTATTTTTTTTCATTCCCTACAATAGTCCTACACTGACCGGGGCTTGTCCACGGGTGTAGAAAGTGATAATCGCCGGTCAGTGTTACGGCAGATTTAGAATAATTTTGCTTAAGGGCTCTCCAAAAGTGCGGGCCATTTTCATGGCCCGTGGTCTTCATAGACATACATAATAAAAAACTTAATAAATAATATAAACTGTTTTTTTTTTGCTATGATTAAAAACTTACATCGACTTATTCGAGTACCGAAACGTCGCCGACAGTTCCCGAACAAAGCCGAGTGCGCGTGTAACATCACTATGATAATTTTTCATAAAAAGTCATCGTAGCTTCGTAGCACTGAGTTTTTGTGACTTTATGGCCACTAAAGTACTAGATCAGAAACATCACTCAGCTGAGATGAGAATGTTGATAACGGATAGGATGAAAAATGTAGCTATGAAAGTTGCACCGTGGCTGAACAATTGAGAGGAAGAAGACTGAGGTGGTCATATAATGAGGAGGGATGAAATTCACGTAACAAAAAGAATGTTATACCGGAGAATTGACGAGTAAAAATGTAGGGCTTTCATGAAGGATGACTTAATCATTTGTGGTGTGAGAGAGAACGTATATCAGGATAGAGGAGTATGGAAGGAAGAGGCGTATTGTGCCGAGCCCAAATAATTGCGAGATGAAAGAGCGAGAGAGCCAGACATGAAAACTTAGTCGAGGACGGAGTGCGGAGCGCTTGCCTAACGTATAGGTCTTAGAGTGCGCTTATTAAAAACATGATTATTTCAAACCCAATTACGATAGTTGAACAAAATAAATCAAATATCGCAAACACGAGGAGTAATATAACAAAGATGGAAATGCGGGTATTATTTTACAATCTGAGAACAAACAAATATTTGTATATCTGAAACACGTATTGTTCCTGGGATTTGCAATTAATTTGTTAATGAGAGAGCGTTGAGGACAAACAGACGCTCGCCCCCGGCGGCAGATTCTTATGTACATATAAATCTTTAAATTGCAAACGCAAATATGAGTTTGTTTTTTACGCTTTTACGCCTCTTCCACGCAACAGATCCTCACTAAAGGAGACGGCCACTTTTGGGACAAAGAAATTTAATGAGTTGAGATATGGCTTTAAAAAAAGCGTTATATTTTATTATTACAAAATGGAATAATACATCAGCCCCAAGTTCTATGTGGAAGACGAGAAATCTTAAAAATAAGTCCACGAATAAAATACAATTCATTTGCACTTTTTGTATTAAAAATGTCTTAACCTTACGTTGGAATATATTAACAGTTGTTATATTTAAAAGCTCACCTGGTAGACGGTTGTACAGTTTTGATGCCATACAAAATATACTTTTATTTAAATAAGCCCTCTTTTTTAGCGGACCACGTATTCTATTTATTCCTTTGTCTTAAGCTTACAGGGTGAACAGGTTGAGATTTTCCTTGAGAAACTGTAATACTTCAAATATATAAAAGCAAGAAACTATAGAAGTAACTGTTTTAACCGCGGTCATTTATTTCATTTTTATTATTCCGACGTTTTGGCCACTTTTCATTAGCTGTGATCACGGAAAACAAAGGTGTCAAGTGTCAATGAGTACTGTTAAATAAAAGTTTCACAATGTAGTTTTGTTATTTAAAATCACTCTCATATTTTTACAATCTGGACACAAAAGTATATGAAAGCATATCCGTCTTCTTTTGCATACACGTTGTAAGGAGTACAGAAAATGCCGTGGGTTGCCTTTAATCCAGAAATAAAGCGCTATTCCCGAGGGATAGACGGGTATCGCCGAAGAGATCGGTGGCATCTAATTAGTGCCACCGTTGCAATTCATTAACAAATGCATTGACAAAGCAATTTCAATGTGTTGCTCTTACGATTAATTCCACCTTCGCTAGATGGCGTTATGGGTATTTATTAATACGTGTTTTGAATTAAAAACTAAGTTAGACATTGAATTCATTTGCGCATTATCTCCAGACTCGGAGGGAAGTCATCGAGTGCGTATAGGAGGTGAACAGTGCCGCGAGTAAAAGGTAGTTTAAAAAAATCTCGTTCGCAGCCCTAGTGGCCGCCGACACGAGATATCGTCTGCAAATAAATAAATACATCGGATTACCTCGCCATGTTTTATTTGTGAATTTAAAACTTGGGGCTCTTGTTTGCACACACTCGTACACGGGGTGGACGCAAATTGTTATGGGGTTTTGAATAAAATTCATATTGAAGAATAGCGAAATAAAGAACGGCGAAACCTCATAGTTTTGTACGGGCGTACAAACGTAAAACGTCATCATGTACATTTTACTTGTATTATCTGACTTTGATAGTATGCTCGAGCCGAAGTAACATTTCATTTTTATGTTTTTACTTTGTTAAATGTCTTGTCATTAAGAACAATCTTACATGTATGTTTTTTTCTGTAATATGTTCTATGAATTGTTTTTGTATCCTTATTTTTACTTATTGTTAATATTTTTGTACCTGCTGTATTTTTATTAATAATCTTGTAAATGTTTTCATGTGGACAACGTTTTTAGCTTCAATATTATTTCCTGATCTTATTGTAAATTTTTATTTCGTATGTTATATTGTAGCTGTTTGTTGTTCTTTTAAATAAATAAAAAAGTAAAACTAGACAAATAGCACATTCATTATTGTTTAAACTGTAATGAAAATTATTTATTACTCCCTGATAATGTTTTATAATTAAGGTAATAAACTGTTACTTTAAGTCTGTTCTTTTATACAAATGTAAATAATGTTTGAATTGCTTGAACATTTCTTTGCATCCCTATTAATGAAAGTAAATAACATATGTATTATATTCTATCACTATTATTATATTCTCTGTATAAGATAAGTTTGAAATTTTCCATATTATCATAGGACAAGAATGCTAATTGTATATCAACTTCCTAAAAGCAGTGATTAATCGAGCGCTTCTGACTTCTCTTTATATAGTCTTCTTAAAGTATCAACCAATAATTTCGTAATGCTGGTCTCCAAAACTAAGAAATTTTATTACAATCGTAAATTGTTTTTCTTAGAAGATTATTTTGACGAGTCTACATATATTATGTTGCAAGCAATTACAGTATTTGTTTGAATGACTTAGGGCCGATGTTACAATAGAATAATACACAACATGGCAAAATTAAAAATGACAGTTGCGTGAATAAAACAGTTAAATTCTTTCACTTTTAAATTTAGTATAACTTTCATCTGATGATTGAAAAATCGGTTCTGAGTCAACTTAACGAACATCTAAAGTCAGATATTAAAGTAGAACACATTTTAAATTAGCCATCTAAACATATTAGGTTGGGGAAAAAGTTGTGCCATTTTGTTGGATAACTTTTTGCCATCTTGTAGGTAGGGACGTGATCCCATTGCTATAAAAATTTTGGGGCTTCTGATCAAAAAACTGCGACAAGTGGTTTTGGCAGTCCTCTCGTAATGTAAACCTGACACTGCCTAAGGAATTCTGCAGAGACCGAAATAGGTAAAAATCTGAAGGTGCAAGGTCAGGACTATACGGCGGATGCATTAACACCTCCCAGCCGAACTCTCGTAATTTTTGCTGAATGGCTAAAGATGTACGAGGTCTAGCGTTATCATGGTGAAAACCACACCCATTCTGTTGATTAATTCCGGCCGCTTTCTCTCAACTTTTTGTTTTAATCTCATCAGTTATTCGCAGTACAGTTCAGAATCGATGGTCCTGCCTGGCGGTAACAGCTCATAATGAATAATGCCCTTCCAATCCCACCATACACACAGCATCACCTTGTTGCGAGTTAACCCGGGTTTCGCCACAGTCTGTGAAGCCTGACCGGCCTTTGACCACGATCTTTTTCGCACGTTCTTGTTGTACGTGATCCACTTTTCATCGCCAGTTATCAGCTTCTTCAAAAATGGTTCGGTTTCATTACGTCGTAATAAAGAATCACAAATGAGTACACGGTTCATTAGGTTTCTTTCAGTGAGCTCATGAGGCACCCAAATATCGAGCATTTTTGTGTACCCTGCTTTTTTCAAATGCGCTAAAACCGTTTTGTGGTCAATTCCCAGTTCTCCAGCTACATCGTAACTACTAATATGCCGATCTTGCTCCACTTTTTCAAAAATGGCATCAGTTTTGTCCGTAACAGGGCGATCAGAGCGACGTGCATCTTTGATATCAAAATTTCCGAATTTAAAACGCTTAAACCAAATTTGCGCTACTCTCACAGATACTGCATTAGGTCCATAAACATCACAACTTTTTTTCGTGGCTTGTGTTGCATTTTTACCTTTTTTGTAGTAAAATTTTAAAATGTATCGAATTTCTTCAAATTCAAATTCAAATTCAAAGTTTTTTATTCAAAATAAGTTCCACTGGAGAACACTTTTTGAAGGTCGTATAAATATACAAGTTAAAATAAGTTTCTTATTCTATTTATATCTCAAATTGTCTTTTT
The DNA here is from genome assembly GCA_039645545.1 of Dendrolimus houi. NCBI lineage: Eukaryota > Metazoa > Arthropoda > Insecta > Lepidoptera > Lasiocampidae > Dendrolimus > Dendrolimus houi. The sequence continues at coordinate 16,451,873 of CM077140.1, forward strand.
TTTTAATAAGTTTTATACAGAAGTATGTTACAGAATTACTTTTTGAAGAATTAATGGAGTTGTAGCAAACAGTGCATACTCAATAGATTCACTCGTTTTAACAATAAGAAAAACAAATGAAAATCACCTATTTTCCTAATTCGAATTTGGAATTGTCTTCTGTAAAATTGAAACTTTTTAATGATACCAAAACCAGCCAGATACAAATGGTATAGCCAAAGAGATCCTTATTACAAGTTCATACATACTATATGCGAAAAGACTTTTTCCCCAACCTATTATAATATAACTAAAATTTTATTTCAAATATTTTTTCTTGATTCATTATACCAATTTATTTTATGTATCTTGTTAGATTAAACAATTTTTCTAAATTATTATGATAACCTAAAAACTAAACTATCGTATAAATGAAACTAACTTAAAAATATACAGTCGACTCTCGATAATTTGAAACTCAAGGGACCAGAAATAAATATCAAATTATCAAGAGTTCAAAATAACAAGCGTTTACTTATGGAACTTATGGAAAGACATTCGTTCTTTCTTGGATTCATTTTAATAGCACAAATCAAACATTAACACGACTCATTAACGTTTGAAAGAAGACTGGAATGCGAACTTACTCATATCTCATTTATGTAAACAAACGACAGGTATATGCATGATAAACGCTTCAAATTATAGAGTGTAGGAAAGTCCGGACTTCAAATTATCGCATGTTTGCGAGCAAGACAATATTCCTTCAACTTCAAATTACCGAAGGAACCAATTAACATTGATTTTATTCAATTTATCGAGTATTTTTCAAGGGACCGGAAAATTAAATTCAAATTATCGAGAGTATACTGTACTATATACAATAGTAAAACAATAAAAACCTATACTAAAGCCCATCCAGCCCCACCAGACCACTGTCGCTCGGCATTGTACCTAGAAGGCTGGCAGCATTACCTTGCTGGATACAGAGGCTAATCCTTTGAGCGAGCTAAGCTCCAGCCTTCCGGTCTCCTGTTACATCGACCAGACGTTTTTTATATTTTGAAATAATTTGTGGGCACTTGACCCCCATGGGCACAAAGTCTTCACCCCAAACGGCTCAAATATGTAACTAAAATTTTATTCAAGAAATTATTTCATCATATATTAAAAAACAAGGTTTGTTTGGATACATAGCGAAAATGTTTGTCAGGATCGTGGCAGGTTAAGATCCATCGGCTCTGCCTACCTCAATGGGAAACAGGCGTGATAATATGTATATATGTATGAAATTTAGCACAATTTAATAAATGAAAGTTGTTTGTTTGTCAGTCTCTCTTTCCTTGTATTTATAAAGTTTAAAGGTGGTTATTCATTTGAAAATTCCCGGCTTTTCTTTGCCAAAAAAAATATTTCTTCTAATTTTAGAAGAGTAACTTTTTTGTACGATATTTAATACTACTCAAAGGGTTTTTGATTTAATTCTATGAAAAGATTTTCATTTGAAAAAGTTTTTATGAAAAGTCGATGAAGTAAAAGGGTATTCATTAAACACGAAACATAATGAAAACTAATTTCTTTCTAAAGATATTTTCACCAATTAGCACTCTGAGGATTAAAAATCATTTACTAAGTAATACCTATAGTAAAATACATAACAAAACAACCTTACTAGTATTATAAATGCGAAAGTCTACGTATACACTGAAAGCTCTAGACGTGAACAAAGCAAGCGGCCCAGATGGAATCCCAGCTACCTTCTTAAAACTTGTGCGCCTGAACTCATTTCAATACTGATACGCCTCTACCGTCTATCTCTAAAAACAGGACTGGTTCCAAAATCTTGGAAGCAAGCTAACGTGCAACCTGTGCCCAAAAAGGGTAGTCGTGCTGAACTACAGGCCCATTTCAATAACCTCCATACTCTGTAAGAGCATGGGGCGAATATTGAACGTCAGGTTTCTGGCGTACCTAGAAGCAAACGACCTGCTTACTGATCGGCAATACGGTATTCGCCAAAATCGCTCATCAGGAGATCTTCTAGCGTGCGCCACACACATCTGTGGTGAAGCCATTGAGAAGAATGGAGAGGCGCTTGCCGTTTCTCTATATATCCAACATATGGATTGCCTGACAGTCTCTGTGCTTGGATATCTCATTTCTTGAGGGAACTATTGATAAGAGTGGTTGTAGATGGTTACTCTTCCGATCAGATGGCAACCAGTGCCGGAGTCCCTCAGGTATCTGTTCTCTCCGCAACTGTCTTTGTGTTGCATATTAACAATTTACTCAAACCCGGAGTTTTTGGCTACGCAAACGACAGCACGGTTGTGGAGAGATATATGTCCAATGCGCGAGATAACAGAGCCCAGATCCAGTTGCACAGAGAGACAATGGAAGAACGGCTGAACGTATCCTTGCAGGCAGTCTCCGAATGGGGTGATGCAAACTTAGTTACATTCAACGCCTCCAAAACCTAAGCGCGTCTATTCTCCGCAAAACGGAGTCTTTTTGATCTGACTCCCACTTTCAGGGGTGTGTCCATTACATTGACTGATAGACTCCAGCTTCTGGGCATCTCTTTGACTCCAACATTCAATTTTGGCACATACATAGAGTCTTTAGCGCAAGTGGCGGCCAAAAATCTGGGTGTACTCGCAAAGGGGAGACAGTACTTCACGTTGGAACAACTGCTGAACTTATACCAAGCACAAGTTCGATCCTGAATGGAGTACTGTTCTCATCTTTGGGACAGGTCAGCCAAATACCAGTTGGAGGCGTTGGAATCAATTGAGCAAAGAGCCAGGAAGCTGGTCGGCAATGATCGCTTTTTTTATGCTCGACTTCAGGGTCTAGAGCATAGACGCAAGGTCGCAGGGCTGACTGTCTTCTATCGGATACATTTCAGGGAGTGTTCCTTAGAATTGCACGAGCTGATTCCTCCATCCCCTTTTTACCATTGGACAACCAGACGCACCGGTATGCGCCACCGTTACATGGTGGAAACACCACCAGTCAGAACTAAGCGTTTCGCTTTCTTTTCTGTTGCGCACTGCCGAAGAGTGGAATAGTTTTTCCTGACAAATACAATCTTGAAGTCTCCAAGTTACGAGTGAATAGATATCTTCTGGGCAAGCGTGCTCTATCCTAGACTGCATCAGCACTCAACATCCGGTGAGACAGTGGTCAAACGCAAACCTATACTTCCATAAAAGAAAGAAAAGTCTGGATGGATGTTTGTTGCTCTATCACGCCAGAAAGGCTGAACGGATCTAGATGAAATTTACATTAACGCCAGCGTGGCTAAAAGCTATTCTATAATACAATAAATTTTCTTAGGGTTTGAATTTGTAAAATATTTTTTTTTAAAACAGGGGTCTAATACGATCCAGCAGATTTCGAAACATTTTTCTGTCTGATTGAGAATCACGTGAAAACTACTAAAGAAAAAAATCGAAACAGCCAGCTTTTATTCTGGGTCAACATTTAGGATACTTTTCATCCCGATAAATGATTCAGTTTATTTATTTTATTGCAGGAGTTCAGCAGGCAGGCAGACGGCCCACATGATGAAAAGCGGTTACCATAGCCTATGAACATTTACAACACCAAAGGTGCTACAAATGCGCTGCTGCTCTCTTAACTGGAACCTGGTCACTAAGGCCGGAACACAACTCAAGGTTGTTATGGCGGCATACCCTAGACCAGGGGTGGTCGCCATCCAGTCTTCATCATTCATCCAAATTGTATTCTTTCTCCGTTCCTGCACGGATAAGGATTTATTAAGAAGCATCCACAGAAGACACCTACATCTGTCGTCAATCTGTTTCTGGGAGATAAACGAATATTGTGGGAAAGCAGGCGTTGTTACGTTGTGTTGGCGCCCGCGTTGTCATTCTCTTATGAATATGTCGTCATGCCAACGCGAATGAAGTTTCGCGAGAATGACGGCACTGCATAATCAATACAATTTATGATTTATAATACGATTTGAGAAGTTTTTTTATTGCGCTCCAGTTTCGAATTTAATTTCCTTTGAAACTTTTTATGTCTTCGTAAGAATAGTAGTCATTTGGGAGATTCATTTTTTATTACTTGCTGAATGTTTTAAAAGCTTGCGTTTCAGTTACGTTTTGAGTTTCCCCATTATTCATTTTCTAGATATTACAAAAATGTTGAAGCCAATGTAATTTCCTCTTTTTGATTTTCTTGCATACAAAGTATTTCAGAAAAGAAAATAAAGATACTGTTACGAACTACAGGACTTGAATTAAAAATGCCGTTGGAACTACTTTAGAATTTATTAGAACTGTACAAACACGTATAAAACAAATACAAATAACACTGGATGCAACCAGTTCACACTGCACGATTCAATGCAATTCGACACGCGCAAAGTCCGTCGTTTATATCGCTAATCGAGAGTACTAGAGAACGTCTTACTCGTTTCGTAGTCGTCGCTTGACTGCCCCGCCCCTCCATTCGGGCATCGTCTTATACTAACTACACAGTACAAAGAAATTGGAGGCGCACACTGAGTTTCTAAGAAATATTAATTTGCACACCTGCGAACATCCACAAAGTCAAGAACAATAACAATAGGAATTAGTTCGACGCTAATGATGGTTATAAAACTAGTAGAAAACAATAGCATGTTACAAATTCAAAACACAAAGGAATTCAATAATCCGGGAAGGACAATAAAGTGCGCTTACAATAGGCTGTGCGGCTTATCTTTGACGACATGTAACAATACTTTACTCCATTTATTCTAAAACGCATAAAATATGGTAGTGTACAGTTAAATGAATTAAAGTGCTTTTTATCATCATCATGGTTTCATTGGTAATAGTCTACGAGCGTATGTACTTATGACGTCATAGCCTTTTACAAGTAAAAGAAATCAAATAGCGCAATCATTATTGTTTATACAGTAATTAAAACTTATTTTAATATTATACTGATATATATAAAATTTAAACGATAAGATGCTATTTTAATTATGATTTTTGTGTTTTTTTTTAAGTGGTGTTAGAATTTATTACAACATCTGTGTTGTACATATTATTGAAGATTAATTACAAATATTCTATAATAATGTTACGATCGACAAAGACCAATGCACACCTGCAGCTTATTACCTTTTCGGCATTTGGACTACTTTTGTTTACCTTATGTTTAAAATATGTAATTAGAAAACAGCCTATTGTTTATTGTACTCATTTATGACCGTTCGCAGGCATAATTAGGCAGGTATGCGGATTAGTTTTCTGAGAAATTGCGTCGACACGCTTGCCAGGTAGACATATTGCATCAGTGTATTATAAAGCAATGTCCCAATGGAGAGATCGGCAGTCTAGCGATGGTCACCAGCGAGATAAGACGTGTGTACATTCGATAAGATATATAGTGACGGACTTTGCGCGTGTTATTGAATCGTGTATTACGTTTGTACTGGTTGTGTCCAGTTATATTTGTACCTGTGTTATACGTGTTTGTATATTTCTAACAAATTCTATAATAATTTCAACGGCATTTTAATTGGAGTCCCGCACTCGTAACAATAATATAAAATTCTAAAAATCCCGTGTCTGTACATTGAAGCCATTTAAAAGAAACATCTGGAACACAGTATATAAACGATGCAGAACATAATGCATTTTTTTTTTTTTTCATGTCTGTTTATTCGGGATTCACGTAGAAACTACTAGGCCCATTTCGATGCGGTTTTCGGTGATCGACAGGAAATTCTTAGACCTAAAATCGGCGCTACTTTTCATCCTGGGAATCCCACGGGTTTTTTCTGGGAATGATTAAAAGGTTTAGTTAAAAAAAAAACAAATTCCAATGTGATTTCTTCATTGATCGACAGAAAATTTTATGTAATAAAATGAGTGATATTTTTTATCCGGGAATCCCGCGGGAATTTTCCCGAGAGTGGTTTGTAGTTGTTAGGGTGCATAAAAATTAGTATTCCGACACAGTTTTCTCTAAAATGATAAATTACATTTTTTCATGCTACGATTCTTTGTATCCCGGGCATCCCGCGGGAATTTCAAGTCAAGCGTGGACGAAGTCGCGGGAAGATTTCCGGAAGATGTGAATAATTTGGAACGTATAATATTCATAAGCTTCTAGACCCTACGAATGAAATAACATACCTAACCGCTGGTAAGATCTAGAGCTTCCAAGAACATCGATTACACGTTGTAAGCCCACGGACATGCAACTAATAATTTATATGTTTATTTTAATTATCAATCGCATAAAACCATAGCAGCTTAGTGATTAACGCTCTGTTTTAAACTCGTGTTTCAAAAGACCTGGGTTGGAATGCTGCCCGGTAAACATGCACCATTTAGGCAATTTTCTGACCTAATATATGCTTATTGCTGCAAAAGGAAAACATCGTGATGAAACCTGTAAATCGAAATGAGAAGACCGCATTGGACAAAGAAGCGGACACACAGTCCGATCCCCTTCTAAACAAGGGGAAGAGGACTGAAGCCCAGCATTTCATGTTTATTAACATAGTTCCGAAAAATATTCACCGAAATTAATTAAAATAAAAGAAATAAATTGACTTATTGAGAGCTGTGACTAACTAATAGGTTATATTTGATTAACCATCTGACAACTTACCACATCGCGAGTCAGTCTCCTGCACGGCCTATATAGTATATAGAGTGGGAAAATAAAATATATTAAACACTTCATATCTCTGCAGTAAAATAACACATTAAACATTTGTAGGCTATGAAGTAAAATGTCATTTGTTGCCTCATGTCAGTGACGTGGCACACAGAGTGTGCTAATACTCGCCAAGCACTCTATCGAATTGTATTCGATACAAGTTGTTACACGAGTATTTGTTTTAATTTTGAAGTAACAGAGTATTTTATTGTTGGTTTTATTTATTTGATTTACTAATTAAATGTTACACAAGTAGAATTAGTTTAGCAAAATTGGGTCGTTTTGGTGTTACGCCAAAAGGAAGCTTTGCACTGAAATTCAGCGTTGTGTCGGACATAATTCCGGCACAGCAATATGCTGAGTGCAAACTTTGTCCGTTGAAAATGCGGCAAACAAATTCTCAAAATATGCTCTGTGTGTAATAATGTCTAAGGAATGTAATTACGTCGCTATTTCTTCAAATTAAAGATTTTCTTTCTTTCTTTCTTTCTTTACCTACATACAACATTACCTTTATATGCTCAATGACAAAACTTATTTTTCCGCCTCAAAGGGCGATACTCAAACATAATATACGAGGCAATTTGTTATAACAATATATAATCTTGTATACAAGTACATAACTACTAAAGAACGGGGCCGTACTTGGTTAACACTTTCACAGCGGCGCTAATTTAAGTGTACTTTCCATTCCTGCGGTACGGGGCGTTTTAGGCGTCGAACTAAAACTACCATTGTGACCCATAACGTTTTAAAAACTATAACCCTAAATCGATGATAATTTAGAATTATGATTTCAACTCATTTCTGGGATTGTCTGGAAGAGATAGCTTTCTGTGCATAATTAGGCATAGTTTTAAGGCCGCTTGCATAACGATCGCCTTTTAATAAAAATTAGTTAATCATATTAAACGACCTAAATACGTTTTACACAAAACGTATTGACAGTTCTTTAAACATATTTAGCGGCAAATTTTGCGTTGTGCAAGACGCTAATTGTATTTAAGGGTGTTAAATGCGTTTTGTGTTTCTTAAATAAATTTAAGCAACCTTATGCAAGCGGCCCTTAGTCTGTAAATTCATTTTTGTATTGGTGTTCAATAAAGAGTTATCTATCTATCTATCTATCCTTTTTGGTTTATATAATTATATAATAGTTTGTGGATTTTTGTTTTTTATTGTGCAGTACTAGGTCAAGGTAACCCCGTATTAAGGTAGGTATACCACGGAGCTGTGGTTAAATAACACATCTTAGATTAAATTTATTCATCTTTTTTCTACACTGAACCAAATTAAAGTTACGCGGTCCACACCACAGAGAAGTCTATATTCTTTTAGCCGCACCGCAAGTGAGATTCGGGGCGAATTAAACCCCGTTTAGCAATGAACGGGTTATTTAAATAGAAGTTTAATTATATTTAGTTACTTTAAATGAAACTCGACTAGTTCATACGCACAGACTTGGAAATGATTGCGTATGAATTCCAAAAAACAAGTTAATTTTGGTATGTTAACTTATTTTAGAAACGCTTATATAATTATTATTTCCGTATAGTATGTCATAAATCAAAACTCGTATATTCGATAAAACATTTTTTTGGGTTCCATAGGGTTCCAGAATTATATTTTCCCGAAAGTTTTTTTTATGGTCAAAAATTTTTGAAGTCAATAATATTTGGGGTAAGTACACATTTTTTATCTGGAATTTATAAATTCGAGCTAAATACTAAAATGTATCTAATAATGATGACGGTCTGGGCATTATGTACTTATGGCATAATAAATTCATATCAACATTGCTCAAGGCCGGCAGCGCTTTGATACCACCTCTGGTGTAGCAAATATCTATAGGCGACAGTAACCGCTTTCCATCAGGTTGGCCTTCAACCTGAATGCTGTCCATTTGCTCACATAAAGCTAAATCTGGAAACCCTGGGGTTCCAAAAGCAAGTCGAAAACAGATAATGGAATATGCCGCACTTGATCGATTGTTTATATTAAAATGAGATTTATAGAATAAACTAGTGGACCGCCCCGGCTTCGCACGTGTATCTAAAATAAACTTTATTGCTGAGTTTAATTACCTACTAAGCGAATTCAAAATATTTTCAAGCTTCAATTGTTCGATTCCGCACACGACTGTTGCGTAAAGAGCCGACATTTACACCCTCTCGTACGGCTCGTACCCCAGTGACGCCTACATCGCATAAGGTGCTGCCTCGGTAACCGAGCAGGGTGAGCGGCGACGACGCAACTTTTTTCTAATACTTACATTTTTAAACTCGTGATATTCACGTGAAATTCAAAAAGTTATATAAAAGTATTGAAGCAGTCTTGAATATGAAGTAATTTATTTTGATAAGGATGAATACCAAGATACAAATAAAGAGCATTTTCTAGCGGCGGCATTTCAATCAAATTTTAAAAATAAAAGAATACTTATTGTGGCATAACTATAATAGTTTGACGTATGCTGTCGCAACATTTTTTGTAGATAATGATGTGTTCTGCAAAATCGTAGTACATTATTTTATTCTATCATCAATAGTATTTGTTTAGTAAGGATCCCTATATTTTTTTAAAATATAATATAGCCCATGTCATCCGGGGATGGTGTAGCTTGCCAACAGTGAAAAGATTTTTCAAATCGTTTCAGTAGTTTCGGAGTCTATCCAATGCAAACAAACAAATCTTTCCTATTTATAATATTAGCATAGATTAATTTTATCCTATGCATTAAATGTCAATTAAATATTAGGTTGGGGAAAAAGTTTTTTCGCATTTTATATAAAAATTCAAAAGGTTTTTTATAGATTAATTTTATCCTATGTAGGTGCCATTTTGTTGGATAACTTTTTGCCATCTTGTAAGTAAATGTCAATTAAACATGATGACTGGGCAGGTGAAAATCTGAAGGTGCAAGGTCAGGACTATACGGCGGATGCATGCATTAACATCTCCCAGCCAAACTCTCGTAATTTTAGCTGAGTGGCTAAACATGAAAAACCACACCCCTCTGTTGATTAATTCCGGCCGCTTTCTCTCAACTTTTTGTCCCTTGTTCGCAGTACAGTTCAGAATCGATGGTCGCATGTCCCTGATATTCACTCCACTGCCTGACCGGCCTTGAAGGCAAATCCACATATTATCTTTATTCCATTTATCTGTGAAATTGTGGTCAATTCCCAGTTCTAGAATAGTCCGATCTTGCTCCAGTTTTTCAAAAATGGCATCAAATCAAAATTTCCGGATTGGAAACGATTCTCCCAGATTCCATAAAATACAACATGAAAATCACGTTTTTGTTTTTTTAAAACTTTTAATGATACCAAAACCAGCCAGATACAAATGGTATAAATGCAAATAAATATATTTACTTGTGAGATAGCTTTGTATTTCATGATTAAGTAATTTGTATTGTCTTTTTTATTACTCATCGAGGTTTCTTTAGTTTTGAAAAGGTTTTGTTTTGTTAATAGACACTTAGTTTGTAGATGTTTAAAGTGATTATTTAAATTTCAACTTAATTACATAAAAGTTTTCTTGATTGAGTTACTAATTGTGTTTGTATACATTTCAGTCGATGATGTCGATTTAGGTGTATCACTTCAAAACGACAATCAAAGCCTCAAAATACTCTATACTAGGATTCGGTCGCGATTTTGGTGAGTTCTATCCCTACTCCATACTAATATTATATATGTAAAAGTAACTCTGTCTGTCTGTTACGCATTCACAGAGAAGCTACGTATTTGGTGTTTGTTTGAAATTACCTAGATTTAAAACTTAATGCAATCTGTGAAAGTTTGCCATTTAAACTACATAGGGAAAACTATATCACTGTTGCCAATACAAGATATCATTTTAGTGAAAACTCTGTGGAAATAAGCTAATTTTTATGCACCAGAACAACTTTGAACGGCTCCTGGAAAAATTCCCGCGAGATTCCTAGGATAAAATGTAGCGCAGATCTTAAGTCGAAGAATTTTCTGTCGAACAGTGGAAACCGCATCGAAATCGGCTCAATAGTTTTTATGTGAATCGCACACAAGCAGACAAGAAATCTAAAAAAAATTGCATTGTGTTGTTCTCTATCGTTTATATAGTCTATTCCAGTTGTTTTTTTTTTAAATAGCTTCAATGTACAGACATAACATGTTTAGATTTTTATAATATTATAGATATTAGAGAAGATTTTGAGTTTCAATTGCTCTGTCTCTAACCTAATTTCCCTGTTCCATCCCCAAACCCATTCTTTTCATCCCATTTCCACCAACCATTCCAAAGGCTGGCAACGCGTTGGCTTCACTCTTGGAGTTGGAAATGTCTATAGGCGAGGGAAACCACCTGCCATCAGGTGGGCCACCTGCCTGTTTGCCAGCTTCGAAAGAATCATAATATTTTTTTTTAATTTGGTACCCATACAATTGTACTATCAGTATCATTGTATGGTTACAAAATAATTACATATTACATTTCACAATATTTTGATACTATTATTAAGGTGAGGGGGATGGGGGGGTGCAAGCAATAGTATATAGTGTAAGAACTTCTTTTACGAACGTCAATTGAACACTTAGTAATTTCGTCTTACATTCACCCTATACAATAAAGAAATAAATATTTTTGCGAAGCAATGCGGACTTATTTCCTTCCTTAGAATGTTGTAATTAACAAACGAAGCAATTGCTGTAAATGATATTAACGGAATACGGGCTATAATCGATCTGGCGACGTGGATAAAAGCAATCAGCCCGAATGGCGGGAGCGAGTTGCCAACAAATCTCGGGATTAGCCCGAAGGGAGTCTAAACAGGAGTTAGCGTCGCTGTGCGCAGGTGATTAGTTTAATTCGAACTAAAGAGACCCGCGTTCGCACTGGCCAGCTGCTGGGGCGAGTGGAAACCACAACGGGTAAGTGGAAAGTTGCCCTCGATTATAGACGATTTCAACATCACGTGTGAGGCCGACGTGTTGCCAACCTTTAAAATGGTACATATCAAGTTAAATGCATATTAAAACTGTCACAAAATAACCCCCACTACTTTATTTATTTACTAACAAAAAGCGGTGCTTTAGGAGGGCTCGCGAAGTTTTATACTTAACCATAAAAATCCGGCGTAACTTTAATTAAACAACATTCTGCTTACATGTTTACATCGATATTAGTTCATTAATTTTCGAACAGATGGCGTTAGGAATACAATAAAATTCTAATTAATAAAAATAGTTATGTGCTATTTTTTTTTAATGTGTATAAAACAATATTTTTATGATAGAAATAATGGAAATTAAGAAATAAATTGAAATTACTATCTCAAAGCTCAAATCTGAGTGTGATAGTTTCTCAGTAAAGTGTACCACAAAAATGCATAGATTGTGGAATAGTGTAGTGTATGTGTAACTGGCATGTGCTAGCGAACCTTCGTCCGCGTCGGCATGTTGGCAATCCATTTGTTAGTGGACGGCATCGGCGACAATAAAGAAACGCAACCATACCGCCATCTTTTTCACTATATTTCTCTCATCATCATCCGAGCGTTTTATCCCGGTTGCGTTCGGAGACTTCACTCCGACGCCCAGGGTCCGCTTTCCTACTTTTTCTACTCCACTTCGCGCGGTCTTCTGCATCCCCCGTTTTGAGACCATTGGTACGCATGTCATCTTTCACAACGTCAAGCGAACATTTCTTGGGCCTTCCCCTTCGACCGGGACCTGGCGGAGGCGGCATGGCTAGACATTTGTTCCCCACATAGTTAGCCGGTCTCCGTAAAACGTGGCCGTACCAGCGTAAGCGACACTCTTGCAGTTTGTCTGCTTTCGCTATATTTCTCTATACCACAGAAACAACGTCATTTATTGGAGTAAAAAATATTCTATGGGTTAGCCCGGAATATAACCTAACTCCGTGCCTAGTTTCATTGCAATACATTCGATAGTTTTCACGTGAAGCTCTAACAGATAGACAGACAAAAAGTTTCAAAAGTTGTATTTTCGCAATCCTCTTCCCCTGATTTTATTTTCTTTATTTTCTTACTTATTTGATTTTTAAGTTTATTCCCATTTCATTACGGGTACTCGATACCCCTAATAGACTTATTATATTGTTACGAGTGCGAGAATAGAGTTAAAATGCCGTTGGAATTACTATAGAATTGATTAGAACTATACAAACACGTATAACACAGGTACAAATATAACTGGACACAACCAGTACAAACGTAATACACGATTCAATAACACGCGCAAAGTCCGTCACTATATAACTTATCGAATGTACACACGTCTTGTCTCGCTGGTGACCATCGCTAGACTGCCACATCCCTCCGTTGCGGCATTGCTTTATTTACTGCACGACGCAATATGTCTATCTGGCAAGCGTCGACGCAATTTCGCAGAAATCATAATCCGCACACCTGCCTAATTATGCCTGCGAACGGCCATAAACTAGTACAATACACAATAGGCTGTTTTCTAATTACAAATTTTAAACATAGGGTAAACAAAAGAAGTCCAAATGCCAAAAAGGTAATAAACTGCAGGTGTGCATGGGTCTTTGTCGGTCGTAACAATATTATAGATCTGAATTGAAATACAGCTTCACTGTAAAAATTAAATTTCGTGTTCTTTAATGCCATCTAGTTGACGCAGCTGTCGTTTAAATCCTCTTAAGTTGTTAGAACATATCTCAAATAAACAAGCGATTAAGTTAAATTTACTTAGTACTACTCGGAGCCCCGTTTATATTTAAAGAGAGTTTTGGGAGAATTTAACGATTAGTGGCGAACGAAATTATAATAATTTGATTTAAAACTTAAATTGCGACGTAAACTTGAAATGTTTTCGATTAAATCACTCGATTTGTATTTATTTAAACACCGACTATTTTAAGTTAAAGTTCTATTTCATTAGTTTAAGTAGCAGTTAGCTAAAGTGTTTTTTTATGATTAACTAGCTATTGCTCGCGGCTTCACTCGCGTAGATTAAGCATACTCATAGTATCAATTTATTAAATTTTTATTTCTACGTTTCGACTACTCCTCAATACAAATTTGTCAAGTGTCAATGAGTAATGTTAACTTCTGTACTAGTCGCGAAACTTAAGTAGCCCCCTTTTCCCCTTTAGGGGTTGAATTTTCAATAATTCTTTATTAGTACAGCTGTACAGTATAGAAGGAGCCCGCACTCAAATTTTCACGGGCCTAGTCTCAGTAGTTTGGGCTGTGCGTTGAGATGTCAGTCAGTCAGTGAGTTCAAGTGGAAATATAATTATGTATATTATTATTATGTCGTTGGTGCCATGGAAGATAGTACGCCCCCTAGTATGGGACGCAACTTGTGCCGATACTTTGGCGGCGTCCCATCTTCCAGACACAGCCGTGACAGCCGGGGCTGCTGTCGCACACTTGGAGACCCTGAAATGTCGCAAATATATATCCATTGGTAGTGGGTACGTATTTGTGGCTTTCGGGGTCGAAACCCTGGGGCATGGAGGTCTCGCGTGACCAAAAGGCTAGCTTGCTCCTAGGGCAACGAATCAGCGTTGCCATCCAATGCGGGAATGCGGCCAGCATTTTGGGCACGCTCCCCGCCGACAGCGATTTGGACTAGATTTAAGTTATTTTATAAGTACAGTTTTATTTATAGTACAGCTTAGTTTATATTTCCAAATTGTAATCTAATAAAAAAAAATTGTATATTAGCTGACCCGGCGAACTTCGTACCGCCATATTTTCTGAATTCCTAAAAGACTCTGTTTCATGACACAAAAACAAAATCACCGAAATCGCTCCAGGTGATTAAGAGGATTCTAGAACCCGATCTCAGCGCCACCTACCGGTTCTAATTGTGAATTTAAACCATCCGGGAACCCACACAAAAACAAAATCATTCCAGGTGATTAGGAGGATTCTAGAACCCGATCTCAGCGCCACCTACCGGTTCTAATTGTGAATTTAAACCATCCGGGAACCCACACAAAAACAAAATCATTCCAGGTGATTAGGAGGATTCTAGAACCCGATCTCAGCGCCACCTACCGGTTCTAATTGTGAATTTAAACCATCCGGGAACCCACACAAAAACAAAATCATTCCAGGTGATTAAAAGGATTCTAGAACCCGATCTCAGCGCCACCTACCGGTTCTAATTGCGAATCTAAACCGTATGGGAACCCACTCAAACACACTGTTCGGAATACAGGTATCGAGCGCCGGTTTTCGATTGTTACGCGATACATACGAGGGCACTTTTTTATCGCGCCGAAAAGCGGGTATGCCGCGAAATTAACTTGAAAACGCACGGCGTGATTGCTCTCGCGCAATATATTTAAGTTTTTATTGAGAATATCACATATTTGCAAGTGTGTGGAACATTATAATAGTGAGCAAGTGAAAAGGACGAGGCGCGGGTGTATTTGGACAGATATTTATCCATCCCCCATAGTGTTTCCCTTGTAGCAGAAGTTTAGTAGGATATTTTGTATATTTCCTCTCAAGGGGCGCCCCTCCCTGACGATAGTGACGGATTAGTGTTCCCCCTTATTCCTATTCCCACCCCCGCCGGCTGGAGTACCAAGTAAGTACCTAAGTACCAAAAATTACCTTGTGGGTTTGTGCCGTCGGGTTACCGATCCCGCCGTGTACGGTACACACACAAAAACAAAATCACCAAATTCGCTCCAGGTGATTAGGAGGATTCTAGAACGCGATCTCAGCGCCAACTACCGGTTCCAATTGTGAATCTAAACCATCCGGGTACCCATTCAAACACAAAACTAATATCATCAAAATCGGTCCAGCCGTTTAGGAGATGTTCACTGTCAACACACGTACAGAAGAATTATATATATATATATATATATTATGTATACATAGATGTTGTTTATCATAATATCTATTTGAAATGCTAAAATAGCGCGCCATCCGCTTCCATTTCGTCCACAGCCATCGAATTATAATAAAAGGCCGTAAAAAGCGGCCGAGAACAACATCCCCTTAGAGCGGCGCTGATTTCAATTCGATCAGACAATTTCCCTCCAATTACTACGTAATTTCTAAAGAGCAGCTTTTAAGGATTACTCTGTTTCGGGACTCGAAACATCTACCAGTAAATCACACGGGAGCGTCCACACCGAGCGTGTTCTTTTTTTATTGCACGAGTTCAGCAGACAGGCAGCTGTGTAGATGTGCAGATGTGCTGCCGCTCTCTAAAGGGAGACTGCAACCTAGTGACGAATGCCGGCACGCAATTGAAGGTTGCTATGGCGGTATACTTCTTCTTCTTTATGTAATTCTCGTATAATTGTATTTTTTTTGTTTTGTAATTAACTGTTCGAGCCAATTGTTATTTTATTATATTGTTACATGCCGTCAAAGATAAGCCGCACAGCCTATTGTAAGCGCAGCTTATTGTCCTCCCGGATTAAGGAACTCTTTTGTCTTTTGAATTTGTAGTTAAGAAAAACATGCTATTGTCTTTTTACTTGTTTTATAACCATCATTAGCGTTGAACTAATCGCTATTGTTATTGTTTTCGACTTTGTGGACGTTCGCAGGTGTGCAAATTAATATTTCTTAGAAACTCAGTGTGCGCCTCCAATTTCTTTGTACTGTGTAGTTAGTATAAGGCGATGCCCGAATGGAGGGGCGGGGCAGTCAAGCGACGACTACGAAACGAGTAAGACGTTCTCTAGTACTCTCGATTAGCGATGTAAACGACGGACTTTGCGCGTGTCAAATTGCATTGAATCGTGCAGTGTGAACTGGTTGCATCCAGTTTTATTTGTATTTGTTTTATACGTGTTTGTACAGTTCTAATAAATTCTATAGTAGTTCCAACGGCATTTTTAATTCGAGTCCTGTAGCTCGTAACAATATAAATTATTTTTTAGTGGAAACTTGATTGAGATATGTATTAATTTTATGTTTTATATTTGAGAATATTAGTTATTGTATTTTTCCCAAATAAATTAAATAAATAAATACCTAGCCCAAGTGTGGTCGTGATTCAGTCGGGTAAATACCCTACCACCTGGCTGTGGGTTGTTTTGTTGTTTTTTACGACAGGCCCCCCCAACGCAAGAAATTGTATTCTTTCTCCGTTCCGTATCTTAAATAACTATTTTCACTTAAATATTGTACTTATTCTGATCTTAATGGTAACATCGTCAAGTTCAAGTGTAAATTAAAGATGATAATGTACTCTATAACTAAGCAAGTAAATGCGTGTAGAAATATCCCAACAGGGCCGAAGCTGGAAACTCCAATTAACCAGCCATCAATTAGTATCCTCTCAATTAGTTAACTGTAACTTTGAAACTGACCGCGGGGGAGCATTAAAATTGATAATGAAATTAAGCGAATACCACGAGTGAGCTCGACTACGATATTTCGAGATATCGGATATTTTAAGTGCGTTACTTGAAGAGTTACTTCGGAGAACCATTTCGTGGCTCAATAATGGCGGATATCTGATTTAAAATACATTTTGTTAGTATTTCTTAACGACGGCGTCCTTAGAGTTTACTAATTGTAAAATACGCCTATAAATGTCAATTCGTAAGCGGACTTACGGTTTTAATTATTGAAATAATTAAAACTAGACCAATGTAAAATGCAAGGAGAGATTTGGTTAAGAAAATACAAAATATACCAAATATTAACTATTAGGGCAGGGTTTCCTCTTATTGTATAGCCTTTGATGTGAATATTCACACAGCACGGTAAGCAGTGAACACCGTCTACACGCCACTACGCCTTTTATACGAA
Source organism: Dendrolimus houi (assembly GCA_039645545.1). Classification (NCBI taxonomy): domain Eukaryota; kingdom Metazoa; phylum Arthropoda; class Insecta; order Lepidoptera; family Lasiocampidae; genus Dendrolimus; species Dendrolimus houi. The sequence goes on from CM077140.1 coordinate 16,469,313, forward strand.
AATACTACCCTACAAAACAATAACATTGCATCATTGCTAATAATAGCAATTACATCATAGTGTTGCCAGGATCATAAAAACAATTATAATAATTAATTACTGATGCACTAAATTATCTAGATGATAATTTAGTGGGCTTATAAAATTAACTAACCGGTAGAAAATGATAATTTAATTATAATACGAATCATCCGATAAATCGACTAAAAGTATTATCTATGACGATTGTCTATGTCATATTAATATACACTATGGTTCTCACGACTACTGTGGTGGACATCTTGTAACACGAATTTATAGTGAAATGAGAGGTAAGAAAAACAAAGGAACAGCAACAAAGTTCTCAAATCAAAATTACACGCTAGTAACATTGTGTAAAAATTGTATTTTAACAAATATAATAATAATAAAATTATTAATGGTTCGAGTTTGCACATTGCGTTTAAAAATGTGAAATAAATCAGGGGGGTAATTCGGGCAGCAGATTCCGGACTATTTGGAATTTTTGTCTGTCTGTTGGAGCATCGCGTGAAAACTAATCAATGTATTTAAATGAAACTCGAAATGGAGCTAACTCATATCTCGGGCCGTAACTTAGGGTACATTTTATCCCGATAAATGACGTCGTTTCCTTGGAATAAACGGTTTAGTAGAATAGGTGGCGCTACAATCGCATTTTTTTAATTCACTATCTAAAACCTTCGTTGTCATAAACAGCATGGCATTCATTGTATTACTTCAAATCCGGTTTGCTTCGACTCTTCTCTATTATTTTGCTGGGAAGTTGCTTAGACTGTATGGACTTAGATTATTTGTTATTGTAGTGAATTGAACAAGAAACGGTAAAGTTTTAGTTATAATAGGTTTATAGGTTATGAAGTAAAATGTTATTTGTATTTGTTGCCTCATGACAGTGACGTGGCACCAGAATTTGGTAATACTCAGCAAGCACTCTAGCGAATTGTATTCGAATAAATCATTCCATACAAGTTTGTTAGATGTAACGTATTTATTGTTGGTTTTATTCAAATGTATTTAGTTATTTTTACTAATTAAATATTATATAAGTAGAATTAGTTTTATTAATTATTGTTTAACAAAATTGGGTTTTATTGGTCTTACGTCAAAAGGAAGCTTTGCACCGAAATTCAGCGTTGTGTCGGATATAATTCCGGCACAGCAATATGCTGAGTGCAAACCTTGTTCGCTGAAAATGCGGCAAACAAATTCTCAAAATATGCTCTGTGTATAATAATGCATAAGGAATGTAATTACGTCGCTATTTCTTCGAATAAAGGTTTTCTTTCTAGTTCAAAAAAAAGTGTATATATTATAGAAAATCTAATTTATTTTTTATGCAAGTAACATAGAGCTACTACCTGGGGTTCTATTAATGATGTCATATAAGTAAAATGTTATCTCTTTTATATTATTTTTGAATTTATACGCCTAATAGGTAAATAACATGTGAAACGTTGTATATGTACTGACATATCTAATATGGGTGTGTGTTAAAAAAAATGTATTGTAAAAAAATTACATATCTTTACTTATTCTTAACTACTACGCAATATTTTTAAGTTGCAAGATTGCAACCAACAACGAAAAAAATATCTCCAGAAAAAACCATTAAAAGTGCATTTCTCAATCTCAACATTTTTCTCCCTAATGTTTATTACTACTTATAAAATTACAGGCCTCTCAGCCGTTTTCACTATTCTTGGCGAAGAGTAATTTCAAAGGTCACAAGTTATCCCGATAACATCTTAAGGCACCTGTTCCCACAAAAGGTCGAAAATGTTGTGCAAACAAAACCACTTTTCGTTAGTAATTACTTATCAATAGTTGACCAAAAAACATATCATAAATCTTCATGAAATGAGACGTCACGTGATTTTTCGTAACTTTTCTACTATTATTTTTACGTTAAGAAAAAACATCACCAAGTCACCTCCAAATTATTGATATGTGTCAACGCGGCAGCCGATTATTAGGTACGGAACGCGTATCCAAAATGGCGGTGGTAGGAATGCTGGTATGGAAAGAAGGGAGACTAACCTGCGTGCCTCTGGGCTGCACTAACTATGCGTGCTGATCACCAAGTCGTGAGCCTCGCAGCAAATCTTCTGGCTTGTCGCCTTCTTGCGGCCTTCGATATTATATGTACACACGCGGCGCGGTATAACTGCATTTATATGCGAGTTGTGGCGGAAAAGATGTGCGGGTTGTCGTACGAGGGTCGACAGGCGACTAAACTAGTAAAGACGAGCAGTATTAGCACTGCGGTAAGTACGACAAGGATAGTCGTATGGAACGGAAGATGGCGGCTGGGAAAAGGTGATTGCATAACGCGGTTAAGAAAGTGGGTAGTTGTGGAAATAATTTGATAGGACAGGATTGTAAATTAAGCGGCGCGAACAATATGAAACTTTATCCTCCTGATTTTACTCCTTAATTTTTTATCAAAACAGCATAGACAAATCTCTACATTTTTATATTTTTTAAATACTACTTTATAAGATAATAATGGATCTAAAAAAGGACCGCGTATATGGAATCTTCGCCATGGCCTGAAAAATCAGTACCGAAAAATCCTCAAGGACGTTGGCGATGCTACAAGCCTTAAATTCTACGTTTTATGGCGAAACTCACAAACAGACAGGCGATCCACTAAAAGATGCGGCTTCATCTGCGATAGTGTTACAGATATAGGTCGTTTCACGCAGATATGCATCGCCATATTTGCGTATAATGCGTTATTTAAGATGCGACATTGTTAACGACGTTAAATATTGACATGTAACGTATACACTAATGTAGCTATGCGTTGATGGCATCACTTTTTAACGCTTTAAATAACACGGGATGCAGTTGAAGCCGCACCGTAATGGAAAGCAGCTATGGAAGTACATTTAGAAAATGATTTTTTTAGGATTCTTGTGATTGTCTGAAAGAGCATCACATGAAAACTATAGAACGGATTTTGATGAAACTGAGACAGAGCTAATTTATATCTGGGGTCAACACTGAGGATCTAATTATCTCTATAATTGATGTTATTTCCATAGAACAATATATTGAAGAAGGTGACGCTGCTTTCGGGTTTATTAGTTCCGCCTTTGCAATTTACTAACAAATACATTGCCATTGCAGCAGGATTGATGTTTTGCTGCCACTGGTAGTAAAACTTAATTTAAAAATTAAAAAGAGCACAATAATTTGTAGCACGATAACCGATGAACAAAATAAGCTTCAAAGTTTCTGAATTTTAATTGAACGCAAAATTAAAACAACAAACGTTATTTAAATGTAACAAAACACAGGTTAATTTATTTAGTATCAGGGTAAAACATATTTTACGAAAAAGGTTCTTCACTCTATTTAGGGCTGTTTACCACTACAAGAGCTCTCTTACTTCCTTGCTATCGAATAATTTTGTTTTTGTGTCTTATTAGTAACTAGCTGTTACCAGTTCGCTTCGCGTGCCGTAAAATCCAGTCTCAGCTGACCACTACTTGGCGAAACGAAGGTTCATGCCAAATTTCAAGTCTATAGGTATTATAATTCCTGAGATATCGTAATGAGTCACTATATACGTGGATTTCAATTATATATATTTAGATTATACTGCTTAATTTTATAATTATATATTTCTTAGACATATAGTATATTTTAACGTTTTAATTGTGTATTTCATAGGGTTGCTTATCATAGGGATGTTATTTTCTTATGATAAATAATAACAGCCCATAAATGTCCCACTGCTGGGTTCGGGCCTCCCATTATAAGGGGGAACGGACAGTATACCCGCCACGCTTGTCCAAAGCGACTTAGTAGATTTGATACATCGGTTATCTAGATGTGCAGTTTTCATCAAGATATTTTCCTTCACCGTTTTTAGCACGTGGTAATTATAACAATATGGACATTAGGTCAGAAAATGCCCAAGTGGTGCATGCGTTTCGGCCAGGATCGAACCCGCGCCCTTTGAGTTTGGGACGCGTGCGCTGGCCATTACGCTACCACGACTATACTACTTATATGTATATACTTATTTTCTTATTAAATCTTAAATCAAGACAGTTGATTTGTTAAAAATAGGGTACTTATATAAAAGAAATAGTAAGAACGGAAGATTACGGAATTATTTGTAGCGTTAAATTCGTGGCAATCAACCAGACTATTAACAATATTAAATTAAACTAGTATAATTATATCGTGGAAGTACATTCATCTAGAAAATTTAAAGGTTATTTGGTTGATATCTTGAAAAAAAAGCACATCAATTTTTGTAGCTATCATGAAGCTTAAACGATTTTTGAAAAGAGATGTTTTATTAATTCATTCATATTTAATTCTATAACTTTATTCTTGTTCAATAAGTTTCTTGCTTAGTAAAAGTTCAGTCCTTCACGTTTAGCCCGTAAATCTACAGAGCAATCGCAGTAATATTTATAAGCCAATTCTTGTACACTATATATATACATATATCAACGTCATAAGGATAAGTACGGGACTTAAGTTTATGATGTTGGTCAGTGACCGTAGAGTTTTACCGGTATAACTAGGACGAATACCTAAGAGAATCAAGCACAGTTGCAAGATGCTCGAGCCATCTCGTTGAAGAGCTTTGCTTCACCTGGACCATTGCCATGAGAGAATTGATTAAATCTATCGAAAATAGTCAGTGCTCAAAAGAAATGGAGCAACTAAATATAGGCGATGGATGATTTGTAACCGAATGGGTCTTGTTGCTGTTTTACAACGTTTTAGCTGCCAGCCAAGAAACGGCGACGAAAAATCTCTTAGCGACAGGCCTAGTGTATTATTTTAATATTACATAAGATAATAAATCCAAAACGAAACGTAGGTATTTTTATAAATACCAGGTGTCACAATAGCTACTCCTTATTTTTATAATCTAGTTTAAAATTAAGTTAGCATCAGCATCGCTCGTTTGTCACTGGACCGTAGGCCTAAGGTGTTAGAACACTACAAAAGTCTTTTAGGGTGTATCAGCCAGAGGCTGTTATCATTTCAATTTTATTATTATTAATTGTTTTATTAATATAGCGCTTCGTTTTCGTTTAATTTAATTGTCGACACCGTTCTCTGAAGTGTTGTTATAACTCAGTTGATGTACTTTCTTTAATTAAATTCAAACCTTATTCATTTAGTTATAATATGGTTTTTGATGTATTTGGGGATAGTTCGCTTTGTTTTATGGCTGTTCGACTAATTAGTACCAATATTTCCGGGATCACGTTAGCGACTAGTATTTAGGATTCCGTAGCTATTTTGACTAAAACGTAACCCTTATGTTTTCTTCACGTCTGTCTGTCTGTCTTTATATGTCACCGTCATTTATCTCAGAAGTAAAAATTGACAAGAACGTCTAGTTTATTTGTCGCTATACAGTGTTGTAGTCAAAATAGGAGAAATGTTGAGTTGGTAGAGTGGTACGGCTTTAGTAACATTTGATTACGGCTTATAATTGTTTATTTAATTATTGAAACAAAACCAAAATATTTGCGTGTGGAAATTTTAGTAACGTCTCGAAATTAGTTGTTTTTTACATAGAAACATGTTTAAAAATATGCAATTTAAATACCGCGCGCTGATTGGTCGATGGTTGGCACCCTGGCGCCACCAGTGGCGAATATTGCAATCGTACCTTGGGTACATGCCTCGTTCGTGCTAAGAAGCGTGAACATGGACTCATGCTGGCATCATTAGCTCGATCAGAGTGAAACCACGCAGACACAGAATATCGGCGTGAAATGGTTTATAATGGTTAGCTTGGAATTAATTAGTTTTTGTACATTGAGTGAGAGTTCATATGGTCCACTTTCCTGTCTCATCTTCTCTGTCCTATCCCTCTAGTATCTCATTCCTCCGAAACCCATACTTAAATTATTGAACAGAATTCTTTAAACTGTTTCGTAGCACGATAAAAACGATGAAAGCAATTATAATTTCTGACCTCGACGAAAGCTGTTGGGTGCTGGTTGTATACTCAATGAAACACCCCTTATATATGGACTATGTTTATTATAGACGCTTACAATAGCAATAGGAATAATTAGCTCTACTGATATTTAACGGCACGTTAAAGTCGATCAACAGAAGTGTAGATGCCAAGGGTAATTTTTGATGTCCTTCCCACCTCCCCTATAGCACACCACGTAGCGGCGGTTGTATATGAATTGCCCTACCTCCTGGACTGGTGCGCCCTTCGATAATATAACTCAAGAACAGCGGACGGCAGGACAATCAGATCAATCGTTGCATCCGATTGATCACATGAGAAGGAAAACCAAGCCACTAACCTTAACTCCCGAAACTGCAATTCTCCCAATTCGGCAAGCCTGGAGACGTCTGGCAGCGGTCGTCGAGGATCAATTGGTTACACACAATGGTCTTAATGAGTCTTTTTTGTCACACGCAAATGGCGGTTAAATTATAAAAAGTAGCACATATGGCTGCGGGTCGGTCATGCGCGCGATCGGCTAGGCGATATTTTACTTATTAAAATGTTGGGGCGGTGGTGCGGTTTTGTCCCTCCAGTCTCATTGCGTGACGGCATAGCATCGTTGGCTAATGAGCCTCCTTAGAAGGGTACAGATCGGAAGATGGCGGCGTGACTGACTTCATTCCGATCATATAATCAAACAAATGACCAATGAAATAATTGGCCTAAACAACAAATTAGCACCAGGACCCGGATGTTCCTCTGAACACTGATGGCACTTATTGTATCGATTTTACCGATTAATACTAGTCGCACTAATAAAACACACTGGTATACACAAGATCTACAAAAGTCACGATGAGAGTCCAAATGGCTGTAGAGTCTTCCGAATGCTTCCTGTTCCTTGGGATTCCTTGTTTTCTTTTTCTTCACTTGTGTGTTGTTTCGAACCATTACTTGCTGCTGAGTATGTTATCGTCTCTACCTTAATGTGGCAGAGCCGGTATGGGGCCTCGAGTCTGGACTCCGTTGTCAGCGCGGTCCAACATCCGACACGCTGACATCACCACAAATGCCTCGACGCTAGGAATGCTCAAGTCGCGGGCGATCACGTCGTTCCTCACGAACCGACCCGCGCCCGTGCACACCCGCAAGGCGATGGTCTGCTGCCTCTGCAGCAAATTCTTTCTGGTGGCCGAACACAGCGCATACTACGCCGGAGCTGCGTAGGTCAGCCTCGAGTGGAGATAGGTCTTATCCATTACTTGCCAGGGACCTTTAGCATACTCACTAAGATACTACTTTTAGTCAGACGCTTAGTTGCTAATCAAACAATCTACATATTCGCGGAGAGCGGGGCGCGGGGGTATGGGAGTTCCGGGGGTGAGGTCAGGGAGTGATTCTGTCCGTAACAAAAGCCTTTACGGTTTATGGGCTGCCATGACCCGATTTTTAAGTATTCAAGAGACGTATGCATTTAGGAGACAGGAGTACAATTAATTACCATTACTGTCCACGTTAAAGGCGTATTTTATTTTCCTGGGTTTGAGTTCCTTTCTAGCTATTCTCTTTATAGGACAATGTATTTACGTGTAAACAATGGCCCTCAGCGTTGCGTGTTTGCCTTGCCCTCGACCCTCGAAAGGAACTCATTTGCGCCAAAACGTTTACCCTTTAACACCCTTACTAACATATTACAGGTAGTTGCTGGTATTCAATAACACAAGTCAACTTCTTTTTAGTGTCTTTGGATATCTCTGGGCACAGCTGAACAAATATTTATTTTTTTGCCCTGGACATCTTTGCAGCTATTTATATTTTCAAAATACATAGTCCGCAAATATATTCATGTAAGTACTGACCTGGCATTCGTTTTTAAGATTTTTATAATGTAAGTAATAATACTCTATACAAATACAAGAGTTGCTGATGTTTACATACTCTCTCTTTTCTTTCAGCTTCTCCCAATTATTTGGGGTCGGCACAAATATGTCTTTTCCTTCCATACTCCTCTATTCTGACATACGTCCTCTGCTACTTCACAAATCATCATATCATCCTTCATATTATAGAATCCATCCAACTCTTTTTTGGTCATACCCATACCATCCTAGTCTTCTTTTTCTCATTTTATCAGCCGCGGGTGCAACTCTTAAAGATTCCCTTATACACCCATTTCTCACCTTATCCATTCTTGTAAAACCACACATCCATCTCAACATTCTCATCACAGCTGAGTGAAGATATAACTATAAAGGCTCAACGTTTAGACTCGTATAACATGACCGGTCGTATGACAAATTTATATATCTGACCTACATGATGTTTACGGACTACATGATAAACAACATCTCAGTTTTTTCGCCTGTGCACATCTTTGATGTAAAGCAATAGCAAAGCTTCGCGTGTGAGCGCGCCCTAACGGCCGGCCGCTGATTCCTTCCGCTATTAGTCCGAGTTGGGAGTATATTCATCGAATGATGACGTCGTTTGGCGATACGTTATGGCCACACAATACGATTGGGAAGAAATCGTTCCGTGCGAGCACACGTCGGGTATTCGGGACGCCTAATAGTATTGACTCGAAGGCCGCGTATTTTTAGATACACCATGATATTGCTCCTATCGGAATATCGACAAAAGTATTGGCTATTTTATTTAGTACAACGTTCTTAAAGAATAAGATATCTCAAGGACATTATTCTACTAATAAACTTCACGAACTATCTGTATAGAATAATAATTAATGTAATTGCATTTAGAGGTAGATTAAAAATTGTTTGTCCTTCTCGTTGCCATGGCGACATATTTGTCAGTGAATTGCAACAGTGGTAAACAAACGAACAAACTAAACAACCCACAGCCAGGTGGTAGGGTAGTTGCTCGACTGGATGGCGACCACCCCTGGTCTAGATTATGCCGCCATAACAACCTTGTGTTGTGTTCCGGCATCAGTGACTAGGTTCCAGTCTCCTTTAAGAGAGCAGCAGCGCATTTGTAGCACCTTCGGTGTTGCAAATGTCTATAGGCGACGATAACCACTTTTCATCAAGTGGGCCGTCTGCCTGTCTGCAGAACTCCTGCATTTTTTTTTAAATGTTGTCAATGCAACGCGCAGAGCCATCTTTCCGGTTATATTTGTCTTTCTCCGGAACCGTGCTCCTGGTAACGTGTAAGCAAAATTTCATGATAATCTGTTGTGGAGTTAACGCGTGAAAACCTAATAAACCAACACAGCATTTATAATATAAAGTTAGGTCTTTAGGTTTCCTCTGATATCTTATAATACTGTGTATTTTCGTTTGTAGTAGTGAAAGTATTTGCTGAAGCACATTCTTAGACAACTCGAGAGCACTTGTAACATGTTTCAAGTATCTTAAATGGGTTTACTTCTAAATGCGTAGATGTCAAAGATGGCGTAACAAAACTTTACAATATAAATACTTCTTCATTTAGAAATATTTTGTTTTCATATATAACAATCAATTTAAGTGGGTTTGTTACACGTAACAAATTTTACAATTAATAAAATTGATGGAGATTCATGATATCTAACTAGAGAAAATAATGTTACGTTACACGACTCGAATTAAAAATGCTGTTGGAATTACTATTTATTTATTATAACTGTACGAACACGTATAAAACAGGTACAAATATAACTGGATACAACCAGTTCACACTGCACGCTTCTATACACGCGCAAAATCCGTGACTATATCGCTTATCGAATGTACACTTCTTACTTTGATCGTAATCGTCGCTTGAGACGAAATAAATAGACGCTTAATAGATAGACGAAAATGAATTTTTCGTCTATCTATCTGTTCAAGCATCACGTGAAAACTACTAGACGGATTTAGATGAATCTGGACATAGAACTGGCCTATATCCCGGATGAACATTTAGAATGTTTTTTTATCCTGAGAAATATTATAGTTTTCGTGGGTAGATACATCATGGCACACACCTCATCATCATCAAACACCTCCATCATGGCATAGTTGAATATAACATAGGAAAAAAATGATATTTGCAAAAATAAAAAACTTGAACAAGTACAATGAAGGACACTTAACTTATATTGTATTCTAACTATAATCCCTTAAGACTATAAGTAGAATACTGAGCCTAGGTCATCGAAGTCAAAGAGTAAGGGTTCCCAGAAGACAGAAGGATCCGCTGACCGAGGTAAGAACCAGCGTTCTGAACACTTGAAGAGTCAATGAGTCGTTTTGAAAGAGCTTTATACATACTCATATCCTCAGGAGCCCACGGTCCAAACGTTTTAACAGCAAACGGCACAAATGCACTCTCAACGAGGGTTACATATTGTTACATGCCGTCAAAGATAAGCGCACAGCTGCCTATTGTAAGTGCAGTTTATTGTCTTCCCGGATTAGAGAATTCTTTGTGTTTTGAATTTGTAATTAAGAAAAACATGTTATTGTTTTTCTACTTGTTTTATAACCATCATTAGCGTCTAACTAATCCCTATTGTTATTGTTCTCGACTTTGTGGACGTTCGCAGGTGTGGACATTAATATTTCTTAGAAACTCAGTGTGCGCGGCCAATTTCTTTGTACTGTGTAGTTAGTATAAGACGATGCCCGAATGGAGGGGTGGGCAGTCTAGCGACAACTACGAAACGACTAAGACGTTCTCTAGTACTCTCGATTAGCGATATAGACGACGGACATTGCGCGGTCGAATTGTATTGAATCGTGTAGTGTGAACTGGTTGCATCCAGTTTTTATTTGTATTTGTTTTATACGTGTTTGTACAGTTCTAATAAATTCTATAGTAGTACCAACGGCATTTTTTTTAATTCGAGTCCTGTAGCTCGTAACAATATTTTCGCTGTTTTAGTGATTCAGTTGTTTCCGCCGCCGAACCGGCGAATCAAGACGTGTTTGGTAAACGGTATGCGACCAACGTGTCCACGTATATCGCTATTTCGCACCAGGAGCTTGCCATGTTGCCAGGGAATTAGAGCAATTCGGTCAAGACGCCTGCCATCGTCACTTGCAAAGCCTTTGGCTTTAAAAGCTACAATAAAATCTTCTATACAACTTTTCTAGATAAAAATACAGTCCAAGATAATAGATATGTAGGTAGGTTATCTTTCCAACCCTTTAGGGATAAGCGATGTCTCGTTTATGTGCTTTGAAATACAGTCGCACCTCCTTTTATCCCGGAAAAAGGTTGACTTTATTATTCACCGGGATTTGGGGGTACGGGGTGCCCAAAAATGCCTGTACTTCGGTTCCTAAGCCCCCTCCTCCTGCTTTGAAGTATCACTTTGCATTCAATTCCTCGCACCCGACCTATAACGGGATCTGGTGGGGACGCTGTGATGAGCGAAACGGGAGCGACGCTCTACTACAAATATATGGTATTTTTAATCAATCTCCCTTTGATAGGCGGCCACACGTTAATCAATCAAGCTATCATACGACAAAGTTAATTCAATTTTAAATATTCATCACAAGGATGTAATAACTCGCTAGTAAAGTGGAATTTTTCTTTGACACCCAGGTTAACTATTATTATTTATTTCTGTATTGTATGATTGACTTTTAATAGTGGGTACTATTAAAAGTCTTAAAGAAAAAATTGCATAAATACGTGGATAATAAACATAGAGAAAATGAGCAACAAAGTTTTGCAGTTTTTTCTACCATTTGGCTTTCGTACACAACTCCTTCATCACTTATAATTCCTATATCATCACTTATAATCAAATATAAATATCATTGATTTAAGATCCAACACAGGTGGTACGACTTTCATGCGACGTAAACAATATATAAAATGTTACATAACTCCTGTATCGACTCATCTCATGAAATGATTAAATGCTATTCGCAGTTGAGTAGTTTGCATTTAGAAAATGACAGCAGCCGATAAACGTCCCACTGCTGGGCTTGGCAGGTTTGACACATCGCTTATCTCGATTTGCAGGTTTCATCACGATCATTTCCTTCACCGTCAGCCGGTGATAATTGTAACAATATGCTTTACTCAGAATAACTCCGCGAGAGGTGCATGCCTTTTCCAGTCGGGATTCCAACCCGCATAATTTGATTTTTTACAACGCAAGTGCATAAAGTGGTATCATTAGATTTTTGAAAAATCAATTACCCTTGACGGGAATCGAATCGGCTGATCTTTGCTCTGCCCTTTGCTCGAAGGACTCCCAAACAGTGGTAGAGTGAATTTCCAGCCACAACGACGCGTAATCAAATCAGGGGTTGGATTCCCTTAAAGCTCAACTGTAGCGCTTGAGGCCTCAAAATGGTCTTCCCTTAAGCCTCGCCGAATTATAAGCCCCCAAATTATTTTATTTAAATTGCGCATGCTTTGGGGGTAGTAACGAGCGAGTTTGCATAATTTTACCCTCGGCTTCGTAATTTTTTCGTGGACTGAAATTTCTCTAAATTTTTTAGATACACTTGTTAGATGTTGGTTCAGTGGCAGCTTATTGCCCAATTAAATTTTCTTTTAGGAATAAATTTGTGTTTTCTCTACCAGACGTTGAATGGAAATTTAAAATTTATCAAAATAGCTTCGTAAAATTTTACTTAAAAATAGATGATTTAATTACGTACGTGAAATGTTTTGCAAAACTTATGTAAGAAAGACCGCCAAGTGGTAGGGCATCTGCCCGTCTAGAGTATGCTACTGTAACAACCATGAGTTCTGTTCAGTGGTATACCTGGCATCAGTGGCCAGGCTCCAGTCTGCGCTTTGGAGTTGGTAGCACAATTTAGGTGCTGTTAGTTTCGTGTAAACCGTTATCTTCTAGGTAAGCGTGCTCCATCTTAGGCTGCATTCCCACCTGATATCAGATCAAACGCGAACCTATACAACATGAAAACACGCACCTTTGGTGTTACTTTATCAATGTGTGAAGGTAACCACTTTCCATCATGTGGGCCGTCAGCTTGTGGGCTGTTCTTCACCAATAAAAAGCTTTAATGGACTTCATCTGATTGTTATAAGTTCAAAACGCTAAAATTAATGTATTTATTTCAAAATTCAATCTTGCAGATTAGTTATTGAAAGCCAAAAGCCATGAGGGTACCACCGCTTCCAAAGCAATTTTGGATACTGTTAAAGAAGAAACAGCGGCGCAAGTAACTCCCCAGCCACTCACAAGTATTATTATTGGTCTCTTTTGAGTTTCCAACATTTTATAACAAGGTATCAAACTTATAATTTTCCCGCGGCCTGGCTCACCTTTGCTCGCTTAAAATACAATGAGTGTAAACAATTAATTTAATATATGCGTTCAATTATAAACAGTTCTCTTAAAGTGAGTTAAAAATACAATACCACTGTTAAATCCCGGTTACATCTTAGCACTGGCGAGATACATAAATCTTGTAACAACATTTCAAAAAAGACGAAGAACATTCGTTATTTATACCAATTATATGACAGGTCAAGACTAAGCGGATGACAGTAAGCCCGTGCCCTTAGGCCCCTCGTAAGATTAAACAGTCGTAAAGGGGCTGTCCCGGGCAGATATGCCACATCCGGAGAGCGGAGTCACTATCGTGTAAAGGGAGGGGGTGGAAGGGGGCTGCATAGCGCATATATTGACGTTTTACATATTGTTACGCACTTACCGATTTTATATCTCAAGACCAAAACTAAACATTTGAAGAATAAAATATTAATTATAAAGACAATGTTTGTAAGATGTAGAAGTTTAGTAGTTAACACTCTCGCGTCTCAAATACGCGTTTCAAATGACACGGGTTCGAATCCTGGCTGAGAAGAATACCACACGCTGATGGAGAAGAAAACGTATATGTGAATCCCGCCAAATCAATTTTTGACATGATAGAGACATGCTGGAATTCTTACCTTGATTTCAACCCTTATAGTCCGAGATCCGGCTGCAAGATTACTACGTTCATGTGTTATTTAATTAAAATCTAGTTTTTATATATAGTTATATATAAGGGAACACATTTTTGCTAAGTTGCCTATAAAAATCTGGCCGCTAATATTTTTAATTAAGACAATATTACTTTGATATTTTAGGAAAAAATTCATTCATTTGTTTTTAAACTAAATTTATTCAGTGTATGATGGAATAGGGTTGCCTATCAAAAGTAGTCTGTTAAAGATAGTGCGCTACGAGGGACGTAGCGCGTTAACTCTCTTTCACTCTAATGTATCTTTAACAGCTGGAAACCGAACGTACGAAGTACTGGAACGTAGTAATGTTGGAGTTGGATCTCGGTCTATTAGGGCCGGTTCGGTCGGCCTGATACCACGCTCTCATAGACTATCGGCGTGAAACGGTGGTTGGGCGCCTCATATTCCTACCTTTCCTCTCCTTTCCGCAAATCCACACGCTGGATAGAGACAGGCGGTGCCACCCGTCGGCTAACCACGATTCGAGCCGGCAGGCGGCCCAGTGCAACACTAGAATGTATTTTTTTATCTATAAACCCGCTCCTGTTGGTAGTACGTGGACTCTGTGACCAATTGAACAGGCGCTTAATCTGAAGACTTGCCGAGGAGTCCAAAGGTCCGAGGATTGGGGATCCGCAGTGCCGCTTTAATTCTAGCCGGCTGTGGATTTTTCCCTCTTTCCACCACCAACAATTTCTACCTTTGCCACCCGCACCACCGGACGGTTAACTTAGTGCTAACCCTGTTTCGTACGATGAGTGAGAGTTCTCTCTTCTCTGTCTTGGCCCGCTTCTCCCTGCCTCTGTTTAATGTTCCCTCTCCCATCCCTCCTATCTCATTCCTCCTGCCTGATTCCTCTATCTATCCTGTCCGATCCTCTTTGTCCCATCCTACTGCTGGCAATATGTTAGCTTCGGCATTGGTGTTGTAAACGCTTATGGATGACAATGACTATCAGCTGGGTAGTCTACATGTTTGCCACTTTGCAATAAAAAAAAATCCGCCTTGCACAAGAGTGACGGATAGTTAGTTCCCCTCCAATGGCAGGGAATCCTCGCCAATGTTTTTAATGTGGGTAGTTTCGTATATGCTGCTGAATGGTGGCGAAAGCAGTCTCCAACGCACGAGCGGTCAGTGCGGACGTCCCGTGTGCTCTGTGCCAACACTAATTATACATTTCAGATGATATTCATTATAAACCCAAGGCATGTTTGTTCTATTGTGTGTATGAGATAGTTTAGATACTAAAAGTACCACACTGAGACCTGTTAGTACTTCTCGAAGTCGACGTAGCTTCCCCATTGAAAGAGAATTGAAGATTAGATGTTTGTGCCTTATCAGTTTCTAAGCAGGAATTGACATACTTTTGAAGTGAAACTTCTTTGGAATCGTTGTGATTTGAAACTCGATGAAACCGAAAAACGACAAAACATAAACGGAAGAGATAAACACATAAACCTATAGGACTAAGCTTGCGAGAGAATGAGATACAAGTTTTACATTGTGCAGCAGAGATGAGAGAGTCAATAAGACCGATGATTAAACATAGGTTCGCTTTGGACTGAAATAAAACGGATAATAATATTTTTTTTTATTAAAACAGTGAAAAATTAAAAGTGATACTTGAGAAGTTTATTTTGAATTATAATATGTTGGGATGTAGGCTAAAGGAATTGTATTCCGATTAATAAAAGTTAGAGAAGAATTATCTCTGAATATATTCTCTGAAGTTTCACTTCTACTACTTGTGAACTGCACACTCTTTGACTCTTCAGGTGATCAGAAGGCTGGTGCTTACCTCGGGCAACAGATCAGTTTGGTGATCTAGCGAGGAAACGTAGCCAGCCTTCTGCGCACCTTACCCATAGAAGACGGTGACTTAGGCTCAGTATTGTACTTATAGTCTTGAGGGACTATGGGTAAAATATAGAACAAATAAGTTCTCTTTTATTGTATTAGATTATTACTAATTATATTATTTAAACAATTACATAAAAGTTATCAGTTTCTCTTAATCTATACATATAATAAAACTGTACAGGTCGAATTTCTGTACAATGAAAAAAATGCTAAAAACGCGTCAGGGGGATGTAAGAAGTGAAATAGGACTAATTTAGATTTTTTTCAAATTTTACGTTTCTCTGTTTGTCCGTCTGTTTGTACTGGTTAATCTCCGAAACGACTGGACCGATTTAAATGAAATTTTGTATGGTGGTAGCCTAAATCCTTGGTCAACATATAGGATACTTTTGATCCAGAAAAATTAAAGAGTTCCTGTGGGATAATAAAAAACTTTCCACGCGGACGAAGTTGCCGGCAGAAGTTAGTATTTCATAAAATAGAATATACGTCCAAAATAAAAATTATGAACACCGACTTTCTTACGCCTGCTCGTGACGTCACAATTTAATCAAGTTATTTCATTCTTTTTTACTTCTTGTTTCTTTTTCACAGTTTTATCTTTTTTCTTTCTTGTACTTACATATTTTTAATTAACTTTATATAAAAAATTCTCTTGTTGGTGTTTATATCACTGAACTCCTACTAAATGATTTGACCGATTTAGATGAAATGTTTTGTATGTGTTTAAGTGGATTCTAAAATGATTTGTGTTACAAGATGTCCACCACAGTAGTCATGAGAACCATAGTGTATATTAATATGACATAGACAATCGTCATAGATAATACTTTTAGTCGATTTTACAGATGATTCGATTTATAATTAAATTACCATTTTCTACCGGTTAGTTAATTTTATAAGCCCACTAAATTATCATCTAGATAATTTAGGGCATCGTTAACTAATTATTATAATTGTTTTTATGATCCTGGCAACACTGTGATGTAATTGCTATTTTTAGCAATGATGCTATGTTATTGTTTTGTAGGGTAGCATTTTCGTATAAAAGGCGTAGTGGCGTGTAGACGTGTTCATTGCTTACTGTGCTGTGTGAATATTCACATCAAAGGCTGAACAATAAAGAGGAAACCCTGTCCAAATAGTTAATATTTGGTATATTTGGTACTTTCTTACCCAAATCTCTCCTTGCATTTTACATTTGATTCACAATTGGACAACGTCTGTCGGGCTCGCTAGTGTTTTGTATAATTTCTTACTTATAATATGTACTTTTTGAGATCTACTACTTTACCTAATTCATCAATGAAAAGTCTGTTTTCTATCCCACTTATTACAATTCTACTAATTAAACCAATACCATGACTGTGCAAGTCCATGATCCCGTGTTGCAAAGGCCGTGGGACGTTTATGGGTGTCAATAGTTCGTTCGCGTTAAGAATGCAGTGAGTCATCAGTGCAACTGCAGGGTAAAGGTATATTCACAGTGGTGTTAAAATTCAAACAAATTATATTTTTTAAAATTAAGTTTAATGAATTTTAAAAATACACTTAAAAGTTAAAAATCAAAATTAAGTCTTTTAATCACTATCACTGATATCCTCGTTAGTATTTATAATAAAGAATTTTCTGCAGCGAGTTCCATGACGTCATCTAAATCCCACTTGGTATTTTCTTCTTGCAAGACGTGGTCGCAGCATTTCTTCCATCGATCAGCGTCTACTAACCGAATTGCGTCATAAACTATTTTTTTCACGTCAGTCATCTTAAAAGTTGTATTGTTGGCAGCAATATACTTTTTGATTTGGGCCCCCACCAACTCAATGGGGTTCAGTTTGCAGTGGTACGGATGTAAACGAAGAATTTTCTCTTTCCACTATGAATTACCGAACCACTTTTATTTTTACGAATTGGTGAGGTATACATTTTTTTTAATATAAATCAGTTAACATAATTACAGGACGCAACCGTCGCGTTCGAAGCTATGCCTTCAACTGGTCACTGTGAACTTGACCTTGTAATTTGAAAAGATTTGATTGGTTAGGGGGCGGGGCTGGGCCGGCGAACAATGATGACTCACTGCATTCTTAACGCGACCGAACTATATGAGCTAGTTTATTACGCAGGTAAATCGGCGTGAACAGCACCTAGTACTAAATTAGCAAAACAAGGAGAATCAGGGTTTCATGAAACGAGATTCAAACCGTAACTTGAACAGAGCCAATTTTATTATGGAAATAACAATTAATTTCCCCCAACAATTTCGTTCATCGGAATATCTGGAACATCATAATATCATATTGAATATTTGCTTCAACGAAACATTAATATAGTTGTATGAGTAGGCTTTGATGAATTCCAAAATGCAAACCTATATTAATCACATTGAAGTGTTTGTATTGTGTATGTGATTTAAAAATAATACCATACTTTAAGTTGAACCTAGTATTTAAATATATCACCCCGTAAATGTCCCACTGCTGGGCTCGGGCCTCCCATTATAGGGGGAAACGGATAGTATGCCCGCCACGCTTGTCCAAGGCGGCTTGGCAGGTTTGACACATCGGTTATCTCGGTGTGCAGGTTGCATCACGATGTTTTCCTTCACCGTTGTCAGCACTTTTTTTTTTATTGCAGAAGTTCAGCAGACAGGCAGACGGTCCACTTCATAGAAAGCGGTTACCATCGCCTATGGACATTTGCAACACCAAAGGTGCTACAAATGCGCTGCTGCTCTAAGGGAGACCTGAACCTGGTCACTAATGCCGGAACACAACTCAAGGCTGTTATGGCGGCATACTCTAGACCAGGGGTGGTAGCCATCCAGTCGGGCAAATACCCTACCACCTGGCAGTGGGTTCTTTGGTCGCCTCTTACGACAGGCCACCCGGCCGCAGGAAATTGTATTCTTTCTCCGTTCCTGCACGGATAGCACGTGGTAATTGTAACAATATGCACATTAGGTCAGAAAACTGCCTAAGTTGTGCATGCCGTTCCGGCCAGGATCGAACCCGCGCCCTTTGAGTTTGGGACGCGTGCGCTAGCCATTACGCTACCACGACTTTCACGACCAAATTCTGTTTGTCAGTCTGTTTTAAAGGTTGTGTGAAGTAGGCTTCGACACAGTTCCAAAGACGATTTTAGGATAGAAATCGGTAATACAGGAAGACAGCCAAATCAATTTTGATACTTTTTATTATCTTATCAAACGTTGTACCTTCATAGATTTTGTACTTGTACTAACTTATGGTGTCATAAGTTAGTACAAGTAAAAGAAGTGAAAAAGCGCGATTTTAATTGTTAAAAAAATTATGATATCTTAAAAGTTAGTAATTAAAATATTTTGTATAAACACCTGTTCTTTTATATGCAAATAAGGTTTCGTCTCTACTATTTAGAGACCTCTCTACTTGATTGATAGATGATTGATTAATGATTGAAGGGTTTGCACAAGTAGTGTATTGCATTTATAATACTAATAAGAATAAGAGAAGAAGTATGTCATAGTGAGTTAATAACGTATAAGTTGATAACGCTCCGTGACGAGCTGAATCAGTGTCAAAATACATTCAAGCGAGTTGATATGTGTCAAAATTATCCAATAATATATGAGAGCTCATTCAGCGTCCTCGCGCCACTGGGTGATACAAATTACGCGATGTCCGAGCGAGTTAGTCACGCGTCACGAGGCGAGCACCAACTGGTGTTGCCAGATACAACCACCTAAAATTTCAGTAAACCACAAAATCGTTTTTTTTTTTGGAAATCAACGACTTACCTGAAAGGTAAAATAGAGAACAACTAGATCTAAGAAATCAATAAAACCAGTAAATGAGCTTACATTCACAGAAGCTTGATTTTTAGTTTTAGAAGCGTAATCTGAATTTTATTGAAAAAAACATTGTAACAAAAAGTGTGAAGTTTTACACTATAGTTCGTTCGCGTTAAGAATGCAGTGAGTCATCAGTGCAACTGCAGGGTAAAGGTGTATTCACAGTGGTGTTAAAATTCAAACAAATTATATTTTTGAAAATTAAGTTTAATGAATTTAAAATCTTTCCATTAATAATGTTCTATTATCCTGTTTATTAAAGTCAAATTCCAACTCATGCATTATTTTGTAAAGTGTGGTTCGTTTAAACATTGGAATATCTTCATCAGCTTTACAAATTGTCATAATTTTATTTAATGTCGGGTAGTCATTATTTAAATATAAAGTGTACTTTTCTCCTTATAGCACATTTGTCTAATTCATCGAATTTATCAATCGTAGACTTCCTAGCCGTTCTTTTCACTGGCGAATTCAATGTATTATTTTCCTTTTTTTCACTAAGAATACTATAAATTGTTCTCTCGGACACACCGCGTGCATTTGCCGTTTTTTGTACTACGCTGTCCACAGTCACATTTAAATCAGACTGTTTAAAATACTTAAAAACATTGTAAATTACTTTGCTCTCTCCACTATGAATTACCCCGAACCACTTTTATTTTTACGAATTAGTGAGGTATACATTTTTTTAAATATAAATCAGTTAAAACAATTACAGGACACAACCGTCGCGTTCGAAGCTTGGCCTTCAACTGGTCACTCTGAACTTGATCTTGTAATTTGAAAAGATTTGATTGGTTAGGGGGCGGGGCCAGGCCGGCGAACAATGTTCACTCACTGCATTCTTAACGCAAACGAACTATAGTAATAGAAATGAATTCAACGGGGGTTTCAGGCGAATTGATTAAATTTGTTTGAATTAAGTTTAAAATAAATATTAAACAATTGGGTTTCGAAAAAATCGGTTCTAACAATATAAGCCTGATCAGAAGTAAAGACCTTAAATGCTAGACCATAAAAGTTTAATCATCACTATGGATATATCTCAAGCAGGTGAGCGTCACCAGGGCACTTGTATTACTTTAAATATGTGATAAGTAGATTAAGTGATATTTTAAGGTTCAGAAATAGTACAACAGTTTGCTTTCAATCCAATATTAAAGTAAGGGCGAATGTTACTAGAACGCAATCGACGCTACGCATATGCACATTGAATTTTTCAAGCGGGCTATTTAGCTATTGCTTTAGCCATAGCCATTGTAGTGGAACATTTACAAGCCAATAGATGGCGCTGTGCAATAATTGAGATCGCAAGCCATTCCTGACATGTACAAAGAATATATACAAATTTCTAACAATAATAGACGGGCCTAGGTCTGCAAGATATGACAATAGCTTTGCTGGGAGACCCTCCTTTGAGACGGAGGAGCATTCCACTAGCATTGTGCGATTATGAGATATACTAATGAAATCATTCGATTATGAAGATATCTCGAGATATCTCGATTATGACATATTATTAGTTACTTATTTAGTTGTGAGTACTTGTGAGTCGCCTCTTGCTTGTTGAGAGTTAAATAAAAACGCTATACGAGCGAGCCAGACGCGTTGATCGGATCGCACGATCTCACGATCGTCATTCGTCGGCGGGTGGGTGAGGATTGCCCCGCGCCCCCGCACGTTGGCTACGTCCTAGCTACACCTCGCTCGCCAACACCTCGGCTCACACACACGCACACATATACTAGTACCCACAGAGCAAGTAACGCTACGATTTACTAGTACCTACCAAAACTGCGCTTACGCACACTATCGTTTTGAATGATGTCTTTATCTGTATTTTTTAAAGTTTATATTTATAGCAATGTGCGATACTACACCGATGTAATAAAAATTAGTAGTACTAATATTAGTAACATCATTCGATTATGAAAACAAATTAGTAACTAATTTCATAATCGATTATCAAGATTAGTAATTCAAAGTAATTCGATTATATAAATAAGTATAATCGCCCATCTTTACATTCCACAACGCTCCTAGCCTTAGTCGGGACGTCCCTAAATCATAACTGTTCGTATATATGCAAAACTAAAAGATACAGCAAAAAATACTCAAAGAAGTCTCTGGAACGAAGCGATATCACTAGATCTTTCAAACATCAATTACCCTTGTCGGGAATTTAACCCGACGAATAAAAAAACACATGCTGTGTTAAATATAATAGCAAGATATATTGTAGCTTATTATAATGTATGAGTGTATTACGTGAGAAATAATAATGTATATAGGTATATGTAGGTAGTCAGTAATAAAATCAGTCTGATCACAGAAAGTACTTGTGTGTGTTTTATTGCCAATAAATACTAATAGAAGGCTTAAATACTATACTTATATGGATCAAATTGTGCGAACGAATGACAAACATGAGTTATCTGTAAATGTTTCACGTTATTAACAAGTTAGTATCTCTACATCAGCGTGAGACACTAATGATATTTCAGATGTACCAAGTATATAATAAATGAATAAATAAAATTAAGAATGCGTATGAATTTTCCGTGGGCTGGCAACACCCACCAAATGCTACTCGCTGTCACCAATTCGTATATTCATTGGGTATTTTGCCAGCTCTCCAAATGAGAGTTGTCTCGCTGTGAAATGGGACGGTGATCAATTGCTGTATCGAAACTATACTTCATATAATATGTATGAGTACGTTTCACATTAAGTCGACAAATAGCAAACATGACAGCCCTTCCAGTCTGCTGTTTTAGGCGTCTGGGTGTTTTCTCATTGGACATATACTTAAAATTAATGACATTGTACAATAGCCTGGGTATCCTATTAAAACCAATTATTTTGTCTACAACTCACGGGCCCATTTGTGAATCTGAACCATCTAGGGGATGAAAAGTATCTTAAATGTTAGCCCGGAATATGAGCTAGCTCAGTTTCGAGTTTCACTTAAATCCACTGACAGACAGACAGAGACAAATTGTATTTTCGAAAATCTGCGGGTCCGAATTAGCCCCCCTGATTTTTTGTCTTTTTTAAATTCATTGTAGAAACTAAACTCCTGTACAGATTTATGATATTAACTAGATATACCCGCTGGAAATTAGCTGGAAGAAATGCTTTTAATTTTATTCGCTGAACCCTATAAAAATACCTTAAATTACTCCTTATAACATTAGCTATCTGCCAGTGAAATATAATCCCATATTCCGTCACAACTGGTCCAGCCATTTCAGAGATTTGTCAGAACATCCAGACAGACAGACAGACAAAAATTATAAAAAAATCAATTATATTTTTGGAATGTCCTGGTCTGCATTATCCCCCTGATTTTTTTTCACGTTTTTATTTGGTCTTTACAAACAGACACTTCAGTCTTATTTGTCTGTACAGACATTAATATATATATACAGTAGGAGATTGTATTGATTTAGTATTTGGCTACACATAAATCATTAATCACAATCATCATTACGCAGCGTTAGTTATCGGATAACTAAATCAGCGGGACAATAGTGCAATCACCCGACTGCGCCTGCGGCCTACACTCGTTAGAGGCCGTAAATTAATGATGTGGAAACGCGATAAAATATCCGATTATTATCCGAAGTTGTGATTCGGATATGCGAATATCCGCAACAAAAGCTAGGAATGTTCGGATATAATGAGTAAACACTGCTGCTGGCTAATTACTGTATTGAATTAGAAACGGGTATTTAGTGATGTAGTTATTTAATAGTTATGCTAACGACTTAGTTCGCGTGGAATTATTGCTTAAATCGGGCAAATAGAGAGTTGGCCCACTTGATGGAAAGTGGTCACCATTGTCTATGGAAGCTTACAACACCAGGGGCCAAGGTAACGCGTTGCCTACGTCTAGGATGGGGTATATAACAACAACCCATAAACATCCTAGGCTAGCTAGGCTCATCTGGGCTTGCCATATGATGTTAATTATTGCCTCATGTCGGTGACGTGGCATACAAAATGTAGATACTCGGTAATCACTCTATCGAATTGACTTCGAATAGATGATTCGATACAAGTTGTTACGCGAGTATTTATTTTAATTTTGAAGTAACAAAGTATTTTATTGTTGGTTTTATTTAAATATATTTATTTGATTTACTAATTAAATATTACACAAGTAGATTAGTTTAACAAAATTGGGTCTTTTTGGTCTTACGCCAAAAGGAAGGTTTGCACTGAAATTCAGTGTTGTGTCGGATATAATTCCGGCACAGCAATATGCTGAGCGCAAACCTTGTTTGCTGAAAATGCGGCAAACAAATTCTCAAAATATGTTCTGTGTATATAAATGTTATGTCGCTATTTCTTCAAATAGTCTTTCTTTCTTTCCTTCAAATGGAAGACATGTCTTCCTTTTCGTCAAATTGTCTTCCCGTCTTCCCTCATCTACGAATGTCCTCCTTTTACACATTCAAATTACGCGCCCAGATCCCTTAAACTTTACCCCACACTCAGACACGCTCAACTCAACCGCGTTTTTTATAACTATATACTAAAAAATAATGATACTTTGTAGTTTAGATAAGTGTGTAAATTAATAAAACATAAAAAAAAAATATTCGTCGTTTCATTTATTTAAGCATGTCCTTCTTTTTTTATAATTCCTCCATATTATGCAAAATTTCATTTATCTGGCAATCCTACTCGTCCCAATTTATAGGGGAACAGACAGTACATCCGCCACGCTTGTTCAAGGCGACTTGACGGGTTTGACAAATCGGTTACCTCGATGTGTAGGTGTCATCACGATGTTGCCCTTCACTGTCAACACGTGTTAGTTGCAACAATATGCACATTCAGCCATAAAAACTGGTTAAGAGGTTTTTTATACGGCTTTATACAGTCAGGATTCGAACCCACGTCCTTTGAATTTATGACGCGATTGTTTTAACCACTGAACTACATGGCTAGGATGCGGTGGAGGAGATGGTATAGAGGCAATGACGAGAGAGGATGGGAAAATAGCAATTTATAGTCAACGACGAAGCACAAGTTATTCAAGACACTGTTCAAACTCGAACCCTTTACAGATCTATTATATTACTAGGATATGCCCACGACTTCATCTACGCTTGAATTGAAATTCCCGCGGGATTCCCAAGATAAAAAGTAGCGCAGTAGTTTTTACCTGAATCCCGAACAAACCGTCAAGGAATATAAAAAAATGCATCGTGTTCTCCATCGTTTATGTAATATATTCCGGGCATTTTTTAAATAACTTCAATGTACAGACACGGCATGTTTAGAATTTTATTATATTATAGATAAAGTTCTTCCGGTCTTTAAAATTTATTGCACGAAAATCAGCTCATTCTGTGTCATGGAAAAAATACAAACAATCAAACAAAATCGCTTTGAAGTTTGTAAATATGTAGATACAATAATAGGAAACTTCATTAATTGTCCTTCTACTCTCATTACTTAACATTTTGGGCTTAAAGTTACAAATTACATTTGTAATTATAAGTGATTCAAGTTTTTAACAAAACCCATTAAACGTGAGGAAACTCGCCGACAGGCGCTACCCAATTACGAATCACAGTTATAGCGCAACAAATTAGAATAGCGTCACAACACGCCAATTGTGCTAAGAAGCCACCGAGGCCGAACTGTACGAGTTCTTACTCTTAAAGCTAACACGAGAAACTATAAGACAGTTGCCAAGTGACTGATACGCATTCAATTCATTTTATTTTATTTCCAGAATAGCTGTTGCTCGCGGCTTCATTCGCGTTTAAATTACTAGTCACAGTCCACTCTTTTAGGGTTGAATTTTCAAAAACCATTTATTGATGCGCACTTTAAAAAGTATAGAATCCACTTGCAAATTGTCACGGTCCTAGCCTTAATTAGTAGTAGTATTAGAAGTTTGAACTGCGCTTTTATATGTCAGTCAATCAGTGAGGTGAAGTAATTACACATACAAGTATAGATATTAAGTAATATTAATAAAATTTTACTTTTATCCGTGCAGGAACGGAGAAATAATACCATTTCCTGCAGCAAAGCGGCCTGTCGTAAAGGAGGACAAAACAACCCACACATAACAACTGAGCTATGTTTCGACGGTAGTGGCCAGGTTCCAGTCTCCTTTTAAAGAGCAGCAGCACATTGGTAGCACCGTTGGTGTTACCAATGTCCATAGGCGCTGCTAACCACTTTCCATCAGGTGGGCTGTCTACTAAAAAATACTCAGATTTCTTGAAAACTACAGACGAGGCAATGACGACTGACTAGTTTAAAATAGCATAAATTAGTGTGAAATTTGTATATAAGCCGCCCGATGTCGGCTCAAGGATCTTTGTAGAGGTATTTCGGGGAACAGAATAAACAAATCCCTTTGTCTCGAATAGATAAAGTAGAGGATTTATGAAGGGAGGCCCTCGGACCCTCACCGGTGCTTTAGCCAAATCATAACTTAATAAATTTGAAGTCGGGTCAGTCCAAGGACGCAAAAGCAATTCGTTGAAACAATATTTTTAACAAAAATACCCTTAAGTCCCCTCGAGTCGTGTAAATAGTTTCCAAAGAGATTCACAAGTGCTTTTGTCTGCGCTAATTAGTGTTTTAGTCGATCAATTGGACTCGCAGCAGGTTTGTTTCAATTTAGTCCATTAGTAGAAGTAATATTTAAAGTTTAATTTTAGAGACGATGACCTACACTACTGAGTATAGGTCAAGATAAATATATTGTGGCGAGTGATGGTGGAACGATCTAGTTTGTTTGAGGAGTTTCAAAAAAATTTAGAATATTCCAGAAGAAAAATCACCAGGACAGATACATTTTAGAAAGGGATAGATGATGAACAAAACAATAACGAAATGAAGATCGAAATTCTGGAATAGAAAGTTCAGGAAGGAAAAGGCAGAGATGGATAGATGTTTAGAAAGGGACAGACAATAAATAAAATCATAACGAAAAGAACATCGAAATTATGCGTTCCAGAAGATTCTTCCAGGTATAAGTATAGGTAAGGAGTTCAGCTGAAGACAGCGAAGCGACAAGTGCGATACGAGAGTGTTAGAAGAAGAGTTTAGTAGAAGACAGTGACGAGTTTATTATAGATTTTAGTGGGGAGTTTAGTGAGCAGGTCAGTGAAGGAGAAGTTTAGCATAGTTTAAGAGGAGATCCAGAAGCGAGCTACGCGCGGTAAATCCGAAGGTGGACCACGTAACGTCGGCGACGGTATTATGAATTAGACATCTTATCGTCGGGACAGAGCGTCGTTAGTTGTGCCTGTAGGGGCAACCTTGCGGAGAAGAATCACGCAGGGCTGTATAAATGAATAAAGGCATTTATTAAAAAAAAAACTTTATTTCCTTCCTATCTCAAGTGCGTACGTTCGCACGTAAAAATATATATAATCCCATAAGACAATAAGACTTAAGGGATGAAAACCAAACTAAAAGTATCCTGCTCAAAAAGGGATATGACACTATTGAAGAATATATAAATGACAAAACTTCAATTACATAGCAGCTCGCTCCAGCCTCTTATAATATCTTCTATATAACGTTTTTATCTTGCCAAACATGTAAGGAATTTATGGAGATACGTTGCAGTACAAATTTTTAGTAAGTCTTGTCATAATTAAGAAGGGCGTTATAAAATTTCTTAGAGGCCGGCAACGCGTTGCCAACGCCCCTGGTGTTGCAAACGTCCATAGGCGACGGTAACCACCTTCCATCAAGTGGGCCATCCGCCTGTTTGCCTGCTTCAGGCCATAAAAATAATAATAATAATAATTACCGATAATAAAAAATTTCGTTCCTTTTATTATGTCTTTGTCTTACGGAGCACTGTTTGCTACAACTCCATTTATTCAGCAAAAAGCAATTGTGTAACGTACTTCTGCATAAATAAAAAGAAAACATTTTTTGTTAGACGTGTTGCTGGGGAGTTTCTCGTCGCTTCTTCTCTTTAACAGCAATAACACGTTGCGAAGAGGTGTACATAGATTACGAAGAAAAATTAAATTTTAACTTATATATATGACCATCAAAAAGTATTCTCCAGTGGAATTTATTGTGAATAATAACTTTTGAATTTGAATATAGATATACTAGATACAGAATACAGTGTAATCAATAGGTAATTTTATTCGCGCAGAAACAGACAAAATTTTAGTTCCTGCGACGTTCCTGTGATCATGTATAAATTGTAATTAATAGTTGTAAATGTCAATCAAGAGCATCGAATCACAAATATTCATATGCCAAAATCGGTTTAATAATTTGATTGAAAAGCACAGAACTGTAACGCCGCGGTGATATTCAATGACATTGAATGATTCCAGTTTGTATTTATAGGGATCACGTTAATATAATTTATCCATATTGAAAAGCAGGAATGAACCGTTTGATATCAAATAATGTAACCTTGTTTTGCGTGAATACTTTTTTTATTAAGTAGGTATATCTGATAATGTTATTTTCTTGTTTAGGATTTTAATTAACATTTACTGCTAATGGCAAAAATAATTTAGCTGTTCGTGAAAGCCAAAATGTCATAATTGTCGAATAAAGATAACTAAAGTGCTCCAATAATTAGTTTCATTACAAGTTACTGTTTTGATTAATTTTAATGTAATATAAATGTTCTATATGTTGTATCCTATGTTCTAAAATGTAATATTTAAGTTCTAAAACTCACCGTCAAGCAAAAACAGCAGCCGGAAGATGAAGTGACAAATCCTTTTCATCTTGGTCATTTCATATACCATCACCAACAAACTACTTTGTGAAATAAACAATTACACCGTATGAAAAACAGAAACAATCTTAATTAAAACTGTAATTGAATTCACAATACAGAAGAATTAAATCTTAAGAAATTACAAACTCACAAAACTTGAGAAGATTAACAACAATCGTAATTAATTAACAAATATAATTATTATTTAATTATTATTATTGAAATTGCAGTTGTAGTGTTATGTTCAGTTACGCGAGCGTAGCGTGGCAATATGTCACGCGCGGCAGCGTAGCGCTCGGCGCGCGGTCGCATCGGCTACTGCCGGCGGCGTAGCGACGTAGCGACGGCGTAGCGGGCTACGAGATTGCTCATTACGCCGAAGCGAGTGAAGCTTCGTATTCACTACATTATTTGGTTTAATAAAGTTCCCAGCGGACGGTGCATGGCTTTATGCCATGCAAGTGCGCGTTTATGTAACGCCAACACTTCTTATGCATGCACCATGCGCAAATCTATTTTCTAATCATAATATGATTAATTATTAAAGTCGTGTCAAATCCTATCCGGAATGCATGCACCTCTTAGGCATTTTTCTGACCTAATATGCATATTGTTACAATTATCACGTACTAACAACGGTGAAGGAAAACATAGTGATGAAACCTGCACATCGAAATGAGCAATGTGCCAAACCTGCCAAGCCGCCTTGGACAAACGTTGCGAGCATACTGTCCGTTCCCCCATAGTGGGAGGCCCGAGCCCAGCAGTGGGATGTTTATGGGTTGTTATGAATGAAATTAAATGTAAAACGATTATAAATGTCTGAAACTAGACACAGAGTCAGCTTATATTCTCTATCATCAACACATACTATTCTTTCTATCCTGATAATAGATGTCGTTTCTGTCGGATGGTACGAATGTAGGCAAAAGTGTGGCACAGAGTTGGGGTTTTTTTAGCCGCTGTTGTAATTCACTAACAAATACTTCACGATGAATGAAGTACTTATTATTATGCAATAAAACGAAAAATAAAGCAGTACACGTCACCATAGTATGCGGTGGAAGGAGCAATGTATTCATAAAGTGTTATTAAAATAAGCCGTTGTGAACAACACAAAGGTTTTGAAAACGAATTAACTTAGATATGCCTTTATTCATGTCTTGAGATGTCTGGCTTTGATAAAAATATGTGTAGTTCGCAGATAAATTCTTATACAGCAATATCTAAAGCATTCAACGAAAAAAAAGTTAAAAAGATTCAACATTTTTCAAGAAAATATATTAACTTCATGTCAGTTTTAAATAGTTATCTTTTAAGATGGAATTTTGAAGAATAGTTTTCTTTTGGTTCTGTTTATTATTTGATGTTACTAAAGACGAAGATTTTTGGCGGTGGACCAAAAATATTACCATAATATAGGTACGCACTTTGGATTGAAAGAAAACACCAGTTTTTTCCAACTAAATGCTTTATTAACTTACACATCAGTGTGAGTGATTCTTCCCCGCAGGGTTGCCCCACACGCACTGTCCCGACGATAAGATGTCTCACTCACAATACCGTCGCCGATATTGCGTAGACCACCTCCTGCTCCTGCAGTGCTACCTACAAATTAACCGCGTGTAGCTCGCTTGTGGATCTCCTCTTAAACTACGCTAAACTCCTCCTTCACTGAACTGCCCACTAAACTTTTCACTAAACTCCCCATTAAACTCTCCAATAAACTCGTCACTGTCTTCTACTGAACTCTTCTTCTACACTCTCGTATCGCACTTATCGCTTCGCTGTCTTCAGCTGAACTCCTTACCTATACTTATACCTGGAAGAATCTTCTGGAACCCATAATTTCGATCTTCTCTTCGTTATTATTTTATTTATTGTCTGTCCCTTTCTAAACATCTATCTATCTCTGCCTTTTCCTTCCTGAACCTTCTATTCCAGAATTTCGATCTTCATTTCGTTATTGTTTTGTTCATCATCTATCCCTTTCTAAAGTGTATCTATCCTTGTCTTTTCCTTTCAGATTCTTCTACATTTTTCTGAAAGTCTTGAGACCATAGGTTTTGTACGAGCGTACAAAGTCAAGGAGTCGTAATTTTGTACAAGCAAAAAGAGTCAAAGAGTGATTTAATTGAGATTTCCGTTAGCACAATATTCCAATCCCATATCCCATTCCTCCTCTTCGATCTGCGACGGAAACCACTTTCCATGAGTTAGGCCATCTGCCTTTTACCAACATCGCAATAAATAAATAAAATATTATTTTAAAACTAAGGTGATAAGATGTTATTTTATCGTCTCTTCTTCTTTATGTTAGAACTTTTCTTGCACGTGTCTGCATCTGGTTAACAATATTCCTCAAGTCTGTTTAAACTCCTCTCCGCCCTCGACGTGGCCGAGCCGTGGACACGCACGGCAGGGTTAATCCACAATTGCAAGTCGCTCAACAGGTTGAGCGACTTGGACCTCCATAGCCTGCTATGGAGCGAAATATCTTGGACGTTTCTCTTATGGATAGAATCGGAAATAAGGATATCCGTGAGCGAACCAACTTAACCAACAAGGCTTCTAAAATTAGCAAGTTGAAGTGGCAATGGGCCAGTCATGTCAGACGCAACACCGCCGGTCAATGGAGCAGATGAGTTCTGGAGTGGAAACCGTGTCCCAGTAACTATAATGTCTAATATAATGTTACAATTTGGGCCACCTGCATATTTGAAAACAAAGCACATTTATTACCCGCCGGCGTTTGAGCTAATAACATTGTAGTTCTTTTATGATTGTCTTCTTTTGTTTACTTTTTTATTGGTTATTGTGGAGAGCTGCCTATTGTACTCGTTTATGGCCGTTTGCAGGCATAATTAGGCAGGTGTGCAGATTACAATTTCTAAGAAATTCGATCTACGCGGGCGGGCAGCCATATTGTATCGGTGCAGTATATAGCATTGGCCCAATGGAGAGATCGGCAGTCAAGCAATAACTACTAGCGAGACAAGACGTGTGTACATTATTCTAATAAATTCTATAGTAATTCCAACGGCATTTTAATTCGAGTCCCGCACTCGTAACAATAATAACTATAATGTCGTCCTGCGTAAGGTTACCGATAGGGGCAGGATGAAAAAGTGAGGAATTGGTATTAGCTGAGAGCTACTTACACTTTTTTACCCTCAGTGATACCTATGGCAGCCACCGGTAATTATATATTTTTTATAACATTATAAAGTCCCTAAAATAACTAATACAATATAAGAAAATTTACCCAACTTATCTCGTATTCTATTCGTAATCCCGTAGTAGAATACTAAGCCTAGATCACCATCTTTTATTTGTAAGGTGCCCAGAAGGCTGGCTATGTTTCCTCGCTGGATCGCGATACTGATCCGTTGGCAGAAGTACGCATCAGCCTTCTGGTCACCTGAAGAGTCAATGAGTCGTTTTGATACATTTTTGTAGAGGCTCATGGCCTCAGGTCCCCACAGTCCAAGCATTTCAACTACATTCACAAAAAATATTTTCATACTAATTTCGTTATTACATTGCATCCAAAATAATGATCTTCTTTCTACATGCAATTAGTGTGTTTATGTAAGTTGTCTAATTATAATACGCTAATTACATAACTCAGTAATATTTTCCAATTGTTACATAAAGTTATATCATGCCACGGACCCCTAAATAGGTACTATTAGAGGCTTTGAATCACAACATAAAATAAGCCTAAATCACATGTTTTTAGCGTCACCTTTTTAATAAACAAGACGAAATTCCTTTGGCGAAAATTGATCCTATTAAAGAAAGCTACTTTAGACGACTATCTCATTTTTTCAATTCGAACGCAGACGTCTATCTAGTAAGTCAGTAACACGACAAGTGGTAAAAGTCGATTTTTCAGTCTTCAAAGTAGTTGAAATGAATTTGATACTTTTAAGAGTGCGGAAGTTATTTTTCCAAAATGGAACCCTCAGACTTATTATCATCATATTGTTACGACCGACAAAGACCAATGCGCACCTGCAGTTTATTGCCTTTTTGGCATTTGGACTTCTTTTGTTTACCTTATGTTTAAAATTTGTAATTAGAAAACAGCCTATTGTGTATTGTACTCGTTTATGGCCGTTCGCAGGCATAATTAGGCAGGTGTATTTTTCGATCATATCGATAATCGACCAAATTCGATCTCGGTTCGCCAGCCATATTGTATCGGTGGCCCAATGGGGAGATCGGCAGTCTAGCGATGGTCACAAGCGAGACAAGACGTGTGTACATTCGATAAGCTATATAGTGACGGACTTTACGCGTGTTATTGAATCGTGTATTACGTTTGTACTGGTTGTATCCAGTTATACCTGTGTTATATGTGTTTGTATAGTTGTAATAAATTCTATAGTAATTCCAAACGGTATTTTAATTCGTGTCCCGTAACTCGTAACAATGTTATTACCTCATTGGTTTCTGTGCATGGTTTGATATATTTTCCTTACGTACTGAGGCCCTAAAACGGTCACTTTTGTAGAATGGCTTAGTGAAATTGACACGTATCTAGGTATACAGGTATTTGTAACACATAGCTTGAAGTTCCACTTTATGTTAGCACTTGTCGGTCATGTTTATTATATTCTGCCACCGTCCCTTGCAGGAAACCACATAAAACGAAAAGGCGATAGGTGTCGCCTTGGGTAGGTACCCATCTCTTCTTCCTGCTTTAGTCGGCAGCTCTTGCCAACGGGCAACGGGCGTGTGCGGCCAAGCCAGTCATACTTTAACCATCTCCGCGTACAGAAACCTGTTTCTAGTCCCATAAGTCTTTGTCATTTCTATTTCTAGTTCTTTGTTTATTATTATAATTTATTTCCGTACTTCAATATATTCTTTTTTTTAGAGTGTCAAAGATTTTTTTAAGGCTGTTTTATGGGTTCCCATAACAGTACGTACATACGTATGTATTTAACATATAAAGTAGTGTAAGTAAGTGTATTTAAGCTAGAACTTTGAGGACAGATTTACTTGAAGTCAGAACGAAGTAAACCGGTTCACAGCGGGTTTACAGTACCTATACAGCGTTGACAGGCCATTCAATATTATGTTATTTACTAAATAAACATTTGATTCTTACAATGTAGATCTTAAATTATGTCCTAACATTAATTATGTTTTTAAAGTAAATCTTAATACTTAATTTAAGCACTTCGACAAGAATTAAAGAAATTAGTTCCAATGTTTGCTGTTAGGCGGCGCCACCAGACAAACTCAACAGATGACACATACATATAATTAAAGATAGAAAAGATGTTGTTTGCTTTATAGCAACGACATTATTTTGCTTATTGGTTACAATATTTTCTTCGCCAAAATTGTGATGTATACGTGTAATAATAATAATATTGTTACGACCTAGTGCCGACAGAGACAAATTCACACCTGCAGCCCTGTAGAAACGCATTTTATTACCTTTTCGGCATTTGGACTTCTTTTGTTTACTTTGTATTTAAAATTTGTGATTAAAAAAGCAGTCCATTGTGTATTGTAATCTTTTACGGCCTATTGTTGTATTGTGATCACTGTCAGGTATCTCGGATATTAAAGTACAAACTGATTCTAAGAAATTCGGTCCACGCGGTCAGGCAGACATATTGCATCTGTGCAGTATAAAGCAATGCCCCAATGGAGAGATGAGCAGTCGAGCGATAACCATGAGCGAAGCAAGGCTTGTGTACATTCGGTAATCTATTTAGTGACGGACTTTGCGCGTGTATTTGAATTACGATCTTCTGCATTACGTTTGGACTTATTACGTTCGATTATATTTGTACCTGTGTTATACGTGTTTGTATAGTTGTAATAAACTCTATAATAATTTCAACGGCATTTTAATTCGAGTCCTGCAACTCGTAACAATATTGATTAAAAAACATTGTCACCAAAAATGTAGTTACAAGATCCTACACTGACATCGACGTTATTTTTTAAATGAAGTTGCCTGGAAGAGGTAGCTCTAAGCTTTAAAGGCGCCTATTATTTTCACCGAGACCGTATTGTAATCGCGCACTTTTGTAGTTGTTTATTTGGTGAGCAATAAGGTGTTATTAGGTCTCATCTTGTATATAAAAATAAATCGTAGAAATGTACGTACGCCCATAACTTGAGAACGACTTTAGATTCACAATTGGAACCGGTAGGTGGCGCTGAGATCGGGTTCTAGAATCCTCCTAATCACCTGGAATGATTTTGTTTTTGTGTGGGTTCCCGGATGGTTTAAATTCACAATTAGAACCGGTAGGTGGCGCTGAGATCGGGTTCTAGAATCCTCCTAATCACCTGGAATGATTTTGTTTTTGTGTGGGTTCCCGGATGGTTTAAATTCACAATTAGAACCGGTAGGTGGCGCTGAGATCGGGTTCTAGAATCCTCCTAATCACCTGGAATGATTTTGTTTTTGTGTGGGTTCCCGGATGGTTTAGATTCACAATTGGAACCGGTAGGTGGCGCTGAGATCGGGTTCTAGAATCTTCCTAATCACCCGGAGCGATTTTGGTGATTTTGTTTTTGTGCCATGAAACAGTCTTTTAGAAATTCAGAAAATATGGCGGTATGAAGTTCGCCGGGTCAGTTAATTCTAAAAATAATTAAAATTTCAACATTACACAATGTGAACGTACTAAGCAGAGTACTGATGACTCGGAGGCAGTACTGAGAAGCGGCGCTATGAATTCTAATTGTGGTGGTAGACTCCGCATTAGCGATGACGGATGCGGAGAGGAGCGTGGGGCTACAACTTAAATCAGACGCCTAATATTTTATCTGTCCGCCCGTTAATTTGGAAGATTCCGTGTTGAGTGTTACATTAGCGGCGTGTTTTTTGCCCTCTCCGGGGGATAACCGCTGTTTTATTGCGACCAATTCGTTTTTAACACCACTGCTTTCACTTTTATTGCGTAATAGTGAAACTTAATTATTATGTTTCTTGAA
This sequence comes from Dendrolimus houi, assembly GCA_039645545.1. NCBI lineage: Eukaryota > Metazoa > Arthropoda > Insecta > Lepidoptera > Lasiocampidae > Dendrolimus > Dendrolimus houi. The sequence continues at coordinate 16,504,623 of CM077140.1, forward strand.
ACTTATTTAAGACTAGAGTTTACTCCGCGGCTGCCCCGCGGTTCAAACCTCTAGTGCATATCTCTTGTATACAATATAACCTGTAGCGCCTGCTCTTTAAAGATTCACTTAATTTTATATCGCAAACTATACCATTCCCCATCTATCTGTAAACTACGTTATATGTCTAAGTGACAAAAATGACAAAAGTTAACCAAGTTTACGAACGGACCAACGGGACTAACTAGGTCCCGCCTAGTGGATGGAATGGACAAAATCACAAAAAACCTGTCCCCCTTTTTGGGATAACCTTTACATAAATCTATCCTATTATCCGGGATAAAAAGTATCCCTTGGCCACCCTCGGTATTAAAATTACATATACACCGAATTTCAGCCAAATCTGTCCAATAGTTTTTCCATATAAGCATAACAAACAGAAAGACAAATATATTTTTATCCCGGAACCCATCGGATTTTTCGGGATAAAAAGTATCCTATGTTCATCCTCGGCATTGAAAATACATATATATATATATATATATATATATACTGAGTTTCAACGAAATCGGTCCAGTAGTTTTTTCGTGAAAACGGAACAGACAGACAGACAAAGTTACTTTCTCATTTATACTATTAATAGGGATATATCATTATTATTTTATATTTAGAACTATGTAATGGACCCGGCAGACATTGAACTGCCCTTAAAAACAATCTAGAACTTAATTGCAGTACCACCTACCGTGTTCAATTATTAATGTTATCTACCCAGGGATCGACTCAAACACTTAAAAGATCATCAAAATTCTGGACCTACTGGGTCTAATTAACCATCTAAGGACCAACTCAAACACACTGACGAAGTGACAAAAGTAGAGGAGTTTTCTCATTCCTACAGCACCTTTATAGTTCATCTTACTTATTTATTTTTATACCGCACTCAATTTCTCCCCTACGCCATAATACCATTTTTAGTCTTTTGTCGTTCTTTCTTTCTACTAAATAATTTATAACAACTGACTAAACTGTATACATTCCATTTCATTAATATAAAACACCGTACTAACTACTGTTACCCTTTTTAATCATCAACGAGAACTAAAAGATCTGAGACAATGCAACGAAGATTGGTGCAATGGAGTTCTAAATGAAGTTTCTCTTAAGCTGGTTTAAAGTAGTTTAAGAGCGAAGTATTGAGAGGAGGGAGGGGAGTTTGAGTGTTAGGGCACTCCGGTGCACTGGCTGGCTGTGAGTATCGGGCCGTGGAAGCTTCGCATTCACTAGTGTAATATTTTGGGGTTACGTACTCATTTTGACAAATATCGAACACACAATTTGTGTAATATTTTCTCAAGTTTTTGTGACTAGTATACATAATAAAACTAAGTTTTAACCGTTTTCAATGCGATAATTTAAATTTCATACCTAGAATGATACCTGAGGCTACTGCAATCAAAAAACACCTAAATTTCAATACAGAAGATGGTTGGCAAGTACCACCTATTTAGAATCCGATCATCAAAACTATTAAGACACAAACCCAGCAATAACCAACTGTCAGACCTCAAGACACTGTGAGCTCTTTCTGCGTGCACCGGAACACAAACCAACTTGATTGATAATTTCTTTTTATTTTACCTCCCACCCATTTTAATATAATATAAAATTATTAGAGCTAGGCATGTTTGCTGAAGAGTTTCTTGCGCCGTTTCTTCTCTTCAAGCCACAAGATGTTGCAAAGCGGTGGTAAATTAGATTAGGTTCCCATAAAGCAAATAATAACCATGAACAAAATTAAAACTCAATAATTAAAATGATCAAGTTGGTGGTAGGCTAAATAAAACTTTAACAATACTCATTGACACTTGACATCTTTGTCTTCCGTGATCACGGTTATTGAAAAATGGCCGAAACGTCGGAATAATAAAAACCAAATAAATTACCTCACAATCTGTATGTTTGTCCGTACGTCTATGTATATGACAATTATTTGTTCTATATTTTATATGTCACTATACTATAATGTTGTAAAGCTATGATAAAACAATCAAACAAATTTTTTTTCATTACAAAAAGGCATATAGAGTATTGTAAGTCAAATATTAAAAACCATAATGATTGTTTCTTAATAACATTTTTTACAGTCACTAGGTGGGAAAAGCCCCATCCTCCCCTCTAACTTTCAAATTATGTAATGGAAAATTTAAATTGTTTAATAATTTACTTAAATATACTAAACTATATGTGGCTTAGTCTCATTTTATTTAATTACTAGTTATCATCAACTATTTTTCGAGTTTTGCGAACACAAACACATGGAATTTAAATTTTTATATATAAAATAAAACTTATATAAGAACAATATTCTATTATAATGCAATGCTGTGTAAAATTTTCAAGTTAATCTGTGACTAATTAACGAGTTATATAGTATATGTTATTGTTTAAATTTGATATCCACTATGAGTCTAATATTAGTCAATGAGGTGGGGGTAGGCTCAGAAAATCAGCGCTGTGCTGGAGATAATTCCAGCATAGCTTTGTGCTGGTGGCCACATTTGTTGGATATGCGCCGCACAACATCTACACAGATAAATGAAATTGAAGTGTCTCTTTGTAATATCAAAATAATAGGTTTTTACTAAATGCATATGAAAGTATATACGGTTCTTATATTAAAAATCAATTGTAAACAATTTTGTCTGTCTGTCTGGATGTTCGGGCTAAGCTTTGAAACGGTGGGGCCGATTTTGACGGGACTTTCACTGACTGACAGTTGATGTTATAATGAGTAACCTGGGCTACTTTTTCTATTTAGGGTTGCTAGAAAAAAAAACCACGCGGACGAAGTCTTGGACACAGCTAGTCTTAAATATAGCCATGTAAATGTATGGATTGTTTTTATATCGCTATTCCAGCAAATTCCTTTTTTTCTTAGTTTTGCGCGCACAAACGTACGGCAGCAGTATTTCATATATTTAGTTAGTGAAGTTGTTCTGTCGCCCGCAGCCAGAATAACTCCATATTCAGTGGTGAGATGTAATATTGGAAAGCACACATCTCTTACGGGCTTGGCTTGGGATGGCTTAACTGATAGCTGCTGCGTTCAGCACTTTTGGAGCTCTCCCCACAAAAATACTGCTATTTGAACAACTTTCCGACCAGCAAGCTGTTTTAAATTTTAATCATAACCACTCGAGTTTAATATAACTGCCGTTTTCATAAAACTCTTTATTTACTGCTATTTTCAGTTGGCTTTAGTAGTTAGAGGTTGCACGTTTTGTGGGATATAGAATATTTGAATGCATTCTATTTCAGCAATTAAATCAATAGACAGTGCCTTTCTTTGTTTCAATTTGGTTGTAGCCAAACTGAACCATGTAAACAAAATTGAGTATTTCAATGTAATTGAAAAATGTCATATCCTTTCAGTTCCGTGCCTTTGAATCTAGTTAATAACATGACTGAAAATTTCAAAGGAAGTAGACTGAAGAACAATAGTATGGGCATGTAATGAGAAGTGATGCAAGTCACGTGACAAATAGAATTGTAGTGGAACACTTACAAGCCAATAGATGGCGTTGTGCAATAATTGTGGTTGCTAACGTTTCCCGACACGTACAAAGAATATATACAATTTTTTTTCCTCTGAAACTAAGGATCTTCCTTTGAGACTACTGAGCATTCCAACTCTCTCCTCCACCTAGTCGGGACGTCCCTAAAGAATTAAACCGGAAGATTGATGGATGTAAGTGGAAAGTTAGACCAAAAGAGAGGAAGATGGATTGTAGTGCGACAGCGACAGAAGACTTATGATATAATAGAGAAGTAGATATATCTAGATGGAGAAGACATTTGGCAAATGTAAGGGTACAATAAGATAGCACATAATTTGTTATTTGTGAAATAAAACTCTTAAATTATACCATAGAATATAATTCCTATGAATAAATTGGCTAATAATTTAAAACGTGAAATTTGTTCTCCGAAATTGTGACGCTAATCATAATAAATTGTGTTTATGAGTTTCGATTAGTGAACAACAGCCGTGCTCTGGGTTTGCCTAACGCATTATAGAACGCGTTACGTAAAAAATAATGTTCTTGTTGAGATTTGTCATTCAGGTTTGTCCTAAGTAATTTCTGTCAATTGGTTTCTTTAAAACTCTGACAAAATGAAGCATAGCCCAAGCCTACGTAACCACACCTCAAATGAAGTGAAGCATAAATAAAATTTGTAATGCACATGTGATGTCTATACTTATCAGACGGTACCTTGGCCCGGCTAGATACCAAGATAATCTAGTAGCACCTACACAATTTTTAGATAATATTTTCATTATAATTGATGATGAATAAAAAATATTTAAAAAGTATCTTTGCTTTATTTCTTACTTCACCCAGGATCTGACTTTAGAAACACATAGTTAATCTTTTTCTACAGTAAATGTATTATTTAAGTATTTAATACAGGTTATTGCATGGTATCATTTGCACGTACTAAATCTCTTATAACTTTGCTCCCAAATTGACACAGTCTGCAGAATTTTCAGTAACAATTTCTTGATACATAAGCTACTGATTAACACCAGTCTTATCCTTTTACACCTGGGCCCAAGAATGTATAAAAGCGTCTCTGTCACCTTTATGTAGTATACACGTGGATTTTGTCTGCGTGGTTAATTCGTAGTGGTGTGTCCAATGGAAACTATTCCAACTTTATCCGCACTAATTCGATAGTTTAATACACTGCAGCGTGATCGGCATCCTTTAGTCGGCTTCACTTTAAGAGTCCTAGACTCCATTTGCATATTAATAGTCTAAGCTTCAAAATGTATTAATGCGTGATGGAGATAGCGAACTCGATTTGAGTAGACCTTTAAAATGAAAAATACATTTTTCATTTCTCATACTCAGGAAATACGCATAAAGTTACCCGATCGCAGGGATGAAAACAGTACTTTCGTCCTTGGAAAACTATTTTCCCTTCTGTCAAAAAATTTCAAAAGTATGCGAGCTTTTCCGAACTTTTTATACAGCTAGTGTTAAATCACGGCACAAAATTCTAATGAAAAAATATCAACAATTTGTAACATGATTTTATACTTATTGTTAAGAGTTGCAGGACTCGAATAAAAATGCGGATGAAAATATTATAGAGTTTATTAGAACTATACAAACACGTATAACACAGGTACAAATATAACTGAACACAACCAGTCCAAACGTAATGCGCGAGATCGTAATTCCATAAAACGCGCAAAGTCCGTCTCTAAATAGAATACCGAATGTGGTACACACGTCGTTCTTCGCTCGTGGTTATCGCTAGACTGACGATCTCTTCATTGGGGCATTCCTTTATGCTGCACAAATGCAATATGTCTACCTGGCCGCACGGACCGAATTTCTTAGAATCACACCTGGCTAATGACTACCATAAAAGATTACAATACACAATGAGCTGGTTTTCATAAGCGCAAATTTTAAACACAAAGTAAACAAAAGAAGTCTAAATGCCGAAAAGTAATAAAATGCACAAAACAGGTATGCAGGTGTGAATTTGTCTTTGTCGGTTGTAACATTATAAATTATTTTTCACTGAATTATTGTTTCATTTACATAAATTTGAGCTAAATATTTACTATCATCATTGATAGAAAAATACTGACTGGTAGAAAGCCACAGAGTAAGACATTTTTTTGACGTGTGAGCTTATCAGATTTAGATATGGAGTTAAAGCCTGATTTCATTTGAGAAGTAGTTGCTGTATGTTTAACTAATCAGTTTTTATTTACTTTCCTCATATTCGAAATGAAAAGCAGAGTGTTAACCTCGGGTGAAAAGCCTATTTAGGCACTCGAACTATTAATATAAACCATCACGTGCTAAAAATAGGTCACTTTCTTCCCTCGTGTAATAATCTACTAATTAACAAGTACCCCCAATATCAAATTTCAATTTCATATCAATACAACATTTAAGAGAGGAGCAAAACTGGGTGGGACTGTAGATTCTCAACAAGCTCTTGACTACGAACAGACAAACAGAACGGTTCATTAGTAAGTAAACGCCACTCCCTCACTAATTCAAAGAAGAAAATTATTCGTACGATTTGTTCAATTATATATATTTACTTAGCTCTCCAATTAGCGATTCGAGTAGTTGAAAATCGTCTATTCTTCTATGAACAAAATTTAAAATGAAACCATTGCGATTTTCAAGAGGTTTTTCGTGTATCTATTTCGGATCTATTTACATGAGAATGATAATGTTACGAGTGACATGACTCGAATTAAAATGCCGTTGGAATTACTATACAATTTATTAGAACTATACAAACACAGGTACAAATATAACTTAACACAAACAGTCCAAACGTAATGCGCGATTCAATAACATGCGGTAAGTCCGTCACTACATAGATTATCGAATGGTCACACGTCTTTCCACGCTTGTGGTTATCGCTTGACTGAAGATCTCTCCATTGGGGCATTGATTTATACAGCGCGAAGCAATATGTCTACCTGGTAAGCGTCGACGCAATTTCTCAGAAGTCGTAATCCGCACACCTGCGTAATGCCTGCGAATAGCCATAAACTAGTACAATAGGCTGCTCTCCACAACAACCAATAAATAAGTAAACAAGAAGGAGATGGTTATAAATGTTATTAGCTCAAACGCCGACGGGTAATAAATGTGTTTTGTTTACAGATATGCAGGTGGCCCAAATTGTAACAATAATAAAATCCCATAAACTCCCCATTACTGGGCATCTCGATGTTTATAGGGAACGGAGAGTATACCCGCCAACCTTGTCCAAAGCAGCTTGGTGAGTTTGACCACAGGTTATTTTTTTTTATTTCATGAGTTCAGCAGACAGGCAGAAGGCCCACTTGATGGAAAGTGGCTACCGTCGCCTATAGACATTTGCAACACCAAAGATGCTACAAATGCGCTGCTGCTCTCTTAAAGGAGACTGGAACCTGGTCACTGATGCCGGAACACAACACAAGGTTGTTATGGCGGCATACTCTAGTCCAGCTACCACCACCTGGCTGTGGGTTGTTTAGTCGCCTCTTACGACAGCCCGCCCCAAAACGCAAGGCATTGTATTCTTTCTCCGTTCCTGCACGGATACTCTCGATGTGTAGGTTTCATCACGATGTTTTTCCTTCGTCGTCAGCATGTGGTAATAGAACAGTATGTACATTGCACATTAATTCAAAAAAATACCTTGTGCATGCTTTTCCGGCCAGGATTCGAATCCGCATCGTTTCAGTTTGGGACACGAGTGCGTTTACCATTGAACTACCACGATATTCCCACGAGAATATTACTCATTGATGGCGGAGTTATTTCACAAATATGGCTGTGAATAAGAAATCGAAACATCAAAGAGAAAAGAAAGAAAACATACTTTTAACTGGCGGTTCGTTACCTTACCATCGGTTGAACTTTTCACTTGTATAGCTTATGTCAAATTTGAACTGACAGTAAGCCAAATCGGCAAGATGTTATAGTAACGTTTCATATATCCGTTTCTTTAGCCGCGATCTATTTTTGTCGGTTCTAGCTCCAACACCACCGAACAGTTGCGACCGACAACAATAAACAAACACCTATTTGACACATTTACACGTAAACGTCAAGTTGGCATTGACGAATGAAACGTCACTTTTTCGAATTCATTCCACTCAATTTGTTTTCTAAAACTACATTGCTTTTAAACGTAGCCTTCTAGTTAAACTCGTCTCGATTGCCTTTTGTTCCAACCCAAAATTATTCTTAACTTCAGTAGATATAAAAAACTTTCGGTTCAAATCAATAAGTCAATAAAATTATACAGAATTATTGGTCTGGCTGGCTTCCCACCTTCACAGATACTTCAAGACTGACGAACGGCCAACCCATCGGTTCTGCAGTCTGGTTCCCAAAATTCAACATATATATACTAGGATTTGCCCGCGACTTCGTCCGCGTTTGACGGATAACGTAGATTCCAGTTCTTTTGCAAAGCGCAACGGATTTTTTTGTATGAGAATACAAGAATTCCGAACATTACCGTAAAAGCCCGGAATAGGTAATTCTACTAAAGACATACATATCTAAGTGTATTAAAGATGAGTAAAAAACTTTTTTATGCTCGACTTCAGAGTCTAGAGCATAGACGCAAGGTTGCGGGGCTAACATCTTCTGTTGGATACATTTCAGGGAGTGTTCCTTGGAATTGCACGAGCTGGTTCCTCCATCCCCATTTTACCATCGGACAACCAGACGCACCGGTTTGCGCCACCGTTGCATGGTGGAAACACCACCATTCAGAACGTGGAATAATTTGCCGGAGTCTGTTTTTCTGACAAATACAATCTTGAAGTCTTCAAGTCACGAGTGAATAGGTATCTTCTAGGTGAGCGTGCTCCATCCCAGACTGCGTCAGCACTCAACATCAGGTGAGACAGCGGTCAAACGCAAACCTATACGTCCATAAAAAAAATTGTCAAGCAAATCCTAATTCACGTGGTTTCGAAGTTAAGAAATGCCGGGGAATATAAACAGTCCCGGATTACATTGTTTTCATATGAATTGGATTCGAATCAGCTAATTTATATGTATAATACTCATTTTAAAACCCTGCCGAAAATTCCCGCGGGATTCGCGGGACACAAAGTATCGCAGTAATTGCCATACAGCGTGGCAATGCAGCCAGCTTCTGGGCACGCTTCCCTGTGGCAGCGATTTGTTACATACTTTATATTAATTTATTTAAAAAAATTAAAAAAATATTTATAATTTAGTTTATTTTGAAGCATTTAGTTTAATATTATCTTTCTTTCTTCTTTTTTAATTAGTTCCTGTATCTATGAATGTAATAAATAAAAACATTTAATGTACAGTAAAAAAAGGTATTAAATTAAAACGAATGTAAGCTATGTTTGCGGTCGTTCACCGAAAACCGCATCGTAATCGGTCCGGTAGTTTTCACGTAAATCCCAGTATTTCAAGCCCTGATTCAAAAACTAACCTAAGGAAATATTCAGAGCGCGATTATTAGAAACTTGTTTATTAAATTCATTTTAAAGAGCAAACAAACTTCGTATATCTATTATACATAAAGTCAACGAGAGAAACCATAAGGCAATATTTAGTAGACAATTCTTGTTGATTTAATTGGTTTTATTCGGCGCCACTTATTTATTACAAATTGCAAATGTGTATTTCTCGAGCGCCGCCGCGTCTTTCGAAGTGCTTTAAATATTATTATTCATTTGTTCAATGCGGTGATGAGCAGTGAAATATTTATGTTTGAGCAGTCTCGTTAGCACCCCCCATCCCCAATCCCCAACCCCCAACCCCCAACCCCCTTCCTCAGACTTTGTAAGCCCGCACCAATTCTCCCGAAACGTCGCACTGCTACAGTAATATAAATGTGCAGTAGTGAAAATCTATTTCAAATGGTTCAATTAATTCGGGTATTTTAAAGCGAAATAGTTTGTTTAACACGTTCACTGCGAAACGGGGTCCAAGTGGCCCCGAACGTGTCTCACTTGCGGTGCGGCTAAGAAAAACATGTACTTCTATGTAGTGCGCAGGACGCAACTTCGATTTGGTTCAGTGTTGAAAAAAAGATGAATATATATCTAATATTAAACCAGAGTTCTGTGGTATTCCTAGCTCAATACGTAGCTACCTTGACTTAGTACCGCACAACATAAATCGGAAATCCGTGAACTATTTTATATATAAGCCAAAAAAGGATTTAGATTTTTAAAACGTTATGGGGCTCAATAGGCCTCGTATCGCAACAACGATAGTTTTAGTACGAGGTCTAAAACGCCCCATAACGCTGGAATGAAAAGTACAGATAAATCAGTGTCGCTGCAAATGTGTAAAATACCTCAGTAAATTTTTTCTATCTAAAATATTGTTTTGTATGATTTGTGTATCTAACCAATGGCAAGTAGTTACGAGTATTCAAGTTTTAAAATATCATCAAGTAGCAGGCTAAAGCTGGACATGTCTAAAAGAACCTTTCGCAGAATTATAGTTTCTTGATTGATGCCAAACAAGGGATTTCTTGTACAATTAAGTAAAGAGTACTGTTCAATAAACAGCATAAATGCATTTCTAGCTTGAAAAGAATAAATATCTTAAAACTATTTATTATTCACTTTTAACACATGATACCTACATTTTTTAAATCAAAATTATACAATATCACTCTTCGAGTTCCTATCCAAAATTAAAGTTTTAATTTTACAAATGTTACTTTATGCATTTTTTTTTTCTTGCGGGTGTAATGCGTTTCGCACATACCGGGTCCTTTGCTAGGGATTAGACCGTTGTTGATCATGGAGGCTTTCCACTGAGGCAATCCAAACAATAATCAACCGGCTTGTGTGGAGACTCGACTAATCAATACCCCACTAAAACCACCCTCCTCCCATGTGCCCCGCGCTTATGGCAGGAAAGGCGTGAGATACAGAACGTAGTTACGCCCACACCGATCCTAGCGCACAAGTGCTTGAGAATGCCCCGGGAGAGGCAAACTCACTTCGTCAACAGGGGTGAAGACTCCTCTGCTCCCTAGATGCTAGAGGGCCCCTGCAGCGGTATTTCAGGGAGGGAGGTCATGCGCATACCATCTCTCTCCCTATCTCGTTCCGCGGCCTCCTTATGAGTCACTACCGTCTCGCAGAAATTGGCCGCACCCACCCACCAATCGTCGCTGTGCAGCATGGCTTGCACCAGATCGCCGTGTCCAGCGCGCCACACTGGCGGCATTGGGGTGAAGGCAAGCAGCCCGCAATCTGACACAGATACTTATCGAAGCAACCGTGCCCGGTAAGTATCTGTGTCATTCTGAAGGTCAGGGTCCCGCGTTTCCGCGAGAGCCATCGCAACAGCTGCGGTCGAACCGCCTCCACCGTGTCAATGCCAGCAACAGGGTTTTCCAACTCTACTGACCAAGATTGGATCATGGCCGCGGTTTCCCGCGTTCTGATTACCTGGAGTTCGGCCTGGCCATAGACCAGGCCACGGGCGAGGGCATCCTGTCGGGAGCGCCGAACTTTGGCTATCACGTCCGCCTGGAGAGGCCAGGGCGGATCGCCTGCCAAGAGTGTCGACGCCGTCCACGACACTGTACGGTATCCTCGGATGGTCCTCACCGCCAGGACCCGTTGTGCGCGGCACAACAAAGTCCTATTGTGGCGGTGAAGTGCAGTGGACCATACGGGTGCACCGTACAGGGCCATACTCCTAAGGATGCCCATGTAGAGTTTCCTAGTCGTCCCCCCCGGTCCCCCCACGTTGGGGAGAAGCCGAGAGAGGGCGCCTGCGGACCTCACGAGCTTGGGAACTAGCTGCTCAAAGTGCGCTTTGAACAGCCATTTCCCATCAAGAATTAGCCCCAGATATTTCATCTGGGGGCCTACACGAATGTCCACCCCTTGGACTGTAACGGACAAGTCCGCGGGGGGATTGCGAAACCGCCTATGGAACATGAGTTACTTTATGCATACCCCAACTTACTTTAAGTAACCAGAAGTAGATATTGGAATAGATTCCAATTAACAAAGTCTGCCGAATAGCAACTGAAGCAGAATCCAAAATCGAATTTACTCTCCATTAGCGAAATGTGCTTAAAACTGAACGCAAGTTTTTAGTTTGAATAAAAATAACTTCCTACCTACCGAAAATTAGAAGATTCTTTCATAAGAGCCTTGTATACACCTTCCCCACTGATGAACTTACACTGTGCACACTCCCGCGTATTGAAACATTTGTCATAGCAACTTAAACGTTGTAAATAGCATGAAAACAGGAATCAGTATTTCACGTTCAAATTTATACAATAGAAAAGTTATATAATTATACTTGTACATACGCACGTTTCCCTCATTTGATTTCATGAGACATATTATTTTGACAAGTCAGAGGTCATCTAATCTGAGAACAGCTGCTGCCGCGCCTTTATATTGTACAAGATTGTTTTATTCAATCGCTTTTACCATATTTCAAGTGTTAATAATTTTCTTATGGTTGTTTGTTTGCTATTATTTATGGGCTACTGTTAAATGTGAGAAAGAAAGAGAACTGTTCCTTTGTATTCATATATGTATTTTTTTATTTATATGAAATTAATTTTATTTAAATAAGAGGATATACTAGAAATATTATGAAGTTTGTCAGAGATACAGAACTTTTTTTTGTGTTGGTCTGCAAAATTGAATATGTTACAGCCTAGGCCCCGACAAAGACAAATTCCACCTACAAATCTGTAAAAGTACATTTTATTACCTGTCGGCATTTGAACTAATTGTAATCCTTTTATGATCGTCTTCTTTTATTCACTTATTTATTAGCATACGTTTCTAGTTATTGTGGAGAACAGCCTATTGTACTCGTTTATGTCCGCTTGCAGGCATCATTAGCCAGGTGTGCGGATTACGATTACTAGGAAATTGGGTGGACGCTGCCGGGCGGGCAGATTCGCATTTGTGAAGTATAAAACGACGGGCTGATTGAGCGAGAACCACGATCAAGGCGTGACGTGTGTACAGTCGGTAATCTAATAGTGACGCACTCTGCGTGTTTTATTGAATTACGACCTTCTGCATTACGTTTGGATTTGTTGTGTTCGGTTATATTTGTACCTGTCTTATAGGTGTTTGTATAGTTCTAATAAACTCTATAATAATTCCACCGGCATCTAATTCGAGTCCCGCAACCCGTAACAATATAAATTATAAACATAGTTTGTTTTTATATATTGACTAAACCGTTTCATAGCTTAACACTATATTATATCTGCGGACTATGTATGTATGGTCTTAGAGTGGTGAAAACAAAATATAAGTAGGTGTGACAAAGTTAAGAGGATTTGAACAAAGCCTTGAGTCTTTCTTAATAGAAGAAGCAGAGTCGGCGAATATGTCGACCTTGTACGTTCATCATTCTGTTTAAGGGAGAATGTTGACCTATTAGTTCTTACTTGTGGTAGATTAAGCGACTTCCGTTCCGGGGGACACAAATAACATATAAGTGACAAATCTCCAGTACACTGTTTTTGAAAACACAATATTCTATGTAAATTACAAATGTACGGTCTAGTAATAAGAGTGTGACTTGCATCGGGTATACCTGATCCCAGGCGGAAATACAGTCTAAGGAGGTTCACTTACCTAGAGGATACCGGGTCACACAAGACTGGAATACACCTAAATTATATGTTCAGGAAAAACAGACGGCGGTAAAAAATGCCACTCCTCAGCCGTTTTCTATATATATTGACAGATTTTAACCCGTACCTACGTTTGAATACGAAAAGTTGTGACCTTGCTTTGAAGCAAATACGTGACGTAACACACAACGTATGCGAACATGGCATACTCGCGCCACCCGCTTTCCTCGCTACTCTCCTGCTTGCTGCCGTGACAGTGACCACAATGTAACCTAAGGGTAACAGAGTCTCCAAGCTTGCAGAAGGACTTTACTCTGTTTTTGCTAGAACGAAAACTATAATAATTTGTGACAAACATTACCTTAATTACTCGGATGATTTACGACCGTAGCGCCACCTAGACATTATGAGAGTACCGTAAGTACTTTCTTATTGTGGGCGGGGGTGAGGGGACTTTGACCCGGCACTGGCTGACGTCATCGAGGACTGTGCTGCGACTGGTATAACTGTATGCAAACTAACGGCCACGGCGTTTGGCTTAGCGATTTTTCTTATTGCCTAAAGCAGGCTATGATGCAGACGGCCCACCTGATGGAAAGTGGTTACCGTCGACTATGGACGTTTGCAGCACCAGCGGTGTCGCCAACGCGCTGACGACCTCTGCGAAATATTATAACGCCCTTTTTAAAGAGCCCCATGCCTTAGCGCAAAGGGAAACCCGCGGCGGGAAGTTCCCTCCGATGCACGACGCGAGAAGCTATGCGCCCACGTAGCTGCTAAGTGCAACCGCTTGTAGCGTGCATTTTACACACACACAGACATATACTTACATATAAACGTGTGTGTGTATCAAAAGATCAAATAATGAGTACTGATGCGGAGAAAATTTGTACCAATCTCCGTCACATAATATTTTTTTTATTTTTTTTGTAAATACGTTTTGTTATTAAATTTATTATTGCTTTAAAACATTTTCACGTCGGTAGCTATGTGGAGTTCATATTAAACAATCTGAACACTATTACTTTTGGGCAAAATAGGCACCCAACATACATGGAAATAAGATGTCAAAACATATTGGAATATCTCAAACCTCTTGCGTTAACAATGATTTACGATGACATGTTAAAAATGTAGTTCGTTTAAAGACATCCTTTACGATATGTTAATTATTAATCTCCTTGAAGCAGCAAACATTATAGGCGAGCTCACAATTTATATAAATGTTCTATTTGTGTACAAAGCAGTCAATAGCTACATGATTACAGAAGTACTAAGAAACACCAACTATGTTAAGTTCAAAACCTTGAACACAAATATGACAAGTCACTGCAAAATATACCTACAATTTAGCGTTTGATTATCTCATTCAATAACATTTAGACAGAACTAATCTAAATAGGATCTAATTAACATTTTCAATGTCATTTATAAAAGTTTTATATTTTAGAAACTCGTCATCACTCCCGAGAAGGTCAACTTTCAATTTAAAATACTTATTTATGAATGAATGTCTGGCAATTTCAGGAACCCATTGTCGACTTTTTTTTTCACTGTAAGAAAATGAATAGTCATAAACAGATTAAAAAGTATCTAAAATTAAATAACATAATTAAGAAAACCAGAAAACTCTTAAAAGTACAAGTATTAAGGAAAAAATTATATTCTTTGAAAAAGATAAGTATAATACAGTAATTAATGGATTAAATTCACAATTATCTGACAATCTCTGCACATATAAAAAAAACAAAAAAAATTAGAAACTGAAATATTGAATCTTCAGTTTCAATTAAATTCAATTAATCTAAAATATGATGAAATGTGCAAACAGTTAAATATGACTAAAAATACAGTAACTTCACCACCTCTGGTTAACAGTAATTGCAACTTAGTCAAACCTGTCATGTCAGACAATGTGACTAATAGTAAACCATGTCAACCATGTCATTCTTCTTTAAATAAGTTAGTAAATAATTCAATTTTTGTTTACTCGGATAAAATTGGACAAGGACTTGGTTCATTGCTGCGATATGAGTTGCCACATCATCAGGTGTCTAACTTATGTTCACCCGGGGCCAGTTATAACTATTTAATTGACAGTTTAAGCACAAGTAATGTAGACAAAAATTCAACAATTGTAATTTATTATGGGGATAGCTTATCTGTCAAAAAGAAAGACATTGTGAACAGCATAAATAGGTTATTGGACCTTAACAGTAAATATGGATGTAGATTCATCCTATGTACCCTGCCTTATGCATCTAATCTAACAAATAAACAAAACAGGCACATATATGACTTAAATTTATTAATTTATAACTTGACCCATCCTCATAGTGACATTTTTTATTTTGACCTGAATAAATTTACTAATGGTAAATTTAGGCTAAACAAAGATACTATGTATCTGCCTTTTAAGTTACGAAGACGTATAGCTACTTTATTAGCATTTAATATACAAAATCATGACAAAGTTATGTATGATATAACTGAAAAACCTGACATAAATTTAAATAAAAACAATAATGTTTTTAATATTAACTCTACTATGAGTCCTAGACCTTTAAACTGCTAGAAATGACCAAAGCTAAACCTACTTCTAATTTAAATATAGTTCACCAAAATATACAGGGTTTAGCAGGTAAAGACTTACAAATTGAACTTTTTTTAAAAGAATGTAAGGTTCATGTCCTATGTATTACAGAACATTGGCTTAAAACTTTTGAAGTCATAAACTTCATAGAGCATTATACAGTGATAAGTGCATTTGTAAGGAAGTCCGCTATACATGGCGGATCACTTATCCTTGTAGCAAATGATGTAAAATGTAAAGAGCGTAAAGACATTATGTCCCTTTCTGTTGAACGTACTGTGGAGGTTTCCTGTATTGAGCTTGAGCGCTATGTAATTGTCTGCGTCTACCGACCCCCCACAGGAGATTATAGTGTATTTGAAAGTACAATGGAGGAATTATTAATAAAATTAAATAAAACTGATAAATTGCCTATAGTTTGTGGGGATTTTAATGTTAATTTGTTGGAAATGTCATCAACTCGTACTAAGATCATTAATCTTTTCAAATCCTTTAATCTTATACATGTCTTTAATGAACCTACGCGTATAACTGCTACTACAGCTACCTGTTTAGACAATATATTTTGTAGTTGCAAAATAATCGATAAATCACTCATAGATGTACTACGGTCAGATCATTGTGGCCAGTTTATATCAATACCTTTTGACAGTATTAAAATCACTTCTAAAATAACCTGTAGACCAGTGAATTATCATCGCTTAAGAACCTTTAAAGATAATCTAGCCAAAAAAATTCCTACCTTGGATCTCAACAGCGAAGATCCAAACAACTTGTATAATAGTTTCTTCGACGTTATACAAGCTGAATTTGAAAACACATTTAAAACTAAAACAATTAACAAAAGTAATAAACTTAAGTTTAGTGATTGGGCTACAAAAGGTATATATAAAAGTCGAATAAAACTGTATGAATTATACAGTGAAAAACAATTTAATCAAAATCCAGACTTTCTTGACTATATTAAAAAGTACTCTAAGACCTTTAAAAGAGTGTGCATCGCTGCCAAATCTTTATATTATAGTAACAGAATTAAAAAATCATCAAATATCATTAAGACAACTTGGAGTGTCATAAATGACGCTTCTGGCAAAACTTCACGTCAAGATGATGGAATTGAGCTTGTAATTAACAATAACACCATTAGTAATAACTTTGAAATTGCACAAACGTTTAATGAATACTTTAGGGATATACCAACCTTAACAACTAGCTCTTTGTCATCATCACCACTGGAAGCTGAGCTGCTAATGACACAGTGTGTTGATGAATGTAATATTTCATTCAAATTTAATCATATAGATACAAGTGATATTGTAAAAAGGTTTAAATCATTAAACATTAAAAACACAGCTGATTTTTGGAGTATATCTTTAAAAGTATTAAATGACATAATAGACACTATTGCACTATCACTAGTAGAAATATTTAATCGATGTGTAGATAAAGGGGTATTTCCCGACTTAATGAAAGTTAGCAAAGTTATCCCCATATTTAAAAGTGGAAACAAAAACGACCCCTCCAACTTTAGGCCAATTTCTATTTTACCAACCTTAAGCAAGATCTTTGAAAAAATAATTTTGAATCAACTGCTCTCACATTTTAATATTAATAAATTATTTCATACTAAACAGTTCTGGTTCACCAAAGGTCGATCCGCTACCGATGCAGGTGTTGAGCTCCTAAAACACATTTATGATGCTTGGGAAGGATCACAGAATGCCATTGGTGTATTCTGTGACCTGTCCAAGGCATTCGATTGCGTTGAACACGTGACCCTCCTAAAAAAGCTCAATTATTACGGTATTCATGGCGATTCTCTCAACCTATTATCGTCTTACTTAAATAACAGATCCCAAAGCGTTGAAATTAACAATGTCAAATCTTGTGAGACTGGCATATCTATGGGTGTGCCCCAGGGCTCTATTCTAGGTCCCTTCTTATTTTTGATATATATTAATGATTTGCCATATTTTATTAATGATATGTGTGAGGTAGTGTTGTTTGCTGATGACACATCACTTATATTTAAAGTTGATAGAAATAAACTGAACTTTGACGACGTAAACAACGCCTTATCCCAAATATCTAAGTGGTTTACTGTAAATAACTTATCACTCAATCCGAGAAAAACTAAATGTGTTAAGTTTGTTATGCCCAATGTAAAAGAATACGATATTAATATCTCTCTTAACGACACTAGACTTAATCTAGTAGATTCAACTGTATTCTTAGGCATTAACCTTGATCAGAAGCTCCACTGGGGCGCTCATGTATCTAGTCTCTCAGGAAAACTTAGTTCTGCTGCATATGCGGTCAGAAGAGTTAGGCAGTTCACTGACGAAGAGACTGCTAAACTAGTTTATTTTAGTTATTTTCATAGTGTCATGTCCTATGGTATTTTACTTTAGGCAACGCTGTTGACTTAGAGACCATATTTGTTTTACAAAAAAGAGCCGTAAGATCAATTTACAACCTCGGCCCTCGGGAGTCTCTTAGAGAATGCTTCAAGGAAATCAATATTATGACGGTCGCCTGCCAATATATCTTTAATAATATAATTTATATTCGTAATAATTTGAGTGCCTACAAGCAGTATAAGGATATTCACAATTTCTACACCAGGCATTGTAATAGACTGATATTGCCATCTTTTAGATTACAAAAGTACTGTCCTCTTTCTTGGGGGTTGGTATACGCTTCTTCAATAAGATTCCGAGTGAAATGTTAGATCTGCCTTTCACTAAATTCAAAACCAAATTAAAAGTATCTTGCTAAAAAGGGATACTACACTATTGAAGAATACTTAAATGACAAAAATTCATTTACATAGCAGCTCACTCTAACATCTTATACTATATTATGTATAACGTTATCTTGCCAAGCTTGTAAGGGATTTATGGAGATATATTGCAGCATAACATTTTAGTACGTCATATCATTATTATAACTTTCATAATATTTTTCTTTCCTCTTATTGTGTCTTGGTCTTGTTGAGTATGCACTGTTTGCTACAACTCCTTTAATTCTTCAAAAAGTAATTCTGTAACATACTTCTGTATAAAACTTATTAAAAAAAAAAAACAACTTGAGATATAAATAGAATAAGAATCTTAAAGAAAAACAATATTTAGCTAGACGTGTTGCTGGGGAGTTTCTTGCCGCTTCTTCTCCTTAACAGCAATAACACGTTGTGAAGCGGTATACATAGAATAGGAAGAAAAAATAAATTTTAACTTATATATTTATATGACCTTCAAAAAGTGTTCTCCAGTGGAACTTATTTTGAATAAAAAACTTTGAATTTGAATTTGTATTTGAATTTGTGGTTCACTAGAACGCGAAGGTCTCGGTTTCGATTCCTGGCGAAGTGAATTTCATAAATGGACTTTTCGTTCTTTACTATAGTCCAGGATTGCTCCCAGAGTTGCCCTTTGGTGCAACACTCATAAATCATAACACAAAGCATAATTTTATTAGCTTAAGATTATACATTGTGTGTTTGTGTAAAGAAAAAACGAAGAAGAAAAGAAAGAAATACAATATTTCTTTCTTTGTCTTTGTCAATAAAGATAACTTCCGGACTCCAACTTTCTGCTCAAGATACTCCAGATCACAGCAATATCTGAATTAATTCTTTCTTTTTGACGTGGAAGAGTCATGCTGGAATCATCATCACAATTTTAGCTCTTTTGGGGCCCGCTCGATCGGTGTGATTTCTTTTTTATTGCAGGAGTTCAGCAGACAGGCAGACGGCCCACTTGATGGAAAGCGGCTGCCATCGCCTATGGACATTTGCAACACCAAAGGTGCTACAAATGCGCTGCCGCTCTCTTAAGGGAGACTGGAACCTGATCACTAATGCCGGCGATGGCGACATACTTAGACCAGGGGTGGTAGCCATCTAGTCGGGCAAATACCCTACCACCTGGCTGTGGGTTGTTTTGTCGCCTCTTACGACAGGCCGCCCCGACGCAGGGAATTGTGTTCTTTCTCCGTTTTTGCACGAATAAATGAACGGATGATACCACGCTCTCACAGAATATCGGCATGAAACGGTTAGCCTTGAGATTCCCCCCTCTCCGTATCTATTCCACATCCCCTTCTTTCTACCTGATCCTCGGATCCGATCCCATTTATCCCAATTTTGTATCCCATCCCCTCTATTCCTTCCTAAAAGCTAGCAATACATTGGTTACACACCTGGTATTGCAAACGCCTACGACAGTAACCACTTTCCATCAGCTGGGCCGCCTGCTTCTTTGCCAGCAAAACTATACTGAACTAAAATGAATCAAATACTTGATTATTATGGTTATGAACAATAAAGTGAATTTTTAACATTGCCTCTTTTCTCTACTTTTATGATTAAATAGTTAAAAGCCGGTTTTAAACTGATTTATGAACTCATTACACGAAGACCAGGTTAATCCGTTCCTCTTCTAGTTTAATATAAAACTAACAGGTGAGCAGTTTTTATATTACATCAGTTCAGCAGACAGGCAGACGGCTCACTTGATGGAAACCGGTTACCATCGTCTATGGACATTTGCAACAGCAAAGGTGCTACAAATGCGCTGCCGCTCTCTTAAGGGAGACTGGAACCTGGTCACTAATACCGGAACACAACTCGAGGTTGTTATGGTGACATACTCTAGACCAGAGGTGGTAGCCATCTAGTCGGGCAAATACCCTACCACCTGGCTGTGGGTTGTTTTGTCGCCTCTTACGACAGGCCGCCCCGACGCAGGGAATTGTGTTCTTTCTCCGTTTTTGCACGAATAAATGAACGGATGATACCACGCTCTCACAGAATATCGGCATGAAACGGTTAGCCTTGAGATTCCCCCCTCTCCGTATCTATTCCACATCCCCTTCTTTCTACCTGATCCTCGGATCCGATCCCATTTATCCCAATTTTGTATCCCATCCCTCTATTCCTTCCTAAAAGCTAGCAATACATTGGTTACACACCTGGTATTGCAAACGCCTACGACAGTAACCACTTTCCATCAGCTGGGCCGCCTGCTTCTTTGCCAGCAAAACTATACTGAACTAAAATGAATCAAATACTTGATTATTATGGTTATGAACAATAAAGTGAATTTTTAACATTGCCTCTTTTCTCTACTTTTATGATTAAATAGTTAAAAGCCGGTTTTAAACTGATTTATGAACTCATTACACGAAGACCAGGTTAATCCGTTCCTCTTCTAGTTTAATATAAAACTAACAGGTGAGCAGTTTTTATATTACATCAGTTCAGCAGACAGGCAGACGGCTCACTTGATGGAAACCGGTTACCATCGTCTATGGACATTTGCAACAGCAAAGGTGCTACAAATGCGCTGCCGCTCTCTTAAGGGAGACTGGAACCTGGTCACTAATACCGGAACACAACTCGAGGTTGTTATGGTCACATACTCTAGACCAGAGGTGGTAGCCATTTAGTCGGGCAAATACCCTACCACCTGGCTGTGGGTTGTTTAGTCGCCTCTTACGACAGGCCGCCCCAAAGCAGGAAATTGTATTCTTTCTCCGTTCCTGCACGGATTGTTGTAAATAATAGGTGGACACAGTGTTTGCTGAACAGTGTACCAACATTATATTCGTGCGAAATGAGAGGGGAATCCGCTAGAGTGGGGTCCGACATCCGGATTAACAGTACTCTAACTGAAGCATAGATGTATGAAGAAATTTGACTAAACGTTAAACTAAGAGACTAATTTACAAATTATTCGATAGCTTTTCCTAAACGAAAAATGACAGGTTACGCTTAAAGTTTGACGTTTATATTAAAATCACAGACAGATCTAATTTTATTGCATAGGTTTAGGAGTTCATTTGTTTTTTTTTATTGCTGGAGTATAGCAGACAGGCTGACGGCCCAACTGTGATGGAAAGTAGTTACCATCGCCTATCAACATTTGCAACACTGAAGGTGCCATCAATGTGCTGTCGGATTTACGTTAGGTTTTTGGTTATTTTGCTGTTCCTTCAATTTTAAAGAAGAAAAGAAAAAAGACAGTATCTACTTGCAGAAATAGCGACGACATTATTTGCAAGTAATTAAAAGAAGTATATTTTGAGGATTTGTGCATCGCATTTTCAGAAAAGAAGGTTTGCACTCTGTTTATTGCTGTGCCGGAATTACATCCGACACAACGCTGAAGTCAGGCTGAAACATGAAGTGAAATCATTTTTATCCAGACGTGTTGCTGCGAAGTTTGGAGCCACTTCTCCCTGAACAGCGAGAACTCGTTGCGAAGCAGTGTACCTTCTGTCCTGTATAGAAGGGAAAATAGACTTAAGTTTTGCTTGTATCACCATCAAAATCCGTTCTCCAGTTGAATTTAATTTCAATGAAAACTTTTAAATTTGAATGTGAATCAATTTTAATTAAATTGTATGCCACCTGGATTCTGTTTATTGGCTCTGTGTCGCAGGAAGGTATTTCCCAAGTGCGGGATTAGGGAGCACTTCAAAAGGCCGACACAACTCTCAAACAACTGTCAAACTTCCATTAATTATAATCTGCCCACTAATAATAGTCTGCAATGAACAGATCATATTTAGTATTTATTGTTCAAGTAGAAAATTAACTCAAGATTTCCTCGTGTAGTTGGAACGAATATGCAAATATTCGTTGCCTTCTATTTCGAATACGATTCGAAGGATCTACTGGCTTGCGGTATTTATAAACGGCTGGTTTACTTGCTCTACCATCGGTTGTACTTTGACATCACTTATGCGAGCTTATGTCAAATTTAAACTGATAGTAAGACAAATGAACCGGCCATACGTAGTACGTGTAAAGCATGCTCTATATTATTTTGATACAGCTGTCACATATTTTGACAAAGATGGCAAATGCCTAGCAGGACAATAAGTGTACAAACATTTCTTTAAAACCCTGTCAGTTGCTAGAATTTGATATTGCACGATCATTTTTCTTGAAATTACTTAACTTAAAAAGTAATTGAACTTTAATAGATGTTGATCATTTATATGCAAGATTTTAATAAGATATGTGCTGAAATTGCAGTAGGTATCTCGTTACAATAATACTGAATATATAATAATAGGTTGGGGAAAAGTCTTTTCGTATATTGCATAAATGTAGTTGTATACAGGTATTGTTCCCAGAAATACATGGTTCAGTACATTTTACCAGTTTCACTGGTGTGCAAGTAAGCAGGATTTTAATCGTCATTATTTAAATAATTAGTAATAATAATGTAACTCCATACCTTAGTATAGATTCAACATAGTGTTACGAGTTGCGAGACTCGAATTAAAATGCCGTTGGAATCATTATAGAATTTATTAGAACTATGCTTATACAAACACGTATAACACAGGTACAAATATAACCGAACACGACAAATACAAACGTAATGCAGACGGTCGTAATTCAATAAAACGCGCAAAGTCCGTCACTATTAGATTCTCGATTGTACACATGTCACGCCTTGATTGTGGTTCTCGCTCAACTGACCCCTCTCCATAAGGCCGTCGTTTTATATTTTACAAATGCAAAATGTGCCCGCCCGACAAGATCGACATAGTTTCCTAGAATTAGCTTGTAATAGTAATCCGTAACACCCAGCTAATTATGCTAATGAGCGAGTACAATGGAACAATAGAATGTTCTCCACAATAACTTAGAAACGTAGGCCAATAAATAAGTGAACGAAAGTAGACGATCATAAAAGGATTATAATTAGTCAAATGCCGACAGGTGATAAAATGTGCTTTTACAGATTTGTACGTGGAATTTGTCTTTATCGGGGCATAGGTTGTAACAAAAGCTATGGTAAGCTATCAATACAGTATCTCAATTAACAAATTTTGAGAGTTTATAAAGAGCGTACGAAAAACTCTTTATTTTTTAGATAATTGATCAACATGCATTTCACACGTTAATTTCTTATTAATAAATAAATAATCCTAAAAACTTTGTGTAGTCTACTCGTTCTATCAGTGTATTATTGTACGTAATATTCAAATTGTTACTATAATTGTTACACTGGCTGAAGTGCATGGTATGTGTTTTTTCTAAGCTTACAGTTGAATAATTAGACTTAAGCCATTCTGTGGTTGCTTTTAGAGTTTTATTTATTTCTTTAGTGTAATTATAGGTTTCATCAGATTTAATTACTATAGTGCTATCATCCGCGAATAATACAGTAGGATGATTTACATTTTTTGGGAGGTCGTTTATATAGATCAAGAATAGCAAAGGTCCCAGGACGCTTCCTTGGGGAACACAAAATCCATTATACTCGTGTATAGTGTTTGAAAGAAGGAAAAATACAGATTAAAATCATACTCAATCCTCCCTTGATCCTTGTGCCAATAAACCTATAAAATATATTGAAATTGTCAGGTGGTACGTTAATCAAACACGAGCGATTGAGTCGAACTGAACTTTATTATTTTATAAATCACATTCATTCATTCTCATTCACTCACAGAAATAACATATTTATAGGACCTGAATGAAATTTATTTAAAAAGAAATGTTTCTCTCCTCGAGGATTGCGTTCATATATTAGAAATATTAGAAAATAGGTCCCAAGTAGCCAGGGTCACTTCAGCTTTACAATTTCCAAACCACACACACGACTGCTTCCCACGAAATTTCACCTCCTTAAGAAACGTCATAAACTTCAACGACATTTATTTTATTGCGAAACTAGCAAACCCACCTGATGGAAAGTGGGTACCATCGCCTACAGACGTTTGCAGCATCAGGGCGAAGGCAACGCGTTGCTAGTATTCAGGATGGGATGGAAGGGTTGTGGGATAGGGAGCGGGCAGTGAGCCATCGAACTCTGACTCATCGTAAGACAACGCAAGTAGTTCAAGGCTAAACGTTTCACGCTGATATTCTGTGTTTGCGTGATATGACAGCAATGGAGCCATATTAATTTCGCCATGGCTCTTTCCCGACATGCATTATTGAGAGAAATACCACATTTTCATACAGTTTTCACGTTTTTCTATCCGTGCAGGAACGGAGAAGGAATACAATTTCCTGCAGCCAGACGGCCTGTCGTAACAGGCGACAAAACAACCCACAGCCAGGTGGTAGGGTATTTGCCCGACTGTATGGCTACCACCCCTGGTCTAGAGCATGCCGCCATAACAACCTTGAGTTGTGTTCCGGCATCAGTGGCCAGGTTCCAGTCTCCCAAAGAGAGCAGCAGCGCATTTGTAGCACCTTCGATGTTGCAAATGTCCATAGGTGACGGTAACTGTTTTCTCTCATGTATAATAAGCAAATGCCAAAAAACAATGTCACTTGCTAAGTTTTGAAATTGTACAGCTTCATTGATACAAACGTATATGATAATGACGGTCAAATAATACGTATTTCAATTAAACAAATATTTATCGAAAATAATTTATATGAAAAGCTTGCATCGCGATGCTGATTGCCCGTCGATTTATTCCACTCAACACAAATTGCGATCAACGGGGGATTAATCGCGTACAGTGCAATCCGAAAATCCTTCGCACAATTCCAAAAATAAACAAAATATATTATTTATGCATATTCTATTGGAAAATTCAACATGTAATGTTTTATATTTTTTCAAATAAATCAGCAGACAAACACGTTGTAAATTCCCAAGCAATGTCTGTGTTATGGGTATTATTGAACGCTAAATATTGTGACCGATCACAGACACCCAGACCAGAGTAAAGTTTGTTTAAGCCAATTGTTGGCTGCATTAGCTTTCAATTTATTGCAGACTGTATGTAGTTTTGGTTTAGAATTAAATAAAACGACGACATATGTATTCTTCATTTTTTTGACCAATTGACTATAATTTATACTATTTTATACAATACAAGTAATACGGTTTGAACCGAACACCAATATTATACAGTTCACTTCTATCATTCAATCTCATTTTAATCATAACCATTCCAGTTTATTATTACTGCCGTTTTCACATAACTCTTATTTACTGCTATTTTCAGTTGGCTTTAGTAGTTAGAGGTTGCACGTTATACGGGATATAGAATATTTAAATTATATATATATAACTTTAATACCGAGGGTGGACAAGGTTACTTTCATCCCGGATAATGGTATAAGTTTGGGAATAGATTTATGTAAAGATTATTCCAGAAAGTAGGATAGGTTTTTCGATGTGGTCGATGTGGTCGATGTGGTCGATGTGGTCGACGTGGTAGATATGGTTGGTATGGTCGATGCGGTCGATGCGGTCGATGCGGTCGATGCGGTCGATGCGGTCGATGCGGTCGATGCGGTCGATGCGGTCGATTTGGTCGATTTGGTCGATTTGGTCTATTTGGTGTACATGTGTAGTTTTAATATCGAAAATTGGAATAGATACTTTTCATCCGGGAGATGGGATAGTTTGCGGTATAAAAAGAAGTCAATCTTCCGAGCAAATAGCAGTAAAATAAAAAATTTATACAATGTAACCTCTTTAAACAAGAAGCGCGCACCAGGGGTAGACTCTAGTGCAATTAATATATAATAATAAGATTTTATGCCGAGTGCAGGCGTGCGCACACTCATGTAGGCGTCCGCACCCGCTTACTAGGATTTGTATTAGTTTTTGTAATTTAGTGCTATAGATAAGTAATAAGGCAAGCTGTGTCTTCATATAAAAGATCACATTCTACAGAGTACAAAATATTATATTATTAATGTATTTAAACATGCCTCTGAATATGTTCACTTTTGAAGACCGTAACAAAAGTTAATTAATTACCTCATTGATGCAGATGTAAAGCAGGCTTGATATCAAGTCCAGTGAACAAATGCGTTTCCTGCTCTTTTCGTTCATATTTATCAGCAGAGAGACACCCCGGGGTTCAGGCGGTCAGTCGTAAGAGGCTACAAAATAACCCACAGCCAGGGTGGTAAGACTTTTGTCTGTCTGGATGGCCACTATCCTAGGCATAACCACTTTGAGTAGCATTCCGGCATTAGTGATCAAGTTTCCACCCTGAGGCTGGTACACTGTGTCGCACCTTTGATGTTGTAAATATTCATATGTGACGACAACTAATTTCCATCAAGCAAGGCAGGAGTCTCTCTTCTATACTTCAGCAATATATTTTCTGTAATTATGCCATTAAATTGGGTATAATAAAAGTGGAAAGCAAAAGTATATAGCGATTTATAGACAAATATTCGTCTCAATAAAGTGATTAAGAAGCCAAACAAGATGGCGGCCCCACGCCCACGCCCACGCCGCAGGTATTCATTACGACTTAGGAAATTAATAAACTTGTGCCAGTCGTGAGAAAAATATCAAATATCTCAAAGCAGAAAACCTATCAATTTCAGGGATATTTTGGAAAGTTTCATATTTTTCCTTAAGAATTTTACAATGTATTTCAATTTAATCGTATGATTTTTTTAATGAACCTAGAATATTTTATTTATCAAACAAAGGCCTTAACTTCTAGGTAGTGCGGTTATTACACTATACTATCTTAAATCAATGTGGTGTCCTTAGAAAGAATCAGAACCTGTGACTAGGCCACGCCTGCTCTTACCGGGTCATAGATATATCCTCCTTGAGTCGTATTCCTCAATCACGGGAGTTGTGACCTTTCCCCTTTTTTTTATTGCATGAGTTCAGCAGACAGGCAAACGGCCCAACTGATGGAAAGCGGTTACTGTCGCCTAGGCATATATGAAACAGCAAAGGCGCTACCGGTGTGCTACCGCTTTCTAAAGACAGGCTGGAATATGGCCCCTATTACCGGAACATTTCAAGGTTGTTATGGCGGCTTACGCTACACCAGGTTTGGTAGCCATCCACTTTTCTCGCCTATTACGACAAGCTGCGCGGCCGCAGAAAATGCTATTCTTTCCCCATTCTTACTTCTTACTTCTTCGCCATCGGTGAGGATCAGCGGCAATATGCAATGCGTCCTACACGGAGTCGTTGAGTGTGCACCTCGAGATCTTCTAATTTCTATTTTACCCACTACCATTAGTTTCTCTATATTGGCTTTCTATTTTCTGGCTATGTGACAGAAGTACTCAGGACCTTGGGGAGGCAAATAGTTATGTTTAATTTATTTACTATAGATGCGTTGTGTTCGATGCGTAGTCCACAGCACATCTCAAAGGTCAAAGTAAGGGTCATGCATACAACCTCGTGTAATGTGCGTAATCCTTACACGTTGTAATGATGTGGGTAGTTTCATAAGTGTCGCCACCTTTCGAGCCGCCGCGATGTGGATAGCGAAACCAGTCTCTAACGCGCCAGCAGTCAATGCGGACGTCCCGTGTGCTCCGTGCCAAGATTACTGTAAACGTGTCATATATTCTTATACTCAGTTGAATATAAACTCAAGCCGTGCTTGCTGTGGTGTGTGTGTGTCAGTGGGCCCATAATTAGAGACTAACAGAACCCCACAATTTATGAGTACCGGGCACTTCCAGGAGCTGATGTTGCTGGATTAACTTGTTGGATTATGTGCATTTCTCATTTCCTTATATCCACAATACACATACTACTCCACAGTACCTTAAAGAACGCTTCGAATTTATTTCTTGCTCTCACAATTTACGCCCTTCCAGTCAACATAGACTTATTACTCCTATTCATAATACAACGTTTTTCAATAACTCTTTCACGGTCAAGACTATCCAACTTTGGAATTCATTGCCTGTTGCTGTCAGACAAGCAAAATCTCTAATAACATTTAAGAACATGGTTTTAGCACTATATCTTGAATATGTATATTATGTGTATATTTGTATATATAGTATAGTTATATATTTATTATTAAAATGTAAGTAATCGTACAATAATTATGTATACCACCATCGCCATTCCTATCAGCAATATTCCTGCCATAGGTTGTCTGGAAGAGATCGCTCTTTAGAGATAAGACCGCCCTTTGTACACAATTAGAATAATACTAGTTCATAAGTTTTCTGTAATGGTGTACAATAAAGTGTTATCTATCTATCTATCTATAAAATAGTAAAAAACGTCGAACCTGCAACCAGCGGATCCGTGATACAGCAGTGCACAGCGCAAGTGAGCGTTTTACGAACATTGTAAGCAATTTCTTAGTAAGCCGCCACGTTGATTTTAGAGGGGCTATCAACTCCCGCGCCTCCCCTTGGCGTGATTCCTCCCCTGAGGAACTTCAGTCTCCCCTATCCTATTTAAATATGTCTTCTACTATCTAAATGTTGAGTGGACTTTTAAACTTAACATGTAAACGGAGTAGTTTGAACTATTTTTCATTAGAGAATTCTAATGAATCATAAAAATTCTAGTTGTATTAATTCGTTGGAGTGTTTCGCTGGGTCGGTGTTGGCACGTGACGTGTAAAAAGTCGAGATTCAGGCCCAGGGGGCGGGGGGTGGGGAGGGGAGGGGAGGGGTCGCACGCTTTTGGCAGCGGCCGCCACAACATTCGCAATGATACACTCTAAAGAGGGCTGACACCTCCAAGAGGCTGCCATCAACTAATTTGTGATAGAACCGCCACGTAACTAATAGGCCGCGGGATGAACTCTAATATATAGCTTGTGTTTGTTTGTTTATTTATGGCTGGTCTTACTATTCTATGAATTTTGACATTACTTGTATGGAGTAAATAAGAGGTTAGTAAGACAAATAAACGGTTGGTAAGATATAGGAATCGGGCCTTAGAGAACAAGCATTCACACAGGTTACAAAATTTACTTAATTTTATCCCGCAAATTAACCCATTTTACTAACTAAATAACTGCTGAACTAACCGAATAACCTATTTGGTTACAGCAGGTTATATTCTCTAATTGTTTAACCTACTGTTTCTTATTCAATTCACTACAATAACAAAGAAAGTAAGTGAAGTACAAGACAAATAATATTGGTTACAATGTCATGATTAAATGTTATATATTTGGGTGGCAGCCCTAGGGGTGCCGCGTTTCCATGCCGCTATATTTTTTAACAGTCGCGTATTGTTCAGGAACAGAAGCAACTAAAAATAGTTTATCTAACAGTTATAGCTTGGAAGACGTTTTGGAATTCTCGCAGCCATTCCTCCTTTGATAATAACAAACTGGATTCTTATTATAAGTGCTGAGCATTTCGCTGCAAGGCAGCGCCAGAGGGTAAAATCTTTCTGCATCTTTATGGCGCGTCAGCATTTCATCTGCATCATTTCACAACTATTCAACGTCTTTATGAGATATTTTTCACGGGTTTTTTTATAATCGCAAACTAGTTCTGATCTTTGGATAGGTGAGTTTTATTCACAGAATTTTATTGTTTCAAAGGTTAGTTGAATAATCAGAAAATGTGTTTAAGATCTCTTTTTATACATAAATTATTTAGAGCACAATCTTTTGTGACTTTAGAAGCATTACTATCTTACTATTACTCTTAAATTGGCAGACAAATACATATATATCCCCAAGCTTCTGTTATAGGTAATGTTGCGAACCGATATTAATCCTTTACAGGTGTTTTATTACCCCTTCGAATTTAAGTGATCTATTCTTTGCATTAATCCCTTTTATGTGCCTCCCAGTAAGATATTATAAATCCTTTCTTGTTTTGTTTGCATTTCGTTGCACATTCTTAGAGGCCATAAAGTTTTCAAGTTGGGAATTCCAAGGACTAGTGGGTATGTTGCTAGGAGGCTATAGCTATTTTGACAAATATATAAAGTCGATCAGTCAGGACTCTGTGTTAGTTGAGTTTCTACTGATATTACGATTTTTTGCTTTACGGTTTGGGACTTGTTATATTCGGTTGTGTACTTGTTGTCTTCCTACCTATTGACTTAAATAAATAAGTTATTAGAAAATATCATACACACGACTATGTATGAAAACACTTTAATATTCACCATAAATTATAATCAGATTCTTAAAAACTAAGTTGCAATTAAATACATCATGAAAACTATGCATGTGACATCTGACAACTTACATGTAACGCGAGTCAGTCTCGTGCACAGCCTATATAGTATGTAGAGTGGGAAAATAAAATATATTAAACACTTCATATCTTTGTTGTAAAATAACACATTAAACATTTGTAGGTTATGAAGTAAAATGTCATTTGTTGCCTCATGTCAGTGACGTGGCACACAGAGTGTGCTAATACTCGCCAAGCACTCTATCGAATTGTATTCGATACAAGCTGTTACACGAGTATTTGTTTTAATTTTGAAGTAACAGAGTATTTTATTGTTGGTTTTATTTATTTGATTTACTAATTAAATGTTACACAAGTAGAATTAGTTTAGCAAAACTGGGTCGTTTTGGTGTTACGCCAAAAGGAAGGTTTGCACTGAAAGTCGGCGTTGTGTCGGATATAATTCCGGCACAGCAATGTGCCGAGTGCAAACTTTGTCCGTTGAAAATGCGGCAAACAAATTCTCAAAATATGCTCTGTGTGTAATAATGTCTAAGGAATGTAATTACATACATTCTTCAAATAAAGATTTTCTTTCTTGCTTCTAATTTAAGAAGTAAACTCTTAGTTTCATGTATGACGACCACCCCTAATTTTTGATTGTTTCGCGATTTAACTTACCCTTTGCGGTATGACATAGGCTTTTTAAGAAGGACATTACGAAAGTCTTTAAAGGGCAGCAACACCTTTGGTGTTACAAACGTTTAAAGGCGATGGAAACCGCTTTCCATCAGGTGGGCCTGTTTACCTACTTCGAGCAATAAAAAAACTGCACCATTATGTAGCGCCGTCTAGTCTCATCTTGACATACATACATATATTACTTGACATACGACGAAAACCGAAGAAACAGAACTGCGGGCCCCTAAAAACAGCTTTTGCATTTACAAATTAGTATGCATTTATTTAAAAGTAAACGCCAAGACCGCGTCGGCCACTTCCATCTGCGAAATGAGCACGCCGCGCCCCCGAGGGGCAGCCACTGAATCATTTTGTAACAGTGGAAAATATTTTCCGTAATTTTAAGTTAGCGCGATAATTCAAATCTCCCCCATCCTCCCCTTTCCGGATCCGTTTCCATCACAAGAAAACTTTATTCAAGACCCAACAGTGGGTTATGGCCGCCAGACACGAACATCGCACATAACGCAAACGCATTCACAAACCAAACCGCCAACTTTTTCATTTTAATTGCTTAGTTTCAATTTGGTTTATGTTTATTATTAACTCTATGGGTGTCCAATCTAACTTACCACCGCTTCGCAGCATGTTGCGGCTTGAAGAGAAGAAGCGGCGCAGGAAACTCTTCAGATACCTGCCTGGCTCTATGTTCTAGCCCCGCATGCACCGGAACAGAGACGAACTTGATTGACAATTTTCTCTTGATTTTACGGCTAATATCGGCTAACGGCGAAAGCGTAACAGACAGAGTCTTAACAAACTTCTTTTCCATCCAAACGCTGTTCTTGATAACCCGCCGTGAGTTAGAGGCGAGAGATTCACTGTATCTTTTAACACGCAATAAACCATATTCATTCATTCATTTTAGTATGGAAGTACGGACTATTGTGTTGGGTCCCGATGTAAGCAACTGTTAAACATACATTTCGCCCGTAAATACTGACCGTCCATACTTATTTACGACTTTAGTACGCTGGATACGTTTAGTCATCGCAATGGCCAACGAACTACTGGCTAGCGGAACGCGAGAGCGATCATAGTAGTTGCTCTATCTCGCTCTCACTTCATCCACCTCGTTCACACACCGTGCTATACATTGTACTAGCTGTACGACTTGTTATTTATACTTAAGGTTACCGTCTCCAAAATAAATTAGTTTACTTCAGTCCTCATCAGCATTCGACAGTGAATACTACTCTCTGCCATCTGAAGTATCATTTAACCTCTACCTCTCGCTGCTACAGTATTATAGATATGGGGCCCGCTCTGCTCAAGTAACTTGATTGATTCAAGTCAGATGAATATATATTTTATTGAGTTCTAAGATGTTAGCGCACGTCGCAGGAAAATAATATGCTTATAATAAAAATGCTGACTAGAGGGAAATGTGCGGTTGGAAACCGAACACCAAAATCTTGCGAGAACACGAAAATCTATTTCACTTTCTCGTTTCTCGTATTCTCACAAGTATGGCATGATCTTTAATAGTATTGTTACGAGTCGCGAGACTCCTAGAATTCGCTTGTACTTTAAAATCCACAGCACCTGGCTAATGATTACAATACAACAATAGGCCGTATGCCAATAAGTAAACAAAAGAAGATGATCATAAAAGAATTACAATAGTTTCAATGTTAATAGTTATTAGTTCGAATGCCGACGGGTAATAAATGTGCTTTGTTTCAGATATGCAGATGGATTTTGTATTTCGACCTGAGTTGTAACAGTATTTTGATGCAAATATTTTAGTTCCGTAAGAGCTGAAGAGTTGCCCGACGATGGACGCATCGTGCATTTAAGGCAACGTTCTCTAATCAGCGTAAATTCACAAATGAAGTAAAAATTTTAAGGTATTCGTCGGCAAAGTTTTTCAAAGGTAATTTGCGGGTAATTTAATTCCAATTCGGCACAACTTTTATCTAGTTTCTTTTTCTACCCACATTTATTTACATACTAAGCGTTTAAGATAACAGTTTTTACGGGTCCTTTGTCATTTTGACAAAGACGGAATGCTTGTGAAATTGTCACATCGTCCGTCCATCTGCCCGTCAGTGTTTATATCTCATAGTTAGTAATTTTTCACAGAAACTTATAATATGCATACACAGGTGAATTTGTTAAGTGGGCCTTTAGGGCCAAATCCTAAACTAGGCTAAATACTGAAAAATATTCAAAACTAAAGTGAAATCACTAGTTTTTTGAAAAATTAACTACCCTTTTCAGGAATCAAATCGGCTGATTTTAAAAAAACAAACACACTGTATTATTATACTAAATCATAGTGTAGCTTACACTATGATTTGGTACAAAAATACAAGTGTGTTTTTTTCCAAAATCAGCCGATACCCTCCAGAGGAATTCCCTCGTTTTGAGCGCGCCCATACCGCGCTCAAAACGAGGGAATTCCTGGACAGCACGCCGGTCAAACTCCTGGGTTACCCTCTGACAGCCCTGACTTAGTGTGTTCATACATCATGTGACTTTTTTTATTCGCGAAAATAAAAAATCAGCTCAAAGAAATACAATTTTCGTCGCCGGAAGATACGCTGTCAGCGTTCGAGCAAGCTGTCGACGAGGTGTCTGCGGCGGACTGGAAAAAGTGCTTCGAAAACTGGTTCAGACGCATGAAACTTTTCGAGAGTACTTTGAAAAGATTTAATAAAAAAAAATTACCTATAGAACATTTTTTATCGCAAAACTTTCTGAGTATTCCACGTGTTTAAGTATTCTTGGATTTCTAATTTTTAGGGCTTTAAGGTGTCGCAAATGTTCATGCGTCCTTCCTACCTACTTCAACCGCTATGATGAACCGTATACACGCATCCGCGGCAAAAAACAATCGCCAGCGACTAACGCGATTAGGCTTCCAGCCTCAAAAAACCTCGTGGAAGTACGTCACGTACGAACGTAAAAGCTTTTTATCAAAGGTGGGTATGTAAATGAATAATTTTAATCCCAGAATAAAACATGTACATGTATGTACTCATACACAAATATTACAGCAAAGTTGTTATTTTTTTAGGTACCATTTTCATTATTATTATTACATTATTGTTGAGTTAGATTACATATTTTATATACTTAAAGGCTTTCAATCGCCAGAATAGGTTATTCATAGAATAAAATACAACGTAAAAAGCTTAAAAATAACATCTGCATGACCAAAACAGTTGCGTTGTTTAATTTTTGAATTTATTCAGGTTATAATTTATTCACCAGATAATTTTTATCTGATGATTGAAAGACCAGCCCCGGCAATGTAATAAATTATTAGACGACTTTAAGTTATATCATAATAATACGAAGCTACTTGTACAACAAGCCTTTGCAAACAGCAGACGAGTATTAGGCGGAATCACACCACAATTCACTCTAGTACGCATTAGTTATAAAGTATAAAACGGTAGACATAGGTTAGATCTAAGTTCATCTAAGTTCAGTAATAGTCACAGGTAATTGTAAAGGTATATAATATGTAAGTAATAATTTGTCTGTATGTGTAAAAAAATAATATTACTCAATTGTGAAGATAGTAGTTTTGAAATTATTTGTATTCCTATAAAACACAAGATGGAAATAAATAAAAAGGTAATAAAACCTCTGCCTTGGACTACGACAGAGGCGGAAGCGACTAAAAAATAAAAAATACATGACACTCCTTTGCCAGGTATAATGTCCCGTCATTATGTATAAACATATTAATACGAGCAATCCCGAACACCGGGACAATGCCTTAGTATTAGTGGGAGGGTCCTGGGGCGAACCTTATAGTCCCCATCAAGGTCGGCACAATATGTCTTTTCCTTCCATACTTTTCTATGTCCTCTATCAAATCACAAATACCATGTAATTGTCATCCTTTACACAATCCATCCATCTCCTGTTTGGTTACCGTCACCTACAGATGTTTGTAACACCGTGGGCGAAGCGAACGCGTGGGATAAAGAGGGTGGGATGACGATGAGACAGAGGGATTGGAGACAGGAGAAATGGGATAAGGGGAGGGGCAGTGGGCCATCGGATCTCTCACTCATCGCCCGAAACACAATTAGCACAAGGCTAATTTGTGCACAAATATGTAGTGGAACACTTACAACCCAATAGATGGCGCTGTGCAATAATTGAGGTCGCAAGCGTTTCTTTCTTTTCTCCCAGCTATTACACGTTGCGAAACGGCAGTAAGACAGTGATCCGCTGGTATTCTTCCCCTCGGGCTTTATATTACCCGTCGCCCTCTCATGGCAACAACCCAGGCTCCGCGGGCCCGGGCTCGAGCGCCTTCGTCTCGTGAAGGCGCCCGCCCCGAAAACCGGTAAAGTGATAAAGTCTTTGGACCAACAACATAAAGTCAAGTCCAATAAAAAAAACAGCTAGGCCTAGGCCTGCGAAGAACAACAATAGCCTCGCTGGAGGATTTTCCTTTGAGAGGTAGGAGCATTCCATCTCACTCCTCCACCCTATACGGGGCACCCCATTCAAATACTTAAAAGGAGGCTATATTTTTGGGTTTCGTTAATGGTTTTACTAAGCAGTTGAGACCCATTAGCATGGTGAGTATTAGTGTTAAGAGTTCGCTTCCAGAATATCAATGACTCCCATGGTATAAATCAATAAAACGTCTCGTTCTGGCCCTCTCACTCGCTCTCAAATGAAATTCGTCTTTTTGGGTACTAAAGCGAGATCACAAAATGCTCTTTTTATCTAATATGCTTGCATTCATATATGTACATAAATAAAAGCATGTTCGACAGTGGCACAGAAACCTCGTGGGCTTATTCGTGCCGCGGAGAGTCCTGTTGAATACATTACGTTAATACTTAGTGACATTTTAAAAATGAATTTACATTATATTAATGTTATTAGGATTTACCCGCGACTTCATCCACTTTTAACTTGAAATTCCCACGGGATTCTCGGGATAAAAAATAGAAGTATGAAATTTCGCACACTTATAGTTTATATAGAGAAGGAGTGCAGAATGCTCATATTTTTTTAAATTATGCATAAAAATATATTATCAATAAAAACACACACTGTAATATGACTTGTCAATTAAAATGTCCTTACAAGTGTTTACTTCTGATTTTTCATTTTCTTCTGTGTTCATTTAGTCCCGGGTCTGCACATGCGAGCCTGATGGTGCGCTTTGGGAATCAATGTAGAATATTTTCAGGTTATATTTGGTCGATTTGTATTATTTTAATTTTTGTACATTGATTGCAGCCCCTCTGGGAGACCATTTACAATGATTGGGTCATATATTCCTCGAGCCTTGTCCCATACCTGTTCCAGATCTCGGTCTCATGTTGTTAGCTCTAGTCTTTTTAATTAATAGTTCTGGGTTGTTGCATTCAGTTAGTATTATAAATATAACCTTGTCAAATTACTCATAACATTACAATATTTGATTTTTTTTATTGCTTAAGTTCAACAGACAGGCAGACGGGCTACTTAATGGAAAGCGGTTACCATCGCTTTAAGGGAGACTGGAACCTGGTCACTAATACCGGACCGGAACACAACTCGAGGTTGATACGGTGACATACTCTAGACCAGAGGTGGTCGCCATCCAGTCGGGAAATGCCCTACCCGCCTCTCACGACAGCCCCGCAGGAAATTGTATTCTTCCTCCGTTCCTGCACGGGTAATAGTAATAATAATATTCTTGGGTATTATGGTTTTTAATAATAGAACTGAAGTTTGTATATATCCATTAAATATGTTTTGTATTTTCGACCATAACTGTTTAGACCGTAATTCACAACCGATTGCTGAAGCACAACAGACGAATTACTGCCCACCTGGTGGAAAGTGATTATCGACGCCAACGGATATTTGTAACACCAGGCGTATTTTTTAGAAAAGGTGTTATAAAATTCAGGAATTTGAGACCAGCACTTCTGGTTTTCCAAATATCAATTTGCATGGTAAATAGGTCGGTGTTCAGCCTGCCTGCGGTACCCCAACAATAAAAAGCAGCTCATTGTTGTTGATATATATATATAATACTTTCATCGATAGAACCAAAACAGTTGAAAATTCAAGCCTAATATGTCCATAAACATGGGATACACTTGTATTCGTGTTGCCGACACTAGTGCAATCAATAGCCGTGTGTACGGTATGTCGACGGACACCGCGGCCCGCGACGAGTTAACGAGTGGCGAGTGTCGGACACTCGTCGGGGGCTCTAATTGACACACTCCCACTCGCCACTGAATTTATTAGTGGCCATATTGAATTTCAAAAATCCCTTTTATATTTTAGCTTATCATTTTATTGCTTACAGGCTGGTTGGTATATTTATTTCGTACCAGTTATGCCGCCGACGATATAATCTCAGAGTAAATATTTTCTCATATCCTTACTTAGAATATGTAGATCAATCATACTCATATAATAATATTCGAATATCTCCAAGCTATTAAGTTATGGGTACAACGGACTAGCTTTGGTTGCGAATCTCAGACACTCAAACCATAGGAAACAACGGAAAATAAAAGAAAAAGTTTATTATACAAATAAATATCTTGCAGATAATCTATTTATATTGTTATAAAATTCTAAACAAACCTTGTCTGTACATTAAAGCTATTTAAAAGGGCAAAAGCTTTGGAATACACTATATAAACGATGGAGGACACGATGCAATTTTTTATAGGTTTCTTGTCTGTTTGTTCGGGATTCACGTAAGAACTACTGGGCCGATTTCGATACGGTTTTTGCTGATCGACAGTCAATTTTTGGACTTAAAATCTGCCCTACTTTTTGTTCTGGGATTCCCGCGGGAAATTTTCTGGGAATGTTTTAAAAAGGCCAGATTAAAAAAAAACAAATTCCAATGTGATTTTTTATCCCGAGAATCTCGCGGAAATTTTCCCGGAAGCGGTTTGTAGTTGTACAGGGTGCATAAAAATTAACTTATTCCGTCACAGTTTTCATTAAAACGATACATTCTTTTTTAAATGCTCAGATATTTTATGTCCCTTGAATCCCGCGGGAATTTCAAGGCAAGCGTGGACGAGGGCGCGGGCATATCCTAGTTATACTATAATACCATGACTTATAATTAATGTGCATGTACAATGATTTTTCAAATTGAATATAAAAAATAATAACGTAATTTTTATATTGTTACAACTTAGGCTTCGACAAAGACAAATTCCACGTACAGACTGTAAAAGCACATTTTATTACCTGTCGGCATTTGAACTAATTGTAATCCTTTTATGATCGTATTCTTTTGTTTACTTATTTGTTGGCATACGTTTCTAGTATTGTGAAGAACAGCCTTGTTATCGTTTACGGCCGCTTGCAGGCCATTAGCTAGGTGTCACGGATTATAAAGTACAAGATGATTCTAGGAAATTCGGTCCACGTTGCCGAGCGGGCATATTTGCACTTGTGCAGTACAAAACGATGGCCTGATAGAGAGAGAGGGCAGTCAAGCAATAACAATAACTATAATACTATTGACGGACTTTGCGCGTTTTATTGAATTATGACCCTCTGCATTATGTTTCGATTTGTTGCGTTCGGTTATATTTGTACCTGTATTATCCGTGTTTGTATAGTTCTAATAAACTCTATAATAGTTCCAACGGCATTTTAATTCGAGTCCCGTAACTCGTAACATTGGATTTGTAATAGATAACATAGAATAATTTAATGACATCATATAAATAATATAGTGTCCAGGAAACACGTTTAACTACCTGTATTGTAAGTCCGAAAGAACAAATTGTTCTTCCTATGAAGAAGACAACCCCTTTTCTTCTTTTTATTAGATGTCTGACAGTTTATGCTAAAATAATATTTCTTTCCGTTCTAAGAGGTTGTGTTAAGAAAACTATGCCGGGAATCGAACCCGGAATTTCTGCATTCCAGTGTGCGGCAGTCTTAGCCCACTCAACCACAAAGGTCAACATTAGTGCATAACACCCTACACTTTTACTGTAAATCCATCGTTTTATTTTCTATTGAAGGCTTATAATCGTCCAGTTTAGCATATTCTTTCAGTGCTAGCTTTCCAGCCAAATACTACCAGTTCAGCTGAACTCATAGTGTAGTTATCCCACATTCGCTTGCTCAGTTTTGTCGAGGCTTTAATAGCACACCGGCGACGTACTCGCAAAAAGCTTTTGCGAGGCGGATCACTCTGTGCCTGAATAATACATGTTCCGGCCGGCGGAGCCACCCGGGCCGCCATTTCGACCGGCAACTGATGGTGGCCGACAACAGCCAACGTTGGCCGACTATTCGCCAATACGCACCACCAATAGGAATGCGGACACCTGTCACAATAGATTCTGGCATTATTTATTTTTGGATATCATCGGTCCTTAACTAAATAAGATTTTATTTAAATATTGTAATGCGTTTGTCAATTGTGGAGGCGCAGTACATTCTACCATATAGTGCTATACAAAATAACTTAAATACTAAAATTTCATTTAGTTAATATAGTTATGATAATATGTAATATAAAATTAATGTAGTATTAATTGAGGTACCCAAAATTTGTTGATAAATAAAAAATTAAGATATTTATAATTTTGGTATAGAAAAGAAAAGCTTAGTAATTTATTTGTTAATTTTATAACAAATAAATTACTAAGTTTTTCCATACAGG
Source organism: Dendrolimus houi (assembly GCA_039645545.1). NCBI lineage: Eukaryota > Metazoa > Arthropoda > Insecta > Lepidoptera > Lasiocampidae > Dendrolimus > Dendrolimus houi. Next base: position 16,544,628 of record CM077140.1, read on the forward strand.
TAATAACGATCAGCATTTTTTTAAGATCGCAGTGAATTTTTTGTAGATACGTTTATAATTTCAGTTGTTAAAGAGTTGTAAATAAGTTGATTAAATTGTCATGTCTTTGTTTGTCATATTCTGGGCATTGGTCCGACACGCACTTGGCCGATTTATGTATTTTCTTCGTAGGTGTATATAGCACTCGGAAGAAAGTGTTATTCCCAACTCGTATGTATAATGTTCAAACTAGGCACTCGTTTCACTCGCTCATGAGTCACGTTTTCCTCTAGTGGAACAATTAATAGTCGACCATTTTTCTCGCTCATCGTCTATCTCTATATAATCACTTGACCTCACTTACTGACACATCAATACGCAACGCAAACTGCTGGTGCTACAATCGTGAAAATTTAACCCGTAAGGGTTGAAAAGGGAGGCGAAAGTTTGTATGGAAAATCCGCCATTTTCAAAATAAGAAGCATACAAATTTATACATTTGCCTGTGATTTGAAATACAGTCCCGTGTAAAAAAATCAGCCTGGGTCTTCTCATCTTCTTACCTTTTCACTCTTTTTGTGTGATTGCAGTTGTTTATGACGAGACACATAACAAACCTCAAACACGCCAGCCGAGTTCTCGTAGAGTCCGTCCGTCAAAGGGCGCCAGCGCCGGCTGCAATTCATTCCCCGCAAGAGGGTCCGCTGAGAAGGAAGCCGACCCCAAACATAATTTAATAGGATAAACAGAGTGCCCTGAAAACAATTTGTTAACAACGAGCGGGGAGGCTCAATAATTGAAGAGGTTTCACTTTTTTCCCGATTTGAATAGAGCCCGGGTCCCGAGGGCCCCCAGGGCAGCGCGGGTCCTGTTGCGATGGTCGTCTTTTGACTTGATACGCGTCGCTTGCTTTATTGTCTAAAGAATAGAACAAAGAAAGGATTTTCAAGTACAAAAGTTATTTGGAATACCTGATCAAATTAAAATATTATTTGATGAAAGATCTCATCAAATAAAAGGCTTCTTTCTTCGGCTTGTAAAATTAAGTCGAACTCCAATGATTATTATTTTTGTCTTTTTTATCGAATTTTCCAAATTTATTACCGTATGCCCTTTTGAAAAAAATGTTCTCTATATTGCAATAAAAGGTTTTGGTTTAGTGTTTAAATTTAAAATTCAGTTTGTTTTCATGTACCGTCTGCTGATGCTCGTATTAAGAAGGAGCAACCAATTTGAAACAATTTGGTTTCATAAAACTGAAAGGTCAATGACGACAATGACATCAAGTAATTTAAGCTTATGTTTCTATGAATCACTTTGGTTGATTCCTCCGAAGTGGAAGACAGAAGTTGTCTGTCGAATATCAGTTTTCTTAACGATTTCTGATATTACAGTAGCCTTGGCAGCAGTGCATGGACTTAAAGAGCAAACATACAGAAGAGATTTCAACACTCTTGAGGACAATCTCTCAGTAAAAAGGTAGATCTGAGTATCTTCTAAATTTTGAATCTATATTTATTTGTGAATATAAATAAATACTTTCGTGACATAGACATTTTTTAATCTTCTAAACAAATATGCAAGTCATCAGTTGTTAGTAAAGTTATTAATAGGCTTCAAAAGGAATGCAATGTTTATATTTAGATTTAATCATTGGTTGTGTTTAGTTTTCCTCTTAGAAGCGTCACAGTATTTATTAGATGGATTGAATAATTCATTTTGGCGTAGTGTGCAACTTGCTAGTTACATTTCTGTTCTTTTTCTAGATCATAAGTATCCATTTTTGGGTTAGATTGTTTTATAATGTATTGTCAGGTCTTAAATTTATGGAAGTACTGTAGGATATTTTTTAATATTAAATGAAAATTAATAGATTCTGTTTAGAAATATATTTGACATAATAAAAGATTAACGTTGTTATTACTCATAGCGAGTTAGAATAAGTTTGATCGCTTCTCTAAGAGCCACAAAGAAGCGTTCAAAATTACTCTGACTCTCTATGAATGAGACCATCCTAATGTTTTATGATATAATGTTGTTTCTAGTATTCCTCTTTGCTGATTTGGTGAACGTGGATGTCTCCATAAGAGAGGAGACTGGGGTGTTGTGTGGCTGCCTTGGCGTTTGCCGAGGCGCACACAAATGTTTACCCGTTTGATTGCTATGCGTCGAACACGCCTTTCGCCTAATGAGCTGTTTATATGGCCCCCCGCAACACCCCCTACCCCTTACCACTACGCTCACGTCCATCGCTTGCACAACCACACTACAATAGCGCTGCTAACCAACAAAACAGGTAATGGATATGAAAATGTGCGATCGACGGAGTGTCGGTCGAGGTTCGCGGTACAAGGAGCCAAATAAAACTTAGTTATGGACAAGCACGTTCGCGGTGTAAAAAGCCCAGCGCGGTTTATGCCAGGCCCTGGATAAAATCTATACCGAATAATGTATTATAAACAAATAAAGGCGGAGTGTTTTTCTGTTTATCCCCGATATTGTTATCGGGCCCGGCGGCGGGAACAAAGGATCCGTTAAATATTAAAACGCGTTTTATGAAAGCGACGGATTACGAAAGTTTTTTATACAACTTTTGCTCTGGACGTTTAGGCTAGGTTTTTCGTGCTCGGCCGAGGATGGGCCCGATGCCCGAGAGCTCACTAAAACACTCTTATTTATTAACTAACTGTACCCGCGACTTTGTTCGCGCTGCCCGAATATTTATATTTGAACCACTGAACCGTAAAACATAACTTTCAGAAACTACATAAATGGATAATTGACATATTTTGCAATAGATTCTATTTATTTAATTTCAATAACAAAGTGACAAAATTATACAAACAATTCCATTGCCAAACTGCAGCGCAGTTTGGCGGCAGCGTTCTCGTGGATCATATTAAATTATACCTTATAACTTGTGTTTTATATATTTAAGTACACTTTTTTTTAATGTAAATTGTAATATAATAAACTAATTAAAATGATTGAATTAACCAATTTTTGTATAAAGTCTTGCTTCATTTACCACCGTTATCTAAAGTACATATACACCAAATCCCTTGTGAATATGTTTCCATTATATATATATATATATAATAAGTAACAGTATACGCAATGAGAAATGGCACCATCAAGGACGCAATGCCAAATAATGATTACCTAATATACATTTTAAACACTGTTTGGATATATTTTCCGTTAGCATATCTTTGGGTATCTCATTAGATATCTTAGAAATGGGTGGTCAAATATATCTTGTTAAAATATGATAAAAATAATGTTAATGCACTATTCGACTCGTTATATATATGACGTCACTGATTACAATTCTCATTATGACGTCTAGACGGCTTCGCTATTCAACTACCCTGTTGCAATTATAAGACGTTTCTGCAGGTTAACTAAGGTTAAGATGGCAAGTAATGACGAATACTTAATATTTACCTGTTTATTTCTTATATAGACTATAGAGCAATAAAGATCGCATCATGCGATGGTTGAATGTAAGGGGTTTTTACGGCGGCCATAAAACGTGAGCCGCGAACATCATAACGCACCCTATCCCACCGCCGACCGAGGCTCGTCACGCAGCGTGCACGCTGCCTTATTGTTCCACTATTATCGCAATATTCACCACGAAAACCGTCATTCTTAATTTACGACTACTTACATACCTGTGACCTGTGTATGTGGGGAACAATGTCCTCCCCTCTGCTGATGAAGTGGCACATTTTGCCCCCGAGGTTTAACAAGTGTGCACGCGAGGGCGTCACGGTATGTGCATCTACAGAGGCACAGGTTAGGTTTAGTGGGTAGATTGGTCGGATTTCGCCCCCCGGGGCGGTCTCTGGCCTTCCCCCGTATCCATGGCCTGAGTGTGTGTCGCAAGAAAAGAGATTCCCCCTGTGTTAACAAAAAAAAGAGGCTACAAAATAACCCAAAGCCAGTTGGTCGGGTGTTTGCCCGTCCGGATGGCTACCACCCCTGGTCTAGAGTATACCGCCATAACATCCTTGAGTTATGTTCCGGCATTAGTGGCCAGAGATCCCTTTAGAGCGGCAGCATACTGGTAGCACCTTTGGTGTAAGTGTAAGAAATCTGTGGAGATTTGTCGCAGTTTGAATTCTTAGTATGTCATTATTGCGACGGTGATAAAAAAATTTTGTGTATTGCAGCTCCATTCATTCTTTGAAAAGTAATTGTAATACAACTTCTATATGTATTTAAAAAAAAGAGCCTGAGATAATATATAAATAATTATGATGAAAAAGTATTTCTTAACTAGACGTGTTGCTGGGGAGTTTCTTGCCGCTTCTTCTCCTTTGAACAGCGATAACACATTGCGAAGCGGCGTACGGTGTAGAATAGAAAATAGATTCAAATTTTGACTTACATGTATGATCTTCAAAAGTGTCCTCCAGTGGAACTTATTTTTAATTAAAAACTTTTGAATTTGAAATTAAAATTGGTGTTGCAAGTGTCTATAGGTGATGGTAACCGCTTTCCATCAGGTGGGACGTCTGCCTATCTTCTGAAGTCATGCAATAAAATAAAAAATAAAAAGTTATGCTTATTACCACGGCAGTAAGAAGGAAATGGGCAGCGCGTTTTCAAACTGCCCACTCCCCTCCCCGCTTTCCTGCTTGCTGCCGTAGAAGTGGACATAATGCAAACGAAACATGTGTGTCTAATTATTTGTTGTGCCCTTATAGTCATTTCTTCAATTTCATAACAATCTGTTTATATTCATATTGTACGTTGTGTAATATGCATATATCATACACGGATTGCTGGATATCTTTCAAAGAAGCTGAACTAACCCTGGCTCGATAGGAGTACGTTCCTCCGACGTCCGCTATCATCCGCCGCAAGACGCAAACTATGCACAATATGTGTACTGCGAAGCCGGCCACAGTGTCACAGAGAGTAAAAGGCAAACTCTGTTATAAATTTGTAACTCGTAACACTATTTTAGCCTAAAGATGTCTAATATTGCACGACACGGTTATCAGTATTACCACTCTGCTTTGCCATGGCGTATCCATATTCCAACAGTGGCCTACCTGTCTTATGGTTTTTTTTTTATTTATTTTTATTAACTACTCTACGGACTCGAGTTCTGTACCCTTTTTTACAACTTAATTACTATTAAAGTTTTTAGGTTTATAGACGCTTATTTTGCTATTGTGTGTGACATTAATTTAATGATTTTTGTGTTGTAGTGTACCTTAAGAATAACTTATAATATTATTATTTTTTTATTTTTAATACTGAACTTATACTAATGTAGAGTGTATCTGTTACATACTAGTGTCGTGAGGAAGTGCATGTGCAGTGTGTGCCTTATGTCTATACCTATATATATCTTAACTAATGCCATTTGTATTGCTTTTCCTTTCTGTGCCTAGGTTATTAATTTTTAGGCTCTTTGTATGTCTTGGTTTGTTTGTAAAGTGTGCGTGTAATGCAATGCGGTGGTAGTGCGCGTTGGTGGGAGTATGTGTGAGTTTTGTTGTTGGTTGTGTGTTTGTGACTATGTGTGGTGTTATAATTTATTGTTTAATTGTTGTGACATGAAAATTTTTCAGTTGGTGTAATTGATGATAGATGGTTTAGGAGGGGGATTATTAGCCCTCCATTAGACGTTGGACCACCGTCTTGTCTTCCATGCGTATCGCCATTTTTATATTGTAATCCCTGATCTCATCGGCTGTGACTTTCTCCGCTTTGAGGACGAAGGTGGTGATAGCGTCCTCTTTGCACACGGCTGTGTAGTAAATACATTTAGCAGTGTGCCGCCAAATTACCACGACCCCATGAGGGATGCTCTTGTACCGGTCCATCTTGTTGGATTTGGACCTCACGATCACCACTGTCTCGAAGGTAAGACCCTGAGTCTCGTGTATCGTTTGAACGCATGAACCTTCACCCTTGCCACAGCCTAGTTTTAATAGGCTCTCTTTCTCTGACTGCGTGTGAGTTAGATAAAGAGTATTGGCAAGTTCTGTGGCTCTCGCGAATACCGTTTGAGTTCCAGGGAACGTGATTTTTGGACGAGTATATGCCTGAGTATACATCACTCATGGCTTATGCTACGTCTAGTAGATTTCGGTGTGTACAGAGCTGTTCTCGGGTGATTTTAGCCGAGGGTGTAGGGCATACATAGTGATATAGCATGGGGAACAAGTCGTTCCTGTCTATAAAGGGCATTTAGTTTATATCACCCATGAGAGTGAGGTAGGCCGCTCCTGCTAGGCGCGATGCCATGACTATAGAGCCAAAGTAGCTCATGAGTGCTTCATCGACTATGAGGCGTTTGGGTCTAAAGTTGGAAGTTAAACCGTTGACTATGAACGATGCTATAGTCCGCACTCTAGCCTTCGCATTGTCGCTTAGGATGGGCTGGAGCTTCTCCCGGATTTCTTCTGTGGATTTTTTTGTGGCTGTGATGACCATGTCTTCGTCTTTCTTGAAGGCACGGAGCATCGCTGTTGTTTTTCCGCAGCTGGGGACGCCGTTGATCCATGTGATCTCCGGGACGGTCCACTTGTCGAAGGGTTCACCGCCGGCAGAGATCTCGGTCAAAGTTTTGGCCTTTTCCAAGATCCTGTCGTCCTGCATAATCCTTGTGGACTTCATCACCACGACCACCGGATCATCAGGGGGAGTGTTGAAACAAGGTTTCTCACTCCCTCTCTCCGTTTTGTCCTCATCCAGGATCACTAAGCTGCCTGTCGCATTATAAGCTGCCATGTACTCTCCCGCCATGTCTCCCGCTAGTACGGTGGACGTGGCGTTGTCGTAAACGGCTGCCTCCGCGGCCTCGAGTCTGTTCTTTAGCAATCTGTCGATTCCCAGTATAAACAGGGAATTGACAGACTTATAAATAGTAATAAAAAGACCTAGATACCTATAAAGGTATCCAGGATGGTTTAGCCTATCTTCATGTTGAGAGTAATGTTTGCTCTACAGACTGCTAGGAACTCGAGAAGGGCATTGGCCCAGTGGTCTCTTGGTTCCTTAGGACTGAGTAGGTTGGCGGCTTTTAGCCTTACCTCAGGTGGCTCCCTGATGGACGGTGCTATTTGGATTTGAGGGTTTTGGAGGATTTTAGATAGAAGAGGGTCTCCTCCTGTTATTTTGCGCATCAGCGGTGCTTTGCTCGCTGATGTTGATGGATATGATAATGCTGACCTTGTGGCCAGCTCTGTGAATGCCATAGACGTTACGTTGGAGATGGGATTGGGGCCTTTAGTTTAGCCTATTGCCAACCTTCTTCTAGGTCCCTTTGGACTCGTTCAGACCCACTCAGGCCGTCCTCAGTTGGTAGTGGCCGGCCTCTATTTTCGATGGGATTTGTTACGTCAGAGCCGGGCTGGTAGGGCACAAGGTAACTGAGGTTTTCATCTCTGCCCTCGTATACTACCATTTCGAGATAATCGGAAGCTGAAACAGCGCTCCAGTAATCACTTACCCTGCCCCTTTCGTAGCCGACTATCATGGAGTCTAAACTTATTCTCCTGGGAGTGTATAAGGTACCCGTGCTGGTTTGGCTCAAAGCGACGAGCACCTTACTGGCTTTTTAGAATTGGCTGACATTGTCGCCTCTGTCGATTAGTAAGATCTGCTTGTCATGTTCTCTTACTATTCAACATTTTATGCCACCTACCTTTGCAATCGCCAGTAAATCTTAGTCACGGCGTCGCATGATGTTTTTAGAGGTGCTCCCTTTTAAGAGTTTGGCCAGACCGGGTGAGATGGTGATGTTTTTGTGACCTCCAGCTTCACAGAAGGCCAGCCCAAGCTTTTCCTTGTTTGTGTCCATAAAGAAGACTACCCCTCTCAGCTTTATTCCCGGTGTCCCTAGCTCACCGTGATAGAGCAGGCTTATACTGCGTGTCACGGTGGGGGTTTTGTATGGGATTAGCTGTTGTGGCTGTGAGGGGTCAGGTTGTGTTGTTGTTTCTTGTGTATTGTTTGTGTTAATTTTTTTGTTTAAGGTGCTGTTTCTTGGGAAACTACTCCCATTATGTAGTCAGCAAAGGCCAAGAAGTGTGGTCTAGACTCAGTGTTAGCTAGGATGGTGTGTAGTTTATCCTTGGCTAATTTTTCGCCAATTGGATTTCACAGTCCATTCTCTTTGCCGAGAAGCGTGGGCACTCCAGGATGAGATGCCACGCCGACTCTACGATGTCAGAATTGCACTCACATCCGGGACTGTCTTTCAACTTGAACCGGTGTAAGTACTCTCCTGTTACTCCATGTCCTGTCAAAATTTGCACTTGTAGGGGTGTCAACTTTTCCTCTCGCACCATGCGGTACGCTTGTTCCACGTTAGGTAGGAAGGTTTTTGTGACTGTCCCGGTGCTTGAGGAGTCGTATCTGTCCTGCCATATGCAGACTGACTCCTCCCGGATCTTGCGTTTGACAAAGGACATTGGTAGCTAGTCCTAGTCGGGAGCTGACCGATCCTGTTGCGCCGCTAGTTTAGCCAGTTCGTCTGCTCGCTCATTTCCGGCTGTGCCTATATGAGCTCTAATCCAGAACAAACGCACTCTTCTGCCTTCCGCACTTATGTCTCTTATGCAGTCTTGGATTTGTTTCGCTAGGGGGTGATATGGCTTGGGGTTGCACAGCAATTCCAGTGAAGATCGTGAGTCGCTCATAATGTTGATTATTGGTTCATTGCTGTCCTTTGCCATTTTCACTGCCCTGAGAAGTGCATAGAGTTCCGACTGGAATACTGTGCAGTAAGGATGCAGACTGAAGATGGAGTTGTTGGTTTCCTTTTCCTGGTCCCACCAAGAGAGAGCAGACCCAACTTTACCCTCTATTTTGCTGCCATCCGTGTATATAAACGGTCCGGCTAGGTTGTGGGATTTTACAGTTTCGGAATCCAAGTTCTCCAGGAGCTCCAACTCTGGTCTTGTGAGTTCAGCGGGGTGCGGCAGGTCAAATTGATTTACCTTGAGCTCCATTCTGCCTCCTGTCTTATGGTTATGGACGTGTACCGACGACATAATGTAAATATGATAATAATTATGACGCATACGCACTTTTGAAGTGAAACTTATAAAGAGAGGGGGGTATTAGGATTTTTAAGTGAAACGCAGATCTAACATTTCATCTTATCGAAAAAGCGTATACCAAGCCCCAAGAAAGAGGACAATACTTCTAGCAATGTAAAAGATGGTAATATTCGTCTATTACTATGTCTGGTGTTGAAATTGTGAATATCCTTATATTATTATTTGTATCTATAAATTAACTAGCAACAAAAAGGTCGAAAGTGTCATGAAGGTATTGACTCTTACTTTCGGCGGCTTTCCATACTTTTGGACGAAATAGCAACTCGTAAACAGATTGTTCATCGGATTTTGTTTAAAGATACAAAATATAATAAGGAAAATACATAGCAAGTTAGGCGTTTTTTCAACAGCGGTGTAGTCGGCGCTTGCATGATACGTTATGTTTTTTCAACCGGCTTACTTTTCTCTAACCGTATTCACTCTCTCTGCTAATATTGCTGTTTGTTGTGTAACTATATAATTCTTTCACAACATAATTTCCAACGTAAATTTCACTCTACTGTTCTCACTTATCAGAAATATTAAAGACGTATGTAAAATTACACTAATTTAAGAAATTGAAACAAACGCACTAACCAGCTCTTCCTTGTATTGAATAGGGAATTGCTTTTGGCTGACCGTGATGGTACTTGGAGAAATGCTACAGCTCCATCTGTTCATTCTTCTATATCTCCCACCTCTCATTTCACTACCCAACCTTTCCCATTTCGTATTACACTTCTTAAGTGGTCAGCAAAATGTTCACTTTGTTTGTGTAAATGTTTTCCATAGTTAGCACTTATAGTCTTGGAATATGTTTAGATTTTCAAGACTATGCCACGTCATGAAAAATACTTCTTAACTATTTATTGTGTTTAATTTCATTTTTCAATGTTACATCTTGAGTACCTTACAGCTATCGTGATGCCAGATGAGAATATACCCTCTGCACTGAGTATAATATTGTTACAACCTAGTCGCCGACAAAGACAAATTCACATCTGCATACCTGTAGAAACACCGTTTATCCGTGCAGGAACGGAGAAAGAACACAATTTCCTGCGTTGGGGCGGCCTGTCGTAAGAGGCGACTAAATAACCCACAGCCAGGTGGTAGGGTATTTGCTCGACTGGATGGCGACCACCCTTGGTCTAGAGTATGCCGCCATAACAACCTTGTGTTGTGTTCCGGCATCAGTGACCAGGTTCCAGTCTCCTTTAAGAGAGCAGCAGCGCATTTGTAGCACCTTCGGTGTTGCAAATGTCCATAGGTGACGGTAACCACTTTCCATCAAGTGGGCCGTCTGCCTGTCTGCTGAACTCTTGCAATAAAAAAATAAAAAAACACATTTTATTAACTTTCGGCATTTGGACTTCTTTTGTTTACATTGTGTTTAAAATTTGTGATTAGAAAACAGCCAATTGTGTATTGCAATTTTTTATGGCAGTCATTAGCCAGGTGTGTGGATTACGATTTCTAGGAAATTGCATCGACGCTTGCCGGGCAGACATATTTGCATTTGTGCAATATAAAGCAATGGCCCGATTGAGGAAGAGGCAGTCGAGCGATAACCACGAGCGAAGCAAGACTTGTGTACATTCGGTAATCTATTTAGTGACGGACTTTGCGCGTGTATTTGAATTACGATCTTCTGCATTACGTTTGGACTTATTGCGTTCGCTTATATTTTTACCTGTGTTATACGTGTTTGTATAGTTCTAATAAACTCTATAATAATTCCAACGGCATTTTAATTCGAGTCCTGCAACTCGTAACAATATGAATATGGATAATTCAAACTAAGTTTTAGCGGTTTTAAGCGTGGCCGTTTATTTGCGACGTTTCGGCCGTTTTTCATTGGTTTGCTGCTGAAAAGTGGCCGTAGTTTTAATTATATGTAGTAGTCGCTAAAACGTAAGCAAATTGTATGAGATTAGATGCTGTCCATCTGAAATAGCTACACTGTGGCCATCGCTGCGGTGCGCCGCTGATCCGCGCGAATGCGTAAAATTGCATTAACTGAGGCAAATCGACATTATTAGAAGGAAGAAGAAACATAAATTGTTTATTAACCCCTATGTTCATAATAGTTATATGAGATTTAAACGCTCGTTTAAAAAAAAATGTTATTCATAACCACTTAGTCCTATGTTATTCATAATCCGAGTCCGAATTTGAAGTAACATTATTAGGTCTAGCCGCTCAGCCATCAATCACGTCGATACAATTATTATACTGTATAGAAATCTATCTATATCTGTAAATAAATCGTACTTTTCATACTTTAGAAACTTCAGGTGTACGTAGATACGTAGGAGTGCTCCGTCCTAGATCGCGGTGTAATTAAACGCAACCCTGTACAAACGTAAAACAAGGATAATTTTTATTTCGAATTTAACGTTGGTGGTGGTGATGTGCCTCTGTAAACAAAACTGGAGTCCAAAGAAAAATGTGACCTCATGAAAACCATATCTGCAGACAGTTGGGCCTCGAAAAGGATGAAACAACAGACTAGTAGCACGCAAAACGATTGCGTGCATAAAATCTAAATGGATAGGGTTTTAGAGATGTAATCGCGTGGCGCGGCAGCAACGCGCGCCGCTCCTGGATATATCGACAGCTTAAAACATACGCAACTATAACTCAATAGAAGTGGCCCTTTTTATTTCAGAACATGAATTTCCGTTCCATTCAGTGACATTCAATATACATATATTTAATTGCATATTTGTTCGCGTTCAACAATCTTATGTCAGGCAAATACGATATTTGAGATCAAAAATACTTTGGATTGATTCTCCAGCATTTTACTTTTACGCATATAAATATCAATATACAAAGTCACTGTAACACTATATGTATATAAATATTCATCTAACGTCAAGTCAACGTCAGTTCAACGGAATTTACTGCTTCGCCTTATGTGAACGTCTTAGCATAGCTAGACTGATTAGGATGCCGCGGCAGTACGCTTTTATACTACTACTAGCGGCCCGGCGCGGTTTCACCCACGCTCTGTCCCGCTCCAGCGGTATATAGCGCCATGTTATATAGCCTATGACACTCCCTGTTGACGTAGCTTTCCAACAGTGAAAGAATTTAAAAAATCGGTTTAGTAGATCCAGAGATTACCTCCTACAACGTCACAAAGTCACAAACTTTACCTCTTTATAATAGATTGGGGAAAAAGTGTTTTCGCATATAGTATGTATGAACTTGTAATAAGATCTCTTTGGCTATACCATTTGTATCTGACTGGTTTTGGTATTATTAAAAAGTATTACTTTTAAAAAAGACAATTCCAAATTCAAATTAGGAAAATGTGTGATTTTCATTTGTTTTTCTTATTGTTAAAATGAGTGAATCTAATGAATAAATTCGATACATTTTAAATTTTACTACAAAAATGGTAAAATGCAACACAACCGCGAAAAAAATTGTGATGTTTATGGACCTAATGCAGTATCTGTGAGAGTAGCGCAAATTTGGTTTAAGCGTTTTCAATCCGGAAATTTTGATATCAAAGATACTCGTCGTTCTGGTCGCCCTGTTACGGACAAAATTGATGCCATTTTTGAAAAAGTGGAGCAAGATCGGCATATTAGTAGTTACGATGTAGCTGGAGAACTGGGAATTGACCACAAAACGGTTTTGGCGCATTTGAATAAAGCTGGGTACACAAAAAAGCTCGGTATTTGGGTGCCCCATGAGCTCACTGAAAGAAACCTAATGAACCGTGTACTTATTTGTGATTCTTTATTACGACGTAATGAAACCGAACCATTTTTGAAGAAGCTGATAACTGGTGATGAAAAGATGATCACGTACGACAAGAACGTGCGAAAAAGATCGTGGTCAAAGGCCGGTCAGGCTTCACAGACTGTGGCGAAACCCGGGTTAACTCGCAACAAGGTGATGCTGTGTGTATGGTGGGATTGGAAGGGCATTATTCATTATGAGCTGTTACCGCCAGGCACGACCATCGATTCTGAACTGTACCACGAACAACTGATGAGATTAAAGCAAAAAGTTGAGAGAAAGCGGCCGGAATTAATCAACAGAAGGGGTGTGGTTTTTCACCATGATAACGCTAGACCTCACACATCTTTAGCCACTCAGCAAAAAATACGAGAGTTTGGCTGGGAGGTGTTAATGCATCCGTCGTATAGTCCTGGCCTTGCACCTTCAGATTTTCACCTGTTTCGGTCTCTGCAGAATTTCTTAGGGAGTGTCAGGTTAACAACACGAGAGGACTGCCAAAACCACTTGTCGCAGTTTTTTGATCAAAAACCCCAAAATTTTTATAGCAATGGGATCACGTCCCTACCTGCAAGATGGCAAAAAGTTATCGAACAAAATGGCACCTACATACTTTAGTCAAATGTGAATAAACTTTATGAAAAAATCTTTTGAATTTTTATATAAAATGCGAAGAAACTTTTTCCCCAACCTAATAATATTAGTACAGATTTACTATTACTACCCACCAAGATTTTCAATTCGTATTTGAAAGTAGCGTGGTATCATAGATTACGTAATGCGGCGACGCGCCCGTAGCCAATGTTGCCACACAACAAACGTTCAAGTATTCGAATACCTATGTTACTAAATAAAGAAAAGTCGATTATGAAATATTAAGATATTTGAATACTTCACCTATGATCTATATTATTTACTACAACCTAGCTGAAAACAGTTTCTGATGTTTCGTATTTCCTAGCAGGCTATAAAGCGATACATTTGGAAAGTTAATGTTGTCAAACAATAAACTGTTAAAGTATTCCAACACCAATATCGCCAGTAAAGGAACTGAAATTGAAAATATTAAGGTATTCGAATACTTGAATGATTATGTATTTTATTGACTACAAGAGATTTAAATATCTATATTACAATAGTTACTGACGTTTCATGGTTCCTCACACCTGAGTGCACTCCAATGTTTTCCGCCTCTTCTTTTATAGAAATAGAAATGCCATCAAGATTGAATTCGCGTCGCCTGAAGATGTGTTTGCCAGAGAATTGCAACGACGGCACCAAAAAATCGTTACCGCAGCGCCATCTTTTTGGAAATATTTGTCTATCTTAGTTGACCCGGGATATATTATATAAGCTAGTTCTACATGGGCATCCTTAGGAGTATGGCCCTGTACGGTGCACCCGTATGGTCCACTGCACTTCACCGCCACAATAGGACTTTGTTGTGCCGCGCACAACGGGTCCTGGCGGTGAGGACCATCCGAGGATACCGTACAGTGTCGTGGACGGCGTCGACACTCTTGGCAGGCGATCCGCCCTGGCCTCTCCAGGCGGACGTGATAGCCAAAGTTCGGCGCTCCCGACAGGATGCCCTCGCCCGTGGCCTGGTCTATGGCCAGGCCGAACTCCAGGTAATCAGGACGCGGGAAACCGCGGCCATGATCCAATCTTGGTCAGTAGAGTTGGAAAACCCTGTTGCTGGCATTGACACGGTGGAGGCGGTTCGACCGCAGCTGTTGCGATGGCTCTCGCGGAAACGCGGGACCCCGACCTTCAGAATGACACAGATACTTACCGGGCACGGTTGCTTCGACAAGTATCTGTGTCAGATTGCGGGCTGCTTGCCTTCACCCCAATGCCGCCAGTGTGGCGCGCTGGACACGGCGATCTGGTGCAAGCCATGCTGCACAGCGACGATTGGTGGGTGGGTGCGGCCAATTTCTGCGAGACGGTAGTGTCTCATAAGGAGGCCGCGGAACGAGATAGGGAGAGAGATGGTATGCGCATGACCTCCCTCCCTGAAATACCGCTGCAGGGGCCCTCTAGCATCTAGGGAGCAGAGGAGTCTTCACCCCTGTTGACGAAGTGAGTTTGCCTGTCCCGGGGCATTCTCAAGCACTTGTGCGCTAGGATCGGTGTGGGCGTAACTACGTTCTGTATCTCATGCCTTTCCTACCATAAGCGCGGGGCACATGGGAGGAGGGTGGTTTTAGTGGGGTATTGATTAGTCGAGTCTCCACACAAGCCGGTTGATTATTGTTTGGATTGCCTCAGTGGAAAGTCTCCATGATCAACAACGGTCTAATTCCTAGCAAAGGACCCGGTATGTGCGAAATGCATTTCCCCGGCCTTAAAAAAAAAAAAAAAAAAATATAAGCTAGTTCTCTATCGAGTTTCATTTATATTCAGTAGATTTCACATGATGCTCTGACAAAGTAACAGATAAACAAACAGACAACAATCCTAAAAGTTTTATTATCGATGTCGGCGCACGATTAGCCTGGAGAGGTACACACTGGTCCAGACGGGATGAAATCATTACGCTCGCGCCGGTGTGTACACGCAATATTAGGATTTGTCTATGAGGAACACTCGTAGTCTACGGCCAACCGCCAATAGTCGAAATCTATTACTAAACGAAAAACGAACCTTTGTACGCGTAACCAAGTTTATATTACAAAATCGTTAATTAATATTTATCGTAATATCGATAGAAGACAAAGTTAATTAAATTATAATAACACTTGCATAACAAAATTAGGCTCTTGTTTAGTGAACCACAACTATTTTTTATAATATTGCGTAATTAAAATAATTAAAAGTGAAAGTCGATTATTAGGAAGTACTTACATAGAATATTATTAGAATGAGTGAGACTTTAGAAAGTATATATTTTTGCCAGTCATTAATTGCCGCTTCTAGATATGTGTAGGTGCGTGCGCGCGGCGAGTGTGGCGCAGCTGCAGGCGCGTGTTTGCGCCCAATCCGTTTGCGCCTTTTTTGCCCTTTCCAATTATACGAGTACTCGCGTAAGCCTCTGTGTCGCGGCGGACTCCACAGCGGTGTGGCCAGCCCAAAATACAAAAATCTACATCTCAGGTTTTTTAACATTTTTATTGCGAAGCTGACCAACAGGCACATAGCTCAACTCATGAAAAATTGTTACCATCGCTTATAAACATTTGTGTCACCAAGCGCGAAGGCAACGCGTTGCGAACTTTTTACAAAATAACAATAATTTATTTATAACTGACAAACACTATTTACAGCTCCTAAACTTATGACAAAAGTCTTGAGATGCTTACTTCGACGTGGGTCTGTCACAATCACAAATGTATGTCCCTATAACTACGGAGTCTACAAATATGAAACATGGCACACGCCTAAAAATCTTTTAAGCTTATAAATAAATAAATATGCTGTAAAAGTTGTGATTATTTATTATTATCCGTGCAGGAACGGAGAGAGAATACCATTTCCTGCGTTGGGGCGGCCTGTCGTAAGAGGCGACTAAACAACCCACAGCCAGGTGGTAGGGTATTTGCCCGACTGGATGGCTACCACCCCTGGTCTAGAGTATGCCGCCATAACAACCTTGAGTTGTGTTCTGGCATCAGTGACCAGGTTCCAGTCTCCCTTAAGAGAGCAGCATTTGTAGCACCTCTGGTGTTGCAAATGTGGGCCGTCTGCCTGTCTGCTGAACTCCTGCAATATAAAAAGAAAAGATTATTTTTTCATTATTTCAAAGGCCTCAAAGATACAAAATAAATAAGGCTTCTTGGTAAGCAAGTTTCAAAAATATTATTAATTTCGATATAATTACATTTGTACAGTACGTATTAGTTATGTAATTCTCTAAAAATACCCTTTAGCTCCACAGGTGTCGGTCATACATATTGTTATAATTTGGGCCACCTGCATATTTGTAAACAATGCACATTTATTACCCGCCGGCGTTTGAGCTAATAACATTGAAACTCTTTTATGAATGTTTTCTTTTGTTTACTTTGTATTTAAAATTTGTGATTGGAAAAACAGTCCATTGTGTATTGTGATCTTTTATGGCAGTGAGTGATTAGCCAGGTGTGCGGGTTATGATTTCTAAGAAATTGCGTCGACGCTTGCAAAGTAGACATATTACATTTGTGTAGGATAAAGCAATGCCCCAATGGAGAGATCGGCAGTCAAGCGATAACCACAAGCGAGGCAAGACGTGTGTACATTCGGTAATCTATATGGTGACGGACTTTGCGCGTGTTATTGAATCGTGCATTACGTTTGGACTGGTGGTGTTCAGTTATACTTGTACCTATGTTCTACGTGTTTGTATAGTTCTAATAAATTCTATAGTAATCCCAACGGCATTTTAATGCAAGTCCTGCAACTCGTAACAATTATTAAATAAAACATAAATGTAATGTGTTGCTTAGTAAGCTAAAAAAATATAGGGTTTCAATTTTGTTACATTTGATTAAAATTCTAAATCTTTATACATATATTAAATATCTATCAAAGCATTAGAATTTTCGTAAGGTGGGCACACTAGTCCCATTTCATTTATTTACTCCCCCCACCAGCGCATGGTGAACCAATCCTTTGTATGATTGGAGATTTGTTGTATTCATCCCAAACTGTTTTGCAACACTTAAATCTCAAACGATCATCGTTTTGCCATTTGTCAGCATCTTTAATGGCAAGGGCCTGATGCAGCCTTCTCGTCCATGACGCATGACGCATGACGCATGACGCATGACGCATGACGCATACAGCAAAGGAATTATTATTGTAGGAAAAGTGCTAATTACACTCACATACGGTCACTTTCTCTTTTGTAATATACTCATGTTGTGCATTATATAAAATTTTCAAGGCAACCACAGCGCTCCGCGGCAGGGTGTACAGGCTTTTTGTGATGACCGGAGCGTCTGTCTGTCCGTCTGTTTGTGCCGTTTTCACGGAAAAGCTGTTAGACCGATTTGGCTGAAACTCGGTACATATGTAATTTTAATACCGAGGGTGGCCAAGGGACACTTTTCATCCCGGATAATGGGATAGATTTTAGGATAGATTTATGGACAGGTTTTCCCGGAAACTAGGATAGGTTTTGTGATTTTGTCCATTTCATCCACTTGCTCCCGTTGGTCCACTTGGACCCTCGGACACCTTGGACCCCTTGGACTCTTGGTCCCCTTGGTCCACTTGGTCCACTTTGTCATTTTTGTCAAGTTTTGTCACTTGTTTAGTTTACAGATAGATGGGGGATGGTATAGTTTGCGATATAAAATGAAGTGAATCTTCTGGGGGCAAACACATGTAATATTAAATACAATGTAACATGTGCCGCCTGCTCCTTAAACAAGAGATACGCACTAGAGGGTGACCCGCGGCGCAACCGCGGGGTAAACTCTAGTTTGATATATTTTAATTATATATTATTGGTACAATTAATTTAATGAGAATGAAGTTGGTGTATTGCTTTAAACTCAGTTCCATTGTTGTTAAGTGAAGGAACGAACTCACTAATTTGTGCGGAAGGAGGAAATCACATTTATAAAGCCAGTCAGGAAGTGGAGAGCTGGACATGGCCGCGCGCCAACGGGATGTGCCTCCAGGGACCCACTCGCCTTCGGTCTCAACGGGGCTCTGGTGTCCCTCTCACGCTCGAGGAGGAATTTCATGTTTTTAGCCGAGGCTCAGAATTACGCATTCACATACCACCTCCCGTTTTACATACTCTCATCCATCTCTTCATACGAGCAACTTTCTTCAACACATTTGCGACTTGATCGCGTTGAATATGTCGTGTTCTACCGGCATCAACTCCACCATACACCATACATACTCATAGACCTTTGGTGCATTTTGAATTTTTAAATAAAATAAAAAGAACAATAGCACCACTCATAAAGATCCCACTAGTGGACTCGGGCCTCTCCATCATTAGAGACATTACGCCATGCTTTCCCATAATGCCTTGATGAATTACACACACACACACACATATACGCGCAGTGATTTCGACAAACAACTTTCATTGCGATAAAAAGGCTATAATGTTTTAGCTAATAAAAATGTCTCAATTTTTGTATATATTATGATGTCTTTATTGCTGTACAATTACATGTGTAACGGTTTTTTTTTATTAATAAATGTGTCAATAATGCACGGGATATTTTAAATCGCACGTAACGCCAGAACTTGACGCCATTTTTCATTTCAGATTGTCAACAAAGGGCGCGTTCTTCTTGTAGTTCACAACGTTCAAAAACTCAAGTGGAACGGATTACGCAGCGTTGATGTCATTAACAACGAAATACACAAATGTCATTGGTTGCTTTATGGTTGATTTGAAAATTGCGCCTTTGTCCATGTATCGATAGAGATAATTAATGCTCTGTGGTCAACACCCACTTCAACCCACCTCTTGATATGGGCCATCGTGACCGCTGCGTGATCTAAAATTATGACGTCATTAGTGACGTTTTCGCGATGACCATAACGACTTCAGTCGGTATGTGGAACAACTAAAGGAGCATTTTGAGCTTTGTGAGTCACAAGCGAAACGCGCCCTGAGAATAAACTACGACGGCATCAAAAGCCCGCGAAAATAATGACGTTTAAATAGCTCTTTATTTGAGATGTTAAATGTTTAAAAAAAAATTGGACATTTCCAATGGTTTATTCTAAATTTACCTATGATAAAACGGACTAAAATCATTAGATTTAAAACATGCATATTCCCTATTCATGGGCCCCCCACCTAATTCTACCAAATACGTGTCTGCAATGAGAGGACACGCATCTGAGCAGACGCCTTTGGGGGCCCGCGTGGCGTCGCCACGCTGCCGCAATTTGTCACGCCACCTAGACAAACCACTTTCATAGACATATTTTACTTATTCTATACAATTGTGATCACCTCATTATTTTTTTTAATAAGCAAGTTTGTTATGACGAATGGATGTTTGTTACTGGTTCACATCAAAACCAGTAAAAAGATTTCAATGATTTTTTCAGTAGGTAACAATTATACTCCCTTATACATTCGAATGACACATTGGCTATTTCATGTATTAGCTGACCCATGATCACTCCGCTGGGCGTGATTAAAAAATACACATTCACCCACGCACCCACGCACACGCACACGCACACGCGCACACACGCGCGCATATCGTGGTTTAATTAAGCTTTGTAACGTTTAATTAATTCAAATTCATAAAGACAGAAAGCACTCGCAGTGCCTCGTACGAGGACGTCCAAATTACAAGGATAAATGTCAATTAGAAATGCCGCTGTTATAATTCACGTGATGGCGTTCAGGGATGCACAGAGCTAGCGGCGCGCCGGGCGAGACGGATAACACGCGACATCGCCGGGTGTCCCTATTGGAAATGTTCAGGACTATTGATTTATATTACATAAATCCTAGCATAATACAAATGAATAGCTCGTTGTCCGCGTATTCAACGGCCAATGGCGATGCGTCCAATACATAATACACATAAAGTGCCGGGATTAATTGGAATTCCGACCGACCCCATTACACTACAAGTACACTCGTTGAACTAATCGCCACTTAATTACATACACTAATTATGATATGGTTTTTGCGGTCGCAACCATTAATCGATTCACACTAATTAAATATCTGTTACGGGTAATTTACTTACGACACCTATTGTTACTGTACAACGGTAATTATTATATTACATCGCCTGTATTTTCTATATGAAGTATTACGTTAAATAACCCGCAGGGAACAGGGACAGCTCGGACCCCCCTCCGTGCTCGCCTCAGTCAGGCGGCACAGAGTGGAGGTCACTACAGCTAGGACTCAGGCTCCAGGGTGCAAGTGAATCTGCAGCACAGCTCCCGACACCCCTTAGCCACTCGCACCCATGTTGCCCCTCGCCAATCTTGTACCGCATTTTTGGGGCCCCTGGGGAATGGCGAGTCACCGCCTGCCCATCTTTCCCCTGTTCCGCAAACATCGTGACGGGCAGACGCCGTAGTCCTCATTGGTCCCACAATGGTCCCACAATGGTCCTGCACTGGCCGGGGCTTGTCCTTGGGTGCATTACTATATGGTGTAGAGAGGGATAATCGCCGGTCAGTGTCACGCCACATTTACATTAGTTTTGTCTAAGGGGCACCTACGTGTTGGCTTCCCATGGCCCCACACGAGCCCTCAAAGGGTCCCGTGGTCTTCAGAGACGTAAATTGATAATAATAAAGCCTTAATTGCTGACCTCGTTTTAAATTTTCTTTAATCTCCAATTTAGTCAGTGTTCAGCAACTTGTCTTTCGACAGAGGCTTCCTGTGTTTCTGTTCTTCTCTATTCTTCTATTCTTTGCGAGCCTCGGTCAGGTACATAAGCTATCGCTTTTGGTCATTTACCCATGCTCTTGTGTCTGAAACAAGTACTCCTTACGAAAGAAAATTGGAAAAGATATATAGCATACCCATATTATTTTAGCTTCAATATAGTTCTTTCAATTATAAATAGTCCATGTCTTTCTCCAAGATTGAAATTATCACCTAGCAAAACTTCTTTAAAGTACGTTCAACTACTTTGTCGTAATAAAACAAAGTCTTAAAGCCTTATGTCTGCGATTAACACAACCTTTCATTCATTACAAACTCATTTTAATACTACATAATATTATTATAAATCACACTAGTCACTCGCCTTACATACGTCTAACATAAATAACACAAAATTATCTCTATAAATCTAAATACATAAAAAGCTTTGAAATCATAAAATATGTTATACGTACAGAAATCGAAACAGAGTTTAATTTGATATATTATCAAAACTCCTTATTAGACGATTCATTTCTGAATCAACCAGAACGATCCATATAAACACAAATCATTGAATGACGTCGAATACGCCGTGTCCTCTTAATTGCGTGCCTTTGAACCTGTTTCAATTTGGTTGATCCGTCTCATGTCAGCATTACTATGGCATTGGACTCCGAGCTTTAGTTGCCGCAGCATCGAGAATAGAAATAAATAAAGAACTTGGAAATATGATATTCGCCATAAATTCCCAACGACAAATGGGGCATGGCGAGATACAGCCATAGATTAAACGGAGAGAAGAGAGGGTTACAATATCGGATGTTGGGACAAGGGGTTAATATCTGCGAGGGGCGACGCGGACGTGGCCGGCCTCTTACGTCTCTTATATTATCTCTGCTCATTTTCACATTATATCAGTCCTCTATAAGCTATAATTACGAGATCCCACTGACTGACTGACTGACTGACTGACATATCGACGCACACCTCAAACTAGGCTAGGGCTAACTAGGCTAAGTTCGTTGAAGTTATACGACTCGATCTCATTTACATCCGTGTGAATCTTATATATAAAAATGAACCGTACAAATGTATCTCCGAGCATAACTTGAGAACGACTTTACCGATTTTGATGATATTTGTTTTGTGTGATTGAATGGGTCCTCGGATGGTTTAGATTCACAATTAGAACCGGTAGGTGGCGCTGAGATCGGGTTCTAGAATCCTCCTAATCACCTGGAGCGATTTTAGTGATTTTGCTTTTGTGTCATGAAACAGTCTTTTAGGAATTCAGAAAATATGGCGGTCCGAAGTTCGCCGGGTCAGCTAGTGTTAATATAAAAATGTATAAAGCGCATGTTTGTCAGCTGCTATTTCCTCAAAGCAGTCATAATCTGAATTCGCTAAATAATAAAATAGTGACACAAATATACCACCGCCTTATTTGTGACTCGGCCATAATAAAGTGTACGCCATAAAGGCGATTGCGCGCGAAAACATCCGAAGGCCACATATCATATTCCCCCCCCCCACCCCTCAGCCCGCACACGCGGACACACTCGCGGGAAACTTACATATATCAGCGAGTTTGATACAATTTGCCGCCGAAGTCGCCGCTTTGATGTATCGCCGGAAAAATAACGCCACCAGATTAAACGACCGGCTCACATCTCACTAGCACTCGCACGAGCCGAAGTCGGCCTTATTGAACACCGATAAGGTATATTTTAAGATGCGAAACACTTGTAGATGAATAAAGACTTTGGAGAAACTATACATGTATTGCAACCTTATATGTGGTGCTTTAAAGTTTAATTTGGATTGTATGGTGTGTTGATCAGAAAAATTCACCTATTATTCCGTCGGATGACTTTTGGTGAAATGTAGTACGGCGAGGTTTTGTTGTGCGCGATTGTTTATGTGGGATTGGGGAGGAGCGCTGTTTCGCGCTCCGCTGCAGACGGAGCCGCAGCCTCTTCGCGCAACTCACGCCCGCTGCACACGCGACGACACCAATGGATATTTTTATACGCCAACTGTGATCATTTCATTGTCTGACCCTAACTCTTCTAAGTTTTTATTTTAATGGTTTATAGACAATTTGGCAACATGAACCTTTATGAAATAGTCATATCACGGACGTCTTTGTACGTATTTGCATGTATCAGTCTCTTTTTCACTATATGTAGCTGGTAGCTACACAATGTGCTTAGGAATTACAGAAAAAGTATAGCCGCCACGTATTCATACTGGGGGTAATTTTTTTTCTGTATACATAGTGGAGAGATGAATATCTTTAATCATCTTGAAAAAAATAACGATGCTCCTTAATGACTTATTGAATTGGTGCAATGGGTGGCCGTATATTATCAGTTCCCAAAGTCATGAAAATTGTGTGTATGTTCGCTCAAATTTTCGAGTGAAAAATATTTATAAAAATCAACGTGGTAGATCTCAAAAAACCTTTCTAAAGAAAATAGGTTTGAACAATTTAAATTTATTGTAACCCGTGTGGGCCGTTGTATCAAACAGTCAAATAGGTTCGTGAAACACGAGGAGGAAGGGTAGAAGAGGAACTCCGCAACCCTTGCAATAGCAGCAGAGGCTTGCAACCCTTCCGTGCATTTACTAAAATTTATGTATCAATTCTTTCATTTGTTTTCGTGCAAACTAATATGAATGTTTTGTGTAAAACCAACGAAATGAACGTGTTATCTTTTGTGACGTATAGTTTTCTTCTGTTCATATTAGTTACCCTGACAATAAATTGAATAGTTATCGAAATGTAACGAAAACAGTCGGTGTTTGTCGCCTCTGAGGGACCTTCAATTGTACGTGAACTGACACGCACTTATCCAATCTATTTATTGTTTTCGTCAGTGAGCCGTCGCCAGTGGCGCCGTGTGCGCCGCCCCTTAGCCGGGTTGCGGCTCGGGCGGCCGTAAGCGGATAAAAATAGGCACAGTGCTCGAGTCTCTCGCTTATGAAAAATAAACGATAATATTATAATATTTTTATGTTGTTGTACCCTTTCGGTCCCCCCGAGGGTGGATTATCTTTTTATCGAAACATAATGTCCGTCCGAAGGGACGGCTTTTTGTGGTGTACACATCCACCCCCCATCCACCCCACCCAGCTCTGCGGCTTCGCCTCTATTTCAGCGTCCTCTTAACACTATCTGCCAGCCAAAAGTATTTTTTGAAATAAAACAATCAGTTATATATTGCCAGTTTAAGCCAGTCTGTGTAAGAAAAGTATTTAAAACCTGCTTCCTTCGTGCTACAAATAATAATGCAGGATTACTGATGCTGTACAAAACACACACCCACGAGCAGGTAATGAACAGTGTTCGCACCTTTGGGATGGCTCAGCCGAGCACTAGAGTCGACAGAGCTGAGAGCCAGGAGGCTGGTTGGCGACGACCAGCTATCGATAGCAAAACGAAAAGTTTCGAACATCGGATACACTATGGAGAGTGTGCAAGTGAACTCTTCAATCTGAACCCACCGTCTCCCTTGCATTGTCGGACAAACAGACGCACCGGTTTGCGGCGCCGATATATGATGGTTATACCAAGCAATCACCTTCGTCAGGCGCGTCGCAAAAGAGTGGAACTCGGGCACGACTCTACTTTCTCGATACTTACAACCTGGCTGTTTTCAATTCCGTGAGAATAAATACCTTCTAGGTAAGCGTGCTCCATCTTAGACCATATCTTCGGCCCACTTCGGGCGAGATCATGGTCAAACACGAACCTATATCACTATAACAAAATAATAGAGCTAAGTCATATACAATAAAGAATACCTGGTGTTTGTTGGAGTAACAATCTCTGGACCCGAGTGGCGCCACAACGAAGTGTGACGAGGGGTGGCGGTGGGGGTGGGGGGGATGATTACAAATTTCGTGACGTCACATTTCATATTTTGACAACATTTGAAGTATTAGCGAAAAAGTTCACAACTGTTCCAGCTCCATCTGTCTGAGCATGGGCTTAAATTATTAATTTCTTTTGCAGGCTTCATCCTATAGATTTATGTGTTTATCTCTTTTTAGTGTCGCTTTTCCGTTTCATCGAATTACAATTCGACAATGATTCTAAACAAGAATTCACTTCAAAAACACAAAGTCTGTATAAAAAAATGAACCATAAAACAAAAGCATTGAAAGAAGTTCGTCTGATAATGTTCTCTCACGAGGTGTTTCCTATTAGTTGTTTACCCCACTCCCACTGTTGGGCGAACGCAACGAACGACTTGACAGCATGCGCTCGAATGCAAGCTGCTTGCTTCGTTGCCGCAGCAACACAGCTGGCGAAGGAGCTACCATGGTAACAGAACTCGAACCTGTCTCCATAGCATTTAGTAGTTTTATTCGTGTTCGTTTATAAACATTTCACGTCTCTGTGTTCGCATTCGAAAATGTGTTTTATAGTTCAAAATTCTAGCTCCTGCACAAATCGCTGACGCTCTCTTGCTGTTCGTCACCCGAATCGGCTATAAAACAGCCGTTTATAAGTAACAAGAAATTATTTTCATGTTTTTTTTTCTATTTTGACGTGGCAACCCAAATTGCAGCTTTTAAGGCCGGCTCGACTAGTGTGTTCCGATGGCCCACTTCACTCTCCCCTTGTCAGATTTCTTCTGTTTCATTCCTCCTATTCCATCCTAAATGTTGGCAACTTTACGTTACTTAACGTTGTTGCAAACGTCTATAGGCGACGATAACCACTTTCCATCAGCTGGGCCGTTTTTCTGATTGCCAGCTTTGTAATAAATAAAAACGATTATATTAAATATGTTGTTATAATTGTTAATAGTTTTTCTTATATAATAACCTCCGTGTGATTTATCACTTACAGCTGTCTTTTAGACAATTTAAAAATATAGTCTGTCATTCAAAATCACTCACTGACAGCTAAAATCTAAAGCTATATGTTACTTGCATAAAAACTAAGTTAGGTTTTTTATATACTGTTACGACTTAGCCAAAATTCCACGAAGCAAGCCGACAAATGTGAATGCGCACCTGCCGGCCATAAAGCCCAAGTTTATTACCTGCCCGCATTTGCACTTCTTTTGTTTTTTTTGTATAATATTTGTAATTAGAAAAGCCGCCTATTGTGTATTGTAAACCTCTCTGGTAGGCAGTGGCCAGGTGTGTCTCTAAGAATCCATTGTTTACACGGTCGTGACATATTGTAAGCTGAGTATAAAGGGATGCCCGAAAGGAGAGGTCGGCAGTCAAGCGAAGATTACTATCAAAGCAAGACGTGTACCTTCGATAAGCGAATAGTGACGGACTTTGCGCGTGTTACTTAATTGTGCATTACATGTGGACTTATTGCGTCCGGTTATATTTGTACCTGTGTTATACGTGTTTGTATAGTTCAAATAAATCCTATAGTAATTCCAACGGCATTTTAATTCGAGTCCCGTAACTCGTAACAATACATTAGACCTAAAACTTTACTATTTCTTGTTCAATTCACTACAATAACGAAGAAACTAAGTCTACATTGACTTTGTTTCTAAGTCTAAATAGCTGTCCAGCAAAATATAGAGATGAGTCGAAGCCAACCTGATTTGAGGTAATACAATGAATGACTTGTTTCCTATGACAATGTATTTGTTAGTGAATGGAAAATCACGATTACAGCGCCATCTATTATGCTTATCCGTCTATACTCTATACCATGGATTTCTCGGGATAAAAAGTATCCTAAGCGTTAATTCGGGTTATAAGCTGAGTTTCATTTAAATCCGTTTAGTCCACGTGATACTCTAACAGACAGACAGACAGACAAAAATTCAAAAAATTGCATTTTCGCAATCTCCTGGTCCGAATTAGCCCCCCTGTTTTTTTCACATTTTAAACGCAATGTACCAACGCGAGACATTTATAGCTCGATTGTAGTATAGATATAAATTAAGGCAGAACTAGTAGCAAAAACAAACATTGAAATGTGAATAAAATCAAGCAGGTTTTCTAACCGCCAAAGCAAACCGACCATAAATATTGTTACAACCTAGGCTCCGACAAAAACAAATTCCACTCCTAATCTGTAAAAGCACATTTTATTACCTGTCGGCATTTCAACTCATTGTAATCCTTTTTATTGTCGTCTTCTTTTGTTCGCTTAATTATTGTCATACGTTTCTAGTTATTGTGGAGAACAGCCTATTGTTCTTTTGTACTCGTTTACCGCTTGCACGCTGCATAATTAGCCAGGTGTTGTGGATTACGGTTACAAGCTAATTCTAGGAAATTGTGTTGATCTTGCCGGGCTGGCACAGTTGCATTTGTGAAGTACGAAACGACGGCCTGATTGAGAGAGGAGGCAGTTGAGCGACAACTACGATCGAGACATGACGTGTGTACAATCGGGAATCTAATAGTGACGGACTTTGCGTGTTTTGTTGAATTACGACCTTCTGCATTACGTTTGAATTTGTTGTGTTCGGTTATATTTGTACCTGTGTTATACATGTTTGTATAGTTCTAAGAAACTCTATAATAATTCCATTGGCATTTTAATTCGACTCCCGCAACTCGTAACAATATATTCAAGTCATTCTTTGCTCTGTCTTTGATTTTTAAGTATTTTATTATTTTTGTTAAATTAACATTGACGCAAAATAAGGATTTTCTTCGAGGTCATAATTATAAGTTTACCTATGATGGTGGTTCGCACATCTGAGCAGCGAGCGGCAAATATGTGTCGTGAGGCTTCGTAGAAAGCTCCAAACGAATCGCTTGCAATTGCCGCTGTGTATGTGTAGTGACGAGGCGACGTGCCGCGACAGGGCGCCCTCTGGCGACGACCGACGAGAGGAAGAATTGTCGTTCAAAAATGTGACAATATGGCGAGAAATCGCGAACACACTAATCAGCACAGGGTAGATTCACCTTCTGCACAAATTTTGAAACATTCTTCATTGGTGCTCCGCTCCTATTGGTCTTAGCGTGATGATATATAGCCTGTAGCCGTCCCCGATAAATGGGCTATCTAACACTGATAGAATTTTTAAGATTAGCGCGTTCAAGCAAATAAACAAACTCTCAAAGCTTTATATATTAGTATGAGATACGTCAGATAAAGTTTCTCTCAATTCAAAAATTAATCTTTAAATATAATTTACTTTTGTCTTCAGGAAGAATTGCACATTATTTCACACTAGATTTGTCTAGAATACTCTGAAATATAGGGGGCTATGCAATACATGATTTTGTAGTCACTTGTTGCTATCTAAAAGACTAATAAACGACGCGGTCTATATTATAATCTTAATTTGACTCTCCATACTACTTCCCTATTGAGTTTCAAGTCAAAGTTCATCTTTATATCTCACTCACCATGAGAATTTCGAGGGTAAAAGTTGTAGGGGTAAGTTTCAAAATCTACGAATTGCAGAAAACATTTCAAAACGTCGCATGTTTCGATATCTCCCATTAATGTGGTTCAAATGGGGAGTTGCCGCTCCCCGCAGATATGCTCCGCGTCGAGCCGCGCGGGCGTACGCTGGGCGCTGTTCTCGCGTGAACCTGCGGAAGCCAGGACACATCTTTTATGTATTTCTGGATAACACGATTGTGCGCACTTCAAGCGATATAAAATTTTACGATGCTGTAAATTTGTCGCTCTATCGTAGTATTTGCGCACTGAACCGCCAAACACGCATAACTTTGCACAACTTAAAATATTCTATTTTCTAACGGCACCTTCGTTGTGGTTTTTCTTCCTTAGGCTACAGAACTCTAAATAAGTGTTTTATATTCAAAATATTCAAACGTTCTCTTTAAGAAATATTTAAAAAAAAATATATTTAATTTTCCATCCGAAAGTTAAAACATTACAGGAGCAACAAGCTTTTGCGAAATTAAAAAACTTCTTTACGATCTATTAAAATTGAAATTATTTTTCATCCTTCAGGTACATGTAAGGTTGCTATCCCAAATAATTATACGTATACGTAATACAGACCCATTTGATGACGATTCGACTTTTTCGAAATGATTGCGCTAGCGTATTGTAAGTTCCACTACAGGTTATGTTGTAGTGGCAGCACGGGGTCGCCGCTGGAGGTCGCGGCGCGCGTTCGTGCGAAGCGGCGCTGTTAAGGTGACAAAGTGTCTCGCGCCATCTCGCGCACTCCCGGGATAACTGTAATTATCTACGAGTTAAACCGTTCATAACACTGCCATATATCTCACACGTTCAGGGGAGTTCTGTCCCGAAGTAGGCACGCCAGCCAACGTTACTGCTGCTCGAGTTTTATTAATCAACATTATTCGATGTTTCGTGTAGTCTTATTGTTCTGATTCGCTTCACTTGCCCTTATAAGACACATCGTAACTTTCATCATACTTTTAGATTACTCATACATAGACAATATCAAGAAATTGTTATTATTATATTGAATTGTAAAATAAAACAAAAAATTGAAATTGCATTAAAAATTACGTGCTTATAAAAAAATATAAAGAAGGTTTTTTAGAAACACAGTTAACATAATGAACACTTCGTTTCATGATCGGTTGCTTTAAACTCTCGAAATAAGTTCAAAGTCAAAATAGCGAATTAATTATTATAATAATAAAAAGTCCATTTGTATAAAAGCGTTTCTCGTGACTTCAGTCGCGTATTGTTAAAGGTTTCATATCCGTCCTTACGCGTTAATCTACTTATTTTCACAAAAATAAAAATGTCAACTGTCTAGTCATAAAAAGGGATAAACTTAGTTTCGCAGTTAGCAAGGATCAATATGAAAACGGGTGTAGTCAAAATAACTTTTCTACTCGTCTAAATTGTGATAGTAATAAAGCTGGCTATGAGCGCGGCAATTATCCGCAATTAGGGGCGATTAGCCGCGCGAATTATTACGCCTCGCGCGCCCGCCTATTAAGCCGGATACTCACCTGCGAACCGTAACCGTTGCACGTCACTGTAACCAAAACTCATAGTGTGTACATGGTTCGTGACCACAACGCAAGCGGCTTTTTGCTGGGAATCAAAGGGCGCTTGCAATACGCTCGCAGTGTCACTGTATCTATGTAGTCGCAGTTACAGCTCGCTAACGAGCATGCGGCCGAACGCGGCGTCTGGACGTCGCGAGCGAAAATCATTCCCTGCATACACATTAGAGCACGCTGCTGTATCTGCTCGGTTACAGTCATGATTCGCATATGAGTACCCGGCTTTATATTACAAAGTGCGCGTTATTTAGGAACACAATGTTGCGGTTTAGCTCTATATTCGGTACATTATTACAAATACGTCAACCCATTATATCCGTCTTCGTATACTTGGATTCTTAATATAATTAGAGAACGTTTACGGCGTATGCTTACAAAGTTTTATCACTATACTGATGTGGGTAGTTTTCTTTCGATACACGTGGGGTCTATCCTGACGTTCCGTATGTTTCGTGCTTTTACGAAAATGGATACCAGCACTTTTACTTTACAAACTAATTAATATCCAAGTAATTAAGTGTGTTTCAATTAAAATTAATCCCACGAAGTCACCATCCTAACAATGGACGGCTTACACGATACTCTTGTACATGCCTTGAACTCGTAAACCGAAGTCGTGCTTTTTCTTCTGTGTGTGCCACTAATCAGAGACCCAAGAAGTGCACTTCCAGGAGCTAGTGTGGCTGCCTGTTCAAGGTAGATCCGAGGAGTGCTTATTATCCTCGTTGGCTTGTGTGCAATGTTTGGCAAACTTTTCATTTCCATAATTCTAATTCCAAATGTTTTACTAAACTTTCAACGCAGCGACCGGTTGCGCAGATCTGTGACCCAGCACTGTACAACGCTAAATTTGTACTTTTTTTTAAGTTTTTTTTTATATTCAACGACTTGCCGTCTCTACATTTGTTACATTTTACATTTAGATATTTTCTTTATAAAGCCATAGTAGCTTAGTATTTAGCGCAATCGCCTCCCGAACCCAAAGAGCCCAGATTCGAATCCTGGGCCGCAAAGTATGCACTTGGCAGATTTCTTAACTAATATGCATTATGTTACAATTGCCACAATTCTAACGGTGAAGGAAGACATCGTGACGAAACCTGCACAACGTAATACCTGGTATGTGAAACCCGCCAATCCGCCTTAGGTAAGCATTGCCGGTATACTCCTGTCCCTCCATAAATGGAAGGCCCGAACCCAGCAGTGGAACGCTTATGGGATATGTTCGCAATGAACCCCGTTCAATATCGCTGCATATTATAACCTTAACAACCAAGTAATACATTAAAGCGCTTTTACTGTCAATGAAGCCAAATCAACATACCGTTTTGGATGGCCTCAGGGCCGCTAAAATGGCGCACGCGAGCCGGCGACGGCCAGCGGGGCCTTGAACGCGTGCCAAATGGCCCTCCTGCGATGGCCCTGGCCTGATACGTGGTTAGACATGGAAGAGGGCCTTTTACGACATCCAACTAAAGTGAGCCACTTCACGTCGTTACAAGGCATTCTTAATGGTTATTTCAATCGTATACACTCATTTGGTTAGTAGAGCTTACTCGGCGGTTTCACAACAAAATTCGGAACTTTTCACTGCTTTTTATTATTTTCTATAAGAGAATTTTTCATTCAAATACAATTTTTAAGAGGAACAAACAAAATATTATACAAAATAATTAATATAAACTTATTCAGTTTAATTTTCAACATTTTGTTTTATTTTACCCAAGATAAAAAACATATTGAAAAACCTATATATGTATATTTTATAATGCAACAACTTAAGTCGGTCATTAGAATAGATCTCTTTCAAACGTACGTATCAAAACCAAACTGCACGACTCACCACCATATACTCAAGCAGTATAAGTTCCATCAAAAATATCTGCTACTAAACAAATGCTAAAATAGTTATAAACAGGGTTAAACACGTAAATGCAAAAAGAAGGAAAAATCTGTAGATTTACATTGATGGGCTATATAGCCACGGATAACAATTGAGTGAGCGGTCAACTTGTAATGGGGCTTACGGAGTGCTTGTAAGTAACCCAGTAGTGTAATAACATAATTTCCCTTAAGATAGTGCGGCGCGTGGCCGTCCCGGCCGCCGCGGCGCCCTCCGCTAGGCGCGATCTTAGCGCTCCTCCACACACGCAGAGCGCGCATTGGATGCGGCATTTACTCATTTTTAATACAATTTAGTTATTTTATAAGGTAATGAGATAATTATTATGACATAAAATCGTTAATTCAGATATTTACTCTTATGTGCTTGTTGTAGGATAGGTGTAGGACTAAAATTACTTACGATTTGTTATCCAAATCCATTAATTAAATTTCTCTTGTTATATTTTATAACGTTTGTAGGTAAAACTGAACTCCTCTGTACTTTGTAACTCGGGTATCGGAACATAGCCCTGAATTTCTTGATTAATTTGCATTTAACATATCTTTAATTTATTACTTTATTTTGTTGAAAATACGAATTTTATTTATTTATTTATCGAAAACCTACAGATAAATACATTTTATTAGAAAACTATAATTAACAAAAGAAAGCCAATGACAGGTTTTCACGAATACGCTATTGGTTAAAAGTAAGATGCAGACGTAAAGAGGCACCGAGGTGCTTAGTCACTGTTGAAACATTTAAGGCTCAGACACCGCTTGGCTGCTGGAATACTGATCGCAAACGGGTCGATGTCATCGTATTTATGTACATTATTTAAATCATTACTTGCTCGCACCAGAAATGAGTTTTGTCTGTAATTAATAAAACTTAAAGGTACATTTATGGGTTGATTAAATCGTATACACTTCGCTGGAATATTAAAGTGGACCTTACTTAGAAGATCTGGACAATCAATGTCGGCAAGAGGTATAATAACTTAATTATTTGAAATTGTCGTTCAAAAATATGACAATAATTTTTTATTCTTCATATTCTCTTTAAAAGTCGTAGGTTTGTTTTAATTAGTCGTAGGTCGTATAACATTTTCTTAAATATTCTCAGATTGTGATCCGATAATTGAAAATTTCTGTAATGGAATCCGCGTGTTCCTTGGAAATCATATATACGCTAGAACAGCCAACGTTCCAGCATGCATTCTACTGGAGTAATCCTCCAAGTGAACATATCTATCTATAGGCAGCTCGTCTTTCATATAACTCTGCCGTCTCAAACAGGAATGTCTTCCTCTTAACCAGTGTTCACGCTGTAAGTAGGAGTGGGGCGTGAGGCGCGAAGACCACGAGCGGGGGAAGGCGACATTGGATTGACAAGAAAAGAGCAGCGAACACGGTAGTCTCAAATATTCATAATAATTGTATCTGTATCAAAATTTTCACACAATACAACAAGACTACGTCATTAACAACCAGAGAGCCGTGCAGCTCCGAGTCATCGACGCTGACTCGCAGACAGGCTGTCTCCTGGCCTGAGTACGGGCCTCTTGACACCGGCTCGGTCGGCGCCCTAAATGGCGTCACGAGCTGCGAGGGTTGCTGCGGCTCCTGGAAGTGCAGCCGCTGAACCTCTTCATCGTTTGGCAGCGCAGCTGCCGTCGCCCCACTAGTGCTGATACGACTGCAGCCGCGACCACTCTCAAAGGACTCGGCACTTTTAAGTTCTAAGTAAGTGATCTACGCGTTTCGGATAGGGCACTTAACATATTATTGTGATACGAAAGCACCCAAATAAATGTTGTAAGTGAGATCTGACCGGGCCTTTTTATTTCACTACACAACATTATGCATAAATATTAACATATCTATATACATACATACATACATACTATCACGCCTATTTCCCATACCGGTAGGCAGAGACGATGGATTTTCCATTGCTACAATCTTGACATACATCATCAGTTGCATCTACATTCATTAGTCTTTTCATACATATACATAAAATAAATGGAATGTATAATTACTGTACGTCTTCATATACACGGAAATTCACTGCGTCTTGGCTTACAAACGTCTCACTTTTAGTAGAGCAAATAATTAGTGCACGTTCATATTGCGGTCTAAGTTTGCACCAAGAGACCAAGAACCTCGTCCATGGATTTGTGACTGAATGTGATTGCGAGGCCCGCGCAGCTTAATAGTATACAATATACTCGGTTATTATTCGAGCGGATTTTCATAACAATGTGACGAATCACTCAACCCCCTTCACCCTCCCTTCGTCCCCGTGGAGGGGCCCCACGCCCGGCTTCGCGGCTTTTACACGATTTGCACAGAACGCAAAAGCCTTGTATCGCCTCCAGACGAGTCTTTCGCGCGCGAAACACTCGCCGCTGACAAAACAGCTGTATCCAAATCAGAGCAAAAAACTGGCCAAGCGCCTGTCAGTCCATGTACTAAAGAGAATTCCGTACAAATACATTTAGTAACGTAAGCCCAAAAAACATCGATTCCAATTTATTTCAGATATGTATTCATGTTATACTTGGTATTAATTAAGGTCAGGGCTTCTTCGTCGACCAAAACTGAGAAAATCTACTTAATTTGTTTTATTTAAAGTAACGAAACGATTGCACAGCAAGAACACGAAAGACAGACGCACAGAGACAGTGCTGCCATCTATACACAAAAAAATGTAAAACAATGGCCAACGACCCTGTGGCTATTGAGCCAAGATCAAAACATTTACTTGGCAAGTTAACAGTATGTAGTCAAAAGTTAATAAAGGAATACATAACTTCTACGACTTTCAAAAGAACTCTCGTTGTACGTTTTGGGGTTAAATAAGAAAAATAAAAAACATGAGTGTGATATTTATAGAGTGCGGGTCTGTTTCAGTTATATGTATGTATGCTACAGATATAATAACCCCCTTTAACCGAACAAGTGCATTCCCTGTTGTTTACAGAGCGTAGTGCAGCTAACAAGTGCTTCGGTTGTCGCGCTGACGGCGGCGATAAGCTTGGCTCCGTCAAGGTGCCCGCACTGCGTTGCTATTTGTACAATAGAAATTGCGATAAGACATTCATTCGCTTTGGTGTGCCAATGCGTTTATACACTGTTCGCGCAGCAGCACCGCGGTGGCAGTGGCTTCGTTATTAAAAAGCTTTATTTATTTATACTTGAAAATGAGGTTGTGATATCGTACAAACGCCAATGTCAATGCAGGCAGCCGCCAGTGGTGAGGGTTGGAAGTGGACTCGCTGTTCGTGAGCCCCGTGAGAAGCGTCTTACACGGCGGACATTAGCGAATTGTCTTCCACTTGACGTGAACAGCAGACTATTCTAGAAACGTCTGTAGCGGTTGGTGCTGAGAGATACAACCAGGACGGAACACCCAAGGTTTTAGTGGGTATCCCTAGCCGGCGAATGGCACTAGCATGGCACCAGTTCTGACTGGGCATGCCAGTGCCACCCCGACCTGGCGATCGAATTTCCTCTGGCTAAAAAAAACTAGGGACAAAACCTCAGGGTTACTATTGTATTTTTTGTGTTAAATTTTTCACTGAAGATTTGTTTAAATAAAAAACCTAATTAAGTTTTTATTAGTAAAAGGGCTATAACATAATACAATATTAAGTAGCAATAGAAAATTGTAGAATGCCTTTTGGATTTGGGGTTCGGGCGCCGCGCGCCACGAGGTGAGCGAGGGCCTCCCGTGGCTTCTGCGGGCACCTGGGGCGCTCGAGTGCTGGCGGCGTTCAACCGGACCCAATTTGGACAAGGAGGCAATATGAATATTTATTTGCCATTTTTAATTAATTACTCAACATATTATATATATAAAAATATTATTTATCAAATCATTCGTATATAAACTAGCATGTATTTTTTTTTAACTACTCTGCGGACTCGAGTTCCGTACCCTTTTTTACAACTTAATTTCTATGAAAGTTTTTAGGTTCATACACGCTTATTGTTTATTTTGTTATTGTGTGTGACATTCATTTAGTGATTATTATGTTGTAGTGTGCCTTAAGAATAACTTAATATATTATTTTTTTCTATTTTTAATACTGAACTTATACTAGTGTAGAGTGTATCTGTTACATGCTGGTGTTGTGAGGAAGTGGACGTGCAGTGGGTGCCTTATGTCTATACCTATATATATCTTAACTAGTGCCATTTGTGTTATTTTTCCTTTTTGTGCCTAGGTTATTAATTTTTAGGCTCTTTGTGTCTTGGTTTGTTTACACTAGCATGTATTACAAAACATTAGTGCACTAGTATTCTAAAAAAAGTATTGATATATTTTCTCACCTGTCTTCTTCTTCCGTATCCCTTAACTGTGGCTGTAGTATATTGGAGTGGCAACTAAACGCATGGCCACACCATGACGTACAACCTCGGATGCTCGCAGTTTTCAAGATGTCTTTTTTATGTTTCATTTAAATGCGTTTTATAGAACGGTTGATTTTAAGAATACTCTCTCATGTGATTATTGATTATCTGAATAAAGAAGATTTGAAGCAGAACTGGCTCCGGTTGTATTCCACATCACTGGCGTACGACTTCTGCGAAGCCACAAAGCCATCTATAAATAGCTAATCAATCTGTCAATATTAAACATGGATGTTGCTAGCATACCTCTAGCCGCATTTATTATGACTAAAGTATGCTCACCCATCTGTTATTATATATTGACAACCTTCCATGAATCTCGAACAAATCAACACTCATAGTTGTTACCTCACAATGCCTGAAACCAATCTGTTCATTAAACAAACAGATGGCAAATAAGCCTTTATCATCCACGTGCAGCACGATGCGTCTGCGCATAGATCGCCGAAACAGCGTCGATCGTCCTTCGGTTTCTAATTTAGTTTTGTACTTTTCTAACTCGCTGGACTTTCAACTAGAACTGGCCTGGGACTGGCCTTTGGCCTACGAACGGCTGCAGTTTGCGCGAACTGCATGGAACGAACAAAACACACAAATTGGGAGTTTGCTTCGACACGGACACGTTTGAATGTGAATGAAGAAAATGGTGTTGAACTGGTTTTTGTTTTATTTTCGTTGCGTGGTTACGATTGCATCATTCAAATGTTCTTGTAACTTATATATTCATGTTGTTGTGCTCAAGCACGGATAATAGTCTCAAAATTTTACTTCCTTATGTTTATCACTAGCAACCTCATCAGTCACATAGTGGTTTTTGTTTTGCCTGAAGCAAGAAAACAGGTACACGGTCCACCTGGTGTTGCCAATTCTTCATAAAAAAACTTACATGTCGTACCTGAGAGGAAAAAGCTCAGTAGACTTGGGCCTCCCTTAGAGTTCCAGAAATGTATCTTCAAATGAAATCTACATAATTGTATGCAAAGTTTCGAGCCATGATGCTATAATCAGCTATATCTAATATACAATATGTTTTGTGTTTTAGGAGAGGGCTCCGAGCTTAGCCCAAATCGATATTATTTAATACACTTTCCTCAAATAGAAACATCCATTTACATATTTAAGCAACATCATCCGTCGGGAGTTCGCGTCGCCATATTACTATGTTATATAATAAAACAAACTACCTTCTGCCTACAACTTCGCTTTGTAGGTTTCCTCTTTATGGACGAGCAATGAGAACATGATCCAAGTGTTGTTCGGTGAGAACAGCACCAGAAGATCGACTTATTGAATCGGAAGAAAATGTGAGATTACTGTAATTTCGGTAAAGACAAGACCTTCATACAACCATGTTTTTTTTTTTTTATTGGACTTGACTTTATGTTGTTGGTCCGAAGACCTCACAACTTTACCGGGGTTTTCGGGGCGAGTGCCTTTGTGAAGCGAAGGCGCTCGAGCCCGGGAGGCAACTTGCTCGAGGGGCTCCTAGGGAGTTTCACCTCGGCTGGACTGTTGCCATGAGAGGGGATGAATCTAATGATGCCCACCATAAGGCGACACAATGCACTAATTGAGAGCGGGCGACGGGTAATATAAAGCCCGAGAGGAAGGATCCCGGCGGACCGGGATCGGCGGTTCGCGGTGGCCTATACTATCTTACTGCCGTTTCGCAACGTGTTATGGTTGGGAGAGAAGAAACGGCGAAGTGAGGATGTTACGCGGTCGTCGCACGAGAGCCTTTCGTCGAGGCTTATAATCGGACGCGGACACGACGAGGGGATTTCGATGGTGCGGCGCTAGATCGAAATACTTACGCGAGAGCGACGTAATGTAGTTTTTGATGGAGGGAAGCTCCAGATCGCGGTGGATGTCGACGTTACGCATATAGAGAGGAGCACCGACGGCTCTGGGCATGAATTTATTCTGAACGATTTGCAGTTTCTTTAAAAGGGCAGGCTTGGCATGGCCGAATACCACACTCGCGTATGTCATGATCGGGCGGATGCATGTTTTATATAGAGTAAGCTTGTGTCTGAGGGACATTTTGCTTCGTTTATCTATCATGGGTGCTAGACGACCCATCACAAATCGCGCTCTATTCCGGACTATAGTGATATGCTCGTTGAAACGCAAGTTCTGATCTAGGGTGACACCCAGGTATTTGGTGTACTTTGCCCAGGGGATCTGTTGTTCGTAGAGCGAGATGGCTTTTAAGCGAAGGCAAGCGCGTTTGGGAGAGCGAAGCGTGCCTGGGGAAAAGAACATTGCTGCGCTTTTCTCCGGGTTTACCTCTATCCTCCATTTGCGAAACCATTCGCCTAGCTCTGTTACAGCTACCTGTAGCCGGACGCAAGCCATTTATCGGTTGTGATCTGATGTATAGAGTGCGGTGTCATCCGCGAAGAGGGCCAACTCTACATCTGGAGTTTTTGGGATGTCGCTGGTGTACAGCGTGAAGAGTAGTGGAGATAGTGCCGAGCCCTGTGTTACACCGGCTGTGAGTGGGTGAGGGGACGAGCGTGTTCCCTCCACTCGAAAACGGAAGCTACGGCCTAGGAGGAAGTCTCGCAAGATGAGCACGAGTCTGTCTGGTACACCGAACTGGTACAGCTTGTAAATCAAACCGTTATGCCAGACCTTGTCGAAGGCCTTAGCTACGTCAAGGAACAGTGCGGCTGTTCCTATAGGGCGAGGGCGATGGGCAAAGTGGGATAGTATGTGCTCCGTGATGCGGTGCACCTGTTGGACACATGAGTGTCTGGCACGGAATCCAAACTGCTCATCGGGTAGTAGATGTTTGCTGATGGCAAAATCTCTAAATCTAGAGAGGATGACCCTCTCGTAAAGCTTGCTGAGTGTGCTCAGTAGGCTGATTGGGCGGTAGCTGGACGGTTTATTAGCCGGTTTTCCAGGCTTGTGAATACCGATGACGTCTGCTTCCTTCCAGATCGCGGGGAAAGAGCAGTTTGTTATGGCGGCATTGAAGATGCTCACTAAGATTATAATCAAGTGGCCGGGGAGGAGTTTTAAGACGCGATTGTTAATGCCATCGATCTCTGGGGCCTTTCGCGGTTTGAGGGACTTGATCAGATCTTGCACTTCTTCCACCGTGACTGGGTCGAGTGTGGTTTCCGCTGGTAAGGAGGATCTACGTTCGACCTCGGAGTCCACCTCCGTCAGGTGTGACTGGTCGACGTTTTGTGTAGTGGGGGAGCATTGAAGCTCTAGACTCTGAGCAAGGCATTCGGCTTTCTCCTCATCATCGAACGCCTCGGTGTTGTCGGCTCTTTCTAGGGCGGGTATGACAGTGAGGGTATCTGATTTGAGAGCTCTAGCCAGCTTCCAGTACGCCTGGTGAGTTGGTTCGATATCTCTCAACGTTCTGTCCCAACGTTGTTCCCTTACTTCCCGGATACGTAGTTTGACCTCGCGCTCTAGTTGGCGGACTCGGACTCTGTTGTCTTCGGTGGGATATCTGTCGTGAGCTCTGGAGGCGGCTCTCTTTTCCCTCAGCAGTACCCTCACTTCGTCCGGCAGGCATAAGTGGCGGTCATCCTCCACTGGCACCTGTCTGGACGAGTTCCGCACTGCGGATTGAAGGTGGCTGGTGAGGGCCTCAATCGCCGTCTCCGTGTTTTGGCGGGATTCGATGTGGTCCGGGATGCGGTCAGGTCTTGTGATTCGTTTGCCTTGAGGAGGTCCCAAGTCTCAACCAGTCCACAGAGGTCCTAGTTTCAGATGTCTGGTCCGTCTGTTGTCCTAATTTGAGGATAACCGGGCGATGGTCCGAGTCTATATCGTCCATCGTTTCTATCGAATGGAACTGAAGAGTTACGCCCTCAGTAATGCTAGGTCGAGAGTGTTTGGGGTCCCCAGTCGCGGTTGAGGGGGTATCGTGTGGGTCATGGGAGTTATTATATCAAACAAAAGATTGTCTGATATATTTATTAGGGCTCTGCCATTGGGGTTAGTGGTATTGCAATTCCACTGTTCGTGTTTACAATTCAGATC
The DNA here is from genome assembly GCA_039645545.1 of Dendrolimus houi. Lineage (NCBI taxonomy): Eukaryota > Metazoa > Arthropoda > Insecta > Lepidoptera > Lasiocampidae > Dendrolimus > Dendrolimus houi. The sequence goes on from CM077140.1 coordinate 16,585,041, forward strand.
TCCGGCTATTATAACAGCTGGGCCTAAGTTGAATAGGGCTTCTAGGTCTTTCTTAATAAGGGTTTTCAGGCACGCGAGGTATGCTGAGACTATGACTAGAGGTTGGTGGCCAGTCATTGCTAGTCTGCAGGCGGATACCTCCATACCTACTAGTGGTGGGGTGACTAGAGGCATGCAATGTAGAGATCTTCTGAAATAGATCAGGGTGCCGCCACCACGGCCTATCCTGTCATGTCTAGTGACCCGATAGTTAGAGATCTTTGGATCTCTTTCACTCGGTTTCAGGAAGGTCTCCTGCACTAGTAGTATATCTACTTGATTGGTAACCAGGAAGTCATGGACCAAGTCGCGCTGGTTTCGAAGGCCGTTGGCGTTATAAGTCGCCAGAGTCAATGAGCGTGGTTTTTTTCTACCTACATGCGCCATTTATTACCGGTAACAATAATTTAACTAGGTTGTTTAGTTATAACGACCTAAGTACCTGGAGGAGGTACGCGTGATCCATTTCGATCACGAGTTGATCCCGGAGGGAGGGTTGATCAGACTCTGCAACTTGTCTCAGTTTTCGAGCCAAGAGTTGGACCTCTGCTAGGTCGAAAGGCAAGTTCTTAGCGAATTTAGTCGCCAAGGCTAAGTCCTCCGCTAAAGAGTGGTGGGGTGACGGCCCAGAAGGTGCTTTTAAAATGGGGGCGGGGGCAGGGGTTGCTGGGGGTAGGCCGGCCAAAATTGGGGCGCACGTCCTTAGTGGAGGGAACGCTTCCGTCGTGGGAAGACCCGTCCAGTGATTTACCACTGGAGGGGGGGCCGCCACGAATGCGGGTTTGTTCGGCACTTTTCTAGTGCCTTTTTGGGCGTTGCCCTTTCCGAACTTACGTTTGGGTCGGGGGGCGGCAGGACAGCCTCTGTAGTTAGCGGGGTGACCCGCTTGGCAGCAGAGAATGCAGCTCGGTGGCTCCGGGGAGTCCCGGGTGCGTGTGCACTCCGCGGTCCCGTGGTCGCCCAGGCACTTGACGCACCTGGGATGGGATTGACAATGTAGAGCAGAGTGCCCATAAAGTTGGCAACGATGACACTGCCGCAGTGTATTTTTTTCGTGTGGGCGTTCCACACGAAGGCCAGAGAGGCCACAGACCTTCTCAAGTTCGAAGATCTTTTTCCCCTCTGGGGAGAGGTCGAGGACAACCAATACTAGGTTTAGAGGAGACTTTGTTGCGTCGCCTCTGTGCATACGGTGCACTTCGTGCACCGGTACAGCTTGGGACTTAAGGTCCTCGAGAATGTAGGAACACTCGATTTCCTGTCGGAGTCCGCGGATTACAGCCCGAAGGCGTTTTTCTTCCGGCAGGGCATAAGTGTAGTAACCGATTTTACGGTCACATAACAAGGATGTTAGGGAGCGGTGGTCACTTGAAGACGTGACCATAACTTTGATGCCGTGTTGGGTATCACGGGCTTCTTTTATAGAGATTGCCTTACCTGGCAGCTCCTTAGCGAGTTGAAGCCAATGGGCTTTCTCGCGGATGATCAGGGGTGGCGGCGGGCGCTGTGAAGGTGGCCCAGGGCGGCTGGAAGGTGCCGCTGTTGGTTTTGTGCCCGCATTGGGGGCGAGGTTGGGGGGGACCTCCCTCTGGGTCTTCCGTTTTTTGGTACGATTGACGGTTATGAAACCGTCATCGTCCTCGTGGTTTAAGGGGATGTTCGCGGGAGGCGCGACATCCATGGGGGTGATTTATCGGCCGGTGGAAGAGGGGCATCCTGAGGTATTGCGGACCGTCAGGAGATAATTCGATTTCTCGACGAGAATCGATTACGCGGTGTATGGGCGATCGCGAACGCGAGCGCGGTGGCGGGGGTCGCGGGGTCGCGGCAGATCGGGTGCGGGGGCCCCTTGCCTTTATAAGCAGCGCAGTTGGGACATTTTCGAGCGCTGAAACAGGCCCAACGACGTCAGGAGCGAAGCCAACGCGTTGCCGGCCTTTAGGGTGGGACAGGGTGATGAGGCAGAGTATGTAGAATTGGAATAGCAGAATGGGGTGGGAGAGGATGGATGGGTTCTCATTCATCGCAGGAACATAACTCATGGCCAACTGTTTCACACCAATGTTCTGTTTTCGCGTTTACCACACCGACCGAGCTGCAATCAAGATCCTGACTCCAGCATGGCTCTGCCACGTCGTTTTGACACACTTGCAAGTATATGTGCGATATCCCACTACATGGCGATTGGAAAACTCTTTCAGGGGAAATTGGTTTGATGGAGATGTGCTGAATAGTTTGCAAGAGATGAGGTGTTTTCGCTTAAACATGTTTGTTTGGGAGTCGATGAACCAAACGACGAGAACGGATCGCTTCGTCGAGCGTGGAATGGCACACACACCATGGCGCATGTTGTCGTGAGTAACATTGCTTTAAAACAAACTGAACTGAGACGATCTATGTTATTAGCTAGTACCTAAATATGTAATAAATATTCTGGCTTGTTTATGTACAATGCGGAAATTACGAATGTATTTCGAGTCCTTCCGCCATTCACGATTTCTTCTTCCATCGTATTACTTTGCCATATTATTATGATTATACTAGAATATGTTTGTTTGTTGATATCGGCCGTTGTTTAATTTGACCATAGGGTACCACCTCCCCTAAGCATACCACTAGCGGGCAGACGTTGCCGTGCTCAGAACAAATGAAAATGTGGAACCCAATTACAGCGCCACCTACCGTATACATGTTATGTTTGCTACTATTTATTTACACCAATTACGTAGAGCTAGTCATGGGTTACATTTAATTTATCATATACATTCATTTAACACTAAATAACCATATACAGGTTAAGGTAGATTAATTTCTGCGGGTTAAGGTTAGTGGAGTATAAGTTAGGAGAAATGGATTTTCGAGAAACACATCTTCCTATTCAGCCAGCCTGAAGGCTTCAGTGATTGCACACGGTGTAAATTGTTTCAAAAATGTAGTTTATATTTTGGAAAATCAACTACATGTTGTGCTGAAGCTGCTCTAATGTTATAGGCATACATAGCCACTCGCTGCCAAAGGTGGGTGCCCCTTCTTAAGCGCTGGATGTCTGCAAACAGTCCCGCGCGCCAAACAAATGGCCGAAGGGAGGAAACGATCACCTCGGAGGCGCGTCACCTTCGCCTTCCAAATGCAAATTCATTTCTGCTTCGCTATTCTTTTTTCGGCAGTTTTCTCGAAGACGACGCGCAATGGACGCCCTAAAGTGATAAATACATTTCGATATTCGCGGTAGTACGGGTATATATTGAATAAGTTCGGTTTCATAATTATGTATTTATGTGTGAACATATGTCTAGAATAGATTTAGTTAAAAGTGAAATTCAACTGTCTTTGATGTCTTTAACATCATATTATCGTCTTATAAAACACCGCAGTCGGGCATAGCAAGCTGTGACGTCATAACTTAAACGACTCAAAAAGCGCATTCATTTAGGTTTAATACTGTAAACATCAGTGCCAATAAATAAAAGAGACCCTTTACTCGAAGATTCTTAGTAAGCCACGCCTATAATTTGCAAAACCAAATTCATTTTGAACAGTTATAATTCCCGAAATAATGTATGGCTCTCAATATACTTAATTAACATTTTAAATTTGCTTTTTATAATTCATGCTCATACAATAAATAGACGTACATTGTATCTGGGGGTCGTTCCATGTATTATGACACCAAACAGAATTAGGTTCAGAGAACATACAGCTCCATGAGATGGTAACGGTGGGTGTGCCCCCACCAGCCCCCCACCGACCCCCCTGTCTGCCCCCCATTCCGGACACAAACAAAACTCTAAAACTTAATTATGTCGACTCCACTGATTTTTATGCTTCGAGGAATGTTGAAAAGTTCCCTCGCCCAAGCTGGCTACAAAGGGGAACGCTTCCCGATGCCGATGCCGATGCTAGCTTCTCACCGCGCGGTTGCTGACATCATCGCCATGAGAAGCCTAATCAATTTCGATTCCAACGTGATTATCTTGTATATGGCTGAGACAAATAGCTGCGGAAGAAACCAAAGGGAGGCACTCCCCTAGCGTTCCACGAGGCCGCGACTTGTGGAACTCAATTAGATGGGCTCTTCTTTCATTCGTGTTCCAACCACATATGACATTGGAGTTTCTTGTTTCGAGAGCGTACTTACGAAGAGGACTTGCTCAATCATCTCCTCGAGTAAATAAAAGACGAATAACAAATATTATTCGTTCTCAATTCACATTAGACTTCCGTAACCATTTTAATAAAATAGAAACCCTCGTATCGATCGCGATCGCTTCGTCTATCTATGTATTTGATAGTGTTTTTTTGAGGAGCCAGTGTGTTCCACGCAGCCGGTACAATATTATATTAAAGAAAACAAATTCAGTGTTGGATATCGTTAGTCTCATCTTAAATAAATAAATAAATCAGCAAACAAACACACACATTGTATATCCCCTAGCTGAGTAAGTTACGCTTGTGTCATGGTAATATTCGACAGACCACTCTGGGGCCGATTCCAGACACTCAGACCACCGTAAATAATGGAAAATTCTTTTACAAAATTTACCATGGCAGACAGAATTGACTCGCTCAACCACAGAAGCCGTCCTTGAAAGAATCTGACGATAGTCCTCTTATACTAGGGCCACATCTGCGGTAACGGTAAAAATGAATATGGTCGAATGCGTCTTATTTAAAGCGTTAAAAATAACGTCGTTATCGAATAACCATATTAGTGTATATATATATATATATATATATATATATATATATATATATATATATATATATATATATATATATATATATATATAAGTTATTAGTCAATATTTAACATCATAAACCATAAAAATAAATAAAGCATTACACCGATGATCACATCTGCATCAAACGGCCTATAGTATATATATATATATATATATATATATTATAGGCTGTATAGCATATTATCCCAGGTGAGTCCCTACCATGAGGTAAATTATTAGATTTGTTAAAAATAATATCATCAAGCACCTCCCGTAATTGTGATAAATGTCCAGCCGACTTTCAAGCGGTGAGGTGGAGTAAATAGGTCCCAAATCACCGTCAGTTGAGAACGTTCTCAAAACGCTGGCCACATTACCACGCGTGCGTGGCCAGCGTTTTGGTTTCGTGAGACATCTATCAACTATTTTGATAGGTCTCGATAAAGCCGATGGGCTTCTGGACCCCATGGCCCCAGAGTTTCGACACCAAAAGCCACAAATATCTATCCACTACCAACCGGGTTTTAGGTCCTCTCGACCACAGCCGGATCGGGGAGATGGGACGCTGCCAAAGTGTTAACTGATGGTCGTCCCATCTTCCTTGGCACCAAAGACATCCCGTCCGGTCTCTTGCCATCGTCGCGACACGGTCCATTTGGCTCTAATGGCTGTGACAAGAGCCCGGCGGATAGTGTCATTTAGATATTATTGTAAAAAAACAACTCCATGAAATAAAACAATAAAAATAAGACGATACCTGACATTACAAAAAAAGTATCTGGAATGGATGATTTGCTTGTGGTTCCAAATTCAAGTATTTGTTGTCAAATTGGCATAACTGTGTTTCATTTTGGCGCGGAGTTTGAGTTGCATCGGTCATTTGGATTAAATGGAGTGCTGTTTTTAGTTAGATCGTATCTAATGGACAAAGAACATCGAACAAAGAGTTTGTCTTGAATTTTGCTTCGCCAGTAGAAGGTCGTGTTCAGGGACACTGAAAATGTTACAGAAGGCTTACGGTGGATTGACTTTATCAAAAACACGTGTTTGTGAGGGGACAAAGCGGTCGAGATTTGCTTACCCTTGGTAGGTCATCAACGTCTTCAACTAAAGTTAACATGGCAGAAATGAAGGAAATAGTGACTGAAAATCCTCACTCGACATGAAACATGTTGCGGCCCGACTAGTCCCGAAACACCTGAATTTTCTCCAACAACGCAATCGCATAAGAGTCGCTGAGGACATGCTAGAACGAGTCAATTCCGACCCACATTCATGAAGCGCATCGTGAGAGTGAGGTGACATGCAAACTAGTCAACAAGCCTCGGAGTGGCGCCTTCCAACTGAACCGAAACCGAAAAAGCACGCCAAAGTGTTGTGCACTCGGAATTCTTATGGGAAGGTCCTTATCTATATATATATAATGAAAATGGCCTTCCTTTGAGGCTCAATCACGCCTAAACCACTGATCGTATCGACATGAAACTACCACCATTCGATGCGAAATTTTTCCTAGATGGTTTATGGCTATTTATTTTTCGAATTCTGACGTTCCTTCATTTTTTTTATTGCTGTTTTACTTTCATGAACATTTATCCCGCTAATAAGAACAAAAGACAAGCGTTTTCTCTTGATTCTTTTGTTTTCATGGATTTCAACGGAGTTTACTAAACGGATTATGTTCTTTTACATTCAGCTAAGAATCTACTTACAAACTTCCACGCATCCACCCACCAACTCCCACGCACCCCTGCACACCCACTCTCATTTTTTGATAAAAATAAAATGCCGTATCTATGATCGAATACCACTTCAGAACGGCTGGACCGATTGGGTTAATTTTTTTTTTGTTGTCTTCAGAATTGTCAGGAGAAGGTTTATATGTAAGAAAATTTTAAAAAAGTCTGCTAAAACGTTAAAAATTTCGATGATAAGCGAAGTATTCCAATTTCTATAGTTACTCATCACGAAATCTCGGGAACTATAAGACTTAGAAATGTGAAACTTGGTAGGAATATTACTTTCGTTGTGTAGAAGTCAACTAAAAACGGATTTTAAGAAATTCATCCCCAAAAGGGGATTGCGGGGGCGTTAACAATGAACAATTCCCGTTTTTAAACTATAGCTCCTATAAATTCTAAATTTGGTAGGAATCTTCTGTAAGAGATGTAGAAATAGTCTATGAACGAATTTTACGGTAGCTCACCCCACAGGGGTTGCGGGGGTGGTTTAACAATGAAAATTTTTATTTTTAAGCCGTAGCTCCTACAGACTCCAAATTTAGCTAGAGTCGTCTATATGTGATGCAGAAATGATTTAAGAGCGGATTTTACAACAGCCCACCGCCGAAAAAGATTGCGGTAGTGGGTGTTAAAATGTGAAATTTCTATTTCCAAACTGTAACCTCTATAGACTCTAAATTTGGTAGTTATTTTATAAAAAAAAAGTTTATTAATATATTAACACATAATATTTAATCTTCATCTTCATCTTTAATAATCATCTTATGGATTGCAAGAATTGGTAACTCTTCAACTACGAATTCATTCGAGAAAGTGATTTGATCGAAGAATATTCTAAATTTTGAGTCGGATAGAAATTGATCATTGATAGTTGGGAAGTGACAAACAAAATCCGCAGCATTTGAGATCGTCACAATCTATATTAATTATCAATTTTTTTTTTATATAAATTCAAAATGGATGCGATTAAATTGAGAAGAAAAAAATAATTTAAATGACGGTAGAACTTTGCTTAGACATTACTTGATTTTTGTTTATTCTTAAACAATGACGAAGTGGAGCATTTTCAACTGCAAACAGATAATTATATGAACTCATTCCATATATTTCTTCTACATAACCACGAAAACTGAATCGATAAATGTAAATTTACGTAATGTGTCTATCGTTATCTATTTAATTATTTTTATACCTGTTATTTCTTCTATAAAAGTATCCGTCATTTGGATGAATAATAATAAATGAGTCCCTGATTATTATAATTTGTCGATGAAGCAATTGACGAAAATATTGTCAACGACAACGATATAAATAATGAAGAAATTAGAGAAAATAATATCAATGACAACGATGATATTAATAATGAAGATAATAATGATATTGATAATAATAATAATAATAAGCCCCCTAATACAACCACACGTCCTGATTGAAAACCTAATCACGTGGGAGGCGGACAGACGAATGAGAAATTAGTGGCGTGGCTAACGTGGCTCTGGAAACCCATCAAAAATGGAGCTACGATCTAAACGTAAACGTATAGGACCGCTGCCCGGGGGCGATCGCCGGGACACACCTGGAGCTGACGCTGGGTGTCTCAGCATGCGAATTGTCAGCGGTGAGGAGCTGGGAGCAGGCGAGCTCCCACCGACAAAGATGCTACAGCCGAAATCCGTCACGATGGTGATAGTTTAACAGTCAGAACAAACACTCCAATAGAACCATATAGCCCAAGTACTGTATCGTACACACCCTCCAGATCATCTTCACCTTCCGTATCATCGTCACCCCAAACACTCTCTTTTAACCCAGATCCACCCATACCAGTCTTGAATGTTGCACGGGAAGCAAGTTCCTTCTTACCCGTGTCTACCAAGGCTCTGTCATTCGCCTGGCAAAGTAATCCGTTTCATAATTCGATGAGATAGAGTGAATATGTACATTACATGTTGATAAAGAAGAAATAACGTTTACTAATACTTAGTTATACGTTTATAATGTTCGTTGCAACGATAAACATGAAGTTAATAAATAAACAACAAAAAATATTGAATGGTTACTAGGTTCATTGTCTTTTGCTATTAAAAAAAAATAAGCAAATAAACATTTAGACCATTCATCTGTCATCAACGCTACTATCAACATCAACTTCATGAATTTTCAACGGCCACCATTTTTCCGGCAAGCGCGTCGTTATGAGTATGTCTTTTATATAATTTTTAATTGAATTTATAATCTTTTTTGTTTATTTTATAAATTATTGATTTTTTTTTTTTTCAGATTCACTGGGTACGTTCAGGAGCTTTTCGGGTACCGTGAATTACTCTTTACCGACAATTTTCCATTTGGTATCCGTGATCGGTCTGGGGATCATGTTATAATGATTGTCGATAATCAACATGAGCTTGAGTCGATTATCGAAAAGGTTGTGGTTAAACGTACTCTCTGCTCACCGTATTGGTCCGCAGTGGTTATACGTTTAACCATTTCCATTAAAACATTTTATGATATTTTTTTTTTCAAATATCATATCGCGTTACAGATGCCATCTGATCAAAAAATGACTCGCCGTTTGAATTTAGAGTTTTAGTTTGAACTTCGTTATGTTAACGAGTATGTTTTACGTCCCGGCAAACTCAACTTGCGAGCGACGAGTCGTCGAATGTGAGATGGAGGAAGATTAATACTCATTTCTCCATGAATCGGACCATTTCTATTCACTAATTTCTCCATTTATTCTTTGTTCTGTTGTTCATCAACATTTATTTTTATTATAATAATAATTTATTATATCAATAAATTTTATTTTAAGTGAATTTGACTCTTCTTTGAAAAATATTTTAAATTTCAGAAAAAAAAAATCAAAAAAAAGCAAAAAAAATATATAAATAAAAAAAAAATAACAAAAAAAGGAAAAAAATCAAAAAATGATGTATAAACTTTAATTTATTTCCTTTGAAAATTCGCCCAGCGAAGCGGGCGGGGGCGGCTAGTATATTATATGAGCATTTTGCGGCGTTTAAGAGAGCATATTCGATGAAAAAGGCCATCATTGTGAACGAATTCTTGACCAAAACTCAACAAATACCATAGAGCAACCACCTTATTCACCAGATATGGCTTCAGCCGACTTCTTTCCTTTTCCTAAACTCAAATTACCACTTCGTGGCACCCGTTTTCATTCGGTAGAAGATATAAAGGAGAATTCGCGGCGAGAACTAAACTCAATTCCGGAAAAAGCGTTTAAAAAAAATGTTTGGCGTAAGTGTATCGTTTCTGAAGGAGCATACTTTGAAGGTGACAAAATAAATTTGAATAAATCACTAACATTTTGTGTATTATTGACCTCTTCCCGATATTTTTTTGACAAAGTAGTACTTTTTATATTAATTGAAAACTTAACTTCTACAAATAGAATAGTATCGGAAGAGGCTCATTGCACACGCGGGTACAACAGTGCAACTGATAAATCTCCGTTTCCAAACCCACACTTAAACATGCCGCGGTCCGCGGAGTCGCTTGCGAAACAACGCCCAGTTATAGTGAAACGGGTCACGAGAAAACGATCGACTGACGCGAGCTCACCTCAAATGTGATTCAAACTTTTCGACTTGTCTCTAATCTCTTTTGGCGACTGTTCGCCGAACTCTGCGTCTGTCTGATAACTACATCTTCAATCAACTTTCTTTGTAGAGTTTATTATCGTGCGACTCGATTATTGTTATTAAACCTTCACTTGTCCTTTTATAATATCACGCCGCTTTTGATTAATTATACAAAATGTTATAAAACAGCATTCGGGCCTTTTGTCAAAGTATCGAATGGACACGACACGACATGGCAGCGACGTTCGGGGCCCGAGGGCCTCCACGGACCCCTTGGCCCTGCGGCCCCGCTTTACGACTGATTCCAAGGATACAAACAACATTCGATCAACCGATGAAGCCGCTGTTACAATCTGTCAACTGGGCTATTGGCAGATTTTTTCCAACTACCCCACGGGTCATCCTTTGTGCCAGACGTTGGAGAATGGCGGCGGTTCAGGTTCAGAGGCGTTTTGAGAACTCTCCTTTCTTTATACGTGTGAACGCTACTCGGCGAAAATCTGTTAATTGAAGACTAATCCAACAAACATCCAAACAAGCTCTTACACTTAAGCCTTTCTTTTCGTTCCTCCTTCCGAAGTATTGTTTCACTTCTTTTCTACGTAAAGACATACAACGTCCGTACGCGAAATGTATTTTTTACAATTTTCCATCTCGTCCGCTTCGGCGGCATCCTCCACGGCACACGGAAGCGGGCAATGCGAGACAAAGACAACAAACTCAAAAACCATTCAATATAAAACCACAACGAAAATAGATTCGTATCGAGTGGTTCATAAATAGTCGAGGACGCTCTATTTGTGTTCCGGACTCGAACCAAAAACTAATTCAATATACCAACACAAATCCCTTTGTATTATTCCGCGTCTCTTATATAATATTTGAGTGGTGCATACACACATGTATGCGAGGATATCGTTGAAAGTGGTCGATCGGCGGAGTTAAAGAAGCGGCCGAAGCGGGCCCTGTCATGTTCATTGGCCTTCTATTCGTTACGACCCTTGTCTCGAATTCTGTTTCCTGCGGAGCCGACACATGTAGCGTTGCACCCTCTGCGCTGGGATATCGAATAATCTATGACGTCCCAGTAATGTCCTCCAGTGTTTCTTATTTTCAAGAATTTCAATATTAGTTTAAAATACGCCCTCTGTTCGAAAGATGATCCATTTTACTTATTTTAGAAAATAGTTTCGCAATTTGTCTGCATGTTTTGCATTAACATTTAGTGAGGAAACAATTTATCAATTTTTAGACAAGGGTCACGTCTTCCCAGAAGGGTTGGCTCCAGCTTGGAGAGATCGCAGGTAAGCTTCCACAAAATGTTAGTTTTATAGTGTATTTTTTGGTATAAGTAGACGGTGTATGAAATTGAGCATGAAACGAAAACAACTAAGTTAAATCAAAAGAATATATTTTAACAGATAGAACAGCTCTCGGGGCGTAGGCTGCGTGAGAGAAATAGCTGGCGCCGGCTTACGTACCACGCGATACTCTCCTTAAACTGCGGTCAATCTGCACACGTAAAAACTCAAAGTTCTTGGTCCCCGTTACGGGCCTAAACAAGCTAAGACAATAGAACCGATAATATTCTTTAAATTAGAATAATTATAACACTTGAAAATAGATTATTTAGATTCGGGTTCCACGTAGTAGTGTATGTGTAAGTCAGTGTATGGAAAAATGTATAAAATCAGTGTGAGAAAAGATAAGTTAGTGTGTGCATAGAATCAGCGAAGTATTAAGTGTAGAGTGGAGATAGTAAAATAGTAGTCACTTTCCGGCAACTAACAATAATAGTGTGTGTATAAAAGCGTTTAATAAATTATCTTCTAAAAAGGCCGCAAGTATCAAAAGTGCTAATGGAAAAGGTACTCGGACGGGTTGATAAAGTTATCATATCGCTGCTCGCGGTTTAGACATTAACAAAGTGTTTATAAATATTGTAAAAACAATTTGGAGAATATAAGTCTATCTGTTGTTCGTACGAAATGCGTTTGTTGGTTAGTAATTGAAAACAATTTAAATCGGTATACTATTTCAATTAATTTCATTATTTGAACTTAACCCACTGTTTTATTTTACAGTTAATACTCTTCGGGGTTATTTTGGTAATTGCCCATGTGGCGCCGATAGACATAGTGACGACCACGGAAAATGTCAAACTATCCGGAATTACAAAAGACGTAGAATCAAAATCATCAGAGTTAACTACGCCCACGAGTGACCAAACAGTCTCCACAATAATTGCGGCAGACTCGCCGACGGAAATAACAACAACTGAAGATTCATTTCTAAACGCACCGACAAGTGCACCGTCCAATGTCACAACAGAAATTAAGTTATCGTCGATACAGTCAGTTGTTCCAATTGATAAACCACTCTCTGCATCGTCTGAAACAACTACATCGGAACCACAACTAATAACGTTCAATACAACATCAAAAACAGAGAAAATTACAACCCTAAATGACGAAAATGTAACAATGTCACCAGTCCATACAGATTTGCTACGATCAATCAATCGATCCAATGAACTGACAACTAAACAACAAAAACTAACGGCGGTGATACCAGCACTTTCTTCATTTAATCCAGAAACCAATGCAGTTCAATCTGAATTGATAACTAACATATCTGATTCATCTTCCCTACTATCTACAACAATACTATCTAATGAATCGATTACTGAGACGACAGAACAAACCACAGCTATGTCAGAACACTCAAAAACTACTTTAGTTCAAACAGAACAGATATCAATAAAACCAGAGTCCACTACTAAAATTACCGATATAACAAACGAGCAAACGTCTACAGACCGAATCAATCAAACACCAATATTGGTAGAACCAACCATAAAAACGACAGTACAGTCAACAAATAATCAACAAGTTACAACAGGTCAACTATCTTCGGAAGACATAATCTCCACTACATCCCAACCAGTTTTACGGGACTCCGAAATTACTATTGAGAACTCATCTTCAGAATCCTCCCAATTGCAACTTAAGTCATCTTCGATTCAAGTAGAGTCGAATTCTATTACAAATGAATTTGATAGAACGACGATTACTGAAGGTGAAACGACGTCTGCTACAAACAGTGAACTAGCAGGAATTCACTCAACTAATACACCGACGGAGACTACCATAAGTTCAACTTATGCAGAACCTGAGCTGTCTACTTTACATCCAGAATTCGATAAAACATCAACTGAAACTACAAAAAGTCTCATTCAATCGACATCTACAGCGCAGGAAATCACTTCACTTCAATTTCATGTAACCACAGAAGTGATTACGCCGAATTCTGAATTTACGACAATATCACAAAGTCCTATAACCACAGGGTCCTCCCTTGTACTCGAAGACAATATGGATAAAGTAACAACTTATTCTCCAATTAATGAAAATTTAGAAAACCACACACAATCCAAAGAACCAATTACAACGAAGCCCGTCACCAGTGTTGGAAATTTAACACCTAGTGAGGTTGTAACTGGAAACTTCATCGACGTGGCGTATGATAATAATAAACCCGACACCAACGGAGTGACTGGGAGCAATTTCACAGATTCAGGTGAAAACCACCATATTTCTATCAGTACGAATATCAAGCATCCTTCATTCAACGTGGCCGACTTTTTGAGTCACTTGGCGTCGTTCTTCAAACCAAATAAGGCGAGCAGCGTCGGAGTCACCGGTCCGAGTGAAGAAGATGATTCAGAATCGGAGTCCGACTACGATTACCACAGTTCGATGAGTAAATCGAGCGAATCCTCGCACTCTTCGGAAGAATCAAAGGAACAGGGGAACGGGTCGTCGGAGGAGTGGCAGGGGAACGGAGCGGATCTATGGAATCTGCTGAGCGGCGTCTTCGGCCCCTCGGACGACGAGTCAAACGAATCCGGCGATTCCACAGCGGGCTCCGACCATCACACCTCGCAAGAAGAGGAGTCCAAAGGATCCGCAGAGTCGCAGGAGGCAGCGGTCGCCGGTATATATACATTTTGGGACCAACTTTTGGGCGAACTTCGTCAAAAGCTATCGAAATAAACTCTGATGTTCGGGGCACTATTTAATTGTTGCCATGTTTTGGTTATCATCGTTTTCTTATAGATAAATATTTATTTTAAACTCTTGATTGGTTTTTTAATTATCATATTGCTCTTGACAAATAATTGAAATGCCCATCATAGAGTGCGGGCGATTAGAGTGCTCTCTGCCGGAGTGGGACGTTCTTGCTCGCCGGTTGTGGTTTACTGAGGATATGAAGCGGCCGCAATCGCTGATTCGTTTGACAAATTTGACAAGTTTCAAAATAACGTGGAACTTTTTTTTTCTCTTTTTTTTAGGGGCTTTGAACCGTTTAGATTAGGTCAGCACCATCGTACCTTTTCTTAATTTACTATAACTTACCTTAAACTAACAATGTTTGTGACGAGTTCCTCGCAAAAGTGGAACTTATAAGAAGTACAAAAATTACTAGTGTACCTCGACTAAAGTAGCCGATTTAGGTCCTCCTGCTTGATAATTAACATAGCGCTATGCTTATGTCACTTTTGCTGGTGCAGGCAGATAACGTCAAATACATAATTATACTTACGAAACAATTATTATCACAGTATGTCTATTCGTAACGATATCTAGAAATAAATTGAGTAACTTGTGTCAAAGTATTAGGAAAAATGTTTCATATTTGACATATGCCTGTCTGTGCAATGTTAGGGTGGCAGCAAGCATATCCTGTGCTGGCACGTCTTTCAGCAGGGACAGGTCCTATGTAAGCCTCAACGTAACGGCTGCGTCGGGAAGATGGACATCGCGGCTCGAAGCCATCTCAGCTCTTCGGCTATTCGACCTGTCACTCGTAATGGTCGTAACAAGAGGCACCGCTCCTGCGCTGCGTTAGGAACCACCAGCGTCACTATCTTCTCAAAGTGACAAACCACCACAAGTGCAATGGCGTTATTCTGATTAAATGATTTAAGCGTAGCTTTGCCGCTCTCTGTAGATGGCGCTGCATTGGAGTGATGCATAATTTGCAGAAATAAATCTCAATGCAAGAGCGAAGAGAAGGGCGAGGCGCGTTGGGGGGCGCGACAAATTAGCCGATAAATCTACCGGAGTGCTGCGGCCGACGCGGCGGCAGCCAGGCGACATTGTACGCTAGCGCGATAGCAACAGGGTCTTGTCCGGATCAGGTGTGAGCTCGCGAACGACGACAGTGTCGCCACACCACCAACGGACGGACAAGTGTTCGCTTCCCACGCACGGCAAAGACGCCATGGAACTGACACACCACAAGCCGCGTTGCTATAACATGAACTATTTATTTATTTAATTATGGATAAAAACAACAGCTTTAAACTAAAAAGTGAAAAATAAATATCTTCTATAACACCTTGAAGTCAGTGCATTTAAAATTTACTTGTTTTTAAGCCGACTTCAAGACGCTGTACAAAAAAAAAATTTTTAACCGACTTCAAAAAGGAGGAGACTCTCAATTTTACTGGTATTTTTTTTATGTATGTGCACCGATTACTCTGAGGTTTATGATCCGATTTACGTGATACTTCTCTAGTTTGATGCGGAATAGTTGCCATTTGGTCCCGTACTTTCATTTTATGAACATTTTTTTATAAAACAAATTATCGTTGCCGTTTCTTGGGACCTATATGTTTTAAGTACTTTTCGTAGGCCTGCCCATAGCTCGACACTAAAAAGTAACAAATAAAACTTCATTTAATAAAACCGACTTCAAAAACTAAAAAGTTTAAAATAACTTATTTCTAAAGCTATTTTTAATTATAATATTGTTACAAGTTGGGCCAAACACAAGGGATGCACATCTGCCTGCCATAAAACCTGGTTTATTGCCCTTCCTCTTAGTTGCAGTTCTTTTGTTAATACAATGGCCTATTATTATTGTTATTGTGCTTGTTTATGGCCGTTCGCAGACATAATCTTGCAGGTGTGCAGAATTATGTTTTCTGGGAATAGCGTCGATGGTGGTGCAGGTGTAATTCGTGGAATTCATTGTTTACACGGTCCTAAGCTGAGTATAAAGGGGTGTCCGAAGGGAGAGATGGGCAGTCAAGCGACGACTACGATTCGATTAAGACGTTTGTAATACTCTCGATTAGCGATATAGACGACGGACTTTGCGCGTGTCAAATTGTATTGAATCGTGCACTGTGAACTGGTTGCATCCAGTTTTATTTGTATTTGTTTTATACGTGTTTGTACAGTTCTAATAAACTTTATAGTAATTCCAACGGCATTTATTTTAATTCGAGTCTTGTAGCTCGTAACAATATCTTATTTTTAATATATATTATCATAAAGTCGGTACTTAGTAATTTTTAAAATATAGTAATTTTTATGTTTTACTTCGCACCGACTTCAAGATGTTTTAGATAATATATTAGGTTGGGGAAAAAGTTTCTTCGCATTTTGTATAAAAATTCAAAAGGTTTTTTTATAAAGTTTATTTACATTTGACTAAAGTATGTAGGTGCCATTTTGTTGGATAAATTTTTGCCATCTTGTAGGTAGGGACGTGATCCCATTGCTATAAATTTTTTGGGGCTTCTGATCAATAAATTGCGACAAGTGGTTTTGGTAGTCTTCTCGTGATGTTAACCTGACACTGCCTAAGGAATTCTGCAGAGACCGAAACAGGTGAAAATCTAAAGGTGCAAGGTCAGGACTATATGGCGGATGCATTAACACCTCCCAGCCAAACTCTCGTAATTTTTGCTGAGTGGCTAAAGATTTGTGAGGTCTAGCGTTATCGTGGTGAAAAACCACACCCCTTCTGTTGATTAATTCCGGCCGCTTTCTCTCAACATTTTGCTTTAATCTCATCAGTTGTTCATGGTATAGTTCAGAATCGATGGTCCTGCCTGGCGGTAACAGCTCATAATGAATAATGCCCTTCCAATCCCACCATAGGCACAGCATCACCTTGTTGCGAGTTAACCCGGGTTTCGTCACAGTCTGTGAAGCCTGACCGGCCTTTGAGCCACGATCTTTTTCGCACGTTCTTGTCGTACGTGATCCACTTTTCATCACCAGTTATCAGCTTCTTCAAAAATGGTTCGGTTTCATTACGTCGTAATAAAGAATCACAAATGAGTACACGGTTCATTAGGTTTCTTTCAGTGAACTCATGAGGCACCCAAATATCGAGCTTTTTTGTGTACCCAGCTTTTTTCAAATGTGCCAAAACCGTTTTGTGGTCAATTCCCAGTTCTCCAGCTACATCGTAATTACTAATATGCCGATCTTGCTCCACTTTTTCAAAAATGGCATCAATTTTGTCCGTAACAGGGCGACCAAAAAGACGTGCATCAAATATCAGAATTTCCGGATTGAAAACGCTGAAACCAAATTTGCGCTACTCTTACAGATACTGCATTAGGTCCATAAACATCACAAATTTTTTTCGCGGCTTGTGTTGCATTTTTACCTTTTTTGTAGTAAAATTTTAAAATGTATCGAATTTCTTCATTAGATCCACTCATTTTAACAATAAGTAAAACAAATGAAAATCGCACATTTTCTTAATTTGAATTTAGAATTGTCTTCTGTAAAATTAAAACTTTTTAATGATACCAAAACCAGCCAGATACAAATGGTATATCCAAAGACATCTTATTACAAGTTCATACATACTATATGCGAAAAGACTTTTCCCCAACCTATTATATTAAAAATAAGATATTATAATTAAAAATAGCTTTAGAAATAAGTTATTTTATACTTTTTAGTTTTTTAAGTCAGTTTTTTGTTTAAAGATTAAAGTCGGTTTTGTTTCCGCTAAAAAAATACTTTCTACTTTTTAGTTGCTTGAATACCTTTGAAAATAATATTTTAAGCACCTGTACAAATTTTACTACTGGCACGCATATACAAATTTTACCTTACGCAGAGTATAGGCACTCGGCACTTTTCAACAAGGGTTGCTCTCGATTTGCCTGCGATCCGCTCATCAGATCCTGACTTGGTGATATTGGGACTACCTCGGAAGTATGTTCTTTCGAATAAACAAAAATAATTGAGAATCGGTCCACAACGCACGGAGAAATCGCGTAACAAACACACAAAAACACATGCAGTCGAATTGAGACCCTCCTCTTTTTGGGAGTCGATTTAAAATTAAAATTGTTATCAGAGAGCCAATTAACGATTCTAGCCAATAATATCTTGATTAAGTAACGTGCAGATATACAGTACATTATAAAATTAGGTAAAAAATAAGACTTAGAGTCCGCTTGAGTAGTTGCTTGCTCGCACTGTGATAGAAGCAGTCTATTGGACTAAGGAAACTGGAGAAAGTGTATAAGCTCTGCGCGCAAATCATCGTTCGTGGGCGTCGTGTTTCTTGGGTGCTCTTAGTTTGCTCCTTCTCATCCTAGATACCTATGCTTATATCTTTCTTCAGGTGGACAGTATCTATTACAATTCAGCGAAAGTAATTTTCGGGAGTCATTCGACGACTAGATGATTGCCGTCAAGACATCGGGTAGCTCGATAAGTGGTCGCGGGGCGGGGTAGGGGTGGGGAGGACGGATGAGCCGGAGATTCCCGTTTCACAATTAGAAGTTACCGCCGGCCTCATTATCTGTCCGAGGGAAGTTGCGCGCTTATTCATTACCGACGAAGCCACTGAAAAAAGTTTTCGTGTTTCAACCTAAGACGGAATTAAATTTGATGCGGTGCGCGTCCCGCACCCCGCCGCACCCCGCCGCACCTCGTCGCGTCCGATCGCGGCGTGCCGCACAAGTTCGCTCGTTAATCGTCCAGGCCGCGTCGCTTATCGCGATCGCCCCGCGCCCCGCGCCCCGCGCCCCGCGCCCCGCGCCCCGCGCCCCGCGCCCCGCGCCCCGTTCGCTCGTCATCTCCCCGCCGATTATATCGCGGGGTTTCCAAGTGACGAGACGCCCGCAGCCTGCAGCCTCATTACTGATACACCAACGAGTAAACCGAGGAGAATTGGGCGAGAGAATCACTTCGTCCTTTCGCTCGCGACGACATTATTTCAAGATCTTGTTTACGCTCACGAGTCGGTCCAAAACACGATAAAACTAGGAAAAAGTTTGGAACGAACGACTTCCGTGTGAAGGAGTATCCCCCTCCCCGCACCCCGCACCCCGCACACCGGACGCAACTCCTTTCGAATAGGACATTATACTAAAATAGAGTGTAAGTGAATCCAAAGCACTGTATGCATTTTGTGAAACCTTTAGTGAGGGACTCGATAGACGGTTCACCCGCGCTGTTGCGACTCAATGAGGCTGCAACCGACGCGACGCCCTTGACGTCGTCGCGTCTCGCTCCCTGCGATGCGCTCGCGCTCTGCCATAACCGTCCCTGCCAAGAAACGGCATAAATAAAATAGAGACATCGGTGGGATCATTGTTTCCCCCGTTATTATGCTAAAGGCTGGCAACGCATTGGCTCGGGTCTGGGGTTGCGAACGTCTACAGACGATGGTAGATCATGAGCTGGGCCGTCTGCTTGTTTGCCAGCTTCATAATTAAAACCCCCACCCACTTCCTTTTCTGTCCGGCGGCGCTCGTCAACACTTCTTTGACCATGTCTGCGTACCTGACTTTACTTCCCTATATCTGTTTCTTTGTCAATTCCATTCCAAATTCGATAAAGGATTTATACTTTACAATTAAATTCCATATTTCAATGAGTTCTTTTTTCGAGAGTGTTCTTTTCTTAAAACGCCAAAATTCTTTTTTAAAAGGCAGTTCGATTACATGTTCAGGCGCCCGGTCTAACGGCGTGTGCGCCGCCAGAGGGCAGCCCACCTCATTTGCACGCGGTTCAGCCGTCTGCGCCGCTCTACTTGACATTCCGGCCGCGCTAAAAGTTCAATTGCAATTTAATTTGCGCGGGTATTGGTCGCGTCCGCGGAACGGTTGCGGCGCGGAGCCGTTGGCGTGTTGGCGTGGAATCATTACGCGCAAATGGAGTGCGGGCGTCGCCGCCGCGCCCTCACATGCAGTGCGCGAAGTGCTTCGAGACTTGCACAAAAAAGCGTGATGGATACCACTCGGCTACGAAACGTATACTTAATCGACACACTCAATCTTATTTTAAGAATACTAAACACAATATTTTAAAATCGGTTCAGTAGTATAAGAGATTATTTCCGACAAACTCACAAACATTACCTCTTTACAATATTAGTATAGATTATCATTTTATATTGTTACGAATTTGTGGAATGTGAATTTAAAAATACCGTCGGTATTATCACAAAGCTTACTATCGTTACACAAACTTAATTCACAGTTTTTACAAATATAATCGAATACAACAAAACCAAATCGTAAGGCAAAAATCGTAAACACATAAGTCACGCAAAGTTCGTCGTTATAAGATACTCGCTCCGAAAGTATCACTAGACAATGCTTCATTCGTAGTCAGAACATGACCAACTCCTTCCTCGACTGCGACCCTATTCATTAAACTTTAGAAATTAGACATGGTCTTCTATCAACGTGCCCACCGTTCCTTTGAATTTTTAATTTATAAGCTTTATGTCTGACATGTCTTCCATGAATTTGCATTAAATACGAACAGAAAAAAGAAGGTTTTATGATGTATTGCGGCGACGTAAACATAGAGATTAACGCGAACAATAGATTACTCAAATGCGAAAAGGGGAATTAAACACCTGCAAAGGACCGGTTCGCAACAATGTCATTTATCATTTTATTGAACACATCATTATAGCCAACCAAGTGGATAAGATTTACTATCATTTTATCACCACATTCCATCACCACTCTTTCATCATGATATCCCACATCACACCATCATCATTATCCGGGTGCCGCGCCGTAGCCTCCACATTACTTGTATACCGATAGTAAGATAGGAGCTACTACACGTTAGAGGAATGGTCATATTTGCACTTTCAATCATTGTTCAAAAAATCAACATTTTTATTTTTCATAAAAGAAAAAACAAAAATATAAGAGAACAAGGAACTCTCTTTAGTTTCAGTAAAAAAGTTTTCGAAAATATTAAAGGAGAAGATACATGAGTATACTACAATTAATTTTGTGCTCCACGTGTTTTACACGTGTCGTTAAGTCTCTAAGTAATAAGTATTGCCCCTTCAGGAAAAGTGATTCAGAGCGAGTATGCAATGTATTTAAAACTAGGATATGCCCACGACTTGGTTGAATTGAAAATTCCGCGGGATTCCCGGGATAAAAGTAGCGCAGAGGTTAAATATAAGAATTAACCGTTGATCAGCGGATACCGCATCGAAATCGGCCCAGTAGTTTTTACGTGAATCCCGTACAAACAGACGAGAAATCTAAAAAATATTTCATCGTGTTCTTCATTGTTAATATAGTCTATTTTTAATAGGTTCAATGTACAGACACGACATGTTTAGAATTTTATAAAATTATAGATATGGGCGAAAAACAATCAATTGCAGCTGTTTTATTTTAAATCAAACATAAAAATAAATTTAAAAAAAGGAACAAATAATTGTTTATTGGGCCCTTAAGAGCTGCAAGAGAGAAGAGAGTGGCGTAAAATGGCATCGCCAGTGCGAGTTATGGCTCCGTAGTGCACGCCTTCCAAAATAGTCCTCGTAAACATTTCATCGCCTCATTCCGAACCGAATACATCACTTTCGCAATTTGTTTGCGGCCTTTGTGTGGAAGAGAACACTGCCCTGACGACGCCAGCGGCCAGCGGCCAGCGGCCAGCGGCTAGCGGCTAGCGGCTAGCAGCTAGCAGCTAGCAGCTAGCAGCCAGCGGCCAGCGGCCAGCGGCCGTCTATCGTCACCACACCCGCTCTCCACTTGCTCACAAGCCATTTTGCTTACATGGGTTGGGGACAAAGTTTCTTCGCATTTTATATAAAAATTCAAAAGGTTTTTTTATAAAGTTTATTTACATTTGACTAAAGTATGTAGGTGCCATTTTTTTGGATAAATTTTTGCCATCTTGTAGGTAGGGACGTGATCCCATTGCTATAAATTTTTTGGGGCTTCTGATCAATAAATTGCGACAAGTGGTTTTGGTAGTCTTCTCGTGATGTTAACCTGACACTCCCTAAGGAATTCTGCAGAGACCGAAACAGGTGAAAATCTAAAGGTGCAAGGTCAGGACTATACGGCAGATGCATTAACACCTCCCAACCAAACTCTCGTAATTTTTGCTGAGTGGCTAAAGATGTGTGAGGTCTAGCGTTATCATGGTGAAAAACCACACCCCTTCTGTTGATTAATTCCGGCCGCTTTCTCTCAACATTTTGCTTTAATCTCATCAGTTGTTCACAGTACAGTTCAGGATCGATGGTCCTGCCTGGCGGTAACAGCTCATAAATGAATAATGCCGTTCCAATCCCACCATACACACAGCATCACCTTGTTGCGAGTTAACCCGGGTTTCGCCACAGTCTGTGAAGCCTGACCGGCCTTTGACCACGATCTTTTTCGCACGTTCTTGTTGTACGTGATCCACTTTTCATCACCATTTAACAGCTTCTTCAAAAATGGTTCGGTTTCATTACGGCGTAATAAAGAATCACAAATGAGTACACGGTTCATTAGGTTTCTTTCAGTGAGCTCATGAGGCACCCAAATATCGAGCTTTTTTGTGTACCCAGCTTTATTCAAATGCGCCAAAACCGTTTTGTGGTCAATTCCCAGTTCTCCAGCTACATCGTA
Organism: Dendrolimus houi; assembly: GCA_039645545.1. Taxonomy (NCBI): domain Eukaryota; kingdom Metazoa; phylum Arthropoda; class Insecta; order Lepidoptera; family Lasiocampidae; genus Dendrolimus; species Dendrolimus houi. The sequence goes on from CM077140.1 coordinate 16,607,866, forward strand.
ACTACTAATATGCCGATCTTGCTCCACTTTTTCAAAAATGGCATCAATTTTGTCAGTAACAGGGCGACCAGAACGACATGCATCTTTGATATCAAAATTCCTGGATTGAAAACGCTTAAACCATTAGGTCCATAAACATCACATTTTTTTTTATTTTTTTTTCGCGGTTTGTGTTGCATTTTTACCTTTTAAGTAGTAAAATTTTAAAATGTGTCGAATTTCGTCATTACATTCACTTGTTTTAAAGAAAAACAAATAAAAACCACACATTTTCCTAATTAGAATTTGGAATTGTTTTCTTCAAAATCACAACTTTTTTTTTTTTATTAATGATACCAAGACCAGCCAGATACAAATGGTATATCCAAAGAGATCTTGTTACAAGTTCATACATACTATATGCGAAAAGACTTTTTCCCCAACCTATTATGTAATTTTAATACCGAGGGTGGCCAAGAGATACCTTTCATCCCGAAAAATGAGATAGTTTCCGGGATTAAAATATATGTGGCCGAACGAGCCTAAATGATAAAATGAAATGACCGAAATAACTGAAAAAAAACCTGTTCTACTTTCTGAGATAACCTTCACATACATCTATCCCATTATCCGGGATGAAAAGTATCCCTTGTTCACCGTCATTATTAAATTACATATATACCGAATTTCAGCCAAATCGGTCCAGTAGTTTTTCCGTGAAAAGGAAACAGACAGACAGACAGTTACTTTCGCATTTATATTAATATATATATATACCTATATATGGATTCATTGTTGTTCCATAATACAATTACATCATTTTAATAAAGTTTACTCGTCTAAAAATATTAAAAAATAAAAAGAAACACATAACCCGAGGACTCGAACCCTGTACCTCTTAGTTACCATTGCGCTCGGTGAACCGTTGAGCTAAAGACGCTTAGGCACTTAAGTCAAAATTTCAATATCTATTAAGCTTATAAACGACCTGTCTCACTTTAGGATATTTTGTCTCGCTCTCGTGCTCGGCAGCCTTAGAATGAAATAAATTGAATCAAGTTGGTATGGACACGGTGCGCGTGCGCGTGCGCGTGCGCGTGCGCGTGCGCGTGCGCGTGCGCGTGCGCGTAGGTGTGTTCAGCTGCAACATTTCGCCACGCTCGAACTTTTATCACGCGCTGTTTCATCGAAGTAAATATCGGCCGAGCGGGGTTGATTTTCTGAAACACCGATTTGAGTCAGGTCTACAAAGCCTCTTAAACAATATTAATTTAAATCAAGTAATAGGATATTTAAATAAAATTATAGATAGGTTAAGAGGTCCGATTGAATCGATAAAAATAAACAAAGGGTTTAGCAAGGTTTCCAAGTAAAAACTTCTTTTTTTTTTCTCTCTCTACTCAAATTATATAATCAATCACTCAAACACTGTCGGCATAACGACAAGATGTTCATTTGGCGCGTGACTTGCGCCTCCGCGTTGGCAGGCGGCCGCCGCCCGGTGGCCAGTGGTCCTCGTATACTCCACTTTGTAGCATTACAAGTATGTTTCTGTTTATAATTGAAGCCTCCAGCCGTATCCTTGACGATGATGGAACGACAAGGCAGAGAGCCATCGAATAACATACGTCTTGATCAAATCTGACTACCGTTTCAGTCATTGTCTCCAAAATCACCCTCCTCCATGCTTCGTAGGCTCTGGTCAAATGTACCCGCACGACGAGCCGTGAAACCTTTGCGTCCTACTAGTCGCTTACTTGCACACAATCTCGCGCGTCACGGGATGGGCGAACAGTACGAATGAGCGATGCGGGCCCGGTGTCGTGTGCGAGTCGCGCTGATTGAGCTCAAACAGAGCCGCCCGCATCTCGTTAGCAGGCAGTTAGGGCACTCGCGCCGGTGCGCCCTCCCCGCTCCCCCTCCCCTCTGATTTACAAGTATGGAGTAGAGTAGAGCGGATGGCGCCGCAGCCGCGCTCAAATTAAAAATCAACTCGTTACAAACGCAGAACGCTCAATTCGATATCGGCACACGCGTTATGCTTTATTAAATTCCACGCTTAGACGAGGAAAGGGAGGGCTCTTTATTGAACCCAGCAAATTTATCGTATACTGAGCACTTATTAGCGATATTCGTCAATGGATGCCAAATTACTCGCGTATTACCAGCTGTTGCTGTGGCTTAGCTCGCATAGTTTAAGAATAGTTAAAAAAGTTAAAAGAAGGCCTCTTTGTAACCTTAGGGGTTGAATTTCCAATTTTTTTTTTTTTTTTTTTTTTTTGCTTATGGATCTTGTAACTCGCGAACTGAACTCCAATAAACTCCGTGACTATCAAGTTATGTTTCATTTATTACGATGTTGGGATTCACCCAACGCGAACAAATAATAGCGGCTATGACTAAGATCCCTGCCTGTGGGGGGCGAGGAGTGAAGAGTGGGCACGCCACTCTGTCTCACTTACTTTACTCACGGTAAATAAGCACCCTCATTGCGACAATTGGAAATGAACAAACTTTTCCTTTACGTGGCAAAGTTTACGAATTTAAATCCCAAAACGCTTAAATTGTTTTTTTTTTTTTTTTTTTTTTAGGAGACTTGGGGTCACCTTTGGGGTGCCTATTAAAACTGAAAAGCAAAAAGGAGAGCCGGAGGGTACAGGACCACCAACACCGCCTTATTGGAGAGGGAGATCGGACCCGCAAATATTGCCACGAGGAATCCGTTCTCCACGCGTCAAGTCCGGGTGACCAGTCTGCATTGAATTATAATATTTAGTGACATAATAAATAATATATTATACGATGTAACCTTCAAAACCTAAAAGCTTCACTCACAATTAGATGTCGCTGTACGAAATAAGTGCGCGATATAGTTCGTTAACTTTTGGTTTGGTTTGGTTTGGTTTGGTTTTTTTTTTTTTTTTTTTTAATCGCCATCATCCTCCGTCATTATGCAAGACAGAGTCTTTCTTTTTCTTGTCTCTTTTTATTGTCCTACTTTTATCTACTAAAGGGAATAAGGGGGGGGAATCGTTTATTTATTTATTTTTCTTTTTTATATGTTTTTTGTTTCTTTTCTTTTCTTTACTTTTCTTTTCATTTGAAATCTTAATATCTAATACATTTTTAAACTTCTATTTTACATTATTCATGTTTCTACTTCTTTTATACATTTTTCTTAACTATTACAAGTTATATACTAATACAATTTTTATTACTATTTAAATATGTATTTGTATTTATACATCTTTACATGTATCTATTTAGCTAAGTATTATTAACAATAGTGCCTTATTATATATTTATTTATTTATGTTTCCATTTTTATGTTCTACACTGTTTTGGGTTCCAGTTATTATTCTATATTTCTAATACTATGTTTACATATATTATACTATATGTTTATAGCATTAATTGTTGACCCGTTTCTTTTGACTGCCTTGTATACTACTTTTATTGCGAATTCCATAAAACCCTCCAGCCGTTTCTTACTTAGGAGTTCTTGTACATTGCACTTTTTAATGTCCATGCGTAGTGTATGTTCCGCATTGTGACGCTCCACGGCAAAGAGAGGGCACTCGAACACTATGTGCAGGGGGGTCTCTGGTACTCCCGGTTCACAGACGCACGATGAGTCCCCCTTCAATTTGAAACGATTCAAATATTCAGAGAACCCTCCGTGGCCTGTGAATATCTGGGTCGTCAGGCTCGTTATGCCGACTCTCCTGATTATCTTATAGGCACACTCTGGATCCGGGAAGAAAAACTTAGTTACAGATGCAGTTGGCTCGTCCTAAAAGCGCCGGTTCCATTTGTCAAGGGTCTCCATTCGGATCATCCTCTTGACAAACGAGACCGGACACCTGTCATAGTGGGGCTTTACCTTTAGGGTACGAGCAGCGGCTTTCGCCAGAGCATCCGCTCTATCGTTTTCCTTCACCTCAGCGTGTGCCTTGACCCAGAACAGAGATACCCCTTCCCCCATTGCCATACTATCCATCAGGTTCTTCCTAGCTGTGACAGCAAGATAATGTGTACTACTCCAGTTCGTTACCGTTTGAAGTGCCGAACGCGAATCACTGTAAATGCCAAAGCTGTCTTCTGGGCTTGCTAGGATCTCCTCCGTAGCTCTACATATGGCCAGGAGTTCCGCCTGATAGATCAGGCAGTAGGACGGGAGTTTCAATTTCCGGTTTGTGGTTTCAACATCATTGTTCCAGAGGGACAATGATGCGCCCACTTCCCTTCAATCTTGCTCCCGTCCGTAAAATGCGTACTGCTTGCGCGCAGTGGTCATTGACCTCGGTTTGTCTACTAGACATATGAACCCCAGGTCCATATGTTTTGCTGGGTGGGGCGTGTGCACGAAAGCAACCCTCCTCTCAATCTCCCTGTCAGCTAGCGTTGGCAGGTCTACTCCTCTCTTCGCCTCATACAGGGCTTTAGCCTCCTGTATACGGAGGTCCAGAGGGAGTATTCCTGCCAGCACTATTGATGCGTTCAGGGAAACTGTTCGGTAGGCCTTGCACAGCTTCTGGGCAAAGCCCCGCTGCACAACTCCTAGCTGCTTCCGCACACCTAGCTTGGCCGTAGCCGGAGCCCAGGCGCTTGCTGCGTACATGATGATCGGTTCGACTACTGCTGTGTACACGGACCGGATGACTTCCGGGTGAAGACCCCAGCTGACTTTCGCAGCACGCGCAAGCTGTTTATAGACAGTCAATGCCTTAGCGCAGACGTTCGTTGCGTGTGCATTGAACGTCAGCGCTCTGTCTATTGTCAGCCCGAGGATCTTCATCTCTGAGGACATGTTGATGTCAACCCCTCCCATGCACAGGCGTGGGTTGTCGTACTTCAGTTTTCTGGTTATAGTCATTGCGCAGGTCTTATTTGGCGCGAATCGGAGTTTATTACGTACACCCCACGCCTGTATATAGGCGAGCGTGGCATTAGCCTGTCTCTCTATTGCCAATCCGGTTTCGCCGTCGAAGAGGAGCACAACGTCATCAGCATAGGCCTGGCAATAGGTTCCTTTCTTCTCCAATTCATGAAGTAGTGGGTCCAGCAGCAGATCCCATAGGATCGGTCCTCCTATGGAGCCTTGTACGCATCCCTTATTTGTGGCCCTGGTGACTTGCTCCCCTGCGTATCTGACGGTTACCAGTCTATTCTGCAGGTAACTGCCCAACACCTTCTGGATATTTCTTGGGCAGTTATTTTCGGACAGTCGGATCCTAATCATTGGCCACCACGCGCTGTCGAATGCTCCCTCTATGTCTAATGAAACCAAGGTTACAAGTCTCTTCTGTGTTAACTTACCGCGAATGCGGCTCATCAGATCATAGAGGGAGTCTTCTGTGCTTCGTTGTGGCAGGAAACCATACTGCCGGGAGCTGAATTTCGGTACCAGGTGCCACCGCAGTCTCCCCATCAGCATCTTCTCGAACAGCTTACCCATCACCGGCAAGAGGCCAATAGGCCTATACGATTTGGGCACTCTGTAGTTTTCTTTCCCGGGTTTACGAAGAATAACGACGGTTGCCCTTTTCCATCGTTCCGGGAAATATCCTAAATCTAGACATTTATTAGCCAGTGAGAGGCATAGCTCCGGTGCGCGGGAGACTGCTAGCGTAACTATATCCGAGGTGAGTCCGTCCTCACCCGGAGCCTTTTCGGATTAAAACTGAGAGCTGCACTCTTCAATTCTACCATCGTAAATGGCGGATCATCCTCACCATGACCATTTTCACCATTTAGCTCTTCAGCTTTTCTACGAATTCCACGGTGATATTCGTCGTCTTGGCTCGGGTCATCCTCCGGATAGAAGGTCTCCGCTAGGAGTTCAGCCGATTCTCTTGGACCCAGTACCCTGTCCTTATCCACAAGGAGCTCGTCCTCATACCTCTTTGCCGTGCGTCCAATCACCCTATATACTCCTCCCACATCCCTTCACGGTCCTGCTTCTCGCAGAATTGCTTCCATGAGAGGATCTGGGCTTTCTTACTTTCATCTTTATATTTCGCTTTTGCCTGCAGATACTCTTGAATCACCTTCTGCTTTCTTACCGGTGCAGCGCACTTGATTCTTCTTTTTAGAGTGACCACTCCCTTCCTCATCCTGTAGAGCTCCTCGGTCCACCAAGGTAGATTCACTCTGCTGTTTGTCTTAATCTTGGGGATACTTTGTTCACAGGCCGCGACTATAGCGTCCGTAAAACTTTCTACCACTTCCTCCAATTTAGTTACATCTGTCAGTCTGTCTGTCTGTTCTTTATTTAAATTTCTATCCAAAATTAAATGGTCCAATTTTTCATTAAATTGGTCCCATTTCGCCTTTTTTGTATTGTAAACCCGTGTCGTTCTTTTTGTTACAGGTCTAATTTCTCCTGCGTCGAGCCTGAACATGATGGTGTTGTGGTCTGAGCAGGTCACGCCAGTGTCCACGCGCCATTCGTCAACTCTTCCAAGAAGATCAAGGGTGCACGCGGTAATGTCCACAAAACTGGTGAACTCCTTATTTCCCCGAACCGTATCGAAGGTTGGGGTGTTTCCGACATTCATTATCTGCAGGCCAAGTTCCTCTAGGCATCCGGACATCTCTCTCCCACGCTTATCTTCTGTGGGACTACCCCACCAGCAACTTTTAGCGTTGGAGTCTCCTCCAATAAGGACGCCTCTGGTCCCCACACCCACAACAATCTTTTTAATCTGTTCCAGGTATGGCCCTATCTCCGTGTTAGGTTCCAGATAGAACGAAACAATCGTCGTCTCCCAGTCGCCGCAATCCGTTGTCACTGTAACAATATTCGCAGTTGTGTATTCTGGACGTAATGTCACCCTGATCTTGTTGTTAAGTACAGCAATAGCTGCCTTGTTTACAGTGCCATCGGATGCCGCGCACTGGAAGACCCTCACTCCACGATATTCCTTCATTCTACCTGAACCTCCCACGTAGGGCTCCTGGAGCAGCGCGAAGTCCTTCTTTCTCAGGCTCATGGCCCTGGACGATTTCGTTGGTTGCAACTTCCATCCGTTGTAGGTTCGCCTGAACCAGAGATAGTGTACTTCTTGTCTTTGCTGTGCTGTGGTCCCCAGAGGTGCCCTTAACAATATGCAACTGCCGCTCTCGCTAGTGCATCCCATTTTATTCTTATTGGGCATTTCCCGTCGAACGCGTTGTGCCCAACCTCCTGCTTGTTCACCTTCACGCAGTTTATGCATGTAGGTGGTGCCCCTTCTATATACTCTGGGCATCTAGCCTTGTAATGTAGACCCCACAGTGACTGCACTTCGGCTCTGCCTCTGTGCATATCTTCCTGCCGTGTCCATATCCAAGGCATTGGGTACACTGCACCAGCGGAGATTTGTCCACCACATGTAGGTTCTGTAGGTCTATCCTTACTGTACCTATGTCCGTTAGCCTTTTCCACAATTTTGGTGCAACTCTCATTATCACCCTATTGGTGAGTGGGTTGCGACCTTGTATTTTAAATGCTATCTGCATTCTTTTCTCTTCCTCGCCCAGTCCTTCGAAGACTCTCCTGTTTTGCTGAGGAGTGCTCTGTAGATCTCCTCGTCCTTATGGACTTTTAGAACACCGATCACCTCTACTAGTGGGTCTTTATTTTTGATGTCCTCAACCTGAAGATTGTCCTTATCCCTATTCAATCTTTCTTTAACCTTCTCACGTTCTTCTCTCGTCCTACACCCCACGATGACTTTCTTATCTTTTGCTCTTCTCACCCTTTCAATCTCTATACCCCCTTCTTTAGCGTTTAACGCTGTTCTGACCCTAGTCATCACTTCGTCCCCTGTCTCTTCGCCATTCGTGGCCGTAACGACTACCGAGTGTAGTGTTGCCCGTTCGATGGGCTTTTCTCTCGGCTTTGCCGCTACACTCGCGTAAGTGTTTCGCACTTCCCTTATTTCTTCCTTATGTCCCTCCATCATTTCCTTCAGTTCTTTCATACCTCTACTGTTCTCCAGTAGCAGTTTGGAGTGTTCCTCCAGCTGTTTCTTGAGGGCTTTTTCTTCCTCGTCCCTATTTCTCTTCTCCCTTCGGGGTGATTCATCTATTATTACTACTTCTTCTCTTTCCTATTCTCTTCCGTCATCGTCCCTGAGTCCTTCATTTGTCCCTTACCTATATTCTCCCTGTTCCTTTCTCTCTTCCTATCCTTTTCCGCCTCTTTTACTAACCTATAAAGGTTGTTCAAGGCGTTATCCATAGCATTCTTAATTTCCGTTTTCAGGTTTCATGACTCACCCAGGTTTGTCAACCCATGTCTATGCCAGTATTCTGCCTGTTGTATTCGGGTTTTGGGCGACTCTTGTTCAGTCGCGGAATCTGGAACCGGAGACAGGGTTATGGCCTTTGTGTAGGTTTTACTGGCCATTTTCTTCTGTCGCCCAAATAATTCCGCTGAAGTCACTCTGCTCTTTGTCGGCGAACTAAACTTGAGAGTGACTGGTCTTATCCGGGATTGGGATCTGTCACGATTCGACCTTTCGCTGTCCCGTACTCCCGTGATATCATTTACCGGACTCCTACTTGGCCCCGCATAATCTGCGGGGGGGGTTGTAAATATTTCCGCCTGCTTTATGGGCGATGTCATTGGGGATGTTACTCCTTTAGGTTTTATTGGCGTTCTATGCATATCGGAGGAGGGCTCGTCAATGCCAAATGTAAAAATGTAAATACTATATGCGCAAAAGCGCTAAAAGTCTCCTACACTATTAGACGGCGCTATGCACCGCGATGTATATGGCGAGTCAAAAGAACTCAAGTCAACAATTAAAACCTAAACAGCACAGTAGGTCAATTAGCACTGTTTAATATATGTATTGAGCCAGTCAATTTGTCTACAAATTTTTATTTTACAATTAAAGTCACTTACTAACTAATGTTTTTATTTATTTACAGGTACATGCGTCGGCGCGCCAGCTACAATGTCACAGGTAAGTTCTTATCCTATTAATATATTTACTTTTACAATTTCTAATATAAGTTTTTTGTTTCAGGTCCGTGAAGGGAGAGGAGAGGAGCAGGGAGCGTTCCGGAAGTGCCAACGAGTCCGCCGCGTCGCAAGGAACCCGAGGACACCAAGAACTATGGGATAGGAGCAAGGGTGAGTGAATTAAAGAAGTTTAAAAATTTAGGGTGGGGATAAAGAGATGAGGAGGGGATAGGACAACAGGCCTCGTCAAGCCGAGTTGTTTAAACCCAAACTCGACGGGTCTGTCTGCTTTATTGAGGGAGCAGCGGAGTCCGAAGTTTTATCAAAATAAATTTTCCAAAACTTCGGACCTTCACTACTTACTCAATATTGCAGCCAGAGGACTGTGCTTGGGCTTATTCACTTCGTCTCCGCGAGATCTGTCGAAATGGGGGTAAAAAGAGGGTTGACCTTGAAACTCCGATTGGCTCCTGAAGGGGTTCAATCGGTAGAGGGAGTCCCGGGGATTCCTCTAAAGGAAATCCGGTCTTCCTCGGTCTAATAGGGCCCGAGATACGGCCGACACAAAAAATCCAATATGGCCGCCGACCAAACTTTGACTAGGTCTAACTCGGGGTTTTAAGTCCAAAATTACCCTAGTTTGGGCTCGTACAACTGCCCCAAGTGAGATCTAGGCCCCACGTACACAGTTTTTTCCAACAAAATTTTTCAATTTTTTGGGCTAAATGGCAAGAGTGACCTCTAAGGATAACCCCAGTCGAATTCCCAGTTCCGTCCGCCCAATAGTTCCGGAGCTATTGGGGTTTTTAGTTTTTTCAAAATGGCGGCTATCTGTCAAAAACCGGCGAGAAAAGGCTATAACTCAGCCGAAAATAAGCCTATCGCCGTCGGATTTCGACTGGAGTCGTTCCCGCAACCTTCTCCTCCCGTTAGGTGGGGGGGGTTGATGTCCAAAATTTTGACCCGTTTTTATCCCCGGATATGGTCCGCTAGGTTGAGTGCTCCTTCCCAGTTTAATCCGCGTCAAAATCGGGCCGATATATCCGGAGATATCAAAGAAACAAAAATTCAAAATGGCGGCGGCCCTTGGCCAAAATCCAGTAAAATCCTGGTTCTCAGGCCTGGTTTGGCCAAAGACCACCGAGTTTAGGGTCAGGAGATAGATCTTGAAGAGACCTATCTATCTATGTCACTATATTAATCCTAACTCTTATATTTATTTATTTATTCCTAAAAACTGTTTAAAAATCAATATTTCCGAAAGTATTGAGATAAAATCGCCGAAAAATGTCCGAAATGTCCGCTAAATAGTGCTCTATTTTATGATAATATTTAATAATTTTGCCCTAATAATAATATTTAAAATAACTTAGAAAATTTTGAAAATTTTTGTTTTTCGAAAAAGTTTCGGATTTTTTCTTAGGTAACCCTATAGGATTTGGGTGTGGCTAGGTAGAGCTCTCAGCGCGCACAAACTGGCAGTCTCAAATCCCACGCGCCTTCAATAGTTTCGAGATATGGGGGTTAAAGCTTAATTTTCTAATTAAAAATAACTTAAAACTACTTATCTTAAAATTCTGCTCGGACCGGAAAGGCGCCGTCCTCCACCAGGTTTCAAACTGTCCTAACCTCAAGTCGCTCACTCCAGTAGTTCCGGAGCAATTTTGAGGTTAGGAAGTTGTTTTTTGCTTCCGGTACCTCCGGGTGTTGTCCGATCTTCGGAAGCAGGGTGTCAAACGACGCGTCTTTACGATGGCTCGGTGGCTACCGTGCCAGAATTTGCGGTCCCGAAGAAACTTTTTGGTTTAAACCCAAAAAACCAAAAACTTGAAAATTTTTTACCAGTTTTTAATTTTTTCCTCAGGTGTCTTGGGGAAATTTTAAGGTCGCATCTGGCAGTTCCCCTTAGAATTTCGAGCTCTTTCGACTGGTAATTTTTGTTTTCTATTTGGTCCAAAAACGACGATTTTCGGTCCACGTTTTTTCGGTTTTTCACCAATAACTTTTCCAACGGAGTTGGGAAATCCAAATTTTCACTGCGATCCTATTGGGGCACACGGAGCGCACAAAAGCCGCCCTTAAAAAGGGGGTCGCACCGATCTATTTTTCGCACAATTTCACTTCAAAGTTTTAAAATACTGTTTTTCGCTAATAACTTTTTTCCCCGAATAGGTAGAAACAAACTAACACCACAGGCGTATGCGCCTCACTAACGCGCACAATTTGGTGTATCGCACGGCTCTCTAACTTCGAAAAAACCTATTTTTCAGAATTTTTTTAGTACGGAGCTCTCAAAAATCGACCGTCCGGGAGCGCGGTTCGAGCGGAACTGGTTTGGTTTGGTTAGGTTAGGTTTTTTTTTTTTTTTTTTTTGTGCTCCTTCTTTAGCCCGGACGAACGAGATATGTCCGAGTCAATTACTATGTGATCCTACTGTGTTGTTTTAATATATAATGCTGGGGTTTGGAATATTTGTTGTTTTTCATATGTGTTATTAATAATTTGTGTTGTGTTACATGCTGTTTATATTATTTGTTACATCAGTTCGCGCAGCTGTGTTGCCTTTTCCTGATCCAACACCGTCCGCAAGATTTGTGTTTATGCGTATTGTGGTGGACCGGGAAGATGATCGGCTGCGTGTACAGGTATATTTTTTTGTGTATCTGTTTAGTGTTATATTTATATATTGTGTGTACTATATTTATTTATATTTGTGTTTGTGTGTTGTATGTATCTATGTGTATATTTATTTACTTATATTATTTTATAGTATTTTGTGTTAATATAGATAAACATTATTGTTGTGTTATACACTATATTTTATATAGGAACGGGTATAGGGTTGTGTGCTGGTGGAAGGATTTTGACTCTTTATTTATTTCAAATTACAATTTTTCTTACATCTAGTACAGTTTTTTCTTAGTATTATGCCAAAGCTAATTTATGATATTATTTATATTTGTTTTTTTACATAATTTAGAATTTAGATTATAATTTATATAATTGTAATTTTGTACTGTGCTAACATATCTATTTTCTTATAATTATTGTTGAGACTATTATTATTGGCTTTTTGCATGCTGCAACTCAGTATGGCTGCTATTTGAGGTATCTTATTTATAATTCTTAATTACTATTACATATATATTATCTTATTGCTATTTTGTTGAGCGCTGTTGGTACATATACGACAGTATAAGTCCACAGTGTCATTTATTTATACACTTGTTTTTTTTTTTTTTTGCTATAGTATTTCACTGGTCAATATATATCAATATTCAATACTTTCAATATTTAAATTCTGTATTTTTGTTTCAGGTCACCTCAACGGTCCAGGCGCCTGCAAGTGGTAAGTGTTCTTATTTTGTTGTAGTATTGAGTTTTGTATTGTGTGTGTTGTTTGTGCTGTTTGTAAGTGTATTGCTAGGTTAGTGTTCATTGCAAACCGTCAACTTTTGCACTAAAAGTTGCAGATTTTAGTGGTACTGTGTATGTATATTGTGCTTAGTAGTGGTTTGTTTGCAGTGCATGTGCTAGCTTTGTTGTGTATTAGTTGATGTGAGTGTAAATTGTGATGTCGTGATTGTGTGTTTTGTGTGTGTGCTCGCTTTTGCAGGTACCGGATCCGTTTTCCAATACCGGATCGCCAAGCTCATTTGTTAGACGTGGCGTGCCGGTTCCACGCACGATAGCGGAACCGTAGGCCGCACCTTGTTTTCTATCAGCTGTTCTTGCTTACTTTAAACCAGGTTTTCAGTCCATTTATTCTAACGAGGTACGGCTTCCGGTCCATTACTATTGTGTTGTTCCCGGCAGCCCGTCTAACTGTACGCCACGGATGTGCGCACTATCGCGTCCCACCTGGCCCTCACGGGGCATACATCGCTAAATGCATTGTGCCCTGTTTCGGCCCTCCTCTCTTTGACGCAATTTGTGCATTTCGGAGGCGCACCAACCGTGAACTCTCACACTCGTTACGAGTGTGCAGGCCGCCACAGTGACTACACATCACCTGGGTCTCCTGACATAGCTTCTGCCATGCCCGAAGCCCAGGCAGATGGTGCACTGTGTAAGTGGCGATCGATCTACTACTTGCAGCGTCTGCAAATCTACCCTCACTTTTTTTTTTTTTTTTTTGATAACGCAGGGGAATGTCTTTTCTTGTGACACTGCCTCGGGCCCGGGGTTGACTGAGGGGTGTGTGAGACTCCCAGCGGTCGGAATCTCCACGCATGACTAGCAACGGCTAGTAGTCGCGAGATTCCGTCCGCCAGACTACCCACTAAACCTAACCTGCGCCCCTATCCTCGCAGCTTTTGCGGGGCGTCACAGGATATAGACCAGAGGTACACAACTGTGACGCCCCAACGCCTGGCTAGACCCCAAGGTGACCTACGGGGAAGGTCACCCTCTTCACCAGTAGGGGAAGTCCCGCGGGTTCCCCGGTCCCCGCGGGCCCCTACGGTGGAATCCTAGGTGGGAGGAGGTGAGCATACCTGCGCAGGCGGCGGCCTGTGCGCCGCCGGCGGATCGGGTCCGCTAGCGCATCCTCCTCCCTTTCCCTCTCGGCGACCTCCTTCTGGAGCATTACCGCTTCGCAGAAGGAGGCCACCGCCGCCCAGTTGTCCTCACTCCGCAGCATGGCAGCGACCATGCTTTGGAGTGAGTCAATTCTCCCCGCCACGCTCTCCAGCGTGTGACGCTGAGGTCCCCATGCGGCGCACTCTACCAGCGTGTGAACTGCTGTATCCTGAGGTGCGCCGCAGTGCTTGCACTCCGGATTTGGCTCCTGTCCGCAACACGATGCAGATACTTACCGAAGCAGCCATGCCCGGTAAGTATCTGCACCATCCTGTACGTAAGGGTCCTCTCTTCGAGGGACCCAGCGCGACAGGTGGGGGCGGATTGCCTCCACCGTCGCTGATCCAGCCACTGGGGACCTCAGGTCCTCCTCCCATTTAAGAGTCAGGCCGCGGTCGCTTCGGCCCTGACCTTCTTAACTTCAGCCAGGCACGGCCTCAGGCCTCTCTCCCGGGCATCCTGACGGAATTGGTACACCCTGGCGAGCGTCTCCGCTTGGAGCTCCCAAGGCGGATCACCCGCCAGGAGAGTAGCCGCCGTCCAGGACACTGTACGGTAACCCCGAATGGCCCTCACCGCAAGGACGCGCTGGCAGCGCCGCAGTATCGTCCTATTCTTGCGGTGAAGGGCTTGACTCCACACGGGGGCACCGTACAGTGCCATGCTCCGTAGAATGCCCGAGTAAAGTTTCCTACATGCCGCGCCTGGCCCTCCCACATTGGGCAGGAGTCTGGCCAGGGCAGCGGCGGTCCTCAACAACTTCGGGGTCATCTGGGTGAAGTGGGCCCCGAAGTTCCACTTCCTGTCTAATGTGAGGCCCAGATATTTCATCTGGGCCTTGACCGCCACTGCCACTCCCTGAACGACGACGTGCGTGTCCCGGGCGGTGGCCTACGACGCCTGTGGAACATCAGGGCCTCCGACTTATCTGCGGAGACCCTGAGGCCTAGGTCTTCGATCCTGCCAACGACCAGTGATGTGGCTTCGTTGGCTAGCTCCACGGACTCGTCGTAGGTTCTGCCTCTGCCGTGATGAGGGTGTCATCTGCATAGCAGATCACCCCTTATCCTGGGCAAGACTGGCTCACGGAGGAGCCAGTCATAATTCAATGTTCCACAGGATCGGGCCCAGCACCGAACCCTGTGGAACACCGCACACGACGCGTCGCCTACCAGAAATCTGGCCAAAGCCGCCCTCCCAAAGGATGAACCTGTCTTGGAGGTACGCCTTCAACAGTCTTATTATAGTACAGAGGCACTCCATGAGACCGGAGTGCCTCTAAGATGGTTTCAAAGGTAGACTGTTGAAGGCATTTTGGATATCCAAAGATACCACCAAGACAGACTCCTCTATGCTCTCCGCCTCTCTCGTGAGGCTCTCAGCGCGAACAGGGCGTCCAGAGTGGAGCGCCCTGATCTGAATCCGTACTGAGCCTCCGAGAGTCCAGGCCCGTCAGAATCTAAGTGCTGGACGAGGCGGCTCGCCAAGATCTTCTCGAACACTTTTGCCACCTCGTCCAACAGCACGATGGGCCTGTAGGCGGAGGGATCTTCGGGAGGGCGGCCCTCTTTCGATAAGGCACAGCCGGCCCTTTTTCCACTGCTTCGGGAACTCACCTGTCCTGATGCAGGCGTCAAAGAGTTCCCGAAGCTGGCCGCCTAGGTGTTTGGCGGCCAGGAAGAGGACCCGGCCTGGGACCCCGTCCGGTCCCGGTGCCGTTTTCCGGCCCCGGAGTCTCATCCAGGACCACTTCCATTTCTTCCTCGGAGACCGGGGGAGGTTCGGTCTCCGAGGGTACATTCTGTGGAGGACACATCGCTGGAGGAGTGAAGGCTCCCGGGTCCGGGAAGAGTCCGTCGACAATTCTATTTAGGACCCCATCAGGCAGGGACTCCGTGACCGGGATGGAGTAGGCGCGCATCTTCTTGCGCGCTACCCGGTACGGACGTCCCCAGGGGTCCCCATCCAAACTGACTAAGATTTCTTCCCGGGCTCGGGTCTTCGATTGGCAGATGGCCACCTGAAGAGCCTTTTTTGCTGCCCGATACTCCTCCAAGCGACGTTCCTCCTCACCTCTGTCCGGAGGATGCCGACGCCGGCAGTTCTTCAGAGACCGGCGAGCCCGAAGGGCTGCCTCCCTCAGACTGCCGATCTCTGCGGTCCACCAGTAAACCGTTGGTTTCCGCCGACGTCGACGCGACCGTGGTGATCGAGGCATCGCAGACCTCGTAAGGGTTCTGCGCATGTCCTCCGCCAGATCCTCCGGACAGGTGTTTCTCTCAGATTGGTCCAGCCCTGACGACGGCCATCTCCTCAGCCAGCTCTGGATCGAGCCGGCTGATGGCCCATCGAGGAACTGGCCGTGACTGCGTGGGGGTTTGACCCAGTTCTGTTGGGAGGAGGGGAGACTTCAAACCTTATATACAGGTGGTCTGACAGAGTCTCCACCTCCTCCTCCACTTTCCAGTTCATCACCCTGCGTGCGATCGCATGGGTGGCAAACGACAGATCAACGACGGAACCACCCCGCGCTCGCACGCAGGTGTGGACCGACCCACGATTCAACAGGGTCAAACCACTTTGGAGCGCCCACGTTTCACAGCCAGTCCCCTCAATTCGGTGACAGTGTTTCCCAGGAGCGGATTTGGCGTTGAAGTCGCCGAGTACGAACGTCGCCCTCGGCGACTGTCTGCCCACGGCGTCCCTGACAGAGTCCAAGAAGAGCTCGAACTCTGCCAGGGGTCGGTTGGGGAAAAGTACACACCTATGAAGGTGTGCTCCCCATCCTGCCACCGCGTAACCCCGCCCCTCTCGATCTCGATGAGTTGGGTGCCAGCGCCCGAACTGGCTACCACTGCCACTGTGTCGTCCAGGTCCCCAACCCAGTTACTTCTGGGAGGGGACGTAATACGGCCCGATATTACGGCCAGATTGTTCCCCCACTCCGCCATGGACTGCAGGAGTAAATCCTGGGCCCCGGCGGAGTGGTTTACGTTTCCTTGTAAGAGTCTAGTATGTCGTCCGGGCATTTTAATGGGACATACTAGACTCCTCCTGGTGTCTCCCTACCCCGACATTTGCCGGAGGCACAAACTTGCCTCTGACGTGGAGGGAGGCAGCCCTCGACAACGTCACGTGGTTTGCGTCGAGACCCGACTCGGCGCAAACCACACAATGAACATTAGGCTCAGAACACTGAGCGACCCTGTGTCCACTTCTGCCGCAGCGGAAGCACAGGGTCGACCTATCGACTCGCCCATCAGGGCACATTAAATATGGCCCGTGTAGAGGCACCGCATACAGCGTATGGGCCGCCTCTCACGGGCCGACACCTCTGCCGAGCTGAAGCCTACGCAGATGCGCTTCAGCTCGGTCAGCTGTTTTGCAACCGGATGGGGCACTGGACATATGCAGCACCCATCCCCCCCGGTCCCACTCCAATACCGCCAGATCTTACATGCTCGCGCGGGCAGTTCCCTGCGCGAGCGATGGCCTCCTCTAATAACCAGGGCGTGACCGAGTCGTCAAGCCCTGTGACACGAATGTCGCCTTTCTTCACAGGCCTGGCGACCTCGGCCACGCCCGTTAATGCCGCGCTGAGGGCCACGGCCAGCCGGTCGGCCTTCTCGATGCCCTCCGGCCCTGGCGGCAGTTCCAGGAGCCGGGCATCGCTGGCCGTCCGTACAATCCTGAGGCCCTCCCTGAGGCCCATCACTTGCAGGTCGACTGTCCTCGCGGCCTGCTCGAAGATCTGGCGGTACGTCATGCCGTTCTTGACGGCCTCGGGCAGCAGCGTAACCATTACTGCTGCTGCCTTGGCCTCCACCAACGGCGCCGGCTTTCTTCGAGGGGGTCTCCTGGCCGGCGCGAATCTCCCTTCGTATACGGGGGGTTGAGACGCAAGGGTGTGGGCAGGATTCCCCGCTCTTTCTCTCGCGCGCTCTCTTCCCCTCCTTCCTGCCACCTCCCTACCACTGTCCATTCGCCTTGGCCCCTCCAGGGTGGGGGGCGAGGTGGAGGGGGATCGACCACATCTGGGGCGGTGCCACCCCTGCCTCCTGGGGGCCCTCTGCACGCCGGAGGGACCTGGTCTCGACGATGGGCGCGGGGGCCCACCACTTTGGCATATGACGGAGCGTGGACTGCCGCCGTCAGCAATGGCTCTACCTCCATCACCAGCGGCTCCGCCAGGTCGTCGGAGTCCCTGGGAGGAGGAGCCGTGGGAGGCTTGGCACCCGATGTCCCAGGTGCCGCCTTAGACCGCTTGTCCGCGGCGAGCGGCGGACGTAAAACCGGGGGGAGTAACCTGTTCCTCAAAGCCCGCCAGGCGGGCATCGATGAACTCCCATCGACATTATGATGGAGCGTTTAAACTCCTCTATGTCGAATGGGGAGATTCGGTAGATGTACTCCTCCCCTATCTGAGGCGAAGACCCCTATTACTGGCCGCGGCCTCCATGGCCGCGGCTTCCTGGCCACGACCTCCGTGGCCGCAGCTGCCCTAGCCGCGGCCTCCTTGGTCGCGGCCTTTGTCTTTGGCCTTGGCCTCTTTGGCCGCGGCCTTATCCTTTGCCGCGGACTCCTTGGCCGCGGTCTTCATTTGCTCAAACTCCCCTGCGGTAAGACCGAATTTCGGCCCGTAGGGAGTCCACCTCTCGCCTCAACTTAAGGTTGTCGAGGCTCACCTTTCAGTTTCGGCGTCGACAGTCCTCTTGGTGAGACTCTCAGTCACCTCCATGAGGGCTGCCGCCGCCTCCTTTAATTTTTTATGTAACCCCCCTTGAGGTTACCCGAGGTCTGGGCGACGTTATAAATCGCCGCCACGTGGGCGCCGGCCATGGTGCGGAGTTCCTCCGCATCCAACAGGTCGACGTCCGTGAGCCTCGGGTCCATCTCGGGGGGTACATCAGCCGTTTCTAAAGGCGCAGAGGCCTTTGTCTTCTTCTTAGACTTCTGGCGAAGGTCACTGACAAAGGCCTCTGCCTGAGCCTCGACGTCCGCGGTTTCTTGTCGGGATAGCGTCGTTCCGACGCTATGACCTCGATGACGAGCCCCCAGGAGTACCCTGACACGCCGAGTCCCCGGCTTCGTAGTGTCCTCCTGGGTTAGAGTTTTCTACCCGACTCGTCCGAGTCGGAACCAACAGTCTCCCGCGGAGCGTGCGCTGGGCCGCTTCCGGGCCTCGCATCGCTCCGGGCGCGACTCTCTGCAGAGTCGGCCATTATATCTCCCCCCATGGTGATGGAGAGGATGAGTCCGGGGCGAGCAACAGATCCAAATCACAAGCGAGATCGAAAACCAAAGAGAAAAGCCAAGTAAACAGTCTATACAGAAATCAGTCCAAAAACGAGCAAAACCGGGTCAACAACTGCTTTAGAATATCCAAAGTCCAATAATCAAGCCGAGTCGTCAACGATAATCGAAGAGAAAACCATCAATGAGTACTTTCTGAAAAAATGATGAAATCTACCCTCACTCACTTTTTTTTTTTTTTTTTTTTTTGATAACGCAGGGGAATGTCTTTTCACACACCCCTCGGTCCCGGGGAGGTTAACTGAGGGGAGTGTGAGACTCCCAGCGGCGGGGATCTCCACGCATAACTACCGCCAGCGGCGGTAGTAGTCGCGAGATCCCGTCCGCCAGACTACCCACTAAACCTAACCTGCGCCTCTTTCCCACGCTTTTACGGGGCGCCACGAGAACTAGAGCGTTGCTACTGCATTCGTGACGCCCCTACGTCTGGCAATCTTCAGGACACCCCGAAGGCAAGGTGCCCTGCTTCATCAACAGGGGAGGAAGTCCG
Organism: Dendrolimus houi; assembly: GCA_039645545.1. NCBI lineage: Eukaryota > Metazoa > Arthropoda > Insecta > Lepidoptera > Lasiocampidae > Dendrolimus > Dendrolimus houi. The sequence continues at coordinate 16,627,185 of CM077140.1, forward strand.
CGGGTTACCCCGGTCCCCGCGGCCCCTGTGACGGCACTAAGGGAGGTGGAGGCGTAGCGACGCCTCCGACCGCCAGTCCGCCGTCGTCGGATGGGGTCTGCGTACGCTTCCACCTCCCCTGGTCCTCTCCGCGGCCTCCTTCAGGGACATTACCGTCTCGCTGAAGGAGGAAACCGCTTTCCATCCGTCCTCGCTCGACAACATGGCTTCGACCAACTGTTGGAGCGAGGACACAGGACCGACACTGCTTTCCAGCTGATGACGCTGAGGTCCCCAGGCGGCGCACTCCACCAGCGTATGGTACGCCGTGTCGCTGGGTGCGCCGCACTCTACACATTCTGGCGTTGGTTCCGCCCTGCTAGTTCGATGCAGATACTTACCGAAGCAGCCGTGCCCGGTAAGTATCTGCGTCAGCCTGTACGTTAGGGTCCTGAACTTCCTCGAGACCCAACGAGACAGGTGGGGCGGACCGCCTCCACCGTCTCTCTGCCTGCTTCTGGGGACCTCAGGTCATCAGCCCAATCTTGGATCAGGGCCTCGGTCGCCAAGACCCTGATCCTCCTCACTACTGCCGGACACGGCCTCTCTCCTCTGTCTCTGGTGTCCTGTCGGTAGCGGTGCACTGCCGCGAGCACCTCCGCCTGGAGCCCCAGGGCGGATCACTCGCGAGCAGTGTCGCCGCCGTCCACGACACTGTTCGGTAACCCCGCATGGCCTGCACCGCCAGGACCCTCTGAGCACGTCTCAGAAGGGTCCTGTTCTTGCGGTGAAGCGAATCGACCCATACGGGGGCACCGTACAGCGCCATGCTCCGCAGGACACCAATGTACAACTTCCTACAGACCGTGCCCGGCCCTCCCACATTGGGCAAGAGTCTGGCCAGGGCGGCAGCGGCACTCCAGCAGTCTCGGGGCCAGCTGGGTGAAATGGGCCCTGAAACTCCACTTTCCGTTCAGGACAAGGCCCAGGTACTTCATCTGGGCCTTGACTGCTACCGCCACTCCCTGACAGCGACGCGCGTGCCCCGGGCGGTTGTCTTCATGTCGTCCGTGGAACATGAGGGCCTCTGTCTTCCGGAGAGACCTCAAGCCTAAACGCCGCACTCTTCAACCACCAACGCCGATGCGGCGTTGGCTAGTTCCACGGACTCGTCGTAGGTTCCGCTCTGCCGTGATGAGGGTGTCATCTGCATAGCAGATCACCCCTATCTCGGGCAAGACTGGCTCACGGAGGAGCCAGTCATAACCAATGTTCCACAGGATCGGGCCCAGCACCGAACCCTGTGGAACACCGCACACGACGCGTCGCCTACCAGAAATCTGGCCAAAGCCGCCCTCCCAAAGAATGAACCTGTCTTGAGGTACGCCTTCAACAGTCTTACAGTACAGAGGCACTCCATGAGACCGGAGTGCCTCTAAGATGGTTTCAAAAGGTAGACTGTTGAAGGCATTTTGGATATCCAAAGATACCACCAAGACAGACTCTTCTATGCTCTCCGCCTCTCTCGTGAGGCTCTCAGCGCGAACAGGGCGTCCAGAGAGGAGCGCCCTGATCTGAATCCGTACTGAGCCTCCGAGAGTCCAGGCCTGTCAGAATCTAAGTGCTGGACGAGGCGGCTCGCCAAGATCTTCTCGAACACTTTGCCACCTCGTCCAACAGCACGATGGGCCTGTAGGCGGAGGGATCTTCGGGAGGGCGGCCCTCTTTCGATGAGGCACAGCCGGCCTCTTTCCACTGCTTCGGGAACTCACCTGTCCTGATGCAGGCGTCAAAGAGTTCCCCGAAGCTGGCCGCCCAGGTGTTTGGCGGCCAGGAAGAGGACCCGGCCTGGGACCCCGTCCGGTCCCGGTGCTGCTTTTCCGGCCCCGGAGTCTATCCAGGGCCACTTCATTTCTTCCTCGGAGACCGGGGAGGTTCGGTCTCCGAGGGTACATTCTGTGGAGGACACATCGCTGGAGGAGTGAAGGCTCCCCCGGGTCCGGGAAGAGTCCGTCGACAATTCTATTTAGGACCCCATCAGGCAGGGACTCCGTGACTGATGTGGAGTAGGCGCGCATCTTCTGCGCGCTACCCGGCACGGACGTCCCCAGGGGTCCCCATCCAAACTGACTAAGATTTCTTCCCGGCCTGGGTCTTCGATTGGCAGATGGCCACCTGAAGAGCCTTTTTGCTGCCCGATACCCTCCAAGCGACGTTCCTCCTCACCTCTGTCCGGAGGATGCCGACGCCGGCAGTTCTTCAGAGATCGGCGAGCCCGAAGGGCTGCCTCCCTCAGACTGCCGATCTCTGCGGTCCACCAGTAAACCGTTGGTTTCCGCCGACGTCGACGCGACCGTGGTATCGAGGCATCGCAGACCCTCGTAAGGGTTCTGCGCATGTCCTCCGCCAGATCCTCCGGACAGGTGTTTCTCTCAGATTGGTCCAGCCCTGACGACGGCCATCTCCTCAGCCAGCTCTGGATCGAGCCGGCTGATGGCCCATCGAGGAACTGGCCGTGACTGCGTGGGGGTTTGACCCAGTTCTGCTGGGAGGAGGGAGACTTCAAACCTTATATACAGGTGGTCTGACAGAGTCTCCACCTCCTCCTCCACTTTCCAGTTCATCACCCTGCGTGCGATCGCATGGGTGGCAAACGACAGATCAACGACGGAACCACCCCGCGCTCGCACGCAGGTGTGGACCGACCCACGATTCAACAGGGTCAAACCACTTTGGAGCGCCCACGTTTCCACAGCCAGTCCCCACAATTCGGTGACAGTGTTTCCCCAGGAGCGGATTTGGCGTTGAAGTCGCCGAGTACGAACGTCGCCCTCGGCGACTGTCTGCCCACGGCGTCCCTGACAGAGTCCAAGAAGAGCTCGAACTCCTGCCAGGGGTCGGTTGGGGAAAAGTACACACCTATGAAGGTGTGCTCTCCATCCTGCCACCGCGTAACCCTGCCCCTCTCGATCTCGATGAGTTGGGTGCCAGCGCCCGAACTGGCTACCACTGCCACCGTGTCGTCCAGGTCCCCAACCCAGTTACTCTGGGAGGGGACGTAATACGGCTCCGATATTACGGCCAGACCAACCCCCACTCCGCCATGGACTGCAGGAGTAAATCCTGGCCCCGGCGGAGTGGTTTACGTTTCTTGTAAGAGTCTAGTATGTCGTCCGGGCATTTTAATGGGACATACTAGACTCCTCCTGGTGTCTCCTTACCCCGACATTTGCCGGAGGCACAAACTTGCCTCTGACGTGTGGAGGAGGCAGCCCTCGATTGTCAAACACGTGGTTTGCGTCGAGACCCGACTCGGCGCAAACCACACAATGAACATTAGGCTCAGAACACTGAGCGACCCTGTGTCCACTTCTGCCGCAGCGGAAGCACAGGGTCGACCTATCGACTCGCCCATCAGGGCACATTATTGGCCATGGGCCCGTGTAGAGGCACCGCATACAGCGTATGGGCCGCCTCTCACGGGCCGACACCTCTGCCGAGCTGAAGCCTACGCAGATGCGCTTCAGCTCGGTCAGCTGTTTTGCAACCGGGATGGGGCACTGGACATATGCAGCACCCATCCCCCCGGTCCCACTCCAATACCGCCAGATCTTTACATGCTCGCGCGGGCAGTTCCTGCGCGAGCGATGGCCTCTCTAATAACCAGGGCGTGACCGAGTCGTCAAGCCCTGTGACACGAATGTCGCCTTTCTTCACAGGCCTGGCGACCTCGGCCACGCCTGTTAATGCCGCGCTGAGGGTTACGGCCAGCCGGTCGGCCTTCCGATGCCCTCCGGCCCTGGCGGCAGTTCCAGGAGCCGGGCATCGCTGGCCGTCCGTACAATCCTGAGGCCCTCCCTGAGGCCCATCACTTGCAGGTCGACTGTCCTCGCGGCCTGCTCGAAGATCTGGCGGTACGTCATGCCGTTCTTGACGGCCTCGGGCAGCAGCGTAACCATTACTGCTGCTGCCTTGGCCTCCACCAACGGCGCCGGCTTTCTTCGAGGGGGTCTCCTGGCCGGCGCGAATCTCCTTCGTATACGGGGTTGAGACGCAAGGGTGTGGGCAGGGATTCCCCGCTTCTTCTCGCGCGCCTTTCCCTCCCCTTCCTGCCACCTCCTACCACTGTCCATTCGCCTTGGCCCTCCAGGGTGGGGGCGAGGGTGGAGGGGATCGACCACATCTGGGGGGCGGTGCCACCCCTTGCCTCCTGGGGCCTCTCTGTACGCCGGAGGGACCCGGTCTCGACGATGGGCGCGGGGCCCACCACTTTGGCATATGACGGAGCGTGGACCGCCGCCGTCAGCAATGGCTCTACCTCCATCACTTTCGGCAGCTCCGCCAGGTCGTCGGAGTCCCTGGGAGGAGGAGCCGTGGGAGGCTTGGCACCTGATGTCCCAGGTGCCGCCTTAGACCGCTTGTCCGCGGCGAGCGGCGGACGTAAACCGGGGAGTAACCTGTCCTCAAAGCCCGCCAGGCGGGCATCGATGAACTCCCCCATCGACATTATGATGGAGCGTTTAAACTCTCTATGTCGAATGGGGAGATTCGGTAGATGTACTCCTCTCCCCCATCTGAGGCGAAGACCCTATATTACTGGCCGCGGCCTCCATGGCCGCGGGCTTCTGGCCACGACCTCCGTGGCCGCAGCTGCCTCTAGCCGCGGCCTCCTTGGTCGCGGTTTGTCTTTTGGCCTTGGCCTCTTTGGCCGCGGCCTTATCTTTGCCGCGGACTCCTTGGCCGCGGTCTTCATTTGCTCAAACTCCCTGCGGTAAGACCAATTCCGGGCCGCGGAGTCCACCTCGCCTCAACTTAAGGTTGTCGAGGCTCACCTTTCTAGGTTTCGGCGTCGACAGTCCTCTGGTGAGACTCTCAGTCACCTCCATGAGCTGCCGCCGCCTCCTTTATTCTTTATGTAACCCCTTGAGGTTACCTGAGGTCTGGGCGACGTTATAAATCGCCGCCACGTGGGCGCCGGCCATGGTGCGGAGTTCCTCCGCATCCAACAGGTCGACGTCCGTGAGCCTCGGGTCCATCTCGGGGGGTACATCAGCTGTTTTGAAGGCGCAGAGGCCTTTTGTCTTCTTCTTAGACTTCTGGCGAAGGTCACTGACAAAGGCCTCTGCCTGAGCCTCGACGTCCGCGGCTTCCTTAGTCGGGGATAGCGTCGTTCCGACGCTGGCGACCCCGATGACGAGCCCCCCAGGAGTACCCTGACACGCCGAGTCCCCGGCTTCGTAGTGTCCTCCTGGGTTAGAGTTTTCACCCGACTCCGTCCGAGTCGGAACCAACAGTCTCCCTCTTTCGGCGGAGCGTGCGCTGGCCGCTTCCTGGCCTCGCATCGCCTCCGGGCGCGACTCTCTGCAGAGTCGGTTATTAAGGCCTCTCCCCATGGTGATGGAGAGGGATGAGTCCGCGAGCAAATAGATCCAAATCACAAGCGAGATCGAAAAACCAAAGAGAAAAGCCAAGTAAACAGTCTATACAGAAATCAGTCCAAAACGAGCAAAACCGGGTCAACAACTAAGCTTAGAATATCCAAAGTCCAATAATCAAGCCGAGTCGTCAACAAAGATCATACATGTAACTAGCGCAGAAAAATTTCTCCTAAAATGTTCTAAAAAATGTTGTTCGAATTTATCCACCACTTCTTTAAAATGTTGTTCGAATTTATCCACCACTTATCGCACCCGTGCAATGAGGCTTCAGCTCCTGGCACAGTTGGCCGGGCCCGGCTTCCCGAGTAAGCTATATCACACTCGTGGATGCGATTAGCCACAAATTCATCTTTCTAAAGCTAACCGGACGCACAGTTTTTTCCATGTCCGGCTTCCCATCCATACTGACTGGCGGCCAGTGTCGCTTAACATTCGTGATCGGCCAGAGCGCGGCATTCCGCCTGCGCGTCAACCAGCCGCTCGCAAAAATCTACCCCTCACTGTGCCAACGCTGGCTAACCTATTCCAAAGGGCAGTGATGTTTTGGGTACCACTCGTGGGTTTTCGGGTTTCGTCCCCTCAATATAGCACGCTACCTCCATACAGTCTTCGCCTCTTCCATGCCCTCAAACACCATCTTGTTCTGTTCCTGAGGGTTCTGAAGAGGTCGTCCTCTGTATGTATTCTGAGGACACCCGTTATCATCACCATAGGTCTTTGTTGGTGATGTCCTCTGCCACGAGGTCTTTTTTTTTATTTTTGACCCGGAGACTCTCCATCGTGTGTTAAGACGGAGATTAACGTTACCAGTGTATTATTACTACGTGTATTAGTGTTGTGTGATAAATTATGATATACTTACATATGTATTACTTGTTATACTTGTACTACGATATATTTAATATTTATATACACTCGAACGGTCATGTTGTTTTCCCCAGGTCAGAAAACTCAACTCGGTTTGCGTTTGAGCTGGTTTTTCTGCCCCGGAGAGATGATCAGTCGCTCAGGTATATATTGCCCTATTCTATATTTTAGCTTGTGTATATTATTATGTATATTTTATATTACTTATATATTCTTAATCATTGAGAATTTTTAAAATACTCTTTTATTTACTTATATATATTGGATCAGTTTATGTGTTAGGATGAGGTTTTGGGGTCGTAGTTCTTTATTTATTGTTTATTTATTACAATACTTTATTTCTACTATTACATTTTCATTTATATATATATAATTATTTAATTACATTTATTGTTTGTGTTCTTGTTCTTTTATGGTAGTAATTACAAATTTGTCTATGTTTTTTATATATTTTACATTTTACACTGTTTAATTGTCATGCTTATATATTCTATACATCTGTTTATTTTGACATGCAGCAGGACCGAGTTTGTTGATATACTATCCGCATTGCCATGTTACAGATATCTTTTCTTATGGTAGTCTTCTATTACATTTTTTACTTATTACTATATATATACTATTTCTATACATTATTGCTGACGCTGACAGAGAATATACGACAGTATATGGCTGCAGTGTCGATTTTATACATTATATGTTACTAATTTATATTGCTGGTCGATATATATTTGTTCTAATTCTAATGCTGTTTTATTATTTGTTTCAGTTTTATCTATCAGGTTCCGGGAGACTGCGACGGTAAGTAATGTTTTATATTTATGTATTAGTGTGCCTTGTGTGTATACTGTCTTTTGTGCTAGTTGCATAATGCATATCTTTGTGTTACATGAACAAACTGCTTTTCATACTAAAAGTAGTTTATTTCAGTTGTTTGTGTTGTGTATAATGCCTATGATGTTAATCATGTTTTAGTGTTTCTGGTTGTGTCTGTTTTAGTTAATTGCATGTTTGTGTTTATTTTGTTGTTTGTCATGTGTGTACTTCAAGTTGTGTGTATGTGTTTTGTTTTATGTCTTATGTTTCCCTATTGCAGGTCCCGGCAGCCTTTTTGTTGCCCCACCCAAGTGTGGCTACCCCGTGCTGCGGTGCTGCCTATTGTCTGCGCAACATCCGGTTCCACGCAAAATAGTAGGACCGTAGGCCACTCTCGTTGTCTAGTTAATTTTTGCTACTGTACCAGATTTTCAGTCCATTTACCAGCGAGGCGTGACTTCCGGTCCATTGCTATTTTGTTGTTCCCGGTTGCTGTTTTAGCAATAGGCCACGGTTGTGCGCACTATTGCGTCCCATCTCATTCTTACTGGGCAGACCTCGCTGAACGCATTGTGTCCTGCCTCTGCCCTTTCTCTTTGACGCAATTCTTGCATTTAGGTGGCGCACCCACCGCGTACTCCTCGCATTCATTTCTGATATGGGGCCACCACAGTGGCTACACATCTCTTGGGTCTCCCTGCATAGTTTTTTGCCATGCCCGAAGCCCAAGCAGATGGTGCACTGGGTAAGTGGCGACCTATCTGTTACATGGAGGGTCTGTAAGTCGACCCTCACCATTCCGACATCCGTGAAACGCTTCCATAGGGCCGGTGACACTTTGAACACTACTCTGTGGGTGTTCGGGTTTCGTCCTCGGATCTTATAGGCGATTTCCATAAGGTCGTCGTCCGCCTCAAGGCCCTCAAAGACCATTGTGTTCTGGTTTCTGAGGGCCCTGTGGAGTTCTTCGTCCGTATGCGCCTTGAGGACACCTGTAATCATCACCATAGGGCTTTTATTGGTGATGTCTTCTGCCACTAAGTCCGCCCTTTCTTTCTTCAATTTTGCCTTGAGCTTTTCCCGCTCCTCCACTGTCTTACAGCTGACGATAACCCTACCGTCCTTGGCTTTTCTAACTCGCTCGACCTCAACCCCTTCTTTAGCGTTTAACGCCACTCTGATACCTTTGAGGGTATCATCGGCCGAGTCGGTGCCCTTTTCGAGGTTATCGCCACTGAGTGTAGTGTCCTATAGGTTTGAGATTTTAGGCTCATCCCTTCGGACACCACCCTCGCATAGCTCATTTTTGGCATGCACTCTCACTGCATTCCCCTGTGCTCTAGAATAACCTGCTCAATGTTATTCGTACTCTCCAGGTTCTTTTAAGGAGTTTGGAGTGCTCTTCCATACGTTCAGCGAGGATGTCCCACTTCCTACTGAGTTCTTCCTGTCTTCCTCCTCCATGAGGGATCTGCTCTGCGTAGGTCCCGTCCAATCCGTCTGTACTTGCATGTCCTGCTGCTTTTTTCTGGATTCGTCCGGGTCTTCGTGTCCTCGGGTTTGTGCGTCTTTGGGTTTATCCCTTTGCGCACCCCGGTATACTTCCCCTTTTGTGCCAGGGCCTTCTCCAGTTCCGTTTCCGATTTTAAACAGAGCGTACAAGCGGTCTACCGCATTCTGTACGCTCTGTTTGATCTCCGTTTTTAGATTTCTGGAGGTACCTAGGTTTATGTTGAACTTCGACATACAGGCTTTGGCCTCGATTTCCTATTTTGGTATTTCTCCACCTTTGGTGGAGTGGCCTTTTTTGCTGTTTTACTCCCGTATGTCAAAGTGACCTTTTTCTTCATAGTTGTTGTTATGCCCTGACTTGTTAAACTTTGGGGACTGGCTGTTTTGGCCCTTTCTCCTCTTCCCTCTTCTCTAGGGGGCAGGGAGGGAATAAATTCAACCTCATCGTCCTCGGAGTCGAGCGTCAGAGACCCTTCCCTTATAGCTCTCTTCTTCTTTTCCCTCTTTACCTTCTCTATCCCCCATTTTTCCGGAGAACCTGGCTCCTCGTCCGACGTCATATATTTCTTTTGTGGGTTGCGATATATAAATGGTGCATTCGGCGTCGGTGGAGTTCGGTTCCTTCGCATGGTCCCAGTAATCGGAGATCTAAGTACTGAGACAATATCCTAAAACTACTTATATTATTCCGCCGGCGCAATAGCACCTAGCCGAGGTGTCAATTTATAAAATTCTAGATAAATATATATTGACCAGTCAATATGTCAAAATTATACAGTCACTTATATACTAATACTTATATTTATTTACAGGTATTGCGTCGGCGTGCCAGCTACTAAGTAACAGGTAAGTCCTTATCCTAATACTATAGTCACTTTTTCAATTTCTAATATTAATTTTTTGTTACAGGTCAATGGAGAGAGAGGAGAGGAGCAGGAGCGTTCCAAGAGTGCCAACAGGTCCGCCGCAATACGAGGAACCCGAAGACACCAAAAACGATGGAATTGGAGCAAGGGTGAGTGAAATAGGAGAAGTTGAAAAATAAGAGTGGGGGTAGGGAGTGGAGGGGACAGAACGATAGGCCTCGTCGAGCCGAGTTGTTTAACCCCAAACTCGACCAACCTATCTGCCTTATTGGGGAGCAGTGGGGTCCGAAGTTTTACCCTCGTCGGTCGAAATAAAACTTCGCGAACTTCGAACCTTCACTACTCACGCAATATTGCAGCTAAAGGACTGAGCTTGGGCTTATTCTTCTCGCCTCCACGAGCTCTGTCGAATAGGGGGAGAAATGGGGGGGTTGACCTTACGACTCCGATTGGCTCCAGAAGGGGTCCAATCGGTAGAGGGAGTCCCGGGGATTCCTTTAGTGGAAACCCGGTCTTCGTCAAACAAATAGGGCCCGAGATATGGGCTTGTCAAAAAATTCAAGATGGCCGCCGACCAAACTTTGACCCTCTCTAACTTGGGTATTTATTGTCCAAAATTACCCAAGATTGGGTTCGTACAGCTTCCCCAAGTGAGCTCTACGTCCCTACGCGAACAGTTTTTTCCCCTATTTTTCCAAAATTTTATGCGCTAGGATGCTAGGGTAGCGCCTATGGATGACCCCAGTCGAAGTCCCAAGTCCGTACGCCCAATAGTTTCGGAGTTATTGGGGTTTGAAGTTTAACCAAGATGGCGGCCAGCTGTCAAACTTCGGCGAGAAATGGCTGTAAGTCCGCCAATATAAGGCCTATCGCCGCCGGATTTCGACTGGAGTCGTTCCCAGTTCCTTCTCCACCCGTTTCGGGGGGGGGTTAATGTCCAAAATTTTGACCTATTTTTATCCCCGGATATAGTCCGCTAAGTGAAGTACTTCACCCCAGTCCAAACCCCGTCAAAATCGGACTTATATATCCGGAGATATGGCAAGAACAATAAAAACAAAATGGCGGCGGCCCTTGGCCAAAAACCAGTGAAATCCCGTTTCTCGGGTCTGGTTTGGCCCAGGACGACCGAGTTTGGGGTCAAATTATAGGTCTTGAAGAGACCAGTCTAGCTATATAATCTAATTAATTTTAATTACTATATTTATCTATTTATTCTTAAAAAACTGTTCAAAAATCTATATCTCCGAAAATATTGGAGATAAAAATACCGAAAAATACTCGAAATAAGTAATAAACTGTGCTCTAATTTATGATGATTTTTAATAATTTTGCCCTAATAATAAAAATTTCAAGGACTTAGAAAATTTTGAAAAATTTTGTTTTTTGAAAAATTTCGAAGTATTTTCCTAGATAACCCTATGGGATTTGGGTACGGCTAGGTAGAGCTCCCTAGCGCGCACAAACTAGCAGTCTCAAATCCCGCGCGTCTCCAATAGTTTCGGAGATATGGGGGGTCAAAGCTTATTTTTCTAATTAAAAATAACTTAAAACTACTTAACTTAAAATTCCGCTTGGACCGGAAATGCGCCGTCCTCCAGCAGGTCTTCAAACTGTCCTAACCTCAAATCGCTCGCTCCAGTAGTTCCGGAGCAATTTTGAGGTTAGGAAGTTGTTTTTCTGCTCCTGGTACTTCAGGGTCTTCTCAATCTTCACGAGCAGGGTGTCGGAAGACGCGTCTCGGCGAGGGCTCGGTGGCTACCGTGCCAGATTTTTCACCTTCGAAGAGATTTCCGGAGTTATGGCCCGAAAACGAAAAACTTAGAAAATTTTTCTAAGTTTTTAATTTTTTCCTCAGCTGGTATGAGAAAATTCTAAGGTCGCATCTGTCCACTTTCCTTAGAATTTTGAGTTCTATCCGTCAGTATTTTTCTCTTCCTAATTGGTCTAAATTTGAAGAAAATAGGTGCACGTTTTTTCACTTCCGGTTTAATAACTTCGCGAGAAGAGTTGGAAATTCGGTGTTTGTATTTTTGCAGGGTGGGGGCACCTAGGCCCCACCAAAGCCGCCTATAAAAACTGGGTGTCACCGATCTTGTTCTCGAGTTATTTTTTTTTTTTTTTTTTTTTTTTTTTTTTTTTTTAAATCCAAAATTGGGTTTTTTTTTTTTTTTTTTTTTTTTTTTTTTTTCCGCGGAGCGATTTTCAAATCGACTGATTTCGAGCGCGGTTCGAGCGGAACTCAGCGGAACTGGGTTTTTTTTTTTTTTTTTTTATTCTCCTCTCTCAAGCGAACGAGATTGCTTGGGCTTATAACTATAGGGGTTTTTATTCTTAGTTTTATCTTTTTTGTTCTTTTCTTTATTTTCTTTTCTTTACTTCTTTTCTTTTGTCTTTTAATTCCAAAAAATAAATTTTTACAATTTCACTTAATTCTATTACAATTTTATGGTCTTATAATTATAATACTTCTAAACAATTTTTTCCATGTTAATACAAAATTTTACTACGTTGTATTTACAATTCTTATGTTTTACTATATTTAATCTATTTCTATTTTAGGCACTAGAATCTTAGCTTACCCATCTTACTTACACTATTAACAAGCTTCTTATCTCTATTTATAATTTATACAGTTATGTCTTCCTATCCGTCTACTATTATTTATCTATTTATTACTATTAATTTTTTAACATTTTTTATGGTTTTTTACTTATTTTAGTGTTATAAACTTATTTCCTATTTGCTTATTTACTTCTATGTTTTTGCACATTATATATATATAACTAAATATATAATAATCTACAATCTTATGTATCTATTGTTTTATTTCTAACTATAACCTTTTTAACTATATCTAGGCAAAATGCAATAAAGTTTTTCCACTTTGTTTTTGACATGAGTTCTGTTATATTTTCATATTTTATTTCAGTACGAAGCTTGCTCTCGTAGTTGTATCTATCCCGGGAATATACCGGGCACTGAAAAATGAGGTGCGGGATATCCTCTTGTTCATCGTCGTCACAGATACACGAGGGACTCTCTTTGCACCCGAAACGATTCAGGTACTCCGAGAATCCCCCGTGTCCCGTGAAGAGCTGGGTGTGCAGACCGGTGATGCCGATCTGCCTAACTATCTTATAGGCCCGCGAGACTTCAGGGAAAAAGAGTTTCGTGACGGATGCCGTTGACTCTTGACAGTATCTCCGGTTCCATTCGTCCACCGTTCCCATTCGGAACTGTCGTTTGACGAAGGAAACCGGACACTTGTCGTAAAGCGGCCTCACTTTCAGAGAAAGTGCTGCCGCTTTCGCCAACTCATCCGCCCGCTCGTTTTCTCTGACGTCAACGTGGGCCTTCACCCAGTACAGGCTTATGACCTTTCCTTGGGAAACACACTGCCTTATGTTTTCCCTGGCTTCTACTGCAAGCGGGTTTACGGAGCACCAGTTGCACAGCGCCTGCAACGCCGATCTGGAATCGCTGTATATTCCAAAGCTTCTTTCTGGACGCTTCCAAGCCGACGCCGTAGCCTCACGTATCGCCAGCATCTCTGCCTGGTAGACTGTGCAAAAGGACGCCAGTTTAATTTTCCGACTTTTGGTCTCGGCCTCATTATCCCAGAAGGATAATGAGGCTCCGACCTGGCCGTCGATTAAACTGCCGTCCGTGAAGATGCGCACCGCTTGTAGGCGTTGCGCATCTACCTGCTCCTGGTCTGTCAGGCAGCTATACTGTAACTCGATCTGTGAGGCCGGGTGAGTTGTGTTGGCGTAAGCAACTCGCATTTCCATCTCTCTGTCCCCAAGCATTGGCTGCTCTACCCCCCTCTTGGCCTCGTACAAGGAAGCGACTTCTCTTATACGAAGGTCAAGGGGGAGCAGACCAGCCAACACCATTGCTGAGTTCAGAGAGACGGTTTTGTATGCTCGACACATTTTTTGTGCAAATCCTCGCTGGACCGTGTTTAGTTGCTTACGCACACCCAACTTTGTGACCGAAGGCGCCCAGACGCTCGCTGCATACAGGATTACTGGCTCCAGCACCGCTGTATACATAATCCGGACGACCTCAGGATTAAGTCCCCAGGTGACCTTCGCGGCACGCGACAACTGTTGGTGAAACTTTATTGCCTTCGCACATACTGAACGTATGTGCGAGTTAAAGGTTAGGCTGCTGTCAATGGTTACACCTAGGACCTTAACCTCTGAGGACATCTCAATGCTGACCCCTCCCATGCTCAATCTTGGGGTGTCATACTTCAATTTCCGGGTGAAAGTTACAGCTTTCGTTTTTTGCGCGGCAAATTTGAGTTTGTTCCGGACCCCCCATTCTTGAACATAGGAGAGAGCAGCATTTGCTCTTCTCTCAATGCTGCAACCGGTGTCTCCGTCAAAGAGCAGAACCACGTCGTCCGCAAATGCCTGTACATAATCTCCGCGATCTTCTAATCCTTTAAGAAGGGGATCGAGGAGCAGGTCCCAGAGGATAGGCCCCCCAATGGATCCCTGCACGCAGCCTTTCGTGGTTCGTCTTTCCACCTCTTCTCCTAGGTACCTAAGCGAGACACTTCGGTTTTCCAGGTAGCTGCCCAAAATCCTCTGGATATTTCTTGGGCAGTTCTCCTCCGCCAGCCGGACTCTAATCATAGGCCACCATGCGCTGTCGAACGCTCCCTCTATGTCTAGCGAAACGAGTGTTATAATTTTCTTGAGTTTCAGCTTGTCGCGTATTCTGTTCACTAGATCATAGAGGGAGTCCTCCGTGCTTTTTTGGGGCAAGAATCCGTACTGACGGGTGCTCAGCTTAGGCACGAGGTGCCACGTTAAACGGCTTATTATCAGTCTCTCGAGAATTTTACCCATCACTGACAAAAGGCCGATGGGCCTATATGACTTGGGGTTGGAGCAGTCTTCTTTTCCCGGCTTCCGGAGTACGACCACAGTCGCGCGTTTCCAGACCGCCGGGAAATATCCGAGTGTAAGGCACTTATTAACCAGTGATAGGTAGAATTCTGGGTTGTGGTAGATGGCTTGGGCGCAAACGTCGGCAGTCAATCCATCTGCCCCGGGTGCCTTTTTGGGGTTGAACCGGTGTGCAGCCTGACGCAGTTCTAGGGCAGTAAAGGGCGGATCGTCGTTCCCTGGCAGAGCGAGTTCGCTGTCTAGATTATCCGCCTGCTCACGAATTGCCCTGTGTCCTCGGTTTTCACCCTCGGCACTGTCCTCGGGGTAAAAAGTCTCTGCTAATAGTGCAGCTGATTCTTGCGGCCCCAGTACCATCCCCTTACTTATTATAGGCTCATCCTCGTCCCTCTTCTTTGTCCGTCCAATAACCCGGTATATTCCCTCCCAGACTCCTTCCCGATCCTGTTTGCCGCAAAACTCCTTCCAACTCCTTGTTTTTGCGGCGCTAATTGCTGTCTGATAATTTTTCTTTGCTTGCAGGTACTCATCGACCACACTCTTCCTACAAGACGGGGGCGCGCCGCGGATTCTTCTCTTCTTCGTGACGACTCCACGCTTCAGGTTGGCGAGCTCTTCAGACCACCAAGGTAAGTTTATTTTATTTTTCTGACTTAATTGCGGTATACTGTGTTTGCATGCCTCTACGATTGTGTTATTTAAAATGTTTGCTTTATTTTCCAGGTCCGTCGTGTCAGTCAGTTTTTCAATTTCGTCCAGAGTCAGTTTTTTGTCCAACATAAGCTGGTCCATTTTCTCACGAAAGTGGCTCCAGTTTGCCTTCCGCGTATTGAAGATACGGGTTGTTCTGGCCATGCAAACACCATTTAGTCGTGTAGTTTGGATGATAAAAAGAATAGTATTATGGTCCGAGCTCGTCACTCCGTTGTCCACCCTCCAGTCGTTCACGAAGTTGAGGAGGTCCGCAGAGCAAACCGTGATGTCGACAAAGCTCGTGAGAACTCTGCCTCCACGCACGGTGTCGAAGGTGGGAGTGTTACCATCGTTGAGCACCTGCAAGTCAAGCTCGTTCAGGAGTCCTGCCAGCTTCTTACCTCGTCGATCTTCTGTGGGACTACCCCACCACGGACTTTTGGAGTTTACGTCGCCACCTATTATTATCCTCCGGGTTCCCAATGTTCTCGCGATGTCTCTAATTTGATCCATGTAGGGGTCCAGGTCACTATCGGGCTCGAAGTAAAGGGAGACGACTACAAGTGCACTAGGTCCGCATCCCAATTTAACCACCACGAGGTTGTCTGTGGTGTACTCCGGTATTATGGCCGCTTGTACCTCTGGGTCAAATACAGCAATCGCCGCTTTGGCTTTTTTGCTCGATGGCTTGGTGTTATGGTAGACTCTAGTACTCCCATAGCGCCTCACCTTGCCCGAATTGCCTACATAAGGCTCCTGGAGCAGAGCGAAAGCCGCACCTCTCTCGCTGGCGGTTTTGAACAACTCGTTCGTTGCGAGCTCCATCCGTTGCAGGTTGGCTTGCATGACGCGGTACGGCTTCCGCTCCTTAGAGATCGCTTGGTTGCCCGGGGTGCCCTTAACAATAGGCGATCGAGGCTCTCGCTATTCCCTCCCACCTGCTGCGTATCGGGCACCTGCTGTCAAAAGCGTTGTGGTCTATTTCCACCTTCTTCGCCCTCCTGCAATTGCAGCAGGTGGGTGGTGCTCCCGCCTTAAAGTCCGGGCAGTCGTATTTCATGTGGGGGTCCCCACAGTGGCTGCACCTAGGTTCCTGTGCTTCAGTGCAAAACCTCTTGCCATGGCCATAGCCCAGGCATTGCGAGCACTGTACCAATGGCGATCTGTCCGTTACGTGGAGCGTCTGCAGGTCAATTCTGACCATTCCAGCTTCTGTGAGACGCTTCCACAACCTAGGCGCTACCCTGAGAACGACCCTGTGGGTAAGAGGGTTTCTTCCCCTTATTTTGTAAGCTGCCACCATCTCTTGTTCCTCTTCTTTGAGCCCTTCAAATATTTTACGGTTCTGATTTTTCAGGGCCTGGAAGATTTCCTCATCGGTATGGATCCTTAGTACGCCGGTGATCTGTACTAAAGGATTCTTATTTTTAACTTCCTCTACATTCAGGTGCTCGCTCTGCTTCAGTCGACTTTTAACCTTTTCTCTATCATTGGCTGTTCTACAGCCAATGATAACTTTCCTGTCTCTTCCTTTTCTGACGTTATCTATTTCAAACTCCCCATTTTTTGCCTTCAGTATTCCTCTCACATTGTCGAGCACCTCATCCCCAGATCTTTCCTGATCCTTATCAGTGATTACGACCGAGTGCAGTGTTGGGCGCATGGGTGCTCTTGCCCCCTCTCTCCCTGACACTACACTGGCGTAACTCGCTCGGCTCTCCCTAAGTTCTTCTTTGTGCCTATCTAAATCCCCTTGGAGGTCCTTGATGCGTTTTGTGTTGTCCGTCATTAGGGCAGCATGCTCTTCCAACTTCCGCATCAGTTCCTCCTTACCCATATCCATCTCGTTCCTGTTCCCATTTAGGTCTTTTTGGACTTCGGTCCCTTGGTCTTTAGTCTGGACATTCCTTTTTATATCTGGTTTTCTCCTGCTGTCCTTCCCCCTTTCTTCTCCTATGCTCCTTGCTTCTCTAATGGCTTCCTCCCTTTCTTTCCCTATTTCACGTAGCCTTTTCACTAGGTCCACTACCCCGCTCTTTATCTCCGTTTTGAGATTGCGTGAGATACCTAAATGTTCCAAAATCTTGTCTAGGCAAGCTTCAGCCTCGGCCTCCCTACTCGGGTATTTCTTTTTCATTGGAGAGACGCTCTGAGTTTTAGTCGGCTCTGCCGCTGAGGTCGAGGCTGCAGTTACCTTCTCTTGAGTCGCTGCTCTATTTACGTATGTCCTATTTAGACATTCCGTTGTCTTCTTGGTGACCTCGGCCGTCACCTTTGTACTTCTGCCAGGGGGGGGGGAAGGGAACTTTAATGTCACCGGTTTCTTGGTTGGGGGTGGAGCTATTCTCCTTCCCTCATCTACTACCGCGTCTATTTGGCCACTTACCTCTGCTATAGAGGGCATCTGACTCGCTTCTTGTGGGGATACATACTCCACTTCGTCATCACTTGCGCTTTCGCGCGCGTTACGCGACCTCATCAAAGGTTTCTTCGGTGTCCTAAACATTCTTGAAGAGAGTGTCGTCAAATAAAATTGCTCAAAAGAGCTTACAACTATCTGTTACCACAAAAGTGGTAAGCAGAGTACAGTTAAATAATTGGCCAATAAGCCTTGTCTATAAATTATATTACACAGTCAAAATTATAAAATAGAAATAAAACAATAGCACACTAATCTTTATTTTTGTTACAGGTATCCCTGCAGTCAACTTGTCTCCACACAGTGGGATGTCTCAGTTGCCAAAGATAAGTATTTTATATTCTACGTATTTCTATGCCTAAATAGGCAGAGTTAAATCTCTGTCTTACAGTTTGCTTATCATTATTCTACAATATACTATATTACTTATATGTTAATTTTTACAATAATGTTTGTTTTTCTTTGTTTCAGGTCCGGAGGAGAGGAGGAGGAGAGGCGCCGGGAGCGAAGAGCAGCACAGGAGGATTCGCCGCGTCACTACGAGTAGATAGACACCTCACACACCGGGATTGGACCGAAGATCGTGGATTTAAAGGTAAGTGAATTTATAGGGGGGAGCTAGAAGGGGGGGAGGGGAAAGAATCGATAGATCTTGTCGTCTCGGGTTGATTGATACCAATCACGACCGCTTTAGCTTCAAAATTGGCTGAGAAACAAGTTCCGAAGTTTTGTTACCAAAAAACCGGATAAAACTTCGCAACTTTCAATTCAATGTTTCTCACTCAATATTGGTGCCAGGAGTACGTGGTTGGGCTCAAACTGCTCGCCCCGACGAGATCTACCGATTGGGTTAAGAAAATGGGTGGGAATTTTTACAAAATAAACGGTCCCAAAAACGGGTCCAGCCGATGCGCCTGGTGCTGGGGGCCACCCCTGTGGAAGTCCGAGCTTCCTCAGGTGGATATCCACTGAGTTATTGTAACTTGAAAATTTCCAAGATGGCCGCCACCGATTTTCGAAAGTTAATTCTACAGCCACCAGGCGTCCGACGGTACTCGAGTTTGGGCTCGTTTTGCTTCCCCCGTCCTGTTTTACACTTCTGTGTACTTAGTTTTATACTAAAATTATTGACCCCAATTTTAGCTTAGTTCGATAGAGTAGCCTCTTATGGTGTCCAGAGTCAAAGTCCCGTCTCTCTAGGTCCAATAGTTAAGGAGAAAACGCCGTTTGAAAAATTTTCAAAATGGCGGACAACTGTCAAAGTGTGGCGAGAAATCGTCACAGTTACGGTGTTATTAGTCCTATTGAGTCCGGACTTCGACTGAGGGCACCTACTGGACCTTCTGCACCTCGCTGGGGGGGGGACTTATGTCAAAAAATTTACCCACTTTTTATGGGCTAGGCTAGTTCCTTGTCACTAGGCAGTACCAACAGTGAAAACCGCAGCTCGATACGTCCAATATTGGCCGAGATATTGGAGATCGTTGAAAAACAAAATGGCGTCGGCCCTTAGCCGAAAAGCACTAGTTTGACGTTTCTCAGCTCCCTATGGGCCGAAATTACCCAAATTTGGGTTCTGCTTATAGGGCTCGACGAGATCTCTCCGCTGGTATCACCTATGTGCCGCTACCTATTATATTTATTTATATATTTACAATTATATGCTAAAATTATTATAACTCCGAAAATATCAGAGATAAAATTGCCGAAAAATATCCGGAGAGTCCGCTAAAGAGTGCTCTATTTTATGGTGATTTTTAATAATTTTGCCCTAATAATAATAATAAAAATAACTTAGAGATTTTTGAAAATTTCAGTTTTTTGAAAAAATTCCGGACTTTTTCTTTGGTAACCCTATGGGATTTGGGTGCCGCTAGGTAGAGCTCCCTAGCCCGCACAAACTAGCAGTCTCAAATCCCGCGCGTCTCTAATAGTTTCGGAGATATAAGGGGTCAAAACTTAATTTTCTAATTAAAAATAACTTAAAACTACTTATCTTAAAATTCTGTTCGAGCCGGAAATGCGCCGTCCTCCAACAGGTCTTCAAACTGTCCTAACCTCAAATCGCTCGCTCCAGTAATTCCGGAGCAATTTTGAGGTTAGGAAGTTGTTTTTTTGCTTCCGGTTCCTCGGAGTCTTGTCCGATCTTCGGAAGCAGGGTGTCAGACGACGCGTCTCGACGAGGGCTCGAAGGCTACCGTGCTGGATTTTTCGGTCCCTTGGAAATTTCTCGAGTTATGGCCAAAAAACAAAAAACTTGGAAAAATTTTCCGAGTTTTTAATTTTTTCCCCGGTTGGTATGGGAAAATTTTAAGGTCGTTTCTGGCCACTTCCCTTAGAATTTAACGCTCTATCCGATGGTATTTTTCTTTTCCTGATCCGACCAGTAACTTCAATTTTCGGACCACGCTTTCACAGTTTTTAGCCAAAAACTTTTCCAACAGAGTTGGGAAACCGTAACTTTCACTGCAATCCTGTAGGGGCACACGGGGCGCACAAAAGCCGCCCTTAAAAACCACACGTCACCGCTTTAGTTTTTTTATTAAAAATCGACAAAGTTTTAAAATTTTGTTTTTCCGCGATAACTTTTTGTGCCGATGTGCTAGCACAATTCTAAAGGCACTGGCGCATGCGCCTCACTTACGCGCACACAACGATATATCGCACTGGTCTTTAACTCTAAAAAATCCTATTTTTAGGAATTTTTTTCTGCGGAGCTCAACTTAAATCGACTGATCTCGAGCGCGGTTCGAGCAGAACTCAGCGGAACTGGTTAGGTTAGGTTAGGTTAGGTTAGGTTAGGTTAGGTTAGGTTAGGTTAGGTTAGGTTTCCCCCAGGGGGTACCGCCCTGGACACGTCTCCGTCCGGGCAGCGGTACAAGGGGATGCGTCCCCGGGGCCCCTAGCGGCCACTGTCACATCCCCCCTTCACTCCGTGACAGTGGTGTCCCACCTATCCACCCCAAATCCCTGTATTCCTACCCTTCCTCCCAAACTTGTTCCTTCTCAAACACCCCTCCCTTCCGACGTCAGGAGAACGCCGCTTCACCGGTCTTCATGGAGAAGCGGCGGGCACCGGCCCAGCGTCGACGCACCTTGCTCCGCTGGCGCCGTTGCCAGGAGAGGGCCGCACGGTTCTGCCCTGTGCGCCCCATCGACGTGGACAGTGGCGGCGGGTCCAGAAATGGGCGCTACCGCCGAGCGTTATCCCGTGTGGTGTCGTGGTCACGTCTCGCGGCCACACGGGACCGCGGGGCTTGCCTTCAGTGGCTGGCCCAAGAGGATGAGCACCTCAATAAAAAATCCCCTACACTTAAGCTGCGGCGCAGGGCGACCTGTTTTGAGGCCGGGGGGGCAAACCCGGTCATTACTGCGGACCACACCCATTTCTTTTTATATAAAAACGTTGATATACTCGTGGGAACAGCATGGAAAATTTGAACTTTAAAACACCAAACACTGACGCAGTGCCCGCGAAGGGCGGTGATGATGTCAGAGAGAGGCCCGAGAAGGGCAAAAACAACAACTCGAAAGGGCCCGTGAAGGGCGGAGGAGAAAAGAGTTTCTACTCGCGCTTCCTGTCGGCGATCTCTCTGCCGGCGGAAGCGCCAAGCTCTTCGACCCAAGCCAGCTCCTGCACTGTGCAGTTAGAGCGGCTTGATGTGACGGATTTACCCCCGTCCGGCCCATTCAGGGTCGGGCACGGGACTGCCGCCCCTGTTCAGGCCCCACCAAAGGCCCCGGCCCCCGAGCCGGAGGGGACGAGCAAGAGCCAGGCTGCCTCCCGCAACACGCGGTTGAGAGAGTTCCTGGCTCTAGAGGACCTAGAGGACGACGGCCTGTCTCCTCTATCGTCATCCGACGAGGAGGAATGGTGCCTCCTCCTCCTAAGCCCCCGCCTGAGGCTCCGGCAGCTGCTAAAGCGCCGGACGCCAAGCGGGGCAGAGGCCGCCCCCCCACAACGGGGGAGTACGTGGGCCTAGCTGCCGCAAAACAGGCGCAAGTGGAGGCCCAGATCGCGGAGCGGGCCCAAACGATGGCGACCACAAGGGTGACCAGGCCAAGAGCCGGAACTCCCTTGTGGGCCAGGCCCCTCCCGATGCTCACACCAACCACGCGGAGGGCCTCCAGCGGCAGATCGCCGATTCTTTGGCGGTGGTAGCTGGCGTCGCAAAGGTCTCGAAGGGCCTAAAGGGGACCCTCCAGAAGGCCCTGAGAGAGTCGGTGGCCTCCATTCAGGAGGCCTCGGAGGAGCTCTCGCTCGCACCGCCACCCAGGAGGTCGCCCTGCTCCGTGCGGCGAATAGCCGCATGGAGGCAGAAGTCGCTGACCTCCGAAGCGAGCTGAGGAGCCTCCAGGCGGAGCTCATGCGGCCGCGCGCAGACGCCGCGCCGCCAGCACCACCGCCTAATATTGAGGCGACGATGGCCGCGAACCTGGACAGAATGACTCTCCTAATGGAGAGTCGGTTCGCGGCCATGGAGGAGCGGTTGCGTCCGGTTCTAACCCGGAGCCCCGCTCCCCAAGCTAGGTCCACCCCTCCGCCGAGCCCCTTGCTCATCTCTGGGCGCTTGACGGAGGAGTTTCCCCGCTTCCACACAGCGGGACTCGATGGAGGCGGCGGCTCCCACGCCGCCCGCAAGTGCCTGTCCGGCGCCCCTTCCTCCGGCCGCAACTACGGCTGGTGGCTGGACAACGGTCAGCCACAAGACGAGGGCAAAAAGCAAGGCCCCGCCGTTGTCTGGCCCCCAATCGGCCACGACCGTCGCCGAAGCGCAGCCCACCCGCGCTCGGCGACGAGGAAGGAGAGGGCGCGGGGAAAGGGAAAGGGGAGAAGGCGCAGGCCCCGGCCTCGCAGCCCCCTCCTCCACCCCCCCGCAGCCAACAAGAAGAATAAGCCTAAGGAGAAGAGGTCTCCGCGCGCCTGCGTGCCCCGAAGTCCGCCGCCGTCGTCCTGACGTTACAGCCAGGCGCGGCGGATCGAGGGGTTACGTACGCGAACCTCTTCTCAAGGCGAAAGCCAACATCCGGCTGGCCGACCTCGGGATAGAGGGAGGCCTCCAGCTGAAGAAGGCGCGCACGGGGGCGCGCATGCTGCTGGTGCCAGGCACCGACAGCGCCCCCCAGGCGGACGCTCTCGCCGACCAGCTGAGGACCGTCCTCTATCCCGAGGACGTGCGCGTCTCCAGGCCCGAGAAGACTGTGTGTCTTCGCGTCTCGGGCCTGGACGACCACGTGCACGGGGAGGACGTGGCCGCTGCCATCGCGCGGACCACGGAGTGCCCCCCCGGGGGCATCAAGGCGTCGAAGGTCCGTCCCGGCCCAGACGGGATGGGCCAGACGGTGGTGGCCTGCCCGGTGGCGGCCGCCAAAAAGCTCCTCCTCCCCGGGACGAAACTCCTGGTGGGTTGGTCTTCCGCTCTCAGTGAAGGCCCTGCCCCGCAGAGCCCAGCGGTGCTACCGCTGCCACGAGACTGGTCACGTGGCGGCGGTATGCACCTCCGAGGTGGACCGCAGCGGTATGTGTTACCGCTGCGGACAGACCGGGCATCTGGTGACCGGCCCCTGCACCGCGAAGCCGCACTGTTCTCTGTGCGCTGCCGCGGGCAGGCCGGCCGATCACCAGATGGGCTCCAAAACCCTGCGGGCCAAGAAGCCCACCAGGAGGAAGGTCCAGGCCAGCCGGACGGCGCCGGACAAGGCCGCGGCCGCGACGGCTGAACCGCAACCAGCCGCCGCGCCCAGCGGCCAGGAGTAACGCCCGTGGCAAACAAAGCCACGGGCAGGCGGCAGCGGGCGTCGAGGCCTCGGGGACTTGACAGGCCTCCGCCCGCACCAATGCCGCGGGAGGGCGCGAGAGGCAGCCGCGCGACCCTCTCAGAGCCGGGGAAGCTCACCTCCCCGGCTCGCACACAGGAGAGGCCGCCCCACGTCAGCGGGGCGGCCCACCGCCGCCGGGAAGCGGGTAATACCTCGGGTTTAAATACCGCGACCCGGCACCCAGGCGGTAGGAGGCTCCCATGGGGTTTTAGTGGGTATACCCGGCGTCGGTCGTATTGATTAACCGGCGTCGGGGGAGCCCCACACACCGGCCGCGACTTCCCCGGCGCGGCTGATGGTGCGGTAATGCATTTCCCCATGTTAAAAAAAAAAAAAAAAAAAAAAGGTTAGGTTAGGTTAGGTTAGGTTAGGTTAGGTTAGGTTAGGTTAGGTTAGGTTAGGTTAGGTTAGGTTAGGTTAGGTTAGGTTAGGTTAGGTTAGGTTAGGTTCCCCCAGGGGGTGCCGCCCTGGACACGTCTCCGTCCAGGAAGCGGTACAAGGGGATGCGTCCCCGGGGCCCTTAGCCGCCACTGTCACATCCCCCCTTCACTCCGTGACAGTGGTGTCCCACCTATCCACTCCAAATCCTTGTATTCCTTCCCTTCCTCCCAAACTTGCTCCTTCCCAAAAACCCCTCCCATCCGAAGCGACCGTCAGCGTCGAGCTCCGCTCCGCTGACCGTCGAGGAGAGGGCGGCGCGGTTCTGCCCCGCGCGCCCGGACGTTGAGGACAGTGGCGGCGGGCCCAGTGGTGGGGCGAGAGTCTCGCCCTGGGCACTACCGCCGAGCGTTATCCCGTGTGGTGTCGTGGTCACGTCTCGCGGCCACACGGGACCGCGGGGCCTGCCTTAATTGGCCGGCCCAAGAGGAGAAAACCTCAATAAAAAACCCCTAATACTTAAGCTGCGGCGCAGGGCGAGCTGTTTTGAGGCCGGGGGGGTAAACCCGGTCATTACTGCGTACCACACCCAGTTTTTCTTCATAAAAAGTTTTCGACTCGTGGGAACAAAAATGGCAGACTCAATTTTAAAAACACAAGACGTAGTGCCCGAGAAGGGCGGCGATGATGTAAGGGAGAGGCCCGAGAAGGGCCAACCAACTAAACCCAACACGAAAGGGCCCGCGAAGGGCGGAGAAAAAACGTTTTACTCCAGGTTCCTCTCGGCGATCTCGCTGCCGGTTGAGGAATCGAAGAGTGGTCAAGGCGGCTCCCGCACCACGCGGTCGCAGCCCCTTGACGAAGTAGACGCCTCTGTCTCCTCGTCCGATCCATCCGAGGGCGAGGAGAGGACAGCCCCCCCTGATAAGGCCCCACCAAAGGCCCCGGCTGCATCCGCGCCGGCGGGGAAGGGCCAAAGCCAGACTGCCTCCCGCAACACGCGGTTGAGGCAGTTTCTGGCCTTAGATGATCTATCCCCTCTTACGTCGTCCGACGAAGAGGGGATACTGCCCCCTCGTCCACCCCCGCCTAGGCCTCTGGCTGCTGCTAAAGCGCCGGAAGCCAAACGGGGCAGGGGCCGCCCCCCCACCACGGGGGAGTATGTGGGTCTAGCGGACGCGAAGCGCGCGCTCGTGGAGGCCCAACGTGCGGAGCTACAGCTCCAAACCGAAAAGGAGATCGTGGAGAGAGCCTCAGCTATGGCTACCGCGAGGGTGACCAGGTCGCAGACCGGCCCCGCCCTCGCGAGCCAGGCCTCTCCCGAAGCTCGCGTAGCTCACGCCGAGGGCCTCCAGCGCCAGATCGCCGATTCGTTGGCGGTGGTGACTGGTGTCGCCAAAGTGTCGAAGGGTCTGAAAGGGACCCTTCAGAAGGCACTCAAGGAAGCAGCGGCCGCCATCCAGGAGGCCTCAGAAGAGCTCCTCACTCGCACCAACAGCGAGGAGGTCGCCCTGCTCCGTGCGGCGAACAGCCGCATGGAGGCAGAGATCGCCGACCTCCGTAGCGAGTTGAGGAGCCTCCAGGCGGAGGTGACGCGGCCGCGCGCTTCCGTGGCGCCGCCAGTCCCATCGCCAAACATGGAGACGGCGTTGGCTGCGAACCTGGACCGCATAACTCTCGCAATGGAGAGCAGGTTCGCAGCCATGGAGGAGCAGTTGCGCTCGGCACAGCTGGCACAGTCG
Source organism: Dendrolimus houi (assembly GCA_039645545.1). Taxonomy (NCBI): domain Eukaryota; kingdom Metazoa; phylum Arthropoda; class Insecta; order Lepidoptera; family Lasiocampidae; genus Dendrolimus; species Dendrolimus houi. The sequence continues at coordinate 16,652,640 of CM077140.1, forward strand.
CCAGACCGCGCCTCGAGCCCTGCTCCTCCAGGTAGACCCACAACTCCACTGAGTTTGCCCAGCTCACCCGGGCCACCGGTGGTGGAGGAGTACCCTCCGCTGCCCTCACAGAGGGTCAGCAAGAAGAAGACGGTGGCGAAGTCCATCCCGCCACCGCCTGCCTGTCCGGCGCCCCTCCCTTCCTCGGCCGCGGCTGAGCAGGGCTGGACGACGGTCAGTAAGAAGAAGGCTAAATCGAAGGCCAACCAACCGTCGTCCGGCACCCAGCCGGTCACGACCGCCGCTGTAGCGCAGCCCACCCGCGCTCAGCGGCGAGGAAGAAGAGGTCGCGGGGGGAAAGGTAAGGGGGACGTGGCGCAGGCTCCGGCCTCGCAGCCCCCCCCTCCTCCTCCCCCTGCCCCTGCAAAGAAGACAACCGCCAAGGAGAAGAGGTCGCCGCGCCTGCGCGCCCCGAAGTCCGCCGCCGTCGTCCTGACTCTACAGCCAGGCGCGGCGGAACGAGGGGTCACGTACGCGAACCTCTTCTCCAAAGCGAAGAGCAATATCCGGCTGGCCGACCTCGGGATAGAGGGCGGCGTTCGGCTGAAGCGCGCGCGTACTGGGGCGCGGATGTTGGTGCTACCTGGCGCCGACACCGCCCCCAAAGCTGACGCGCTCGCCGAACAGCTTCGAACCGTCCTCTACCCCGAGGACGTGCGTGTCTCCAGGCCCGAGAAGACTGTGTGTCTTCGCGTCTCGGGCCTGGATGATCACGTCCATGGAGAAGACGTGGCCGCTGCCATCGCGCGGACCACTGGATGCCCCCTCGGGGGCATAAAGGCGTCAAAAGTCCGCCCCGGCCCAGACGGGCTGGGACAGACAGTGGTGGCCTGCCCGGTGGCGGCTGCCAAAAGTCTTCTCTCGAAGGGGACGAAACTCCTAGTAGGCTGGTCTTCGGCTACACTGAAGGCCCTGCCCCACAGGACCCAGAGGTGCTACCGCTGCCACGAGGCTGGCCACGTGGCGGCGGTGTGCACCTCCGAGGTAGACCGCAGCGGCCACTGCTACCGCTGCGGACAAGTCGGACACCTGGTGACCGGCCCCTGCACAGCGAAGCCGCACTGTCCCGTGTGCGCTGTCGCGGGCAGGCCAGCCGGTCACCAGGTGGGCTCCAGGTCCTGCGGGGCCAAGCCCACTAGGAGAAAAGTCGAGGCCAGCCGGATGGCGCCGGACAGGGCCGCAGCCGCGGCGGCAACACCACCAGCCGCCGCGGGGAGCGGCAAGGAGTAACGCCCGTGGCGGTAAGGCCACGGGCGAGCGGCAGCGGGCGTCGAGGCCACGGGGGACCCAGTCAGGCCTCCGCCCGCACTATGCCGCGAGAGGGCGCGAGAGGTAGCCGCGCGACCCTCTCAGGGCCGGGGAACACTTCCCCGGCCCGCACACAGGAGAGGCCGCCTCTGGTTATGAGGCGGCCCACCGCTCGCCGGGGTCGCGGATCAAGGCTCACGCTACATACCGTGACCCCGGCACTCTTGCGGAAGAAGGCTCCCATGGGGTTTTAGTGGGTATACCCGGCGCCGGTCGTATTGATTAATCGGCGTCGGGGGAGCCCCACACACCGGCCGCGACATCCCCCTCGCGACTGACGGTGCGGCAACGCATTTCCCCATGTAAAAAAAAAAAAAAAAAAAGGTTAGGTTAGGTTAGGTTAGGTTAGGTTAGGTTAGGTTAGGTTAGGTTAGGTTAGGTTAGGTTAGGTTAGGTTAGGTTAGGTTAGGTTAGGTTAGGTTAGGTTTCCCCCAGGGGGTGCCGCCCTGGACTCGTCTCCGTCCGGGTAGCGGTACAAGGGGATGCGACCCCGGGGCCCCTAGCAGCCACTGTCACATCCCCCCTTCACTCCGTGACAGTGGTGTCCCACCTATCCACTCCAAATCCTTGTATTCCTTCCCTTCCCTCCAAACTTGCTCCTTCTCAAACACCCCTCCCCTCCGACGTTTCGAGGAGGCCGCCCCGTTGAAGTCCTTCTGAGGCGGGGCGGCGGCATCGGGCCAGCGTTGAGCACCTTGCTCCGCTGGCACCGCTGCACGGTGAGGGTGCGTGTTCTGCTCACGCACCCGACGCGACGTTCGCGGTGGCGACGGCACAGTGGCGGGGCGAGAGCCTCGTCGCTGTGCATTACGTCGAGTGTTATCCCGTGTGGTGTCGTGGTCACGTCTCGCGGCCACGCGGGACCGCGGGGCTGGCCTTTACCGGCTGGCCCAAGAGGATGAGCACCTCAATAAAAAATCCCCTAATGCCTAAGCTGCGGCGCAGGGCGAGAGGCTTTGAGGTCGGGGGGATAAACCCGGCCGTTACTGCGGACCACGGCCTTTTTTTCATTGTAGACAGTTTTTACTCGTGGGAACAAAAATGGACTCTCTTTTAAAAACCCCAAAACCCCTTGACGAAGAGCCTGTGACGGGCGGTGTTGACGCTAGTGGAAGGCCCGCGAAGGGCAACACCAACAAGAAAGGGCCCGAGAAGGGCGGAGACAAGACCTTCTACTCGAGGTTCCTCTCGGCTATCTCATCCCAGCCGGAGGCCTCGAGTAGCAGTCAAATGGAGACCCGCGTCACGCGGAGCAGGCGACGCGCCGACTCGGAGGATGAATCGGCGGCCTCGTCCCAAATTCCATCTGAGGACGAGGCGAGGGTGGCATCACACAATCCCCCCCCTACAAAAGGAGAAAAGGCCAGGCAACCGGTCGCGCGCAACGAGGCGCTGCGACGATACCTGGCCCTGGACGAACTCGACGAGCTGATGGAGACGACGTCAGGCTCGTCATCAGAAGATGAGGGGAAGACGGCCCCCAAAACCCCTGCCAAACCACCGGCTGCTTCAGCGCCGGACGTTAAGCGGGGCAGAGGCCGTCCTCCCACAACAGGAGAATACGTAGGCCTGGCGGCCGCCAAACAGAAGCTCGTAGAGGCCCAGCGTGCACAGCTCGAGCTGGAACTGGAGAAAGAGGTCGCGGAGAGGGCAACTACTATGGTGACCACGAGGGCCACACGGCCTAGGGCCGAATCAACCCCCGTGGACCCAACCCCCCCCGACACTCACATACATGACAAGGCTCATGCTGCGCACGCAGAGGGCCTCCAGAGACAAATCTCCGAGTCTCTGGCGGTGGTGGCCAATGTGGCCAAGGTATCAAAGGGCCTGAAGGGCACGCTCCAAAAGGCCCTTAAAGAAGCGGTGGCCTCCATACAGGAGGCTTCGGAGGAGCTCCTCAGCCGTACCAGCTCGGAGGAGGTCGCTCTGCTCCGTGCGGCCAACAGCCGCATGGAGGCAGAAATCGCAGACCTCCGACGAGAGCTGAGGAGCCTCCAAGAAGAGGTCACCAAACCACGACCGGCCCCCACGCCAACAGCCCCACCGCCGCCCAGCGCGGATACGAGCTTAGCCGCGAACCTGGAGCGTCTAACTCTCCTGATGGAGAACAGGTTCGCGGCCCTGGAGGAGCGAATACCGCCTGCGAGGTCAGCACTACCATCCAGACCGACCCCATCGCCAAGGCCCGCTCCTCCCAGGACGACCCCGCCAAGCCCCTCGCTCATCTCTGGGTGCTTGGTGGAAGAATTCCCTCCCCTGCCTTCGAGGAGAGAATCCGCGGAGACGGCGATACCCACGTCGCCACGTGCTACTTGTCCGGCGCCCCCTCCTCCGGCCGCAGCTGCGGCTGAAGGCTGGACGACGGTCAACCACAAGAAGAGGGTCAAAAGCAAGGCCCCACCGTCGTCCGGCACCCAGCCGGTCACGACCGCCGCTGTAGCGCAGCCCACCCGCTCTCAGCGGCGAGGAAGAAGAGGTCGCGGGGGGAAAGGTAAGGGGGACGTGGCGCAGGCTCCGGCCTCGCAGCCCCCCCCTCCTCCTCCCCCTGCCCCTGCAAAGAAGACAACCGCCAAGGAGAAGAGGTCGCCGCGCCTGCGCGCCCCGAAGTCCGCCGCCGTCGTCCTGACTTTACAGCCAGGCGCGGCGGACCGAGGGGTCACGTACGCGAACCTCTTCTCCAAGGCGAAGAGTAACATCCGGCTGGCCGACCTCGGGATAGAAGGCGGCGTTCGGCTGAAGCGCGCGCGCACTGGGGCGCGGATGTTGGTGCTACCTGGCGCCGACACCGCCCCCAAAGCTGACGCCCTCGCTGAACAACTTAGAACCGTCCTCTATCCCGAGGACGTGCGTGTCTCCAGGCCCGAGAAGACTGTGTGTCTTCGCGTCTCGGGCCTGGATGATCACGTCCACGAGGAGGACGTGGCCGCTGCCATCGCGCGGACCACGGGATGCTCCCTTGGGAGCATCAAAGCGTCAAAGGTCCGTCCCGGCCCAGACGGGATGGGCCAGACGGTGGTGGCCTGCCCGGTGGCGGCCGCCAAGAAACTCCTCGGAGTAGGTGCGAAACTCCTGGTGGGCTGGTCTTCCGCGACCGTGAAGGCCCTGCCCCACAGGACCCAGAGGTGCTTCCGCTGCCACGAGACTGGTCACGTGGCGGCGGCATGCACCTCCGAGGTGGACCGCAGCAAACTCTGTTACCGCTGCGGACAAGCCGGTCACCTGGTGACCGCCCCCTGCACCGCGAAGCCGCACTGTTCCGTGTGCGCTGCCGCGGGCAGGCCGGCCGGTCACCAGGTGGGCACCAGGTCCTGTGGGACCAAGCCAACCAGGAGAAGAGTCCAGGCCAGCCGGATGGCGCCGGACAAGGCCGCTCCCGCGGCGGCAACACCATCAGCCGCCGCGCCGAGCGGCACGGAGTAATGCCCGTGGCGGTAAGGCCACGGGCGAGCGGCAGCGGGCGTCGAGGCCACGGGGGACCCAGTCAGGCCTCCGCCCGCACTAATGCCGCGAGAGGGCGCGAGAGGTAGCCGCGCGACCCTCTCAGGGCCGGGGAACACCATCCCCGGCCCGCACACAGGAGAGGCCGCCTCTGTTTATGAGGCGGCCCACCGCTCGCCGGGGTCGCGGATCAAGGCTCACGCTACATACCGTGACCCCGGCACTCCTGCGGAAGAAGGCTCCCATGGGGTTTTAGTGGGTATACCCGGCGCCGGTCGTATTGATTAATCGGCGTCGGGGGAGCCCCACACACCGGCCGCGACTTCCCCCTCGCGGCTGACGGTGCGGCAACGCATTTCCCCATGTAAAAAAAAAAAAAAAAAAAAAAAAAAAAAAAAGGTTAGGTTAGGTTAGGTTAGGTTAGGTTAGGTTAGGTTAGGTTAGGTTAGGTTAGGTTAGGTTAGGTTTCCCCAAGGGGGTGCCGCCCTTTCCCCAGGGGGTGCCGCCCTGGACACGTCTCCGTCCAGGAAGCGGTACAAGGGGATGCGTCCCCGGGGCCCTTAGCCGCCACTGTCACATCCCCCCTTCACTCCGTGACAGTGGTGTCCCACCTATCCACTCCAAATCCTTGTATTCCTTCCCTTCCTTCCAAACCTCCCTCACAAACACCCCTCCCTTCCGACGGCGACCGTCAGCGTCGAGCTCCGCTCCGCTGACCGTCGAGGAGAGGGCGGCGCGGTTCTGTCCCGCGCGCCCGGACGCAGAGGACAGTGGCGGCGGGCCCAGTGGTGGGGCGAGAGTCTCGCCCTGGGCACTACCGCCGAGCGTTATCCCGTGTGGTGTCGTGGTCACGTCTCGCGGCCACACGGGACCGCGGGGCCTGCCTTAACTGGCCGGCCCAAGAGGAGAAAACCTCACTAAAAAACCCCTAATACTTAAGCTGCGGCGCAGGGCGAGCTGTTTTGAGGCCGGGGGGGTAAACCCGGTCGATACTGCGTACCACACCCAGTTTTTATCCTTAAAATGTATACGACTCGTGGGAACAGAAATGAAGAACTCTAAATCAAAACCCAAATCTGACGTAGTGCCTGAGAAGGGCGGAGCGAAGGTAGATGACGTACCCGCGAAGGGTAACCTCAACGCGAAAGGGCCCGAGAAGGGCGTAGGCGACAAGACCTTTTACTCGCGCTTCCTGTCGGCGATCTCGCTGCCGGCGGAAGCGCCGAGTACTAGCTCAGCTGGCTCCCGCTTACTGCGGTCGCAGCCCCTAGAGGAGGAGTACGTGTCCTCGTCCGACCTATCCGGGGACGAGGACACGGCAGCCCCCCCTGTTCAGGCCCCACCAAAGGCCCCGGCCCCCAAAGGACCGGAGGGGAAGGGCAAGCGGAGTAAGTCTGCAGCCCGCAGAGATAGGATGCGGCTGCGGCTTCCAGATATGGTCTTCGACGACTCCTCACCACTGGCGTCGTCGACAGACGAGGACGACGAGGAGAGACCGCCCCCCAAACCCCCTGCTAAAACTCCGGCAGCAACAGCGCCGGATGCCAAGCGGGGCAGAGGCCGTCCTCCCACAACAGGGGAGTACGTGGGCCTAGCTGCTGCTAAGCAAGCGCTGGTACAGGCCCAACGCGCTGAGCTCGAACTGGCGAGCGAGAAGGAGATCGTGGAGCGTGCCTCATCAATGGCTACCGCGAGGGCGACGAGGTCTAGGACCGTTCCCGCCCTCGCGAGCCAGGCCGCTCCGGAGGCCCGCGCAGCTCACGCGCAGGGCCTGCAGCAGCAAATCACCGACTCCTTGGCGGTGGTGGCCGGGGTGGCCAAAGTCTCAAAGGGCCTGAAGGGTACACTCCAGAAGGCCCTAAAGGAGGCTGTGCTGGCCATCCGGGAGGCCTCGGAGGAGCTCCTGAGCCGAACCTCCAGCGAGGAGGTCGCCCTGCTCCGTGCGGCTAACGGCCGCATGGAGGCAGAGATCGCTGACCTCCGCTCCGAGCTCAGGAGCCTCCAGGCGGAGGTTGTGCGGCCGCGCGCAGAAGCCGCGCCGCCAGCCCCGCCCAACACGGAGTCGGTGATGGCCGCGAACCTGGACAGGTTGACACTCCTAATGGAGAGTCGGTTCGCGGCCATGGAGGAGCGAGTGCGCTCGGTCACAACCCCGAGCCCCGCTCCCCTAGCTAGGCCCACCTCCCAGCCGAGCTCGCCCAGCGTTCTCGCGCGGCTCTCGGCTGCGGAGTACCCCCCACTGCCCTCCCAAAGGGCCAGTATGGAGACGGCGGTGGTGATGTCCACCCCACCACCGCCCGCCTGTCCGGCGCCCCCTCCCTCGGCCGCGGCCAGAGAGGGCTGGACGACGGTGAGCAACAGGAGACCCCGTAAGGGCAAGGCACCGTCGGCCAACGCCCCATCGGCCGCGCCCCCCGTCGCTGACGCTGCTGATAGCGCGAGGCGGCGGGGGAACAGAGGAGGACGAAAGAGGGGGAAGGGTAAGAAGGCGCAGGAGCCATCCTCGCAGCCTCCCCCTCCCCCTCCACCGCCCCAAAAGAAGAAAAAGCCTCTCGAGAAGAAGGTTCCGCGATTGCGTCCCCCGAAGTCCGCTGCTGTTATCCTGACTCTACAGCCAGGCGCGGCGGACCGAGGGGTTACGTACGCGAACCTCTTCTCGAAGGCCAAATCAAGAATACGGCTGGCTGACCTCGGGATCGAGGGCGGCCTTCGGCTCAAGAGGGCGCGCACGGGGGCGCGAATGTTGGTGCTTCCTGGCGCTGACAGCGCCTCCCAGGCTGACGCCCTCGCCGAAAAACTGAGGACCGAACTCTATCCCGAGGACGTGCGCGTGACCAGGCCCGAGAAGACTGTGTGTCTTCGCGTCTCGGGCCTGGACGATCACGTGCACGCAGAAGATGTGGCCGCCGCCATCGCGCGGACCACGGGATGCTCCTACGGGAGCATCAAGGCGTCAAAGGCCCGTCCCGGCCCAGATGGGATGGGCCAGACGGTGGTGGCCTGCCCGGTGGCGGCCGCCAAAAAGCTTCTGACAGCTGGAACGAGACTCCTGGTGGGCTGGACCTCCGCCCTAGTGAAGGCCCTGCCTCACAGGACCCAGAGGTGCTACCGCTGCCACGCTGCTGGTCACGTGGCGGCGATGTGCACCTCAGAGGTGGACCGCAGCGGTCACTGCTACCGCTGCGGACAAGCCGGCCATCTGGTGACCGGCCCCTGCACCGCGAAGCCGCACTGCGCTCTGTGCGAAGCCGCGGGCAAACCGGCCGGTCATCAGGTGGGCTCCAGGTCCTGCGGGGCCAAGCCCACCAGGAGGAATCGCCAGGCAGCCAGCCGTATGGCGCCGGACAAGGCCGCAGCCGCGGCGGCAACACCATCAGCCGCCGCGGGAAGCGGCAAGGAGTAAGGCCCGTGGCGGTAAGCCCACGGGCGAGCGGCAGCGGGCGTCGAGGCCTCGGGGACTAGACAGGCCTCCGCCCGCACCATGCCGCGAGAGGGCGCGAGAGGAAGCCGCGCGACCCTCTCAGGGCCGGGAACACCATCCCCGGCCCGCACACAGGAGAGGCCGCCTCTGCTTACGAGGCGGCCCACCGCTCGCCGGGGTCGCGGATCAAGGCTCACGCTACATACCGTGACCCCGGCACTCCTGCGGAAGAAGGCTCCCATGGGGTTTTAGTGGGTATACCCGGCGCCGGTCGTATTGATTAATCGGCGTCGGGGAGCCTCACACACCGGCCGCGACCTCCCCGGCGCGGCTGATGGTGCGGCAATGCATTTCCCCATGTAAAAAAAAAAAAAAAGGTTTCCCCCCAGGGGTGCCGCCCTGGACACGTCTCCGTCCAGGAAGCGGTACAAGGGATGCGTCCCCGGGGCCCTTAGCCGCCACTGTCACATCCCCTTCACTCCGTGACAGTGGTGTCCCACCTATCCACACTCCAAATCCTTGTATTCCTCCCCATTCCTTCCAAACCTCCCTCACAAACACCCCTCCCTTCCGACGGCGACCGCCAGCGTCGAGCTTGCTCCGCTGGCTGTCGAGGAGAGGGCGGCGCGGTTCTGCCCCGCGCGCCCGGACGTTGAGGACAGTGGCGGCGGGCCCAGTGGTGGGGCAAGAGTCTCGCCCTGGGCACTACCGCCGAGCGTTATCCCGTGTGGTGTCGTGGTCACGTCTCGCGGCCACACGGGACCGCGGGGCCTGCCTTAATTGGCCGGCCCAAGTGGATGAGCACCACAATAAAAAATCCCCCAAACCTAAGCTGCGGCGCAGGGCGAGAGGTGAATGGCCGGGGGGGTAAACCCGGTCGCTACTGCGGACCACACCCCGTTTTTTTGTCTTAAAATTGTATTTACTCGTGGGAACAAAAATGAAGAGCTCTAAATCCACCAAACCATCAGACGTAGTGCCCGAGAAGGGCGGAGTCGATGCAGGAGAGAGGCCCGAGAAGGGCCTACCACCACCACCCAACACGAAAGGGCCCGCGAAGGGCGGAGAAAAAACATTCTACTCCCGGTTCCTCTCGGCGATCTCATCGCCGGCCGAGGAACCGAAGGACCCTCAAGCTGGCTCCTGCACCACGCGGTCGCAGCCTCTTGATGCTGTCGATGTGTCCTCGCCCGGCTCATCTGGGGACGAGGACGCACCGCCCCCCCCTGAACAGGCCCCACCAAAGGCCCTGGTCGCCAAAGCACCGGAGGGGAGGGGCGAGAGCGGGGCTGCCTCCCGTATCACGCGGAGTAGGCAGCGTACCGAATCAGAGGCCTCGTCCCGAATACCATCTGCGGACGAGGCGGGGGTCTCTAACAACCCCCCGACCAGGTCTGTCGCGCGCAACGAGGCGCTGCGACGCTACCTGGCCCTCGACGACTTGGACGAGATGATGGAAACATCATCGTCGTCCTCGTCAGAAGACGAAAGAAGGATGGCCCCCGCCAAGCCCCCGCCCAAGCAGACGGCCGCTCAAGCGCCGGACGCCAAGCGGGGCAGAGGCCGCCCCCCAACGACAGGCGAGTACGCGGGCCTAGCGGCCGCGAAGCAGAAGCTCGTGGAGGCCCAGCGGGCGCAGCTCGAGCTCGAAATGGAGAGAGAGGTCGCGGAGAGGGCTTCAGCGATGGCGACCGCGAGGGCTACCCGGCCCAGGGCCGGTCCCACCCCTGCAGTCCCAGCCCCTCCCGCGGCTGAAGAACACGTAGAGGCTCGAGCCGCGCACGCGGAGGGCCTCCAGAGACAAATCGCGGAGTCTCTGGCGGTAGTGGCCAACGTGGCCAAGGTCTCGAAGGGTCTCAAAGGGACCCTTCAAAAAGCCCTAAAAGAAGCGGTGGCCTCCATTCAGGAGGCCTCGGACGAGCTCCTCGGCCGCACCAGCTCGGAGGAGGTCGCGCTGCTCCGTGCGGCCAACAGCCGCATGGAAGCAGAGATCGCGGACCTCCGACGAGAGCTGAGGAGCTCAAGCCGAAGTGACCCGGCCACGCGCGGACCCCGCGCCCCCGCCCCCCCCACCGCCAGAGGCGGAGACGAACATGGCCGCGAACCTGGAGCGTCTAACTCTCCTCATGGAGAGCAGGTTCGCGGCCCTGGAAGAACGAATACCGCCTGCGAGGCCGGCACTAACACCTCGCCCGGCCAACTCGCCAAGGCCCGTCCCTCCAAGGACGACCCCGCCAAGCCCTCGCTCATATCGGGGCGCTTGGCCGAAGAATTCCCCTCTCCCATCGAGGAGGGAATCAGTAGATACGGCGGCACCAGTGTCGCCCCCAGCGTGCCTGTCCGGCGCCCCTCTTCCGGCTGCAGCCGCGGCCGAAGCCCGGGCGACGGTCAGCCATAAGAAGAAGGCTCAAAGGGGAGCCCCACCGTCGTCCGGTACCCAACCGGCAACTACCGCCGCCGAAGCGCAGCCCACCCGCGCCAGGCGGCGAGGAGGGCGAGGACGCAAGGGCAAGAGACAGGGGGATGTGGCGCAGGCTCCGGCCTCGCAGCCCCCCCTCCTCCCCGTCCTGAAAAGAAGAACAAGGCCTTGGAAGAAGGCTCCGCGTTTGCGTCCTCACAAATCGTCCGCCGTCGTCCTGACGATCTTGCCAGCGGCGGTGGAGCGGGGAAGGACCTACGCGGACTTCCTATCCAAGGCCAAAGCCAATATTCGGCTGGCTGACCTCGGGATCGAGGGCGGGCTCAGGCTGAAGAGGGCGCGCACAGGGGCGCGTATGCTGCTGCTGCCAGGCACCAGCAGCGCCCCCCAAGCCGACGCCCTCGCCGAGCAGCTCCGCACCGTCCTCGGTCCCGACGACGTGCGTGTCACCAGACCCGAGAAAGTGGTCCATCTCCGCGTCTCGGGTCTGGATGACACCACAATGGATGAAGACGTGGCCGCCGCCGTCGCGCGGGCCACCGGGTGCCTCGTCGGGGGCATCAAGGCGTCTAAGGTCCGTCCCGGCCCAGACGGGATGGGCCAGTCGGTGGTGGCCTGCCCGGTGGCGGCCGCCAAGAAGCTGCTGGCAAAGGAGAAAAGCTCCTGGTGGGCTGGGCCTCGGCCTCCGTTCAGGCCCTCCCGCACAGAGCTCAGAGGTGCTTCCGCTGTCACGAGACTGGTCACGTGGCAGCGGCTTGCACCTCTGAGGTGGACCGCAGTGGTAGCTGTTACCGCTGCGGACAAACCGGTCACCTGGTGACCGGCCCCTGCACCGCGAAACCGCACTGCTCACTGTGCGAGGCCGCGGGCAGGCCAGCTGGTCACCAGCTCGGTGGGGGGGCATGCAAGTCCAAGCCCACCAGGAGGAAGAAGCCGCAGCAGCAGCCAGCCAGCCGGACGGCGGAGGCAGCGCCGGAAGAAGCCGCGAATGCGGCGGTCACCACACGGGCCGCCGCAAAACGCGGCAAGAAGTGAGCCCGTGGCAACTAAGCCACGGGCCGGCGGCAGCGGGCGTCGAGGCCTCGGGGACTAGACAGGCCTCCGCCCGCACCAATGCCGCGAGAGGGCGCGAGAGGTAGCCGCGCGACCCTCTCAGGGCCGGGAACACCACCCCCCCGGCCCGCACACAGGAGAGGCCGCCTCTGGTTACGAGGCGGCCCACCGCTCGCCGGGGTCGCGGATCAAGGCTCACGCTACATACCGTGACCCCGGCACCCTTGCGGAAGAAGGCTCCCATGGGGTTTTAGTGGGTATACCCGGCGCCGGTCGTACTGATTAATCGGCCCCGGGGGAGCCCCACACACCGGCCGCGATCTCCCCGGCGCGGCTGATGGTGCGGCAATGCATTTCCCCATATAAAAAAAAAAAAAAAAAAAAAAGGTTAGGTTAGGTTAGGTTAGGTTAGGTTAGGTTTCCCCCAGGGGGTGCCGCCCTGGACACGTCTCCGTCCAGGAAGCGGTACAAGGGGATGCGTCCCCGGGGCCCTTAGCCGCCACTGTCACATCCCCCCTTCACTCCGTGACAGTGGTGTCCCACCTATCCACACTCCAAATCCTTGTATTCCTACCTCTTCCTCCCAAACCTCCCTCACAAACACCCTTCCCTTCCGACGGCGACAGTCTGCGTCGAGTTCTGGCTCCGCAGACTGTCGAGGAGAGGGCGGCGCGGTTTTGCCCCGCGCGCCCGCAGGACGAGGACAGTGGCGGCGGGCCCAGAGATGGGCACTACCGCCGAGCGTTATCCCGTGTGGTGCCGTGGTCACGTCTCGCGGCCACACGGGACCGCGGGGCCTGCCTTAATTGGCCGGCCCAAGAGGATGACAACCTCAATAAAAAATCCCCCTAACCTAAGCTGCGGCGCAGGGCGAGAGGTGAATGGCCGGGGGGGCAAACCCGGTCGCTACTGCGAACCACCCCCGTTTTTTATGTTAGAAAGTTTATTACTCGTGGGAATCAAATGGAAGCTGCTAAAAATAAACCCAAAACCGACGTCGTGCCCGCGAAGGGCGTAGTCGATGCAGGAGAGGGGCCCGAGAAGGGCCCACCAAAACCCCCCAACACGAAAGGGCCCGCGAAGGGCGGCGACAAAACCTTTTACTCCCGGTTCCTCTCGGCGATCTCGCTGCCGGTCGAGGAACCGAAGAGTGGCCAATCTGGCTCCCGCACCACGCGGTCGCAGCCGATTGGCCAGGACGACACCTCCTCGCCCAGCTCATCTGAGGGCGAGGAGAGGACAGACCCCCCCGATAAGGCCCCACCAAAGGCCCCGGCTGCGAAAGCACCGGCGGGGAAGGGCAAGAGCCAGGCTGCCCCCCGCAACGAGCGGATGAGGCAGTACCTGGCCCTGGACGACTTATCACCCATGTCGTCGTCCGACGAAGAGGGCATAGTCCCCCGACTCCTACCCCCGCCTAGGGCACCGGCTGCCAAAGCGCCGGACGCCAAACGGGGCAGGGGACGCCCCCCAACAACCGGCGAGTACGTGGGCCTGGCAGACGCCAAACGGGCGCTTGTGGAGGCCCAAAGAGCGGAGCTAGAGCTCCAAACGGAGAAAGATATCGTGGAGAAGGCCCGACTTATGGCTACCGCGAGGGTCACAAGGTCCAAGACCGGAGGTACCCTCGCGAGCCAGGCCTCTCCCGAGGTCAGAGCGGAGCACGCCGAGGGCCTCCACAGGCAGATCTCGGACTCCCTAGCGGTGGTGGCCGGAGTGGCCAAAGTTTCAAAAGGGTTGAAGGGCACCCTCCAAAAAGCTCTCAAGGAGGCAGTGGTGTCGGTTCAGGAGGCGTCGGAAGAGCTCCTGAACCGCACCGACAATGAAGAGGTCGCTCTGCTTCGTGCGGCGAATCGCCGCATGGAGGCGGAGCTCGCGGACCTGCGCAGCGAACTAGCAAGCATCCGAACGGAGCTTGCCGAGTGTCGCGCCGGGTCCGCCCGCTCCGCGCCACCACCACCGCCAGAGCCCACACCACCGACGACGACGGCCGCAGATCTGGACCGTCTTATCCTCCTGATGGAGACCAGATTTGCGGCCATGGAGGAGCGACTCCAGCCCGCGAGGCCGGCACTACCACCCGGACCGGCCCCATCGCCAAGGCCCGCTCCTCCTAAGACGACTCCGCCAAGCCCCTCGCTCATCCCTGGGCGCTTGGCGGAAGAATTCCCTCCTCTTCCATCGAGAAGGGAATCGACGGAGACGGCGGCATCGGTTCCGCCCCCAAATGCCTGTCCGGCGCCCCCTCCCTCGACCACATCCGCGGCCGAGAAGGGCTGGACGACGGTCAGCAACAAGAAGACCGCAAGGAAGGCCGCCCTGCCGCCGTCCGGTACCCAACCGGCCGCGGCCGCCGCTAACGCGCCGACCACCCGCGCGAGGCGGCAAAGAGGGAGAGGACGTGGGGGAAAAGGGAAGGGGGATGTGGCGCAGGCTCCGGCCTCGCAGCCCCCCCCTCCTCCTCCCCCCCCACCTAAAAAGGAGAATAGAGCCAGGGGCAGGAAGGTGCCGCGCCTGCGTCCGCCAAAATCCTCCGCAGTCGTACTGACTATGCAGTCAGGCGCGGAGGAAAGAGGCGTGACGTACGCGAACCTCCTGTCCCGGGCCAAAGCCAATATTCGGCTGGCCGACCTCGGCATTGAGGGCGGGCTCCGGCTTAAGCGTGCGCGAACTGGGGCGCGGATGCTGGTGGTGCCTGGCGCCACTAGCGCCCCCCAGGCTGACGCCCTTGCCGCGAGCCTACGCACCGTCCTCAACGCCGAGGATGTGCGTGTGTCCAGACCTGAGAAGACGGTGCATCTCCGCGTCTCGGGCCTGGACGACACCACGAAAGAGGACGACGTGGCCGCTGCCATCGCGCGGACCACCGGATGCCTTCCCGACAGCATCAAGGCGTCCAAAGTCCGCCCTGGACCAGACGGGGCGGGCACGACGGTGGTGGCCTGCCCGGTGGCAGCTGCCAAGACGCTGTTGAAGAAAGAGACGAAGCTCCTGGTGGGCTGGGCCTCAGCCACGGTCGAGGCCCTCCCCCACCGCGCACAGAGGTGCTTCCGCTGCCATGAGCTCGGGCATGTGGCGGCGGGATGCACCTCTGAGGTGGACCGCAGCGATTTCTGCTATCGCTGCGGTAAAGCCGGGCACCTGGTGACCGGCCCCTGCACAGCGAAACCGCACTGCTCTGTGTGCGAGGCCGCGGGCAGGCCGGCCGGTCATCAGATAGGTGGGGGATCATGCGGATCCCGGAAGCCCACCAGGAGTAAAAAGGCCAGCCGTATGGCGCCGGATAGGGCCGCGGCCGCGGCGGCAACAACATCAGCCGCCGCGGGGAGCGGCAAGGAGTAATGCCCGTGGCGGTAAGGCCACGGGCGAGCGGCAGCGGGCGTCGAGGCCACGGGGGACCCAGTCAGGCCTCCGCCCGCACTAATGCCGCGAGAGGGCGCGAGAGGTAGCCGCGCGACCCTCTCAGGGCCGGGGAACACCATCCCCGGCCCGCACACAGGAGAGGCCGCCTCTGTTTATGAGGCGGCCCACCGCTCGCCGGGGTCGCGGATCAAGGCTCACGCTACATACCGTGACCCCGGCACTCTTGCGGAAGAAGGCTCCCATGGGGTTTTAGTGGGTATACCCGGCGCCGGTCGTACTGATTAATCGGCGTCGGGGGAGCCCCACACACCGGCCGCGACATCCCCCTCGCGGCTGACGGTGCGGTAACGCATTTCCCCATGTAAAAAAAAAAAAAAAAGGTTAGGTTAGGTTAGGTTTTCCCCAGGGGGTGCCGCCCTGGACTCGTCTCCGTCCAGGAAGCGGTACAAGGGGATGCGTCCCCGGGGCCCTTAGCCGCCACTGTCACATCCCCTTTCACTCCGTGACAGTGGTGTCCCACCCATCCACACTCCAAATCCTTGTATTCCTACCTCTTCCTCCCAAACCTCCCTCACAAACACCCTTCCCATCCGACGGCGACCGCCAGCGTCGAGCTCTGCTCCGCTGGCTGTCGAGGAGAGGGCCGCGCGGTTCTGCCCCGCGCGCCCGCAGGACGAGGACAGTGGCGGCGGGCCCAGAAATGGGCGCTACCGCCGAGCGTTATCCCGTGTGGTGCCGTGGTCACGTCTCGCGGCCACACGGGACCGCGGGGCTTGCCTTCAGTGGCCGGCCCAAGTGGATGAGCACCACAATAAAAAATCCCCCAAACCTAAGCTGCGGCGCAGGGCGAGAGGTGAATGGCCGGGGGGGCAAACCCGGTCGTTACTGCGAACCACACCCCAGTTTTTATGCATACAAAGTTACGACTCGTGGGAACAAAAATGGAGAAACCTAAAACCAAACCACCCAAAGACGTAGTGCCTGCGAAGGGCGGAGTAGATGGAGGAGAGAAGTCCGCGAAGGACAAACACCACGCGAAAGGGCCCGAGAAGGGCGGAGCTGACAAGAGCTTTTATAGCAAGTTTCTGTCGGCGATCTCGTCGCCAGCAGTAGCTTCAAGCTCTTCCGAAGCTGGCTCCCGCGCACTGCGGTCGCAGCCGCTAGAGGAGGAATACGTGTCCTCGTCCGACCTATCCGGGGACGAGGACATGGTAGCCCCCCCTGTCCAGGCCCCACCAAAGGCCCCGGCCCCCAAAGGGCCGGAGGGGAAGGGCAAAAGGAGTAAGTCGGCAGCCCGCAGAGATAGGATGCGGCTGCGACTCCCGGACATGGTCTTCGACGACTCGTCACCATTGGCGTCGTCGACAGACGAGGACGATGAAAGACCGCCCCCTAAGACCCCTGCTAAGGCCCCGGCAGCTACAGCGCCGGACGGCAAGCGGGGCAGAGGCCGTCCCCCCACAACAGGGGAATACGTGGGCCTAGCTGCTGCCAAGCAGGCGCTTGTGCAGGCCCAGCGCGCTGAGCTTGAGCTCATAAGCGAAAAGGAGATCGTGGAGCGTGCCTCATCAATGGCCACCGCGAGGGCGACGAGGTCTAGGACCGTTCCCGCCCTCGCGAGCCAAGCCGCTCCCGAGGCCCGTGCAGCTCACGCGCAGGGCCTGCAGCAGCAGATCGCCGACTCCTTGGCGGTGGTGGCCGGGGTGGCCAAGGTCTCCAAGGGCCTGAAGGGCACACTCCAGAAGGCCCTAAAGGAGGCCGTGGCCGCCATGCGAGAGGCCTCGGAGGAGCTCCTGACTCGCACTTCCAGCGAGGAGGTCGCCCTGCTCCGTGCGGCAAACAGCCGCATGGAGGCAGAGATCGCAGACCTCCGTTCCGAGCTCAGGAGCCTCCAGGCGGAGGTTGTGCGGCCGCGTGCAGAAACCGCGCCGCCAGCCCCGCCCAACACGGAGTCGATGATGGCCGCGAACCTTGACAGGTTGACCCTCCTAATGGAGAGTCGGTTCGCGGCCATGGAGGAGCGAGTGCGCTCGGTCACAACCCCGAGCCCCGCTCCCCTAGCTAGGCCCATCTCCCAGCCGAGCTCGCCCAGCGTTCTCACGCGGCTGTCGGCTGTGGAGTACCCGCCACTGCCCTCCCAAAGGGCCAGTATGGAGACGGCGGTGGTGACGTCCACCCCACCACCGCCCGCCTGTCCGGCGCCCCACCCTCCCTCGGCTGCGGCCGGAGAGGGCTGGACGACGGTGAGCAATAGGAGACCCCGTAAGGGCAAGGCACCGTCGGCCAACGCCCCATCGGCCGCGCCCCCCGTCGCTGACGCTGCTGATAGCGCGAGGCGGCGGGGGAACAGAGGAGGACGAAAGAGGGGGAAGGGTAAGAAGGCGCAGGAGCCATCCTCGCAGCCTCCCCCTCCCCCTCCACCGCCCCAAAAGAAGAAAAAGCCTCTCGAGAAGAAGGTTCCGCGACTGCGTCCCCCGAAGTCCGCTGCCGTCATCCTGACTTTACAGCCAGGCGCGGCGGAACGAGGGGTTACGTACGCGAACCTCTTCTCGAAGGCCAAATCGCGAATACGGCTGGCTGACCTCGGGATCGAGGGCGGCCTACGGCTCAAGAGGGCGCGCACTGGGGCGCGAATGTTGGTGCTTCCTGGCGCCGACAGTGCCCCCAAGGCCGACGCCCTCGCGGCACAATTGAGGACCGAACTCTATCCCGAGGACGTGCGCGTGACCAGGCCCGAGAAGACTGTGTGTCTTCGCGTCTCGGGCCTGGACGATCACGCGCACGCAGAAGATGTGGCCGCCGCCATCGCGCGGACCACGGGATGCTCCTACGGGAGCATCAAGGCGTCAACGGCCCGTCCCGGCCCAGATGGGATGGGCCAGACGGTGGTGGCCTGCCCGGTGGCGGCCGCCAAAAAGCTACTATCAGCTGGTACGAGACTCCTGGTGGGTTGGACCTCCGCCTTAGTGAAGGCCCTGCCTCACAGGACCCAGAGGTGCTACCGCTGCCACGCTGCTGGCCACGTGGCGGCGATGTGCACCTCAGAGGTGGACCGCAGCGGTCACTGCTACCGCTGCGGACAAGCCGGCCATCTGGTGACCGGCCCCTGCACCGCGAAGCCGCACTGCGCTCTGTGCGAAGCCGCGGGCAAACCGGCCGGTCATCAGGTGGGCTCCAGGTCCTGCGGGGCCAAGCCCACCAGGAGGAATCGCCAGGCAGCCAGCCGTATGGCGCCGGACAAGGCCGCGGCCGCGGCGGCAACACCATCAGCCGCCGCGGGGAGCGGCAAGGAGTAAGGCCTGTGGCGGTAAAGCCACGGGCGAGCGGCAGCGGGCGTCGAGGCCTCGGGGACTAGACAGGCCTCCGCCCGCACCATGCCGCGAGAGGGCGCGAGAGAGGAAGCCGCGCGACCCTCTCAGGGCCGGGAACACCACCCCGGCCCGCACACAGGAGAGGCCGCCTCTGTTTATGAGGCGGCCCACCGCACGCCGGGGTTGCGGGTCAAGGCTCACGCTGTATACCGTGACCCCGGCACTCAGGCGGAAGAAGGCTCCTTGGGGTTTTAGTGGGTATACCCGGCGCCGGTCGTACTGATTAATCGGCGTCGGGGAGCCCCACACACCGGTCGCGACCTCCCCGGCGCGGCTG